>OZ026847.1:1768600-2968600 GCA_964023205.1 Lutraria lutraria
TATTAGGAAATCAGCAAACTATTTTGACTTTGAACATTTTACTATATACTGTATTTTGCCTTTGAACATTTACTATATACTGTATTTTGCTTGAACATTTACTATATACTGTATTTGCCTTTGAACATTTACTATATACTGTATTTTGCCTTTGAACATTTACTACATACTGTATTTTGCCTTTGAACATTACTATATACTGTATTTTCATTTATTTTCGATGGGCTCAATTTTCGTGGCTTTTATTTAAATGCTATTTCGTGGGGACATAGATACGTGGATTTTGATTTTAAAAAAGCCTTATCTCTGCATTTAAATTCGTGGAGATTTGATTTCGTGGATGGATAAGCAGACCCAAGGAATCCACGAAATTAAATCCCCAACGAAAATTAATGATTCCACTGTAAATGAAATATGGCAAAGAAACGACGTATAATACACAACAAAACAATGTAAATGCTATATGCATATAAAATAATGAAAGTATGATACAAAATAAAAGAATGTATGTACAGAAACAGTAATAATTGCTAGCTTATTCTCACGTTTGTCCATAGTTTCTTTAATAAATCTACATAAATTGTAAAGAAAACATCTTTTACTATTTGACATAATTCAAATGAATTTATTTACAGAGGGCAAAGATGAGATAAAACAACAGAAGACACGCACCTGTTTGTTGGAGATGAATTGTTATACCAAGTATTATCCCAGCATGTTTTGGATTCTACTATTACTGTGAATGTATAAATACAATGTTAAATAAATAAGTTTACTCGTACATAATAGCATCAACATTGACTCGGAGATAATGTGGAGAACGATCCATTGTATATGTAAAAAAATCAACTACTAGTAAAAGTTGTTCCTCTAAAATCAAAATGAAAAAAAAAACAGTGAATAATTTATTCAGAAATCAATTAATGTCACAGAAACAAGTAATAAAAAGAATTATAAATTTAAAAAAAAAAAACACACACAACAATTTCGTTGTACCAATCGCAAAACTATGATCGCGAATTACTATTAAGTCTAATCAACAAACCTGGTAATACGTTCAGTATGACAGTTAATACAATAACTACATGAAAGTCTGTTTTATCCATTTTTTGGTTTGTCCAGTCAGATTAGTTACATCAATTTTTATGACATGCGCTGCCGACGTATTAATACGTTATACTAGAAAAACTCCTACGTTTGATAAATCGAGGGGATCTAAGTGTTTGTAAGCCAGACACAACGTCGTGATGGTTTAAAAATGATGACAGAACTATGTGATAAGATTCAATGGGACATCGATTGGTATCTTAACAGAAGCACGAATGAACATACAAGGGGTTATCCAAAATACGTGGACTTTTTAAATATTTTGAATTAGCAACTTTCAGTGTAATGAGACATCTGTATAAACTTTAAAGTATTTTTAACGTCTTTTGGAAACTACAGATTAATATGTGTATAAATAACGATTATTTTGTAATACAATGGTTTAAAGCGTGCACATAACGGTCCCCGGAGCACGCTCGTAGCTTCACATAATAATTATAGTGCCAAAATAATAGCTATCATAATTTTTTCATTTCTTATCTTTACTCAAAAAAATGCATGTGTATTGCATGCGACACCCATCCCAACACCAACACACCCACATCCTACCGACCTACGCACAACCTCTCACATCCCCGCACGCACATCCTCATCCCACCGTGCCACCCTCACATCCTCACACGCATAAACATCGGTTAATGAACAGCCTTCAACTAAACGATTTAAAGCAATGATTGAAGAAGTAATAATCTGAGTTTAATATTGCAGGAATAGAGAGAATTTCTTCTATCACAAAAAATCACCACAAACATTTGTAGCATCTGCGTAATCTGCGAAACGGAACGTTTTACAAAAATAAAGGTGTAATTACAAACGACAAACATATGTAACATTATATAAATATCACATCACACATAGGGTGATAGAACGTAATGTTCACCCGAGACAAGTAATGTCGACCGAGGCGTTAGCCGAGGTTGACATTACTTTGTCAAGGGTGAACATTACGTTCTATCACCCTATGTGTGATGTGATATTTATTTTATTATACCGAACAAAAAAACAATTAAGAAAGACACTAAATTCAACAAACATGTTAACAAATATAACGAAACTATAATAGAAATTGAAACGAAGCTTCTTTCTGACACCATAGTTACTTTTGCTGTCAAAATGTCTACTGCAAAACCGGATGTCAAACTACAAGTATATTCTACTAAAGTGCCTAAAGTGTCTAGACAAGGTTAGTATTCGATACGACAGAGATGGATTAAAATTCGACATCCGGTAAAATCGCGTGAGCGCGTGAGGGCAGTTTCGTTATGGCAAGCGGGCCGAAATGTAATGTCAGAGGGTAACATTACGGATTGTCACCCTCTGACGTCACATAAGACTATAGAGTAAATAAGTCACGTGAGGTATAATAATACCGCTTGTTCTTGATGGAATGTAATTATTGGCATTATTGTAACTATAAATAGTTTATATACATTGTCTGACTGAGAATTTTCTATAACATTATGTCATAATAACATCTAACTATTATCTCATAATAACAACTAACTATTGTCTCATAATAACAAACTAACTGTCATGTCATAATAACATCTATCTATTATCTCATAATAACATCTAACTATTATCTCATAATAACAACTAACTGTCATGTCATAATAACATCTATCTATTATCTCATAATAACAACTAACTATTATCTCATAATAACAACTAACTGTCATGTCATAATAACATCTAACTATTATCTCATAATAACAACTAACTCATAATAACAACTAACTATTATCTCATAATAACAACTAACTCATAATAACAACTAACTGTCATGTCATAATAACATCTATCTATTATCTCATAATAACATCTAACTATTATCTCATAATAACAACTAACTCATAATAACAACTAACTGTCATGTCATAATAACATCTATCTATTATCTCATAATAACATCTAACTATTATCTCATAATAACAACTAACTCATAATAACATCTAACTATTATCTCATAATAACAACTAACTCATAATAACAACTAACTATTATCTCATAATATTGTTGACAATTCTGTTGCGTCAACAGTAAGTGCATTTTCCGAGACCACACTTCTATTTTGGCTGACGTGGACAATATGGACGTCAATGAATCAGAAGCGTTCCCAGGCAATACTGATCAAAACATTCTTATGCAAAGGCAAAAGAAAATCAATCGACTATGAGCGTCATAGGAACTAAAATTGACCAATGTTTATGTTAACATACTGCGGTTGAGAAGCTTTGGAAAGGTATAAGCACATGACCGAAGATTACTACCAAATACTCGAGTACAAATCCATGGCCATAGAGGCTCGCAGTAGGCGTAATAACTTAATATTTGGAGGATTTGAGGAATTCCATTTTGAAGATTGTATCGACAAGATAAAACATTTCATTATTCCCAATCTTGTCCTACCACAAGTTAAAGTGATTAAACGGGGTAAAACAGACCAATTATCGTTTACACACTACTTGGCTACTGTCAATATTTTGGCAAACGCTAAAAAGATAAAGAGATAACGTCAGCAAGGAAACGTATTTGGGAGACTATATCCAACTACCCGAGCAGTAAAATTAGCATGATGTATCCTGTCAATATTATCAAAGATGGTAGTGTAGTACATGACACTTTCCCATAATGGGACTATATCATGCGCGGCAGCCGAATCACCAATGAAAGAAATTCCTCCACGGTGGTGTCACATACAGTTTACTATGTACCCTACGACGAATCTACACGCACTTATCATGTATGCGAACCCAACAGCTCGCCAGTACATAGAAGTGTAAGAATGCCACACGCTTGAAAAACGGCTCCTCTATCACTCAATATAACAATGTCGATATTCATGACTTCACTGTTTTACTAAACCTAGATATAAGAAATATCAGTGAAATCAGGAGGCGTCGGTGTTTATGTGCATGATACCTTACATTGAACTGTTTGGCAGTAAATCAGAACATGTTCTTTGGTTAAGAATTAATACATTTATAACCGCTTTAAATGAAACTATTGTTCTAGGTTCTAGGTGCTTTAATATTTTAATAGATGTACACCGTGTAATCAGAATACTACTGGCTCAGAAATACATTACCTTCTTGAATGCCACCTTTTTTAGAATATAAAGGAATGCATGCTTAGAGATTGAAGAATGAATGTTTTATTAATGTATATCCAATCGATACGAACCAGACTTACACACATTTTGATATTCAAGGCTCATCTTTTTCTTACTATCGAAATTGAGATTCAGTACTAGTAATGTTGTCGGAGAAAAATATTTCTGTGACAAGAAGATAGGAGTCGGCGGATCATTATCTATGATAGAAGTCAGCCACTCATAATTTCAGCCATCGGTTCCCCTGTAGAGTCACAACATTTGATTAAACAACCGCTGTAAACGGTTCTAAGAACTGATCGCTGTACCACACGTTATAACAGATAGGCAGATGTTTACAATCTATAAATGCCTTAATTGTACTATTTTCTGGAACAGGACCTAAGCTGCAAGTTTCTTGAATGAAATTCTAGTTTGTTATATTGAAATGAGAAACAAAATAGAAGCACAATCTGTACCTCTGTTAGATCTGAGTGTTGACACGCGTAATTCAGGCATAATAAAGGTACGCTACCATGCAACGAACGAAAATGTCAATTATGTAACTGTTTAGAAGACGAATTCCACTTTTTATTAGAATGTCCTTTGTACTTTGACAATAGAAAAACATACTTAAAAATATCATTGGCACTATCCAAGTATGGCTAGATTTATTAATCTTTTGAAATCAGAAAATATCAATTTACTTTTATTATCAATTTACATTTATAAAAGTTTTGATGTAGAAAAAATAATTATTACGTATGTATTTTAATTAGATTGTTTCCCTCTCTCACTAGGAAATGTTTGCTATTTTCATGACAAATTTCTCGCAATACTGTATTTGCGAGATATACATTAATACAATTAATACGAATTTTGATAAATATTGTTATATATATCATAGGATGCTCGTTTCTTAAGAATAGTTCAACGTTTATTAACTTTATATTATTATTCTGTTGACAATGTATACGAATGTGTGTTAACATGTAAATATGTAGAATGTTACTAATAGGTAAAATTGCTTTTTTCTTAAATAAAACTTTACTAAACTAAACGCTATCACCACAAGATATTTGAAATTTCAGGGTGGACGCCAAAGAATAGGATCAGTCTGGTAACCCTAACAACCAAACACAAAACACATTTTCTTACATAAAACTAAGAATCGTGGATTGGTAAATGCATGTAGAAAGGTATACGTATGAAATTCTTGAACAATTTGAAACATCTATATATTGAATTAGGAAATTTAGGTTGTATGTCGACAAACACAAGGAAATCAACACAGGGTTAATGACCATTTTTTCGCTCACCTGATTAATCTGACTAATTGACAATTTGGTGAACAAATGAAGTAATTGAACAGAAGACTTTTCAACACCAGGGGCATAATTTGATCAATTTTAGTAAAGATCAATGATACAATGTTACATACTAAATATCTCAGCTCTCTGTCATGCTGTTTTGGCCTAGGAGATCGATTTGTAAAAAAGTTTATGTAACATTTATGACCCGTAGGGCTGGGTCAATTTTGACTCCATTTCAGAAGAGATGTCATTTGAAAATACACGACTGATGAAGCACGACACACAACGACGAACAGGATGATCTCTAAAGGTCACCAAGAGGAGCATGAAATCTCTCCAAAACAACATCCTTTGGGAGTAGCCAACTTAGATTGTTGTTGCAAGGTTGTTGCCCAAGAGAGGTTAAATTAATAGTTAAATCGTGTAATTGGAAGACATATTGTTATTGAAGGGAAGTTGTTGCTCTAGAGAGGTTAAATTAATAGTTAAATCGTGTAATTGGAAGACATATTGTTATTGAAGGGAAGTTGTTGCTCTAGAGAGGTTAAATTAATAGTTAAATCGTGTAATTGGAAGACATACTGTTATTGAAGGGAGGTTGTTGCTCTAGAGAGGTTAAATTAATAGTTAAATCGTGTAATTGGAAGACATACTGTTATTGAAGAGAAGTTGTTGCTCTAGAGAGGTTAAATTAATAGTTAAATCGTGTAATTGGAAGACATATTGTTATTGAAGGGAGGTTGTTGCTCTAGAGAGGTTAAATTAATAGTTAAATTGTGTAATTGGAAGACATACTGTTATTGAAGGGAAGTTGTTGCTCTAGAGAGGTTAAATTAATAGTTAAATCGTGTAATTGGAAGACATATTGTTATTGAAGGGAGGTTGTTGCTCTAGAGAGGTTAAATTAATAGTTAAATTGTGTAATTGGAAGACATACTGTTATTGAAGGGAAGTTGTTGCTCTAGAGAGGTTAAATTAATAGTTAAATCGTGTAATTGGAAGACATATTGGTATTGAAGGGAAGTTGTTGCTCTAGAGAGGTTAAATTAATAGTTAAATCGTGTAATTGGAAGACATATTGTTATTGAAGGGAGGTTGTTGCTCTAGAGAGGTTAAATTAATAGTTAAATCGTGTTATTGGAAGACATACTGTTATTGAAGGGAAGTTGTTGCTCTAGAGAGGTTAAATTAATAGTTAAATCGTGTTATTGGAAGACATATTGTTATTGAAGGGAAGTTGTTGCTCTAGAGAGGTTAAATTAATAGTTAAATCGTGTAATTGGAAGACATACTGTTATTGAAGAGAAGTTGTTGCTCTAGAGAGGTTAAATTAATAGTTAAATCGTGTTATTGGAAGACATATTGTTATTGAAGGGAAGTTGTTGCTCTAGAGAGGTTAAATTAATAGTTAAATCGTGTAATTGGAAGACATATTGTTATTGAAGAGAAGTTGTTGCTCTAGAGAGGTTAAATTAATAGTTAAATCGTGTTATTGGAAGACATATTGTTATTGAAGGGAAGTTGTTGCTCTAGAGAGGTTAAATTAATAGTTAAATCGTGTTATTGGAAGACATATTGTTATTGAAGAGAAGTTGTTGCTCTAGAGAGGTTAAATTAATAGTTAAATCGTGTAATTGGAAGACATACTGTTATTGAAGGGAAGTTGTTGCTCTAGAGAGGTTAAATTAATAGTTAAATCGTGTTATTGGAAGACATATTGTTATTGAAGGGAGGTTGTTGCTCTAGAGAGGTTAAATTAATAGTTAAATCGTGTAATTGGAAGACATACTGTTATTGAAGAGAAGTTGTTGCTCTAGAGAGGTTAAATTAATAGTTAAATCGTGTTATTGGAAGACATACTGTTATTGAAGGGAGGTTGTTGCTCTAGAGAGGTTAAATTAATAGTTAAATCGTGTTATTGGAAGACATATTGTTATTGAAGAGAAGTTGTTGCTCTAGAGAGGTTAAATTAATAGTTAAATCGTGTAATTGGAAGACATACTGTTATTGAAGAGAAGTTGTTGCTCTAGAGAGGTTAAATTAATAGTTAAATCGTGTTATTGGAAGACATACTGTTATTGAAGGGAGGTTGTTGCTCTAGAGAGGTTAAATTAATAGTTAAATCGTGTTATTGGAAGACATACTGTTATTGAAGGGAGGTTGTTGCTCTAGAGAGGTTAAATTAATAGTTAAATCGTGTTATTGGAAGACATACTGTTATTGAAGGGAAGTTGTTGCTCAAGAGAGTGCCGCTCTGGAGAGGTTGTATTGTATTATCAAATTATGACACAGTTCTTCAAAAGTGTCTTCCATAGTTAACAATCTCATTCACAATCGCTCAATGGAATTTAATAAAAACATAAAAAACAGATTCCCATGACTCTAACAGATCAACTCGATTGTTATTTAATGTGACTTTCCCAATGAGTATGTGCAACGTACATCCCGAAACATTTCCGTCCAATTACTTGATAGCCTAAAACATAAAAATGAATGTCCTACTAGTATTTGTATACATGCCAATACATGGATGGAACTGCGTCCACTAATAGATCCTGAAGTATGCGGTAATCTCTAGGTAAAACTATGTATCCTTATATAGAAGCCACATACCGTTTGTTTTGTTTAAATGTTCAAGTTGTACAAGAAATGTATATCAAGTTGTTCCTTGGATGCACCTGTATTACACATTCTTCAGATGTCATTCACTCAGGTCTGGATGATATTTCGGATCCTGAGGAACATTTGGGCACACAGAAAGTGTTTTATCGATAAAAGGGACCGAACGAACATTCGAACGCGAAAACTGAGCGCAAAATATTTGATGTTTTAAAATATTAGAAATACTATTTTGTTGCCGCTGTCTGATTGTCTGTGCGTTTTAAATTATAATGTATAATGTTTCATCATATTGTTCACTCTTGAGACAGAGGTCTGAACAGATAGTTCTGATTCCTAATACAGTTTAAGTCAATGATTTCATTACAAAGATTGTTCATTTCACTCCTGCCTGTAATGTTTTGTTTGGTATGTCATTATTTTGTTGTTTGATATTTAATATAGAAACAAATATGATAGCATTATACGCATTATTTTACCCAGAGGAATCTATGATGTGTATTACGCCAGGATGATAAAATGTGTAATATTCTTAAAAATCGTAATAACATTGACGTGTTTTCTTCGTCTTAACAAACACTTGACTGTAAATGAAATCATCTGCCATTTACTGTAATCAAATCTATTGATAAAGTATTTCCCATCCTTAATCTGAAGGATTTTCGTCAATGGAAAGTAGATTAAATGCAATTATATAGAAGTGATGGGAGATATTGCACTTTAAACTGTGACATGCAAAAGAACACTGAGTTGACAGGACATAGAGTTAGTTAACAGAATACTGAACCATCTGAGTTAACAGAATACTGAACCATCTGAGTTAACAGAATACTGAACCATCTGAGTTAACAGAATACTGAACCATCTGAGTTAACAGAATACTGAACGATTTGAGCTAACAGAATACCGATCTAACAGGCTATTGAGATTACAGTTAAATGAGATGGTCCTAAATATCGAGATGTGACAACATTTGCATCATTCAATTGTGAAATCTAAATTATATTCACTTATTTTATTTTAAAGGAACAAGACGGTGAATCGTGTCGAGGTTAACACAAAATCGAAATACATTGTACAAAGGTAAAGGTATATTATAGTGTCACCCCTATGGAAAGGACCAACCTAGTTGGCTTATGAGACACCTATCTTTTCTTCGCACAGTACCACCCGAATCCCTTCGCTTTTAGCCGGGCACCTGGCTGAGATGGGCATACAGTAACCATTATTTAACTAGCTGGCGGTTCACATACCGACCATATCAGCTAATGTAGCGGTGTATTGACCACGGCTTTAAAAACATGCTGACCATCTTGTTAAGAAACAGATAGTAGTATGTCGCTGCCAGGAACAATTGTGATTGTATAACATTTAATTTTAGTTATAGACAGCACTTGGCGTTGTATCGGCATTTATAACTTGTAGAATCAGTGTTCAGTGTAGCTGTGTATTTTCTTCATTTCTACTCCTGGACTTTCGTGTCAACAAGAAACTTGTTCTAATCAGGTATTGAATTAATTTATGTATAAAATAATGCAATTGATTGAATAATTCTAGATATATTCTTTGTTTCTGATTAAATAAATGAATTATTTCTTATTCATAGAAAAAAAATAATCAGAAATAATAAACCGTAGATATGCCATACTTATTTGGCATATTTTTGTGTTTGAATAGGTTCCAACTCCATCATGATTTTGATTATTTTGGTAGTAACGCTATGACAGTAAGTTGTGGAATCATATTCTTATATACTTATTGTATGTCATCTAAATGCTTAAATGGGACAAACTAGGTGTACTTATTGTATATCATCTAAATGCTTAAATGGGACAAACTAGGTGTACTTATTGTATGTCATCTAAATGCTTAAATGGGACAAAACTAGGTGTACTTATTGTATGTCATCTAAATGCTTAAATGGAACAAAACTAGGTGTACTTATTGTATGTCATCTAAATGCTTAAATGGGACAAACTAGGTGTACTTATTGTATGTCATCTAAATGCTTGAATGGGACAAACTAGGTGTACTTATTGTATGTCATCTAAATGCTTAAATGGGACAAAACTAGGTGTACTTATTGTATGTCATCTAAATGCTTAAATGGGACAAACTAGGTGTACTTATTGTATGTCATCTAAATGCTTAAATGGGACAAACTAGGTGTACTTATTGTATGTCATCTAAATGCTTAAATGGGACAAACTAGGTGTACTTATTGTATGTCATCTAAATGCTTAAATGGGACAAAACTAGGTGTACTTATTGTATGTCATCTAAATGCTTAAATGGGACAAACTAGGTGTACTTATTGTATGTCATCTAAATGCTTAAATGGGACAAACTAGGTGTACTTATTGTATGTCATCTAAATGCTTAAATGGGACAAACTAGATGTACTTATTGTATGTCATCTAAATGCTTAAATGGGACAAACTAGGTGTACTTATTGTGCCCAGTATGCTTCGGTGACAACGGTATTATTTTCTAACAAAATTTTACTAATATGTGCGCACGTATCGTATAACACGAAGAAAAAGACGAACTTCAAAATGTTTCCCGCAAGTGTACCGTATCGTTTTCAAGAATCGTTCTCAGAATTACAGACTTTCAAACTTGTTGATCGTTCGCGATAGATAATATGGGCATCAAGTTAATTCCCATTGATAAAGGAACAGGCTGTTTCCATCTTGTACATATTCTAAGGGTCAGCATTGATGGAAAGTAGCCCGTGAACAACAGCAACGAAATGGCGGTCTGCCTATTATGTCCGAGGCACTTTTCTTTAGACATACGCCGATGAGGTATCAATGGGAACTTGACGCATATTTATCAATCGCGGACGAAAAACACATTTGAAAGTCTACTATTCTTAAAATGGTTATTGAAAACGAGTACTCAGGTTTGAAAAAGGAGTAAACGTGATAAACTGACGGAACACGGAAACATGAAATTAAATAATATCCCGGTGATTAACTGATGAAACACTTTTATATAATAATGAAACATAACGTAATAAAACACGGTGATAAACTTACGAAAAAGAAACGATGATAAAATGACGAAACACGCTGATTAAACTACAAAATACGGTGATTTAAATATAAACCATGGAGATTAGATAACGTAAGGCGGTGATTATCTTACAAAACATTGTGATGTAGGCCTAATAATGGAATTAGAATCTATTACTGAACTTTTTAGTTTACTTCTTACTGACAATATAGCCAAAGCTTTGAACAAAGGCCATCAGTGGAAAGTCAAAATGTGGCCTTTATTGAAAGATGGCCCTTATAAGAAGTCATTTTGTTCTAAAAGACAATGGCGTTGTTTATAAGAATGACCTTAAATCAAAGGTGGCCTTTATTCGGGGATGGCCGCTAAAACAGGGTTGACTGTACCTCTGCAATTGACCAAATACTCTAAAACTCAGCACAGGTCATTTATCAACTTGAGATAATAAAATGCAAGATTGAAAGACTATGCGCCCTATATGATATTATTTTATTATAAGCGCCCCAATAAAACTAGATATTTTCATCATTTTTATTTAGTACCGGTGTTGCTTAATTAAGCTGCACGTGTTATATATTGTATCCTTTAATGGAAAGGAAATTAGTTAAATTATTTTTACAATAAGAGCGAAATATTTTCATTGATTTATTTCTACGCTAAGTTCCGCTCTTTTATCATCTATACAATACATGAATTAAAGCCAACCATAATACGCGAAACAGAAATACTAAAGAATCATTAGCCCGTCATAAAGAAAGAATTGTTAGTCAAATTTCTTTTGATATATTATCAACATGTCTGTTGATTTTAATGCATTTTGAAACTTTTTCTTCGTTTCCCATTACAAGATTTTTTTGCATTATTTTGAATCCCAAAGCCAGAATCCATGAATATAGTTATGTGTTCTGACTAAGGTATCTGTGTTATAAAATCTGCTATGCTCTTCCATTGTATTCCCATAACTGGAAAACCACTTTAAAGACATTGAACATGTTACTAAGACCCAGCAGTCCTGTATATTCCCCAGTAGGGGAGCCAATAAAACAGACAGGGTCATTGATAGACTAGCTTCTAATTACATAATCAGTCACTATATGTATGGCTAATGTATAAATACTTAAATTGATTCAATGTTTAATTGATAATATAAATTATCTTTTTTTTTAACAAAAATATGTTTATATTAAATGCAAAATATTACGAATAAGACAGCTCACGTAATATATGATTAAAGAAATTAATTACTCAAATATTCGTGTCTCACACCATTCAGTTAGGTCTGGTTGATTTTGATAAATAAATTAAACAGTCCATTTTGTGAAATTAATACAAAATTATTTTAACACCGCAGGTAAAATTAAAATGTTTCTAATCATTATATTTTCTCAAGCAGTACTGCTATAAACAATTTGTTACTTATTTTAAAGAATTTCGCAAAAAATAATTCCATGCATGAATAGAATGATTTGATTTAGAAATAGAAGAAGCGTTCAGTTGCATTTTTAATGTATAAAGACTTCTTACATAATCTTAAAGGATAACATTAATTAATTACATAAAATGCTTATAAAAACAACAGGAGGTTAATCACTAAAAATCAATAACATTTATGACCCTCTTATATGACTAGATGTCAAGTCTACAGATGCTTAGCTGACCATGAAAAGACAGGATTAATCTGATTAGAGGCAATAAAACAATTAAGAGATTAGACCTCATGTGGATTTTTTAGGGGGGGGGGGGTCACTTATGTAGGAGCTATTCAATGTGTTTAAGTGATTACAATCTTTACATAAGCTGTGGGATTAACAACTACTTATCATGTACCCTATATATATATAACAACTACTTATCATGTACCCTATATATATAACAACTACTTATCATGTACCCTATATATATATAACAACTACTTATCATGTACCCTATATATATAACAACTACTTATCATGTACCCTATATATATAACAACTACTTATCATGTACCCTATATATATATAACAACTACTTATCATGTACCCTATATATATATAACAACTACTTATCATGTACCCTATATATATAACAACTACTTATCATGTACCCTATATATATATAACAACTACTCATCATGTACCCTATATATATATAACAACTACTTATCATGTACCCTATATATATATAACAACTACTTATCATGTACCCTATATATATAACAACTACTTATCATGTACCCTATATATATAACAACTACTTATCATGTACCCTATATATATAACAACTACTTATCATGTACCCTATATATATAACAACTACTTATCATGTACCCTATATATATAACAACTACTTATCATGTACCCTATATATATAACAACTACTTATCATGTACCCTATATATATAACAACTACTTATCATGTACCCTATATATATAACAACTACTCATCATGTACCCTATATATATAACAACTACTTATCATGTACCCTATATATATAACAACTACTTATCATGTACCCTACATATATAACAACTACTTATCATGTACCCTATATATATAACAACTACTTATCATGTACCCTATATATATAACAACTACTTATCATGTACCCTATATATATAACAACTACTTATCATGTACCCTATATATATAACAACTACTTATCATGTACCCTATATATATAACAACTACTTATCATGTACCCTATATAATTATATAACAACTACTTATCATGTACCCTTTATATATAACAACTACTCATCATGTACCCTATATATATAACAACTACTTATCATGTACCCTATATATATAACAACTACTCATCATGTACCCCATATATATAACAACTACTTATCATGTACCCTATATATATATAACAACTACTCATCATATACCCTATATATACATAACAACTACTTATCATGTACCCTATATATATATAACAACTACTCATCATGTACCCTATATATATATAACAACTACTCATCATGTACCCTATATATATAACAACTACTTATCATGTACCCTATATATACATAACAACTACTCATCATGTACCCTATATATATAACAACTACTTATCATGTACCCTATATAATTATATAACAACTACTCATCATGTACCCTTTATATATAACAACTACTTATCATGTACCCTATATATATAACAACTACTTATCATGTACCCTATATATATATAACAACTACTTATCATGTACCCTATATAATTATATAACAACTACTCATCATGTACCCTATATATATATAACAACTACTTATCATGTACCCTATATAATTATATAACAACTACTCATCATGTACCCTATATATATAACAACTACTCATCATGTACCCTATATATATAACAACTACTTATCATGTACCCTATATAATTATATAACAACTACTCATCATGTACCCTTTATATATAACAACTACTCATCATGTACCCTATATATATAACAACTACTTATCATGTACCCTATATATATATAACAACTACTCATCATGTACCCTATATATATATAACAACTACTCATCATGTACCCTATATATATATAACAACTACTCATCATGTACCCTATATATATATAACAACTACTTATCATGTACCCTATATATATATAACAACTACTTATCATGTACTCTATATAATTATATAACAACTACTCATCATGTACCCTATATATATAACAACTACTTATCATGTACCCTATATATATATAACAACTACTTATCATGTACTCTATATAATTATATAACAACTACTCATCATGTACCCTTTATATATAACAACTACTTAATTATCATGTACCCTATATATATAACAATCACTTATCATGTACCCTATATATATAACAACTACTTATCATGTACCCTATATATTTGACAACTTCTTATCATGTACCCTATATATTTGACAACTTCTTATCATGTACCCTATATATTTGACAACTTCTTATCATGTACCCTATATATATAACAATCACTTATCATGTACCCTATATATATAACAACTACTTATCATGTACCCTATATATATAACAATCACTTATCATGTACCCTATATATATAACAACTACTTATCATGTACCCTATATATATAACAACTACTTATCATGTACCCTATATATATAACAATCACTTATCATGTACCCTATATATATAGCAACTACTTATCATGTACCCTATATATATAACAATCACTTATCATGTACCCTATATATATAACAACTACTTATCATGTACCCTATATTTATAACAACTACTCATCATGTACCCTATATATACATATAACAACTACTTATCATGTACCCTATATATACTACAACTACTCATCATGTACCCCTTATATATAACAACTACTCATCATATACCCTATATATATAACAACTACTAATCATGTACCCTACATATATAACAACTACTCATCATGTACCCTATATATATAACAACTACTCATCATATACCCTATATATATAACAACTACTTATCATGTACCCTTTATATATAACAACTACTCATCATGTACATCGATATATAACAACTACTCATCATGTACCCTTTATATATAACAACTACTTATCATGTACCCTATATAATTATATAACAACTACTCATCATGAACCCTATATATATAACAACTACTTATCATGTACCCTATATAATTATATAACAACTACTCATCATGTACCCTATATATATAACAACTACTTATCATGTACCCTATATATATAACAACTACTAATCATGTACCCTATATATATAACAACTACTCATCATGTACCCTATATAATTATATAACAACTACTCATCATGTACATCGATATATAACAACTACTCATCATGTACCCTTTATATATAACAACTACTTATCATGTACCCTATATAATTATATAACAACTACTCATCATGTACCCTTTATATATAACAACTACTTATCATGTACCCTATATAATTATATAACAACTACTCATCATGTACCCTATATATATAACAACTACTTATCATGTACCCTATATATATAACAACTACTCATCATGTACCCTATATATATAACAACTACTTATCATGTACCCTACATATATAACAACTACTTATCATGTACCCTATATATATAACAACTACTCATCATGTACCCTATATATATAACAACTACTCATCATGTACCCTATATATATAACAACTACTCATCATGTACCCTATATATATAACAACTACTTATCATGTACCCTATATATATAACAACTACTCATCATGTACCCTATATATATAACAACTACTCATCATGTACCCTATATATATAACAACTACTCATCATGTACCCTATATATATAACAACTACTTATCATGTACCCTATATATATAACAACTACTCATCATGTACCCTATATATATAACAACTACTCATCATGTACCCTATATATATAACAACTACTCATCATGTACCCTATATATATAACAACTACTTATCATGTACCCTATATATATAACAACTACTCATCATGTACCCTATATATATAACAACTACTCATCATGTACCCTATATATATATAACAACTACTTATCATGTAACCTACATATATAACAACTACTCATCATGTACCCTATATATATATTACAACTACTCATCATGTACCCTATATGTATAAAATGTTAAAAAAATAACTAACATTCCATAGGTATTATCATATATTTCATTCGCCAACCGGTTTCGTCATTTGACTCATCAGGGCATTAATAATAAAATGGCGTTAAAATTTACATAGTTACATAACAACGTCACATTTATGCGTACACATGTGTACACAACGTCAAAATTGTAACGTCATCAAAGTGTGTTTAATTTTGGAACAAATATATCAATAAAATAACGTTCTTTGGACAACCTAGCTGAAACATCATTATTGTGAAACTTATAAAAAGGAAAAATAGAACATTTAGGGTCTGATTTAGAGCATTTTTCTATGTGACCACTTAAAGGCATTTGTCTTGTTGATGGGTCTCTTATTTGCTGATCATGCACTGTTCTTCTGTTGCGTAATTTATCGCCAGTTTGGCCTATGTAAAATTCCCTACACCCATTGCATACCAGAACATACAGAACATTTTGCACAGTACAGTTCATATTTTCTTTTATATGAAATTGTTTGTTATTCTTCATGTTTAATACAGACCCTTCAATGATAAAATTACACAATCCACAACGGGTTCATTACATTTAGATACTGATGCTGAATAATTTTTTTCTTTAAATTCAGATTTAATAAGTAAACCTTTTAGATTCGGAAGTTGACGTTTACTTTTGATAACTTTTTCATGAAAAATAACTAACATTCCATAGGTATTATTATATATAACAACTACTCATGATGTACCCTATATATATAACAACTACTCATGATGTACCCTATATATATAACAACTACTCATGATGTACCCTATATATATAACAACTACTCATCATGTACCCTATATATATAACAACTACTTATCATGTACCCTATATAATTATATAACAACTACTCATGATGTACCCTATATATATATAACAACTACTTATCATGTACCCTATATATATAACAACTACTTATCATGTACCCTATATATATAACAACTACTCATCATGTACCCTATATATATAACAACTACTTATCATGTACCCTATATATATAACAACTACTTATCATGTACCCTATATATATAACAACTACTTATCATGTACCCTATATATATAACAACTACTCATCATGTACCCTATATATATATAACAACTACTCATCATGTACCCTATATATATAACAACTACTCATCATGTACCCTATATATATAACAACTACTTATCATGTACCCTATATAATTATATAACAACTACTCATGATGTACCCTATATATATATAACAACTACTTATCATGTACCCTATATATATAACAACTACTCATCATGTACCCTATATATATAACAACTACTTATCATGTACCCTATATATATAACAACTACTCATCATGTACCCTATATATATAACAACTACTTATCATGTACCCTATATATATAACAACTACTTATCATGTACCCTATATATATAACAACTACTCATCATGTACCCTATATATATAACAACTACTTATCATGTACCCTATATATATAACAACTACTTATCATGTACCCTATATATATAACAACTACTCATCATGTACCCTATATATATAACAACTACTTATCATGTACCCTATATATATAACAACTACTCATCATGTACCCTATATATATAACAACTACTTATCATGTACCCTATATATATAACAACTACTCATCATGTACCCTATATATATAACAACTACTTATCATGTACCCTATATATATAACAACTACTTATCATGTACCCTATATATATAACAACTACTCATCATGTACCCTATATATATAACAACTACTCATCATGTACCCTATATATATAACAACTACTCATCATGTACCCTATATATATAACAACTACTTATCATGTACCCTATATAATTATATAACAACTACTCATGATGTACCCTATATATATATAACAACTACTTATCATGTACCCTATATATATAACAACTACTCATCATGTACCCTATATATATCACAACTACTCATCATGTACCCTATATATATAACAACTACTCATCATGTACCCTATATATATATAACAACTACTCATCATGTACCCTATATATATAACAACTACTCATCATGTACCCTATATATATATAACAACTACTTATCATGTACCCTATATATATAACAACTACTTATCATGTACCCTATATATATAACAACTACTTATCATGTACCCTATATATATAACAACTACTTATCATGTACCCTATATAATTATATAACAACTACTTATCATGTACCCTATATATATAACAACTACTTATCATGTACCCTATATATATAACAACTACTTATCATGTACCCTATATATATAACAACTACTTATCATGTACCCTATATATATAACAACTACTCATCATGTACCCTATATATATAACAACTACTTATCATGTACCCTACATATATAACAACTACTTATCATGTACCCTATATATATAACAACTACTCATCATGTACCCTATATATATAACAACTACTCATCATGTACCCTATATATATAACAACTACTCATCATGTACCCTATATATATAACAACTACTTATCATGTACCCTATATATATAACAACTACTCATCATGTACCCTATATATATAACAACTACTCATCATGTACCCTATATATATAACAACTACTCATCATGTACCCTATATATATAACAACTACTTATCATGTACCCTATATATATAACAACTACTCATCATGTACCCTATATATATAACAACTACTCATCATGTACCCTATATATATAACAACTACTCATCATGTACCCTATATATATAACAACTACTTATCATGTACCCTATATATATAACAACTACTCATCATGTACCCTATATATATAACAACTACTCATCATGTACCCTATATATATATAACAACTACTTATCATGTAACCTACATATATAACAACTACTCATCATGTACCCTATATATATATTACAACTACTCATCATGTACCCTATATGTATAAAATGTTAAAAAAATAACTAACATTCCATAGGTATTATCATATATTTCATTCGCCAACCGGTTTCGTCATTTGACTCATCAGGGCATTAATAATAAAATGGCGTTAAAATTTACATAGTTACATAACAACGTCACATTTATGCGTACACATGTGTACACAACGTCAAAATTGTAACGTCATCAAAGTGTGTTTAATTTTGGAACAAATATATCAATAAAATAACGTTCTTTGGACAACCTAGCTGAAACATCATTATTGTGAAACTTATAAAAAGGAAAAATAGAACATTTAGGGTCTGATTTAGAGCATTTTTCTATGTGACCACTTAAAGGCATTTGTCTTGTTGATGGGTCTCTTATTTGCTGATCATGCACTGTTCTTCTGTTGCGTAATTTATCGCCAGTTTGGCCTATGTAAAATTCCCTACACCCATTGCATACCAGAACATACAGAACATTTTGCACAGTACAGTTCATATTTTCTTTTATATGAAATTGTTTGTTATTCTTCATGTTTAATACAGACCCTTCAATGATAAAATTACACAATCCACAACGGGTTCATTACATTTAGATACTGATGCTGAATAATTTTTTTCTTTAAATTCAGATTTAATAAGTAAACCTTTTAGATTCGGAAGTTGACGTTTACTTTTGATAACTTTTTCATGAAAAATAACTAACATTCCATAGGTATTATTATATATAACAACTACTCATGATGTACCCTATATATATAACAACTACTCATGATGTACCCTATATATATAACAACTACTCATCATGTACCCTATATATATAACAACTACTCATCATGTACCCTATATATATAACAACTACTTATCATGTACCCTATATAATTATATAACAACTACTCATGATGTACCCTATATATATATAACAACTACTTATCATGTACCCTATATATATAACAACTACTTATCATGTACCCTATATATATAACAACTACTCATCATGTACCCTATATATATAACAACTACTTATCATGTACCCTATATATATAACAACTACTTATCATGTACCCTATATATATAACAACTACTTATCATGTACCCTATATATATAACAACTACTCATCATGTACCCTATATATATAACAACTACTCATCATGTACCCTATATATATAACAACTACTCATCATGTACCCTATATATATAACAACTACTTATCATGTACCCTATATAATTATATAACAACTACTCATGATGTACCCTATATATATATAACAACTACTTATCATGTACCCTATATATATAACAACTACTCATCATGTACCCTATATATATAACAACTACTTATCATGTACCCTATATATATAACAACTACTCATCATGTACCCTATATATATAACAACTACTTATCATGTACCCTATATATATAACAACTACTTATCATGTACCCTATATATATAACAACTACTCATCATGTACCCTATATATATAACAACTACTTATCATGTACCCTATATATATAACAACTACTTATCATGTACCCTATATATATAACAACTACTCATCATGTACCCTATATATATAACAACTACTTATCATGTACCCTATATATATAACAACTACTCATCATGTACCCTATATATATAACAACTACTTATCATGTACCCTATATATATAACAACTACTCATCATGTACCCTATATATATAACAACTACTTATCATGTACCCTATATATATAACAACTACTTATCATGTACCCTATATATATAACAACTACTCATCATGTACCCTATATATATAACAACTACTCATCATGTACCCTATATATATAACAACTACTCATCATGTACCCTATATATATAACAACTACTTATCATGTACCCTATATAATTATATAACAACTACTCATGATGTACCCTATATATATATAACAACTACTTATCATGTACCCTATATATATAACAACTACTCATCATGTACCCTATATATATCACAACTACTCATCATGTACCCTATATATATAACAACTACTCATCATGTACCCTATATATATATAACAACTACTCATCATGTACCCTATATATATAACAACTACTCATCATGTACCCTATATATATATAACAACTACTTATCATGTACCCTATATATATAACAACTACTTATCATGTACCCTATATATATAACAACTACTTATCATGTACCCTATATATATAACAACTACTTATCATGTACCCTATATAATTATATAACAACTACTTATCATGTACCCTATATATATAACAACTACTTATCATGTACCCTATATATATAACAACTACTTATCATGTACCCTATATATATAACAACTACTTATCATGTACCCTATATATATAACAACTACTCATCATGTACCCTATATATATAACAACTACTTATCATGTACCCTACATATATAACAACTACTTATCATGTACCCTATATATATAACAACTACTCATCATGTACCCTATATATATAACAACTACTCATCATGTACCCTATATATATAACAACTACTCATCATGTACCCTATATATATAACAACTACTTATCATGTACCCTATATATATAACAACTACTCATCATGTACCCTATATATATAACAACTACTCATCATGTACCCTATATATATAACAACTACTCATCATGTACCCTATATATATAACAACTACTTATCATGTACCCTATATATATAACAACTACTCATCATGTACCCTATATATATAACAACTACTCATCATGTACCCTATATATATAACAACTACTCATCATGTACCCTATATATATAACAACTACTTATCATGTACCCTATATATATAACAACTACTCATCATGTACCCTATATCGTCACATAAGAACCATAAGGGCTCATCTGCAAAAATCAAATAGTGGAGAAAAGGCTGTTTAAAGGTTTGCAGGTTTGCCAAAAATCAAATATTCAAGACACAATCCTGGAATTTTGTACATTTAATAAGATGGTAAAGAACTTTTAAAATACAGTTTGTTTGCATTAAACAATTAATGTACAAGCCATATACGGTCATATTTGCAGATGAGCCCTTATGGTTCTGTCTATTTTTTCATTTTTTGTACAAACATAAGGACTCATCTGTAAAAAAGAACTCTAATTATAGGGAAACACTGGTTCAAATTTACATCAAAGTGTTACTTTTTGCAACAAATATCAAATTATATGTGCCATAGATACAGTTTTATCCGATAATCTCATCTAATCACTGTCAGCATCATCATCACGACTGTCCGGTACAGTAACTGTTCTTTTACAGATTTATCCGTCTTTAGAGCAGCATAGAACTCATGGTAACTTGATGGAATTATTAGTGAGTCGCACAGTGACATTAAATCTTTCTTTTTTGGTTCAGTATTTCTGCGCGGACAACTATGTACTGATCGATACAGTTTTATGACTCGAACTTCCTGTTTATTAAAGTTTTCCTTCACAAAAATCATGTCTGGCTGATGGTTGCACATCCTTACTATTTTAACCAGTTTACCATATTCCCGTTGTGTCAGTCTTTAGTGTTTCAGATGTTTCCCTTGTGTACTTCTTAATATTAAAAGAATTGTTGAAATGCATGGGTAAAACAGTGTATGGATTACTTCTGCAAGCAAAATGAATAACCATATCCCAGTGATCTGGGATGAAAATTGAAGTTCCCTTTTTGGCTGTATCTATAGCAGAATGCATGGAATCACATTCCATTTGTGTATGTCCTGACTCCAAAAAAAGTGTTCTACTAGTTCAACTGTTGGGTGACTAGTAACAAAATATAATCAGTTTCGACCAGAGCAACAGTCTGAATACAGTATTTATTTGGTGTCTTCACCTGAGGTATACTATTACTAGTTATGTCTAAATTATTCAGTTTATTGTCATCCACGAACACCTTTAGTGAATGCATCATAATGTTCATAGCCGGGAACTGCTAAACATGCTAAACAAAAAGCCTCTGCACTTGTCGTCATAAAGATCTGGCTCAATTTGAATTAAAGGGCAGTTCAGTCTACTTGACTATATCAGTATTCTTCTCTGCAAGAGATTAGCTGTTGCAAGTGGGATCAGGTCGCTTAGCGACACATTCCATAATCCATCATGCTTGAGTGCATCAACATTTTCATCAAACATCTGTGATGATTCTTCTTTCAACTTATTAAACTTATCCAAGAAGCCAATATAGTGATTCTTTTGTTTCTTTAAATGATCACATACTGACTAACTTAGAGAAGAAACATCACTGTCACTAGTGTTGAATTGACATTGCATTGAAAAATACAATTGCCACCACCTGCTATTTAGGTTCTTTCCAAGTTAGTACTTATTAGCATATTGTTAAGTCTGATTTCATGATGTTTCTTGGCTAGCCATAATTGCATGTTCAGTGCTTGTTGTTTCTGTGTTCTGTTGGTCTGTAGTTGGTTGCCTTCCTTGGTTAACTATTCTGCTTTAGACAGTTTAGCTATTTTCGCAATGTGCCTTTGCATAGGTCTGGTTCTTTTTCTCCACCATTTCTGACGTATGATAGTAATATGTATTACAGGTATACTTATATCCTCATTGATACTTGTATCACTATCAGACCCTTGTAGAAGATTGTATGTTTTATCATTATTTCATCATTTTCGGATGACGTAAAAAGTATTTTGCGCTTCCAAGTTGTCTGTTTGGTTGTTTTCTTGTACTGTTTTCAATAGAATGATCTACTTTCATTCTTTTCAGTTCTGCCTGAATTTGACACAATGGAACATCTGAAGAGCTTTGCTATTCATTATCAGTTTTATTTTTAAGGCTAGACAGTATGCTTGACAGTGGTATGTCTTCATCAGAAGTGGACTTGGTCCTTTTTTCATCTCAATTTCATTTACGTCCTCCCTTTTATCTAATGATTTATTTTCATTCAGAGTCAAGTCTTTTTTTTTTGTTGGTCGAAAGAGTTCTATTAACATCACGGTGATAAAACCTGCTTGGTTCAGTCTTTCGTTTTAGATGTTTCATCGAGATATCTGTCAGATATTTCATTAATTATATCAAGAAAGTCTTCTTCGTCTGACCCGTCTTTTCCATGGTCACATGTAATTTTAATTATAATGTATATAAAGTTTGTAGTTTTAGAATATAACAGTTAATTTGTAAGATAAATCACAAGACGAGTTGTTGGATCTAACTTTACTTAAATAAAGAAGTATGTTCTGCTCATGAAACTTGGTGATTTTAAAAAATCAACTACTGTTAGAATTTACATAATTATAGCATAATTTCAGTAGAAAGGGAAAAAACAAATTTAATTGTTTTAAGTATTGAACCATGTAAGCTTTACTGTTTTTAATTCCTAACCATTCAATAATTTGTATTTTAAAATCTTAATCATAAATAAGTTTATCTTATCTTTATTAATCTCCAACTAATAGAACACCTTGTTTAAATAAGAACACAACCCTTTTTATTTTATTGAACTTACTTTCATACACTCTCAAATGAAATGAGAACAATTTCTCATTGTCCTCTGGACAATGTATACATTTGGTACATCTTAGATTTCTTATCATTAATAACTGTTTACATGTCAATAATAACTGTAAACATATATCACTTGTTTATGATTAAGACTGATACTAAAGAGACTAATCTTAAGCTCCTAACTATGAATTAATTGGTATATGTTATAGTGTATAAATCTTTCCCAACATTGCAGATGAGCCCTTATGTTTCTTAAGGATGAGTAGATGAGCCCATATGTTTCCAAGTAATTCATAAAAATGCAGATGAGCCCTTTTCATTAACCTGATTTTTCACTTTATCTTTTAGAAATTAAGTGGGAATTTTTTTCAGCAGAAAGATAACAATAAAACATTATTATTTTTCACAAAAAGTCATTTTCGCCCAAAAGTGCAGATGAGCCCTTATGGTTCTTATGCGACGATATATATAACAACTACTCATCATGTACCCTATATATATATAACAACTACTTATCATGTAACCTACATATATAACAACTACTCATCATGTACCCTATATATATATTACAACTACTCATCATGTACCCTATATGTATAAAATGTTAAAAAAATAACTAACATTCCATAGGTATTATCATATATTTCATTCGCCAACCGGTTTCGTCATTTGACTCATCAGGGCATTAATAATAAAATGGCGTTAAAATTTACATAGTTACATAACAACGTCACATTTATGCGTACACATGTGTACACAACGTCAAAATTGTAACGTCATCAAAGTGTGTTTAATTTTGGAACAAATATATCAATAAAATAACGTTCTTTGGACAACCTAGCTGAAACATCATTATTGTGAAACTTATAAAAAGGAAAAATAGAACATTTAGGGTCTGATTTAGAGCATTTTTCTATGTGACCACTTAAAGGCATTTGTCTTGTTGATGGGTCTCTTATTTGCTGATCATGCACTGTTCTTCTGTTGCGTAATTTATCGCCAGTTTGGCCTATGTAAAATTCCCTACACCCATTGCATACCAGAACATACAGAACATTTTGCACAGTACAGTTCATATTTTCTTTTATATGAAATTGTTTGTTATTCTTCATGTTTAATACAGACCCTTCAATGATAAAATTACACAATCCACAACGGGTTCATTACATTTAGATACTGATGCTGAATAATTTTTTTCTTTAAATTCAGATTTAATAAGTAAACCTTTTAGATTCGGAAGTTGACGTTTACTTTTGATAACTTTTTCATGAAAAATAACTAACATTCCATAGGTATTATTATATATAACAACTACTCATGATGTACCCTATATATATAACAACTACTCATGATGTACCCTATATATATAACAACTACTCATCATGTACCCTATATATATAACAACTACTCATCATGTACCCTATATATATAACAACTACTTATCATGTACCCTATATAATTATATAACAACTACTCATGATGTACCCTATATATATATAACAACTACTTATCATGTACCCTATATATATAACAACTACTTATCATGTACCCTATATATATAACAACTACTCATCATGTACCCTATATATATAACAACTACTTATCATGTACCCTATATATATAACAACTACTTATCATGTACCCTATATATATAACAACTACTTATCATGTACCCTATATATATAACAACTACTCATCATGTACCCTATATATATAACAACTACTCATCATGTACCCTATATATATAACAACTACTCATCATGTACCCTATATATATAACAACTACTTATCATGTACCCTATATAATTATATAACAACTACTCATGATGTACCCTATATATATATAACAACTACTTATCATGTACCCTATATATATAACAACTACTCATCATGTACCCTATATATATAACAACTACTTATCATGTACCCTATATATATAACAACTACTCATCATGTACCCTATATATATAACAACTACTTATCATGTACCCTATATATATAACAACTACTTATCATGTACCCTATATATATAACAACTACTCATCATGTACCCTATATATATAACAACTACTTATCATGTACCCTATATATATAACAACTACTTATCATGTACCCTATATATATAACAACTACTCATCATGTACCCTATATATATAACAACTACTTATCATGTACCCTATATATATAACAACTACTCATCATGTACCCTATATATATAACAACTACTTATCATGTACCCTATATATATAACAACTACTCATCATGTACCCTATATATATAACAACTACTTATCATGTACCCTATATATATAACAACTACTTATCATGTACCCTATATATATAACAACTACTCATCATGTACCCTATATATATAACAACTACTCATCATGTACCCTATATATATAACAACTACTCATCATGTACCCTATATATATAACAACTACTTATCATGTACCCTATATAATTATATAACAACTACTCATGATGTACCCTATATATATATAACAACTACTTATCATGTACCCTATATATATAACAACTACTCATCATGTACCCTATATATATCACAACTACTCATCATGTACCCTATATATATAACAACTACTCATCATGTACCCTATATATATATAACAACTACTCATCATGTACCCTATATATATAACAACTACTCATCATGTACCCTATATATATATAACAACTACTTATCATGTACCCTATATATATAACAACTACTTATCATGTACCCTATATATATAACAACTACTTATCATGTACCCTATATATATAACAACTACTTATCATGTACCCTATATAATTATATAACAACTACTTATCATGTACCCTATATATATAACAACTACTTATCATGTACCCTATATATATAACAACTACTTATCATGTACCCTATATATATAACAACTACTTATCATGTACCCTATATATATAACAACTACTCATCATGTACCCTATATATATAACAACTACTTATCATGTACCCTACATATATAACAACTACTTATCATGTACCCTATATATATAACAACTACTCATCATGTACCCTATATATATAACAACTACTCATCATGTACCCTATATATATAACAACTACTCATCATGTACCCTATATATATAACAACTACTTATCATGTACCCTATATATATAACAACTACTCATCATGTACCCTATATATATAACAACTACTCATCATGTACCCTATATATATAACAACTACTCATCATGTACCCTATATATATAACAACTACTTATCATGTACCCTATATATATAACAACTACTCATCATGTACCCTATATATATAACAACTACTCATCATGTACCCTATATATATAACAACTACTCATCATGTACCCTATATATATAACAACTACTTATCATGTACCCTATATATATAACAACTACTCATCATGTACCCTATATATATAACAACTACTCATCATGTACCCTATATATATATAACAACTACTTATCATGTAACCTACATATATAACAACTACTCATCATGTACCCTATATATATATTACAACTACTCATCATGTACCCTATATGTATAAAATGTTAAAAAAATAACTAACATTCCATAGGTATTATCATATATTTCATTCGCCAACCGGTTTCGTCATTTGACTCATCAGGGCATTAATAATAAAATGGCGTTAAAATTTACATAGTTACATAACAACGTCACATTTATGCGTACACATGTGTACACAACGTCAAAATTGTAACGTCATCAAAGTGTGTTTAATTTTGGAACAAATATATCAATAAAATAACGTTCTTTGGACAACCTAGCTGAAACATCATTATTGTGAAACTTATAAAAAGGAAAAATAGAACATTTAGTGTCTGATTTAGAGCATTTTTCTATGTGACCACTTAAAGGCATTTGTCTTGTTGATGGGTCTCTTATTTGCTGATCATGCACTGTTCTTCTGTTGCGTAATTTATCGCCAGTTTGGCCTATGTAAAATTCCCTACACCCATTGCATACCAGAACATACAGAACATTTTGCACAGTACAGTTCATATTTTCTTTTATATGAAATTGTTTGTTATTCTTCATGTTTAATACAGACCCTTCAATGATAAAATTACACAATCCACAACGGGTTCATTACATTTAGATACTGATGCTGAATAATTTTTTTCTTTAAATTCAGATTTAATAAGTAAACCTTTTAGATTCGGAAGTTGACGTTTACTTTTGATAACTTTTTCATGAAAAATAACTAACATTCCATAGGTATTATTATATATAACAACTACTCATGATGTACCCTATATATATAACAACTACTCATGATGTACCCTATATATATAACAACTACTCATCATGTACCCTATATATATAACAACTACTCATCATGTACCCTATATATATAACAACTACTTATCATGTACCCTATATAATTATATAACAACTACTCATGATGTACCCTATATATATATAACAACTACTTATCATGTACCCTATATATATAACAACTACTTATCATGTACCCTATATATATAACAACTACTCATCATGTACCCTATATATATAACAACTACTTATCATGTACCCTATATATATAACAACTACTTATCATGTACCCTATATATATAACAACTACTTATCATGTACCCTATATATATAACAACTACTCATCATGTACCCTATATATATAACAACTACTCATCATGTACCCTATATATATAACAACTACTCATCATGTACCCTATATATATAACAACTACTTATCATGTACCCTATATAATTATATAACAACTACTCATGATGTACCCTATATATATATAACAACTACTTATCATGTACCCTATATATATAACAACTACTCATCATGTACCCTATATATATAACAACTACTTATCATGTACCCTATATATATAACAACTACTCATCATGTACCCTATATATATAACAACTACTTATCATGTACCCTATATATATAACAACTACTTATCATGTACCCTATATATATAACAACTACTCATCATGTACCCTATATATATAACAACTACTTATCATGTACCCTATATATATAACAACTACTTATCATGTACCCTATATATATAACAACTACTCATCATGTACCCTATATATATAACAACTACTTATCATGTACCCTATATATATAACAACTACTCATCATGTACCCTATATATATAACAACTACTTATCATGTACCCTATATATATAACAACTACTCATCATGTACCCTATATATATAACAACTACTGATCATGTACCCTATATATATAACAACTACTTATCATGTACCCTATATATATAACAACTACTCATCATGTACCCTATATATATAACAACTACTCATCATGTACCCTATATATATAACAACTACTCATCATGTACCCTATATATATAACAACTACTTATCATGTACCCTATATAATTATATAACAACTACTCATGATGTACCCTATATATATATAACAACTACTTATCATGTACCCTATATATATAACAACTACTCATCATGTACCCTATATATATAACAACTACTCATCATGTACCCTATATATATAACAACTACTCATCATGTACCCTATATATATATAACAACTACTCATCATGTACCCTATATATATAACAACTACTCATCATGTACCCTATATATATAACAACTACTTATCATGTACCCTATATATATAACAACTACTCATCATGTACCCTATATATATAACAACTACTTATCATGTACCCTACATATATAACAACTACTTATCATGTACCCTATATATATAACAACTACTCATCATGTACCCTATATATAACAACTACTCATCATGTACCCTATATATATAACAACTACTCATCATGTACCCTATATATATAACAACTACTTATCATGTACCCTATATATATAACAACTACTCATCATGTACCCTATATATATAACAACTACTCATCATGTACCCTATATATATAACAACTACTCATCATGTACCCTATATATATAACAACTACTTATCATGTACCCTATATATATAACAACTACTCATCATGTACCCTATATATATAACAACTACTCATCATGTACCCTATATATATAACAACTACTCATCATGTACCCTATATATATAACAACTACTTATCATGTACCCTATATATATAACAACTACTCATCATGTACCCTATATATATAACAACTACTCATCATGTACCCTATATATATAACAACTACTCATCATGTACCCTATATATATAACAACTACTTATCATGTACCCTATATATATAACAACTACTCATCATGTACCCTATATATATAACAACTACTCATGATGTACCCTATATATATAACAACTACTCATCATGTACCCTATATATATAACAACTACTCATCATGTACCCTATATATATAACAACTACTTATCATGTACCCTATATAATTATATAACAACTACTCATGATGTACCCTATATATATAACAACTACTCATCATGTACCCTATATATATAACAACTACTTATCATGTACCCTACATATATAACAACTACTTATCATGTACCCTATATATATAACAACTACTCATGATGTACCCTATATATATAACAACTACTCATCATGTACCCTATATATATAACAACTACTCATCATGTACCCTATATATATAACAACTACTTATCATGTACCCTATATATATAACAACTACTCATCATGTACCCTATATATATATAACAACTACTTATCATGTACCCTATATATATATAACAACTACTCATGATGTACCCTATATATATAACAACTACTTATCATGTACCCTATATATATAACAACTACTCATCATGTACCCTATATAATTATATAACAACTACTCATGATGTACCCTATATATATAACAACTACTTATCATGTACCCTATATATATAACAACTACTTATCATGTACCCTATATATATAACAACTACTCATCATGTACCCTATATATATAACAACTACTCATCATGTACCCTATATAATTATATAACAACTACTCATCATGTACCCTATATATATATAACAACTACTTATCATGTACCCTATATATATAACAACTACTTATCATGTACCCTATATATATAACAACTACTCATCATGTACCCTATATATATAACAACTACTCATCATGTACCCTATATAATTATATAACAACTACTCATCATGTACCCTATATATATATAACAACTACTTATCATGTACCCTATATATATATAACAACTACTCATGATGTACCCTATATATATAACAACTACTCATCATGTACCCTATATAATTATATAACAACTACTCATGATGTACCCTATATATATATAACAACTACTTATCATGTACCCTATATATATATAACAACTACTCATCATGTACCCTATATAATTATATAACAACTACTCATCATGTACCCTATATATATAACAACTACTTATCATGTACCCTATATATATAACAATTACTCATCATGTACCCTATATATATAACAACTACTCATCATGTACCCTTTATATATAACAACTACTCATCATGTACCCTATATATATATAACAACTACTAATCATGTACCCTACATATATAACAACTACTCATCATGTACCCTATATATATATTACAACTACTCATCATGTACCCTATATGTATAAAATGTTAAAAAAATAACTAACATTCCATAGGTATTATTATATATTTCATTCGCCAACCGGTTTCGTCATTTGACTCATCAGGGCATTAATAATAAAATGGCGTTAAAATTTACATAGTTACATAACAACGTCACATTTATGCGTACACATGTGTACACAACGTCAAAATTGTAACGTCAACAATCCACAACGGGTTCATTACATTTAGATACTGATGCTGAATAATTTTTTTCTTTAAATTCAGATTTAATAAGTAAACCTTTTAGATTCGGAAGTTGACGTTTACTTTTGATAACTTTTTCATGAAAAATAACTAACATTCCATAGGTATTATTATATATAACAACTACTCATGATGTACCCTATATATATAACAACTACTCATGATGTACCCTATATATATAACAACTACTCATCATGTACCATATATATATAACAACTACTCATCATGTACCCTATATATATAACAACTACTTATCATGTACCCTATATAATTATATAACAACTACTCATCATGTACCCTATATATATAACAACTACTTATCATGTACCCTATATATATATAACAACTACTTATCATGTACCCTATATAATTATATAACAACTACTCATGATGTACCCTATATATATAACAACTACTCATCATGTACCCTATATATATAACAACTACTCATCATGTACCCTTTATATATAACAACTACTTATCATGTACCCTATATATATAACAACTACTTATCATGTACCCTATATATATAACAACTACTCATCATGTACCCTATATATATAACAACTACTTATCATGTACCCTATATATATAACAACTACTTATCATGTACCCTATATATATAACAACTACTCATCATGTACCCTATATATATAACAACTACTTATCATGTACCCTATATATATAACAACTACTTATCATGTACCCTATATATATAACAACTACTTATCATGTACCCTATATATATAACAACTACTCATCATGTACCCTATATATATAACAACTACTCATCATGTACATCTATATATATAACAACTACTCATCATGAACCCTATATATATAACAACTACTCATCATGTACCCTATATAATTATATAACAACTACTCATCATGTACCCTATATATATAACAACTACTCATCATGTACCCTATATATATAACAACTACTCATCATGTACATCTATATATAGAACAACTACTCATCATGAACCCTATATATATAACAACTACTCATCATGTACCCTATATATATTACAACTACTCATCATGTACCCTATATATATAACAACTAGTTATCATGTACCCTATATATTTGACAACTACTTATCATGTACCCTATATATTTGACAACTACTTATCATGTACCCTATATAATTATATAAAAATTATATAACAACTACTTATCATGTACCCTATATAATGATATAAAATTATATAACAACTTCTTATCATGAACCCTACATATATAACAACTACTTATCATGTACCCTATATAATGATATAAAATTATATAACAACTTCTTATCATGTACCCTACATATATAACAACTACTTATCATGTACCCTATATAATGATATAAAATTATATAACAATTACTTATCATGTACCCTATATAAATGATATAAAATTATATAACAACTATCTACCCTCTATGTCAAGACGAGTTCATGTATAATTAATGTCGACATGCTATCAAACAAAATTAATATCAACATTGTACCAATAAGTTATCGGTTAAAACAGTTTCTATCTGTATTTTATCCTTAGAAGCTTAAGACCAAATGAGTTGTATATATTATTTATGAGTCAAGCGAGAGTATAACTTATTATCAAATGGTTGTTGTACATGAATACTGAATACACAGATATAAATCATTCCCACTAACCCCGTCGGACTAACAATAATGTAATAACAAAATCAATTGATTAGATTCCAATATAATGGATTCTTCCGTTGATTACTGCTTTTTATCACATACCCGTGCCGTTTTTGCCGTGCCATAAAAACAATATGGCACGGCCGTGCATATAATATGTAAATGACGTCACAAAGTGACGTCATGACTTGATGAAGCATAGAAATTGATCGGAAATTATAACTTCACAGGAGTAATATTGAATTGATTTTAACAATTTCAGTAAGCAAAGATACTGTTTTCATCGTTAGATATGTTCACACATTTATCATTTATGATGTTTCATAATGTAACTATTTTTGTGCTCCTGATTAAAAAGCCTTATTAAGCATGTGTCACCCTTTTGTTATTAGTAGCAATGTCAAACAAGTATATTGGTTTTCGCCGTATTTTCAAGGTATGTGATAAAAAAGAATATTAAATTCGTGTAGATTCCGTTTTTAATTCATTGAACTTGTTGAATAAAACAGTATGAAGCTGTTTTATACAACTCGTTCAATAAATTAAATACGGAATCCACACTCATTTAATATCCTCTATATATTTACGAACGGTTGTAAAATAACATATTTGAGGTAGTGTCAAAACTGTGAACAATGGACACGCTTTGGAAACACACTGTGTGACCATTAATGACAGGTGGCCGCTGTTCGAACGTAATTTTGTTTTGTAACCAATGGCGGGTTTTTAAAGTGAGGCCTTTATTATCAGGATGGTCTTAATTCGGGGTTGACCGCTAACACAGATGTCACTGCATTGTATTTAATTGTTTCCTTTTTTGACAATCAATCATCGAGACAAAAATGTTAACATTTCAATTTTTGTATCAATTAACTTAACTTGAAGTGATGAAAGATTATTGACATTATAAAACTAATAAGCGCAAAATAATTTAAAGAAATAATCGTTCACAATGTGTGGCAAAATTAAGAAAATGATTGGAATATTGTCCACAAGGGAATTATTTGAAAATAATTTCAACGTAAACACCGTGAACAATGTTCCATATTATTGTTGATGACATAACTTTCATGAGTATAATGATAAAACTTTATTAAACATCGAACGTACAGTCTATAATTTGTTGGACAAAAGATAAACGCGCAGTTAAGAAAAGTGGATATACAGACAGTAAACTGGACATACAAACATTAAGTGACATACTAACAGTAAAATGTACATACAAACATTAAGTGATATACAGACAGTAAAATGGACATACAAACATAAAGTAACATACAGACAGTAAACTGGACATACAAACATTAAGTGACATACAGACAGTAAAATGGACATAAGACAGTAAAATGGACACACAAACATTTAAGTGACATACAGACAGTAAAATGGACATACAAACATTAAGTGACATACAGACAGTAAAATGGACATACAAACATTAAGTGACATACAGACAGTAAACTGGACATACAAACTTTAAGTGACATATAGATAGTTAAATGGACATACAAACATTAAGTGACATACAGACAGTAAACTGGACATACAAACATTAAGTGATATACAGACAGTTAACTGGACATACAAACATTAAGTGACATACAGACAGTAAATTGGACATACAAACATTTAAGTGTCATACAGACAGTAAAATGGACATACAAACATTAAGTGACATACAGACAGTAAACTGGACATACAAACATAAAATGACATACATACAGTAAAATGGACATACAAACATTAAGTGACATACAGACAGTAAACTGGACATACAAACATTAAGTGATATACAGACAGTAAAATGGACATACAAACATAAAGTACCATACAGACAGTAAAATGGACATACAAACATTAAGTGACATACAGACAGTAAAATGGACATAAGACAGTAAAATGGACACACAAACATTTAAGTGACATACAGACAGTAAAATGGACATACAAACATTAAGTGATATACAGACAGTTAACTGGACATACAAACATTAAGTGACATACAGACAGTAAATTGGACATACAAACATTTAAGTGTCATACAGACAGTAAAATGGACATACAAACATAAAATGACATACAGACAGTAAACTGGACATACAAACATTAAGTGACATACAGACAGTTAAATGGACATACAAACATTAAGTGACATACAGACAGTAAAATGGACATACAAACATAAAATGACATACATACAGTAAAATGGACATACAAACATTAAGTGACATACAGACAGTAAACTGGACATACAAACATTAAGTGATATACAGACAGTTAACTGGACATACAAACATTAAGTGACATACAGACAGGAAATGGACATACAAACATTTAAGTGTCATACAGACAGTAAAATGGACATACAAACATTAAGTGACATACAGACAGTAAACTGGACATACAAACATAAAGTGACATACAGACAGTAAAATGGACATTCAAACATTAAGTGACATACAGACAGTAAAATGGAGATACAGAGGGTAAAGTGAACATACAGACAGTATAATGGACATACAAACATAAAATGACATACAGACAGTTAAATGGACATACAAACATTAAGTGACATACAGACAGTAAACTGGACATACAAACATTAAGTGATATACAGACAGTTAACTGGACATACAAACATTAAGTGACATACAGACAGTAAATTGGACATACAAACATTTAAGTGTCATACAGACAGTAAAATGGACATACAAACATTAAGTGACATACAGACAGTAAACTGGACATACAAACATAAAATGACATACATACAGTAAAATGGACATACAAACATTAAGTGACATACAGACAGTAAACTGGACATACAAACATTAAGTGATATACAGACAGTAAAATGGACATACAAACATAAAGTACCATACAGACAGTAAAATGGACATACAAACATTAAGTGACATACAGACAGTAAAATGGACATAAGACAGTAAAATGGACACACAAACATTTAAGTGACATACAGACAGTAAAATGGACATACAAACATTAAGTGATATACAGACAGTTAACTGGACATACAAACATTAAGTGACATACAGACAGTAAATTGGACATACAAACATTTAAGTGTCATACAGACAGTAAAATGGACATACAAACATAAAATGACATACAGACAGTAAACTGGACATACAAACATTAAGTGACATACAGACAGTTAAATGGACATACAAACATTAAGTGACATACAGACAGTAAAATGGACATACAAACATAAAATGACATACATACAGTAAAATGGACATACAAACATTAAGTGACATACAGACAGTAAACTGGACATACAAACATTAAGTGATATACAGACAGTTAACTGGATATACAAACATTAAGTGACATACAGACAGGAAATGGACATACAAACATTTAAGTGTCATACAGACAGTAAAATGGACATACAAACATTAAGTGACATACAGACAGTAAAATGGACATAAGACAGTAAAATGGACACACAAACATTTAAGTGACATACAGACAGTAAAATGGACATACAAACATTAAGTGACATACAGACAGTAAACTGGACATACAAACTTTAAGTGACATATAGATAGTTAAATGGACATACAAACATTAAGTGACATACAGACAGTAAACTGGACATACAAACATTAAGTGATATACAGACAGTTAACTGGACATACAAACATTAAGTGACATACAGACAGTAAATTGGACATACAAACATTTAAGTGTCATACAGACAGTAAAATGGACATACAAACATAAAATGACATACAGACAGTAAACTGGACATACAAACATTAAGTGACATACAGACAGTAAAATGGACATACAAACATAAAATGACATACATACAGTAAAATGGACATACAAACATTAAGTGACATACAGACAGTAAACTGGACATACAAACATTAAGTGATATACAGACAGTTAACTGGACATACAAACATTAAGTGACATACAGACAGGAAATGGACATACAAACATTTAAGTGTCATACAGACAGTAAAATGGACATACAAACATTAAGTGACATACAGACAGTAAAATGGACATAAGACAGTAAAATGGACACACAAACATTTAAGTGACATACAGACAGTAAAATGGACATACAAACATTAAGTGACATACAGACAGTAAACTGGACATACAAACTTTAAGTGACATATAGATAGTTAAATGGACATACAAACATTAAGTGACATACAGACAGTAAACTGGACATACAAACATTAAGTGATATACAGACAGTTAACTGGACATACAAACATTAAGTGACATACAGACAGTAAATTGGACATACAAACATTTAAGTGTCATACAGACAGTAAAATGGACATACAAACATAAAATGACATACAGACAGTAAACTGGACATACAAACATTAAGTGACATACAGACAGTTAAATGGACATACAAACATTAAGTGACATACAGACAGTAAAATGGACATACAAACATAAAATGACATACATACAGTAAAATGGACATACAAACATTAAGTGACATACAGACAGTAAACTGGACATACAAACATTAAGTGATATACAGACAGTTAACTGGACATACAAACATTAAGTGACATACAGACAGGAAATGGACATACAACATTTAAGTGTCATACAGACAGTAAAATGGACATACAAACATTAAGTGACATACAGACAGTTAAATGGACATACAAACATTAAGTGACATACAGACAGTAAAATGGACATACAAACATAAAATGACATACAGACAGTAAACTGGACATACAAACATAAAGTGACATACAGACAGTAAAATGGACATTCAAACATTAAGTGACATACAGACAGTAAAATGGAGATACAGAGGGTAAAGTGAACATACAGACAGTTTAATGGACATACAAACATAAAATGACATACAGACAGTAAAATGGACATACAAACATAAAATGACATACAGACAGTAAAGTGACATACAGACAGTAAAGTGACATACAAACATAAAATGACATACAGACAGTAAAATGACATACAGACAGTAAAATGTACATACAGACAGTAAAGTGACAACATACAGTAAAATGAACATACCGTCATAAAGTGACATACAGCCTATAAAGTGGACATACAGACAGTGAAGTGGGCATACAAACATGGAGTGACATACAGACAGTAAAGTGGACATACAGACAGTGAAGTGGGCATACAAACATGGAGTGACATACAGACAATGAAGTGGACATACAGACAGTGAAGTGGGCATACAAACATGGAGTGACATACAGACAGTAAAGTGGACATACAAACATGAAGTGACATATAGAGGGTAAAGTGAACATACAGTCAGTAAAGTGACATACAGATATAAATTGACATACAGAGGGTAAAGTGAACATACAGTCAGTAAAGTCACATACAGACATAATGTGACATACAGAGGGTAAAGTGAATATACCGATATAAAGTGACATACAGACAGTGAAGTGGTTTTACAGACATTAAGTGACATACGACAGTGACATACAGACAGTGAAGTGGTTTTACAGACATTAAGTGACATACGACAGTAACGTACTGACACTAGGGTAAATAATTGTTTCCGGTTACCGTAATTAAGTTTCCTCGCGAGCTTACATGTTTTAATAGGCTCGAGGAACGGAAAATCCTTTTTCTCACTTGCTAAAGACATACATACCATACATGTATAGTACAGGTTTTGCTTTTTTACATGTCCGCACTCTTTCAATAATTAATCCTTAAGAAAAAATCCTTAACTACATGTACCTATGCTATTTTAAGGACATGTAGTGTAACCTGAAACAAATGTTTTTACGCCTTATGTAAATGAATATGGAATATAGATTTTTCGTTGTTTTCTTTTCAGCAAAAGATGTGGAGGGTGCAAATTTATATAGTGTTGTATTTGGTTGGTCATGTGAGGTGGTCACGTGGTGACGATCAGGTACGATATTTTTTTTGTTTTCAGTGCAAATATTTTGTGAATCTTTGTAGCTAGAAGAGTAGATGAAGCATTTTGTTAGTTTGTAATGTAATATTTTATTTTCTGTGAGAAAGTTCAGCGAGGTATGTCATTACTTTTCAGCTTTCGTAAGTAGCGGTTAAACGAGTGTCTGCACTATCGGTTAAATATTTAAGTTTATCAGATAATTACATGTGTATGTGTTATTTTGACATAAAGAACATTAGGCGTAATTTTTTTTTGTTTCTGGTTATATCTGACCTACCCTAATTTCCATCCGTGACTCTAAAATTGTATTAGCCCGAGGAATGAAAACTCCATTTTCACACTTTCACACGCTTTCAATAGCAAAAAATCAAAAACAAAAAAGTCCGATCTTTCTACCTTATTGTTAATGATCAAGTAACCAGAAAGAAACATTATTTAGGCAGCGTATAATACAAACCTACCAGCCTCTGTGGTCAGCGTATAATACAAACCTACCAGCCTCTGTGGTCAGCGTATAATACAAACCAACCAACCTCTGTGGTCAGCGTATAATACAAACCTACCAGCGTCTGTGGTCAGCGTATAATACAAACCAACCAGCCTCTGTGGTCAGCGTATAATACAAACCTACCAGCCTCTGTGGTCAGCGTATAATACAAACCTACCAGCCTCTGTGGTCAGCGTATAATACAAACCAACCAACCTCTGTGGTCAGCGTATAATACAAACCTACCAGCCTCTGTGGTCAGCGTATAATACAAACCTACCAGCCTCTGTGGTCAGCGTATAATACAAACCAACCAGCCTCTGTGGTCAGCGTATAATACAAACCAACCAGCCTCTGTGGTCAGCGTATAATACAAACCTACCAGCCTCTGTGGTCAGCGTATAATACAAACCTACCAGCCTCTGTGGTCAGCGTATAATACAAACCAACCAGCCTCTGTGGTCAGCGTATAATACAAACCTACCAGCCTCTGTGGTCAGCGTATAATACAAACCAACCAGCCTCTGTGGTCAGCGTATAAGGGAAAGAACTTCGACGATTCGAATTTTCCAACGCGTGTTATAAACTTCCATGTTATTTCAATGCAGTACAAAATATTTAACTCATATTTAGCGTTCTATACATAGCGTGACGTCACTACGTTTGTCTAACCTCTATACATAAAACTGATTACTATCTACATTTAAATAGTTATACATACGCTAAAGGTATAGTTCCGCGGAAGGATTAAAAATGTCAAAACAACCATATCGGTTGTATGTTATTAACAAAATTTGCTTAGTTATGTAAAATGAATACGTTGAACCATTTCTATTCTTGTGCTTTCGTCAATAACACTAATTATTCAATGAAACGCAATGTTGAAGTACGCTTGGCTCCAATGTGTACCATACGGTGACGTCACGCTATGTTATTGTTTATAATTTCCATTTTGTAAGTAGTTCCTGCAAATACCCATAATGCCCCGAGCAGAATAACACAGGTCAGTGCATAGCGCTACCGTAGTGTACACATTGCATATTTAGTGCAACGTATGGGCAACTCAACACGCTAACAGAAAATGTATACTTTTACTACCGTTAAAGATATTCTAAACTCGCTATTGAAGATTTTTCACTCGAAAAATTGTCAAATTTTACAAAACGACACACTGTCGTAAAATCGCAGCGTGTACAAATCTATAGCGAAACTGATAAATTACAGGTAAAACTTCATGGAATGAGTCATAATTCATAACCAAACAGTATATTTATATCATATATTGTATAATTTACTAACTGCTAATGATTTCACATCTCGGGATGCACTTTTAATGAAGAATTTACGTTTTTGTTCAGTTTGCGGATTCTTAATTTTGCTTTTCCTTGATAGGTCACGTGACAATCGCCTAACTCGTGATGAAAACTTAATTCTGATAGGATGGGCGATACTGAGTGGTATTTTTTAGGTATGGTTCCCGATAGCGTAGTGAAAAGGATAGAATGCACAGGGTACAAGTAAAGTGTAAACAAATACCACGGAGTATCGCTCGTGCAATCAGATTTAAGCTTTCATCACGAGTTAGGCGATTGTCATGTGACCCGTCATGGAAGTAAACTTCGAGTAGCCGGCTTATTGAAAAATAAATACGCAAATTCTTCGCTAAAAGAGCTTTCCGAGATGCGAAATCATTGGCAGTTAGTATATTATAGTGTTTTATTATGAATTAAGGCCCATTCTAAGAAGTTGTGTCAGTAATTTAACATTTCCACTTTGTAAATGTATACCGGTATACACGCTGAGATTTTACGACAGTGTGTCGTTTTGTAAAATTTGACCATTTTTTTACCCTAGCAACCCCTTTGACGTTCTATACATAGCGTGACGTCACTACGTTTGTCTAACCTCTATACATAAAACTGATTACTATCCACATGTAGATAGTTTTACATACGCTAAAAGTATAGTTCCGCGGAAGGATTAAAAATGTCAAAACAACCATATCGGCTGTAGGCTATGTTATTAACAAAATTCGTTTAGTTATGTAAAATGAATACGCTGTACCATTTCTATTCTTGTGCTTTCGTCAATAAAACTCATTATTCAATGAAAAGCTATGTTGAAGTACGCTTGGCTCCAATGTGTACCATACGGTGACGTCACGCTATGTTATTGTTTATAATTTCCATTTTGTAAGTAGTTCCTGCAAATACCCATAATGCCCCGAGCAGAATAACACAGGTCAGTGCATAGCGCTACCGTAGTGTACACATTGACCCCTTTGACTGATACTTGTTTTGTTTACACCGAAAATTAAAAATCATGAATTTCGTGCGTTATTTTGTACTATCTGAAGATTTCGCCCCTTTCCGAAAAGGTTATCAACTTGCACGCTTCAATGTTTATTACTAAATAGCTTTCCGGCGGTAAATTGTTTCCGGCTTACCCGGCCGTTTGAATGCAGCAGATTGTGAAAACGGGAACCACGAACGGCCAATGAGATGCCTCGATACAAAACAACAAAATGGCTGCCAATTGAAAAGAAATTTCGGCAATTAATATCAAATCTTCGCATAATTAATAAATAAATGACAGGCGATTTATATTTTGTGGAGGATGGATGTAACCTATATTCAGTTAATATACAAAATCGTAATTTCGAGGTCACGCTTGTTATTTAATGTGATTTAGTATGGTAATAGTGGGTTACACGGCCGTGTTGGACCAAATTGTATAGCGTATTTGAAGAGTTCCATCCCTTGTCTATATAAATATGAACTAATTTTTATATTTTTTTTATGATGTTTTTTTTGTAGAATATTTTTATGTGACCCTTTGGTTTGATGGGTAAAATTGAAAAATAACGTGTGTAAACGTATAGAAATCACGGAATAGAGTGCCTATGATCTGATCACCAAAAGTAGTTCGGCAAATAGCATAATATTATATAGTCAACATTACCTGCCTCTTTGTATTCTCAACTAATGCAGAATGTAATATCTCATACATGAAGACACACCCGAAGAAAAAGTTACACTTTATAAGCATAAAATCGATCGATTACTATTTCCCGATGAACCACTTTTTTAAATATCTGGTTGACACCAAGGACTTATATACATACATGGATTCGCAACTTCCGTATTAACAGTTTAAAGTAATCAAATCCCGCGATAATAAGACGTGAATCAACGGGAATACAAGCTATTGTTTACAAAAGCGAAAATACGAAAAAATCCGTGATATCCGAATGATAATAACAGCGAAAATATCCGTGGTATTCCGAATGTTTAATCTCGGAGACGAAAGGATTATAATAGATGTCCGCCATCTTGGAATTTAAAATGTTCGACTGATGCCTTTTTCAATGCTTATACTTAGACTTTGTGGATTATAAATGTATCTCAATATCTTTACGGAATTTGTTGCATCCTTTACCAATGTCCCGTGCCCAATTGCCAGAGTATTATTAGTATAATCAAATTCGTAAACACCCAAATACAGCACAGACACTTGGGGTTAGGAGCTTTAAAAAACCAAAATATTTGTATTTTTGTCAATCCCAACACATAAACTTATCATATCTATCAATAAAACCTAAAATAAGCCGTTTTGAAAAAATACATTTTTCAACGTCAACAATATATACTACAAGATATAAATGTTCGTTGGAAAAATAGCTCACACGTACCTTCGAAAACACCTCGTATTTTATTCCATTTCCAACATTTTCACATAATCCTTGTGTCAGTCGATGTAGTACACATTATTCTTCATGATTATTGTCAAGTTTAAGTTTCAACCTCAACATTAACACCAAAATATCCAAAACAATTAGCAAAATTGTCAATATTTTGCATCAGCCACATTTACAATCTATATGGTTCCCGGCTTTGTAGTACATGACTGCATCGAGTACTGAAATTACGAGAACCAGCAGGCAAAACAACATACTGGTTCTCATGTATCCAATACGTGGTGCATTCAAACACTACAAAGTCGGGAACCATATAGATTGTAAATGTGGCTGATGCAAAATATTGACAAATATTTTGGCTTTTTAAAGCTCCTAACCCCAAGTGTCTGTGAAATACAGCTGTCGGACATTGCCGAGTATATAGCAATGCATTGTGGGATCGCCGAACGATATCGTTTGATCTATTTTTAGCAGTTGCGAATCCATGTATGTATATAAGTCCTTGTTGACACTCAGTTATCATCGCATCGTCCATGAATTCAATGATGACTTCTATACGTTTACAATAGAAGCTAGGAACCAGACTATACAGCATATACAGCACGAGGATTACGACGTCACCTTTCCTTGAAATGTGTGTACTGATAGTAAATAGTGTAGTAATCCGAGGGATAGGATTGTTTAGATTTTTTCTAGACTGTTTTGTATTGCTCGTTTACGATATTGCATAGCCTTATATGCACGTAATATTTGAATTTGTATTTATGCCATTGAATTGAAAAAAGGAACTATGTTCGTAGCCGGAAGGTTAATGGAAACTGTTCGGTATGCAGATTTTATGAAAACTGGGCGATTTTTGAAATACGGTAATAACTTTATTCGTACCGACCAACAAAAACTACATACAAACCCACTGAACATTCTCTGGGCAATGTTACTGCAAACAAACATTTTTAAGGATGGTCCTAAGTTCCAGTATTTTGTTTCTTTCAGTTCACGTGTTGTTTGACTGGAGTGAAAGCAGTACGTAACGTTGTTATATGTCCAGCACATTGTTGTTATGGTTACAAACAACGTACAGTATTTGCTACAAAACTAGCGAAGATAACATTTTGTGAAAAGATTCCTGGGGTGAATATTATATACACATTCTTGTTTTTTTTTGTTACAACAGTCAGGGATGCTATATTACAGGGATACGCAACGGACGGAAACTGGCTGAAAAACAGTGCCTAGGGATATTCGCGCGAGAGCGCATGCGCACGTATTTACCGTTAATGTCGGTATCTAGCAGATAAAATATGGGTCAAATATTCTCTTCAATCGGCTTAAATAAATGCTGTTTTTGCATAGAGTTTTTTATATATTGATCTTAAAGTGTTAAATATTTTACAGATGTTGTAATTTTGTTTCTAAATATTAGTGGTTCTAAAGATTTCCAAGTTTTTGTGACCGTTCGAAAATAAAACTGACGTGATAATTTGACCGAAATGGTCGCACAATAGAAAATGTCAGTTTTTTGCGACAGCTTTAGTACATAGAGATATTCTTAATTTCACGATATTTTGCCGTGGTTGAAGTGTGACATAATTCTAAATTGGCTGCATAACTATATTTTCATGTTTTATTTTGTTATAATACATAATTTCGCGATCGATTACGACCCAGTTTTTACAATTTACAAAATGGAGGCCTGATCTGACGAGGAAAATATTGCACTTTTTGCGACATCATTTGTTTGTGAAGATATACTCTATATCAAAATTTTCTTCACTAGTTTGACACTTATACACGTCGATATTGGCGGCATGATAATATTTTCATGCTTACTTTTGTAAAAGAACACAATTTCGCGATTGATTATGACCCCATTTTTACGATTCAATTCAATGGCGGCCTGATCTGACTAGGAAAATATTTCACTTTTTGCAACACCATTTGTATGTGAAGGTATACTAAACATGAAAATTTTCTTCCATATTTTGAGACTGACATACGTCTGTATTGACGGCATAACAATAATTTCAAGAATTATTTTGCTGTAGTACCTTATTTCGCTCTCGATAATGATCCATTTTTATCGGTGCATAGCAAAACGAAAAAGCATCATATAAGCACTAAATTACATAGATTTTAGCGCAAACCAGAAACGGTGTAACCCGAATATATTATTTGGTATGCACATATTTTCACACCTATTATTCGAAATCGTCAATTCATAACAATGGCTGATTGAGAATCAACTGGCATATGACAAACAATATGTACATCAATTCATACACGAAGCGTGTCAACAGTTTAATTTTACAGATTGAGTAAAGTCAAACAGTTTATTCATGACTCGTAGAACATTATGTACATACATAATATGAAAACATAGAATATACGTGTATACATGTACATGCCTTTCCATACAGAAATATAAGATACAGATCAATTCTTTAAATATCTACTACATTTAGTCAAAGACTTGAAATAATGACGGTATATTACGTACATTATAATGCTAACAGAATTCCTTGCAGTTATTCTATATCTGTTTATAATGAAGAGAGCAATGAAGAAACATTACTTTAATCTATTTCAATATTTATCTGGTAATGTACATTTTTAATGATGGGTTAGTTGTAAGGTCGACCAAATTATGGTTTTATGCTAATCGCCACGAATATTTCACTGTGATCTCAGGTACTTGACTTGTTTTTGTATTTGCTAAAATAATATCAGTTTTTAACAATGATCAATTACTGTCATGATCAATATGATGTGAATATGTTGGTTTAAATTATGACATTAGATTTTATTGGTGGAACCCTGTTGTTTCCAATTAATGGTCACACACCGTGACCTAATGCATTCAAATGACATATGCGCAGCTGTGAAAACAATGTAGATTTATAAAACATAGACTACCCCATACTGTTTTCCATCCGGATTTATTGATTGCTTCCTTGTAATCAGTAAAGATCGTCACCGAGATTATGATTATGACTATACGAGGGCATATCGTACGCCATTTTGGCTGAAGATAAAAAGTTACAGATTAAGTCTTTGGCTAATAAAATTGATACGCTATAATAGAGACATACATTATGAAAAACAAAGATCAATAACAAGATAAAGTTATACGAATCAAAATTACAAATAACAAACTTTTCACCATAAAATTTATAACATACGTACATTTCTTTCGCACAAAACATTCATGATATATAGCATTTCTTTAAATAAAAGTTTAACCATGAACATTTCTTCTTCAGCTGATAAATAGAAAAAAGTTCCACGATACAAAATTAAATTTGGTCTTGAGTTGATAAATCGAACAAAACTTTCATGATATAAATATTTGTTATACAAATTTAATTAAAATGTTTAGCATTCTATCGTACATTTGTTGTCATGATATAACTTTTCTTTCACAAGTTTATTCCGTGAAAATTTCGCCTTCAGCTGATAATTCGAAAACAAGTTTCACGATATAAAATTTAATTGTACAAAACTTTCATAATGTAATATACTACATGTATTTCAATTTTTCATACTTATTTTCATGATATAATCGTTTCTTTTAAAATTTCAATTTAAATAAAAAAAATAGCAGTCTTGAGCCAGGTGTAGCATCACTGCTTGAGCTCATAAATCGAACAAAACTTTCATAATGTAAACATTTCTTTCCTACAAAATTTGCATAATATAAGCATTTCTTTCTCAAATTTAATTTAGAAAAATAAGTTGTGAAAATTAATAACGAACAAATAAAAACTACGAGGAACTTGAGTCGATCATAGATCACTAATGTTACTTTTTGTCAATTATCGATTCTTTGTGTCATTTTCATGGTAATTTCGGTAGTTTTGATACCTTTGCTTTCATTAACTAGCCTAGGCACTGATAATCTATACTTGATCAGTGGATGATAAGCGGTTGCACATCCCTGTAATAAACTGGTTCCCGTTCCATGATGCAGTGCACCAAAGGAACAGGTACGGTCTAAATTTTCCAGCGTTCTGATTGGTCAACCCGTTTCAGCTATTTCATTGGTTGCTATTCATTCGAGAAACATCGGGGATTTCCATACATCTGATAATGTACGCGGAGATGTTAGTGCTAATGTTTGAATATCTCATGGATACCCTTTATTCAAAATAAAAAAAATATATAGATACTGGAAGTTACTATGTGAATATTCGTTACAGTATAGTCATATAACATATCAAAGATACATATCTTGAAAATATCAATTAATGCCTTGATTTTTTTTTATTGTTTAAATGATTTTCTTTCTTTTAAAAATCATATGTATAAATATATGCATTGTTCGATCTATAATATGTATTAACTCCTTTAAAACATTTATTTACAATTAAAATATATATCTTATATACAAAATGTATATCAGTATATGTCAAGTGACTTTTTAAGTAATTCTTTTGTTACTTAATTTCTTTTCGTCAACATCTGACTTCACAGAACTGAATTAAATTAGGAGTAAATAAGATTATGATCTATGTTGTATATTGTAAATTTAACATGGTATCAGGCACAAGTGCTAAAGAATATATTGACCCCCTTCGGTGAAATGATCCATAAAATATTTCTCCCTTATAAGGGTCCAGGAAGTGAGACGGTCGAGTTACGTAATATTGCATAACACCTTCTTAATTGGCTACTTATCTTGATTTTATCAATGCATGTATTGAAATTGAGACTATGATATATACTGGTCAATTGATGATCAACTATACTGTTTGCATTAATTAATTTTAAAACACGTAGTCCAGAATCAGATCGGGCACGACTTTTAAATTTATTATTAGCATCGCATATTTATATGAATTTTATAAGAATATAAAATCAGGTTGTAACACTCAAAAAGTTGCAATTGTGTACGGTGATTAATGTTATTTGACAGTTCAACGAATAATAATAAAAATTATAAAAATCTACATAAGTGAAAAAATTATCCCAGACCGACCGTGATCGAGTACTCGATTTTAAAAATATTTCTTAAATATATTTTTTTAAGGGTCGGTATTCTATTTCAAAATACTTTTAAGTACACTGTGTGTTTTTAAATGCTACTTAATTAAGTGTTCCAACAACCAAGATCAGAAAATAACTATCCAGTTCCCTAATCTTTATCTATTATTTAAATTACGCGCGAAATGTGCATCGATAATGCAAAGTCTCGCGAGATCCCCCGGGCAGAATTCTGCCCGGATTCCGATCGAAATTGACCAATCAGCGTCCTGGAAATTTTAGGCCGTACCTGTTGGCTTTGTACACGCAAGTCAACGGGAACCAGTTTAATCCCTGTAATAGACGATTCTATTTTTAATTTTGTACGATTTACCTCCCCTGAAAAAGTACTCTTCAATCTCCTATCCGCCATTACAGGAGTGAAAACACAAAGAAACTGATAGTAAATGAATCTGTAAAAATGCCTTATAAGCGCGGTGGTGGTAGACAATGTGTTGTGTTTGATTGATCTAACAATAAAATAAAGTTTCCTTTTAAAAAGGAAAGGCTTGGCTGGTTGTTGCTGATAAAAGTTAGTTCTGATACCATAACTAAATTGGTTCATTTTATTTCGTCTTGTTGACCATTTTAGTTATGGAATTGTCCTCTTTCAAAGTCAACAGGTAGTCTGAAAAATCGGCATATTTTTCTATTTATAGATTTTCCTATAATTCATCGTACTGTACACAAGTTTTAAATTGCATCAGAGAAAGAGTTTCGCAAGTTAAATTATAGTAGGGGTGTATTTCATTAATTAATTAATCCTCCGCTTATTACCTTCAGCAATTATGCTGATAATTAAACAAAGAGCTAGTAAAGTAAAAATAATTGAGACTGCGTTAATATATCTTATCTTTTCGTGCCTTAACGGTTGATGGAACATGCCGATTTATAGTGAAACACCCCGATTTTACAATGAAATCGCAAATGTGTACATCAAAATCACGTGACAAAATTATTGGCGGCAATAGCGTTCCGCAGGTTTCATTATAGAAGGGGCTTCCTTAAATTCTCTTGAACAATCCTCCGCTAATATGTCTTTCAGTAATGATTAAAATAATTGATTTAAATATACTGTACATAGTAACAGAAAAAATAGACAGTTTTAAAATGTGTACCTTTACGTGTAATTAATGTTAATAGAACAAACCGATCTTTAGTGAAACACCCTGATTTCATAATAGACTAGCACAGTGAAGTTGGTACACTCAAGTCATGTGATACCGATTCACACAGTAAGCGTAAACCAATCACCGGACTGTTAACATATAGCTCTCAACCAATCGCCGGACTCTTAACATTTTTGTGCACTTGTACCCAGCTTTCGTATTGCATCTACCAGCATCTAGGGAACAAACGTAACCGAAAACAATACATAGGCTTGGAGCCGTAGCTCCAAGCCAAAAAGACTAAATGAATGGGAAATTCTACGTGCCAGACACACATAGCGACATACATTTTAACAAGGACTTATATACATACAACATGCAACTGCTAAAAATAGATCAAACGATATCGTTCGGCGATCCCACAATGCATTACTATATACTCGGCAATGTCCGACAGCTGTATTTGGGTGTTTACGAATTTGATTATACTAATAAAACTCTGGTAATTGGGCACGGAAAATTGGTAAAGGATGCAACAAATTCCTTGAAGATATTGAGATACATTTATAATCCACAAAGTCTAAGTATAAGCATCGAAAAAGGCATCAGTCGAACATTTTAAATTCCAAGATGGCGGACATCTATAATAATCCTTTCGTCTCCGAGATTAAACATTCGGAATACCACGGATATTTTCGCTTTTATTATCATTCGGATATCACGGATTTTTTCGTATTTTCGCTTTTGTAAACAATAGCTTGTATTCCCGTTGATTCACGTCTTATTATCGCGGGATTTGATTACTTTAAACTGTTAATACGGAAGTTGCGAATCCATGTATGTATATAAGTCCTTGATTTTAACACAAATTATAGAAGTACAGCATTATTAAATTGTCAATATATCATTGTAAAATTTAGTAAACTAATATCACAATGTTCTGATATTGCATTGCCATAATTAATAAAACAATTCCATTTCATTGTGAACATTAATTCAAACAAACATAATGTACATCTTTAGTAAAATAGTGAAAACTACAGCAAATGAATAGGAAAGCGTAGTAACTTCTTCGTTGTTTATTATCCAGTCATATATATTTAGCCAATTTATAGATTTAAAAACTAAACCATAGTTGTATACATAAAATAAATCACTGTACAGAGTTCATTGCAAAGATTTTAAATAACTATGATATTCAGTTTGTCTTTACGCATATCGCAGGTATTTTACAAAATAGTTTTTATTAACGATAAGGCATACGAGTAAGCACCCAGAATATCATTTGTATCATGCAGTGATCCATAATTTTAATTGAACAACCAAGAGTCGCTAATTAATTGATCACACGATCACACTTAGGTTTGCCATATTACACAGTCATCTAATAGACATTGAACAGCTACTATATAAGTGACCCCCCCCCCCCAATCCACATGAGGTCTAATCTCTTAATTGTTTTATTGTCCCTAATTGGATTAATCCTGGCTGGTCATGGTCTGTAGACTTGACACCTAGTAAAAAAGTAGGGTCATAATTTTATTGATTTGTGGTGATAATAAGTTTATGACTAAATTCCTGTTGTTTTTATAAGCATAGATCGAGTAACTGATTATGTAAAGAGAAGCTAGTCTATCAATAACCCTGTCTGTTTTATTACCCCCTACTGTGGAAACAGGGGTCTTGCTGGTCCATAAGGCACTTGCCTCGCATTCCTGGTTCAATGTCTTTAAGTGTCGGTGCTTCTTTTTGAAGTCAGCTATCAATTTCCTGTTTTCCTGTCTCGGTATCATAAAACTTGCTTAGACAGTATATACGTGTGACATCTTATCTGATGTTTTAATGATGTGGAATTGGATTAATAGTAGCATATTGGGACCTTGGTGATTGTTTTAGGTACACGTACAACATAGACTAAATAAACAAAGTGTGTCACTTGTCTATAATTTGAAAATAAAATGTAAAATCATTATCAGCTAGATGTTATATCAGTAAAAAGCTATAAGAACTGTGATATAAAATTACTTTGTTTTATTTTTTTTCATGAACTGTTGCTGTTTATTATTGATTAACTATAATTGTTGATCGAGTCACACATATGTCACAGATCGAATATGTAACACGAGTGAAAAATTCGACCGAATATATCACACGTGTCAGATATGTGACATATTCCAAAAAGTGGACACAGGAATATGAAATTGACAACGAATACATCACATTAAATTTGTCATCATGCAGTTCTGAAAGGAAAACGTGGTTTTAAACAATCACATTCATGCAACAAAGTTTTTATCACAACCAGCACACGATCACCGCCACCATCATTATCATCATCATTACGAAATCATAAAGAAATTACGACGAGCACCATCATCATCATATATAGCACCAGATTTTCAATTGAATAATTAAAATCTGATCAAGCATTCGTTTTCTGCGTATGAAGGCAGGTAGAAACAGTCTGAGGTCTCATATTAGCAATTAAACAAATAATAAAAGACACAATTAAGATAGGCAAATCATTTATTTACAGGTATATTCATTATTATACACTACTCCGCTAGCAAATACTAACGAAATTGCTCCTTCTGTGTCATTTTTACAGACAAAAACTTGCGGTTATAGATTTTTATCGGTAATCAACTCGCATACTTCTTAAGAACTTTCACTCCTGTAATGGCGGACGGTCACGTGATAAAACAATGGCGGCGGTCTAATTGATGGAAATAGAATCGTCTATATAGCATCCCTGCAACAGTGTATAAATATACATGTAGTATATAACATGCCTTTTACAAAACGAATATCGATTTTGATGGAAATAAACGTTTAACCTTGAACATTCCTTGAGATGCAGGATTAGATGATCATTTAAGAATCCTATGTACATTGGTCCCAGGAGAATCTAATGAAGAATAATCACATAAAAAATTTAAGGCCCATTGAAACGTACAAACGATCAAGAAATCTTTACAGTACCTTAGAAATAGCCGAGAGAATGGAAATCAACAAGTTATCGTATTTTCTTAGGTACACAATTTTAACATATTCTGATTAATCTCACGTTTTTATTTCATTTCAGGAAACCATAAAAAGTGATGACCTACGACATTTCACAGCACCAAATGCCTACGATTATATATAAATATAGCTGAAAACATGTGGCTTCAATACATCCATAAATCATAACCACACCAAACAACAACAGTGTATGAACAAAAAGTTCTCTTATACAAACTGATTTATCATTGCCCAAAAACTAGACATCTATAATAGGAAGTTAATATTTCTACAGAAAATAACCTGATACAATTTAATCAAGTTTCCCCTGGATAAAAAGCAGACTTTTATTTATGTTGATATTTATAAATGCCACAACACTTTGGTTACAAAATAAAAACTGTGTCCATGTCTTATAGTTCAATTTTTAGGTCAGCAGTGTTATTGTATACATGGACGATCTCATTTATACATGTTTAGGTAACACGAATACTGTTGTAATTTGCTAAAGACCAATTTATGAAGCTTTATAATCACTGTCCTCTGTGGCACAATTGGTAAAGCACAAAGTTAGTTAATCTTGAGCAGTGCGTCTGACGTTAGACATCATTTTTTATTTTCATTTTTTTTTCATTTTTAATAAAAGTTAACTTTATATATATCGATAAGAAATTATTGTTTCATAGTTTTTTATAATTTAATTGTTCCGTTAAATTAACAAAAATATAATTATGTTCACATGGGTAATTAGGATTTGTATATTTCAATTGTGGAGTAATAACATAAGTAGAAATCGGTTCAGGTGTTTACGGTACTTTTACATAGTATTTGAAATTACATTTGTATTCGCGATTTTGTCCAATAACATGTATACAAGAAATATAAAAGAGGAATACACCAGAGAACAAATGCATTTCTTCTTTCCTTTTTTCTCTTTTGAAAATTGATAAAAATGTGCTATTCAGCATGTATACATACATGTAACAAGAACGAACATAGCTCAATAAATAATTTATAAAAATAAATGGATATAATAATTTAAAAAGAAAGTGCCATTGACTGAGTTCGAACCATTCACATCTGCTTCATTTTGTAAAACTGTTATACATGTACAATGTACATGCCACCTTATCCAATACACCATGACTCTGGTTCAAGTGAATGACACTTTACTACGGATTTAAAATGATTTGGGCAATCAATTTACAGTGATTACCTTTACAATGGTATCGTCCAATATTCGACCTTGACTATAAGAAAATTGAACTATACTGTATTACCTTACTACCAAGTATTGACAAATAATGTGCCTAAATTGGCAATCTCTCTACAGAGTTGTCGTTCGTTATTCCTTGCATGTGAGAGATGATAACCAACGACAACTCTGGATAAATATTGACAAATTGGTTGCTTTAAAAGGCATATGGTCAGGAATTATGCTCCAAAATATTACATTTTTACATAGTATTACATATGTATGCTAGATAAATAATAAGCATATATCCAACTGGTTTTGTTCAGGGAAGTATACGTCATATACATGTAGTGCAAACTCCACAAAGCAACACCCTTTGGAAGTAGCTAAATTGTATTGTTTGTGAGAGGTTGTTGCTCTAGAGAGATTCAATTATTAGTTAATTTGTGCAGTGGGAAAATCATGCAGTTGTTGAATGGAGGATCTTGCTTAAGAGAGGTCTGCTCTGGAGAGGTTGTACTGTATATACAAGTAGTATGGAGGTAAACTTAATTTGATGTCTTTGAATAATAATTGGCTCGTCAAGATTTTGCTGTATACATACAAATACAACTCCTCACATTATAACTTTGTTTAGTCAGAAATTCCATACACAGGAGAATGATGTAGTCAGTACAACTCTCATGAAGGTAGAAATAATGAACATATCTAGCAAGTTTTTGAGAAATCCACTAATCTCTAATTGTAACCTTGACCTTCGAGGTATGGAACTTAAGTCTTCATGGGACACAATGTCTACTATTAATGAAAGTATTTTTAAAATTCACCCAATGACAACAGACTAATACAAAACAATGAAGACATTATGTACATTTAGTCTAAACACACAACACTATGTGATATAATAACAATACTGACAAAAAGTGAACTTAATTGTTACAATATTTAATGCACAAGGGACAAAAGCAAAACATTGTTACATAATCTAATTCATAGACTTACAATGACACAATAACATGATGCAAAATGACAGACAAGCATTTCACACATCCATTGAATATGTTTTACTCCACTATTCCCAGTACAATCATTTTGTATCACTTTTATGTTGTTTTCATTGAATCATACTTATAAGCAAGACATCATTTAGCAAGAAAAAATATTTTTTTTCAAACCACATGAATTTGTTGATCTTATAAATTGACTTTTTATTTGTAGCTGCCGAACATCTAGGTTTAACCAGGGATGCTATATTACTAGTACTACGAAACTATAGAAATCATTTTAGCATAAAAATAGGGTAAACAATTCATCAACAAATTGCTTTTTTTGGAAAAGAAGATTTTATTTAATTTTCCCTGCACAAGCCTTCAATTGTAAAATCAAGTGATCCCCCAGGTGGAGCCTATTTTGACACCAGGGCCATAATTTAAACAAGTCCACTAGACAATGGTACACACCACATGTTTCATTTGATTTAACACAATTTTCAACATTATTTCAGTCATATCGTGGCAGGCAGTTATCCTAATTTTCAGGGAGTCTTGTTTTCTGGGAGTCTGGATTTTCTGGGAGTCCGGGTTTTCCGGGCGTCTGGTTTTCAGGGAGTCCTGTTTTCAAGGAGTCTCGTTTCAAGAGATTTTGCTGTACTTAATTTGTCACATTGTGAAGAACAGGATTATTCTATGTAACACCCAATGGAAATTTGCATCCATTTCTTCAAGCTGCCTTCAGCAAACCAGTTACAAAATGCTGACTGAATTGATTAACTTTTGATATACACAATGTACGACAATGTAAATATATCATACATTGTACTTTCAGTACTTTGATCATCAGTAATTATTCCATTGCATAGTATATCTAAATATTGTCTTTTAATTTACACTTGTATATCTATCGTCTTGGTTCAGCATACAACCATGCCCCATCTTCGGTTCTCATGACAACAGATAAACATCTACGCATCACATGACCTGGTTTCAAGGTGAACTTAAACCTGCAAACAGAAGACATAGTAATGTTATAATATTCCAGTGTATGATGTCCTTACATTGCCCTTTAAATTATAAAGAAATTCGGAGTAGTAAAGGTACACAACACACATAAATGGTAAAAACTCGATTACACAACAACCTCATCTATATGACCACCTGGTCTGATAACCATTATTAAGACTGCCTAATAATAAAGATTGCCTCATTATCACAACCACCTCAATATTAGGACCAGCTAGATATTAGGACTACCTAGATAATAGGACTACCTAAATATTAGGACTACCTATATATTAGGACTACCTAGATATTAGGACCAGCTAGATATTAGGACTACCTAAATATTAGGACTACCTAGATATTAGGACTACCTAGATATTAGGACTACCTAGATGTTAGGACCAGCTAGATATTAGGACTACCTAGATATTAGGACTACCTAGATATTAGGACTACCTAGATATTAGGACTACCTAGATGTTAGGACCAGCTAGATATTAGGACTACCTAGATATTAGGACTACCTAGATATTAGGACTACCTAGATATTAGGACCACCAAGATGTTAGGACCACCTAGATATTAGGACCACCAAGATGTTAGGACTACCTAGATATTAGGACCACCAAGATATTAGGACCACCTAGATGTTAGGACTACCTAGATGTTAGGACCAACTCCAGAATATCATGACCGACAAGCTATAAAAATAATTTATTTTTCCACCATTTTCAGCCTTTCAACTTTACTTTCCCCTCAATATTAAGATGCCCTTTTATATCCAGATTGTGATGTTTAAAATCATTTGGTTATTGATTACATCAATTACATGTAATTAGAAACGCATGTGCAACTTTATCTACGGATCATTTATATCAACATGTATTATAGAGTAAAGATTATACATCACTGATAAATTACATGTATATATAAAGACAAATACCGGGGTAAGTACTGAACATTATTTGTACCTATGAATTAACCTGGCTACCATCACCTTTATTTCATTCATTGCAAAATTCTGACCAATACAATTTCTGAAATAAAAAAGATATTTTTGCTCCTGAAAAATGCTGATTAGTTTTCAATAAGCTCAACAGAGCTCTAATTTTACAGTCTTCATTTTTCCATGAATGTTAAATGGATTTAATTCATTGATTTCATTTTGGTTTCCATGGATGGTAGTATACTACTTCATCAGCAGACCCCCCCCCCCCGGAACTTCTATCTGTAAACATCATCTCATGACTCACAGGTAAATTGTCAAGGATGTACAATTGTATGCTATGGTGTTGTGAAGCAAGTTTGTAGATGAAATCTTTGATCAAGGCCAGAAAACGGGATAACGTTTTTTTTTTCATTTTTGTGGCAAAAGTCCAGGTGGGACCATTCAGAAAAATACTTTACCTTGTTATCATGCCTAGATGAGATTTTAACATCATGAACTGTTTTTACAATTATCTTAGTTACAACAGCCATTCCTTGGTGTGCTAGATCTATATTATCTTCCTTTACTTTTACGAGTTCTTATAATAAAAAGTTAAAAACATGTTTCATCATAGAAGTGGCAGCTGTGTTATGACATAGTGTACTACCATTGGATATAATATCGAACAAAATCACCAGCAAACATAATATCAGATAAATAAACACAGAACTGGTATGTAACATTTCATATGACATACAATATGGAAATGATAAATAAACACAGTACTGGTATGTAACATTTTATATAACATACAATATGGAAATGATAAATAAACACAGTACTGGTATGTAACATTTTATATAACATACAATATGGAAATGATAAATAAACACAGTACTGGTATGTAACATTTCATATGACATACAATATGGAAATGATAAATAAACACAGTACTGGTATGTAACATTTGATATAACATACAATATGGAAATGATAAATAAACACAGTACTGGTATGTAACATTTTATATAACGTACAATATGGAAATGATAAATAAACACAGTACTGGTATGTAACATTTCATATGACATACAATATGGAAATGATAAATAAACACAGTACTGGTATGTAACATTTGATATAACATACAATATGGAAATGATAAATAAACACAGTACTGGTATGTAACATTTCATATGACATACAATATGGAAATGATAAATAAACACAGTACTGGTATGTAACATTTCATATGACATACAATATGGAAATGATAAATAAACACAGTACTGGTATGTAACATTTCATATGACATACAATATGGAAATGATAAATAAACACAGTACTGGTATGTAACATTTCATATAACATACAATATGGAAATGATAAATAAACACAGAACTGGTATGTAACATTTGATATAACATACAATATGGAAATGATAAATAAACACAGTACTGGTATGTAACATTTCATATGACATACAATATGGAAATGATAAATAAACACAGTACTGGTATGTAACATTTTATATGACATACAATATGGAAATGATAAATAAACACAGTACTGGTATGTAACATTTGATATAACATACAATATGGAAATGATAAATAAACACAGTACTGGTATGTAACATTTTATATAACGTACAATATGGAAATGATAAATAAACACAGTACTGGTATGTAACATTTCATATGACATACAATATGGAAATGATAAATAAACACAGTACTGGTATGTAACATTTGATATAACATACAATATGGAAATGATAAATAAACACAGTACTGGTATGTAACATTTCATATGACATACAATATGGAAATGATAAATAAACACAGTACTGGTATGTAACATTTCATATGACATACAATATGGAAATGATAAATAAACACAGTACTGGTATGTAACATTTCATATAACATACAATATGGAAATGATTAATAAACACAGAACTGGTATGTAACATTTGATATAACATACAATATGGAAATGATAAATAAACACAGTACTGGTATGTAACATTTCATATGACATACAATATGGAAATGATAAATAAACACAGTACTGGTATGTAACATTTTATATGACATACAATATGGAAATGATAAATAAACACAGTACTGGTATGTAACATTTTATATGACACACAATATGGAAATGATAAATAAACACAGTACTGGTATGTAACATTTTATATAACATACAATATGGAAATGATAAATAAACACAGTACTGGTATGTAACATTTTATATAACATACAATATGGAAATGATAAATAAACACAGTACTGGTATGTGACATTTTGTATAACACACAATGTTTTTTTCTTGTGATCTACTAGACGCACAGACAAACGAAATAAAAAAACTAGATCATCTATTCTACTAGCAACAGATGCTATAAATAAAAAATGCAATTAAAACAATACAAGTCATGTATTTTATGTGCCATAAGGAAAAACTACTATCATGTTAAAGGTCACTTGATCAAAACAGAATTAGGACAGGTTGGTAAAAAACATTTCTAATTTTTTTCTATGCATACCTATGTATTTTTGTCTCTACATATTTATGCCCTCTTTCTAAGGAAAGGGGTATATTGCTTTGAACATGTAGGTCGGTCAGTCTGTCCAACACCAAACCTTGTTCGACAAATGATTAGAGAACAATATGGGATTTTCAGGTCAGTAGGTCAACGGTCAATGTCATACTATCCAGTAAGACTGAAACATTGAAAATGTCTGGGTACGGTTACCATAAACAAACATTTTTTAAGAATGGCCTTAACACAAATATTTTATCTGACTAAATAGATTCTGACATTCTTAAGAATACACTTGAATATGACCACCTGTGTACCACTTCCATGTTATATGTAAATACCTCTGTCCAGCACTGAATGGTAGAAATGCAAAAGGATCCATGCTGTCGACATTTTCGGGAGAGAATCTATCTGGTTTGAACTCATTTCTATCTTCTCCCCACACGGATGGATTATGATGAAGATTGAATATATCCAGTGCTATATGTGAGCCTGCAGGGATCTTGTATCCTTCAAGATGTATATCTGTTGTTACTAGTCGTTGTATGAAGAATACAGGGGTATGTAGGCGTAACACTTCCTTTATACATTGTGTAAGATAATCAAACTTTCCTAAATCTTTCCTAAAATTACAAACACATACACATTCATACAGGTAAATACACAATTTTAATTAACATAAACCTCGGTCATTAGTATGTTGCCATGTGAGTGATATACATGAATCAATGAAGACTAAGAAGTGTTGACCTCAAATTTACTTTGGAAATTTCTTAAATACAAGAGTGATGCAAGCGGTGCTAATGCTTGTCTGTTCACCGCCTCAGTGAGATCTATCCACCCAAGTCTCACGTTGCTATCTCTTATAGTTTCTCTGAGTTATGAACTATATTTAAGTTTTTACACAGATGCAGACGACACAGTGATCACAATAGCTGGACTTTTTCTTCGAAAACAGCCGAGCTAAAACAATTTAAGTACAGTTTCTCTGAATAGTTCCACAACAATCGCTCACCTGAGAACAAAGGCCAATAATCAATGACCAGGTAATATAGTTTCCATCTCGTAAAACTCATTTTTACGTAGATTTTGAGATCAAAACCAACAATGAAGGTATAATACTGTTAAACAAGCTAAAACGTAGCAAATTTTCTAATCCAAGGGTCCATAACTCTTGAAGTGATTCCACCCATAACTTATCTTGTCCAAAACCATCAGGTCATACACATTCATTGTAAATATGATTAGGATCAGTGAATAAATGAAGGCGTTAGAGTGTAAACAAGCTAAAATATAGCAAATTTTCAAAATCAAGGGCCCATAACTCTTTAAGTTTGGGTCCGATTCCGTTCATAATCAAACTTGTCCAAGATCTTTTAGTTATACACATTTACTGAAAATATGATCAGGATTGGTGAATAAATGAAGGCGCTAGAGTGTAAACAAGCTAAATATAGCAAATTTTGTAATTCAAGGGCCCATAACTCTAGAAGTTATTATCAGATTTTGCCCATAATCGTACATAGCCGAGACATTGTGGCCATATACATTGTGAACAAGTTTAATCAAGATTCCTAAAGAGCTGCGGTTGCTAGAGTGTAAACAAACTAATTGTGGACGGACGACGGACGCCGGACATTCACCGATCCTGAAAGCTCACCTGATGAATCAGGTGAGCTAAAAAATCTTGTAATGTGACACAACAGATAAACGACAGACACAAACCATTCAATATAATCACTTTCTCTGTCCTCTATGATGTCATCAACTTCTCTCTGACATTTCTCCTGTATATCTGGATTTCTGGCTAACTCATACATTATAAAACTAATAGCTGATGTAGTAGTGTCATGGCCTGAAATACAAATATTTATATTCATTATAACAACACATCATCTTATCAATGTACAAGAACTTAAATCTTAGTAACACATACATATACACTCAAACCTGTGAACAAAGGCCGCCCTTAGGAAAGACACAATGGGGCTTTTATTGACAGGTGACCTTTATAAGGATGATTTAATGACACTACAGGACATCACAATGTTTTCAGGTGACTTAACAAGAGGGCCATGATGGCCCTATAAATGCTCACCAGGAGAAAAGGTCATTTGGAGATTAACATTGTTGAAGTTTTCTATACGTGTCCAAGTAAGATCAAGTGACCCATCTGGGCCGTTTTTTATCCCATGGCGATTATATGAACAGATTTAAAAGAGGTCCATTAGACAAAGCTAGATACCAAATATCTTACCTCTAGGCCTTGTGGTTTCGGAGAAGAAGATTTTTTAAAATTTTCCTATATAAAATAGAATAAACCCCAGGGCAGGGCTAATTTTGACCCCGGGGCCATAATTTGAACAAACTTGGTAGAGGTCCACTAGACAATGCCACATACAAAATATCTAAGCTCTAGGCCTTGCAGTTTCGGAGAAGATTTTTTAATTTTTCCTATATAAGTCTATATAAATCAAGTGACCCCCGGGGCGGGGACAATTTTGACCCTACGGCAATATTTTGAACAAACTTGGTAGAGGTCCACTAGACAATGCTACATACAAAATATCTAAGCTCTAGGCCTTGCAGTTTCGGAGAAGATTTTTTAATTTTTCCTATATAAGTCTATATAAATCAAGTGACCCCCGGGGCGGGGACAATTTTGACCCTACGGCAATATTTTGAACAAACTTGGTAGAGGTCCACTAGACAATGCTACATACCAAATATCTTAGCTCTAGGCCTTGTGGTTTCGGAGAAGAAGATTTTTTAAATTTTCCTATATGAAATAGAATAAACCCCAGGGCAGGGCCAATTTTGACCCTAGGGCAATAATTTGAACAAACTTGGTAGAGGTCCACTGGACAATGCTATATGCCAAATATCTTAGGTCTAGGCCTTGTGGTTTCGGAGAAGAAGATTTTTCAAATTTTCCTTTATAAAAAAGAATAAACCCAAGGGCAGGGCCAATTTTGACCCCGGGCCATAATTTCAACAAACTTGGTAGAGGTCCACTAGACAATGCCACATACAAAATATTTAAGCTCTAGGCCTTGCGGTTTCGGAGAAGATTTTTAAAATTTTCCTAAATAAGTCTATATAAATCAAGTGACCCCTGGGGCGGGGCCAATTTTGACCCTAGGGCAATAATTTGAACAAAATTGGTAGAGGTCCACTAGAATATGCTACACACCAAATATTAAAGCTCTAGGCATTGTAGTTTTTGACAAGAAGATTTTTTAAATTTCCTATATAAGTCTATGTAAAATCAAGTTACCCCCGGGGCGGAGCCAATTTTGACCCCAGGGGAATAATTTGAACAAACTTTGTAGAGTTCTCAGCTCTAGGCCCTGTGGTTTCGGACAAGAAGATTTTTTAAGTTTTTTCTATTTGTTGCCAAAGCAACCAGAGTTTTTAATGAATTTAATTTTTTGAACAACTTTGAAAGGGGACCACCCAAGGATCATTCCAGCAAAGTTTGGTTGCAATCGGCATAGCGGTGTAGGAGGAGATGTTGTTTTAAGTAAACATGGACGCCACGTAACGACGCACGATGGACGCAGGGCGATCACAAAAGCTCACCCTGAGCACATTCGTGCTCTGGTGAGCTAAAAAGCCAGAATAATTAACATGACAATTTCAAACCTCTAAAGATATAAATCAAGTTGCAGTTGCTAGACATATCAATTAAAATATTTTAATTAATCAAGGGAGTTAATCTGTCGAACTTGCATCCAAAAAGTCATGGACAAAGCACCCCACAAAGCATGACCATTGTTTCTTTTCATTCTAAGTATAAAGCTTTACACCATACAAGTATAAAAAAACAATATCCGAAGTAGAATTACAATAATTACCCTCAAACAGAAATGTATCCACCTCATTTCTGATTTCTAGATCATTCAGTCCTACACCATCTTCATCTTTAGCTGTTAGAACTATATCTAGAAAATCTAGAATTCTTCTGGTGTTATCACCTCTGTTAGGTAATCCATGAAGTTTCTAAAATACAGTCAAACATGTGAACAAAGGCTGCCCATAGGAAAGACATGTGGCCTTCATTGACAGGTGACCTTTATAATTCAGAGGTCAGTTTGTTCTAAATAATCAATAACAGTTTTTTAAAGAATGGCCTTTATTTACAGAATCACCATCTTTGGTGGCTGCTAACACAAGTTTGGCTGTAACACTACAGTCAGAAATATACCCATGTGACCCTGTACTCCATAATAGCTAAACTGTAATAATGATAAGCTTAAAATGACTATAGATAAATACATGTATAGTACAACCTCCCCAGAGCAGCCCTCTCTTAAGCAACAACTTCCCTGCCAGGACTTGAAATTAACACCAGAAAACTACTGTAGAACTGGTTTTATTCACGTTGGTTTTATTTTCGCTAATATTCGCGAATCGAATACCTCGCGAATTCATAAATGTCGCGAATAAATGCTGAGTTTTATATATTCGAAAATGAGTATGTCCGAAAATTCGCAACTTAATTCTGTAATAGTATTTTATCACAGAATAATCAGTTCAGTTTATCTGTTGAAAGCAATATATTAACAATAAACATGTTTGCAATCTAATTTTTTATAGTATTGCTTTTACTAAACTATCGTTTGTTGTACAATTTTGGACGTCGTTTGAACATACTAGTAACAGTTCTTCACACTTACCTACTGTTAAAACATAACTTCCACAACAATCCGAAACTATTATCAATCTATTGTTATTATACTTTCTTAGATATAAAACACTGAATCACAACTTAAATGTCTAACAGATCAGGTGTGACACACAAATATCAAAGCAACGACAGCGTGTGTTTGATCGCACTTTAATTCTGCCTGACGACGTCGCGAATTCATAAATACGCGAATAAAGAAAACAGCTGATTTTTAACAAAAAATGCGAAATTTTGACCTCGCGAAATTAATGCGTTCTACAGTAAGCAAAATGCTGGTGAAAAATAGAATTTGCTAGTTCGTTTTACAACCACAAGCATTTTTTTCGCGAGTGGAACTGAAAGTGTTGTAATAACTTTATTATTTACACAATACAATTACATGTACATAAAATACAACATATTTTGTTTTAACATGAATATTTCTGAAAAACAACTGTTTTGCAAAAAAATTCTAATGGCAGAAAAAGTTAAATACGAGCCCAGAGCCTGCATTAACATTTAATTATTTAGTTGCGTTCAGTTACAATATGCTCTCTGAATGAACTGAAACAATTCTATGCACACTTCATCACATTCCTTTTGATAATCAATTTGATAATGAAGCATGACACAAGACACTCACAATGGCTTCTCTTCTTTTTTCTATAATTTCCTCGGACACATGATGAACCAATTTACACAATCTGAGAAATTCTCGTCCATCTTGAGTAAAGTTAAAGTAAATAAAGTCAAAAACTTCATGAACTCTCCTGAAAGTTTATATACATTATTTATAACAGACAAGGCCATCCTTAAAAAGAATGGCTGTGGTAACCCTACCCAGAAAAGTTTCAGTGGACAGGAAATATTTTTTTTACAATTTAATTTTTATATTGAACCAAAAATACATGTCAGAATGTTATTCTTTATTTTAAAAAAAAATTACCCAAAAGGCCAAAATAAAAATGGGTAGAGACCTTTTCGCTGAGTAGGTAGAGTTACCCCAAACCAAATATTTTTAAGGATGGCCCTAGAACAAAGCAAGGAGCAGTACATATTTTATGTGTATTTTACATATCAATGTGAAGCAATATTAGAAACTAGAATATACATTGAAATTGTTCCTTTGACTTTACAACAGCATAAATGCAAGCACTTGTCAAACAACCCATGAAAGACATAATATTTATAATACCAAGTAAAGATATAAGCAGTATAGTACAATCAGTCTCATCAAACAAACAAGAGCGCTGCCAGTGGTGCCAACACCTTGGTGAGATCTATTCACCACCTCAGTGAGATCTGTTCACCACCTTGGTGAGATCTATTCACCACCTCAGTGAGATCTGTTCACCACCTCAGGGAGATCTATTCACCACCTCAGGGAGATCTGTTCACCACCTTGGTGAGATCTATTCACCACCTCAGTGAGATCTGTTCACCACCTCAGGGAGATCTATTCACCACCTCGGTGAGATCTGTTCACCACCTCAGTGAGATCTGTTCACCACCTCAGTGAGATCTGTTCACCACCTCAGGGAGATCTGTTCACCTACGAAGTTTCATCTTGCTACCTCTTATAGTTTCTGAGTTATGAGCTAATTTAAGTCTTTGCACAGATGCAGATGACGCAGTGATCACAAGATCTCGACTTTTTCTTTGAAAACAGCCGAGATAAAAAATAAGTGACAACTTACAGTGATCTTTTCATCCATAACTCTGATAATTTATGTACAGCTTGGACATACGGATGATTCTCACTGGAAATATACATAGCATGTTATAAACAACATATTTGGGTTGCGAACCCAAGTCAATCTGCAAACAACAGGTCAGTTTATCAAAATCCATACAAAGGTTCCATGCAGCATATCTCAGGCAGATTATCAAACTATATCATGCCAACATGTCCGAGGTTTTACAGCTTTATAACTTACTCCTGTGTTTACTGTATACAGTAAATCCTCGATTATCCGAACTGGGTATATCTGAAAACCTGGTGTTATCCGAAATGAGTTTTCGGTCCAGATTTCCCCTATACATTCCAATGTAAAATAAACTTGATTATCCAAATCGTGTAATCCAAAACCATGGATTATCCAAAATAATATTTCGGTCCCGTGAATTTCTGATAATCAAGGTTTTACTGTAGATGTATATATTTGCCTTGTTTTAACAGCATTATGACTTACCCTTGTATCTGACAATCTGTCTGATAGGAGAAAGCGCATCTTGTGATGATGTCGAGAGAACACAAACTAATTTGTTGGAAGATGTCGAACGATTCACTTTTCTGAGAAAACCTGGACACTTTTTTCTGCAATTTAAAATAAATTAACTTTTTTTTTATTGAGAAATAGTATTAGATTTAAGCAGCAGTTAGCTCAATGAATATCTGAAAACTTTCACATCTGTACTGAAGAAAGACAGCTTAAGTTAAATTATTTCTATAAATAAGCATGAAAGCATTTTGTTGTATTCTGTTCCTTATTTGATCATATAAATTATGTGAAAATTCATACAAGAATAAGGAAGTCATAAAGTACAATAAAGTACATGTCATGGATGAATACAGAGACAATACAACAGAGAATTTAGTGGTGATAACTAAATACCAGGGGCGATCAAAATGTTCATGGAAAAGTTATCTTTCTCATACAGTTCAACCTCTCCTGAACGGCCCTCTCTTGAGCAACAACCTCCCCGCAACAGCAGCTTGATTTTTTCCCACTGCATGATTTAACTATTAATTAAACCTCTCTAGAACAACAATATCTCAACAACAACATGATTTCACTACTCCTAAAGGGTGTTGCTTTGGAGAGGTTGTACTGTGCATGTTTCATATTATTCTACTACCAGCAATAAATCAGTGCATTGATTGTAGACACTTATGTACTGCTGTAGAATGTCAAAATGAAACGCTGGAGTCAACAGTCGACGATTACGAGCCCACTTGTCACCATTAGCTATAAGAAGTCCTTCACCTAGCCATTTTACACCAAGCATGTAAGCTGTACCGGAGTCACGTGGCTTCACTGCAACATGTGCTACAATAGGAAATCAGGACTAGGATTAGTAAGCAGCTAGTAGTAGCCTCGTTACACATATCACAGTATCCAAAATAAGCTTTCTATAGATCGAAATAATGATTCCAGAAAATACTTTGTAAATTATTAGATGAGCTTGGATATTTAGATTACTAATGTTTGCAAAACCAAACCCAGAAACAAACCTCTAACAATACACACAACTTTACCAAAGCAATAATTTGGTAAAACTATTTACCTGAGGCCTTTAGAATCTTTCTCATAGTGTCTGGATGATGAATAACAACCATACATCGGATTTTACCAAACCATACAGCATGAAGTTTGGGGAATGGTATGGTTTGAGCAACTTGAAATGCTATTCCATCCTCTGATGGTCCAGGATGCTAAAAAGATACATTGTATAAATACATGTATATATATATGGCATGTTATTATAAAGCAAATATTATATCCTCTTTCCTGACTATTTAGCCGCATTAATGTACATTTTGTATATACAGTACAACCTCTTCAGAGCAGCCCTCTGCAGAGCAACAACCTCTCTATAACAACACCATCAAAATTTCCCTGAGCTGATATTTACTATAAATTTAACCTCTGTAGAGCAACAACCTCTAAACAACATCCAATATTTGCATCTCCCACATGGTGTTGCTCTACAGAGGTTATACTGTACTTTGAAGGTAGTATTGGCCTGAGTATATTTTCTGTGATAATTTATGTTTTTATGGATATAACTACAACAGAACCCCTGAAAACAGACTCCCTGAAAATTGGACAATTATCTAAGTCCTGTTTTCAGATTTTTTTCAAAAGCTCTGTGAAACGGGAATTCTCAGATAACTTGACTTTTGGCCGAAACTGGAAGGAGTTTGGTGTTGAGTAATTATACTGTATAATCTGTCTAAGTTCACAGTGTTAATTTCTAAATGAAGTACCTTTCAAAAAGGTTTCAGCCGTTTTTATTGTTTTGGGGAACAGGTATCAGTTCCCTTTGATGAAGGAAATTTGCATCATGAAACACCAAAATGGGAATTTTTAAAGAGCATCTTGTTTTATTTCTTTATATTATGGGGAAATGTTTCTTTCAGTGGGAAAAATATAAAATTTAATATTTTTTTACTAGGAAACGAGCAGAATACTGAACCCATAAAATGGCATAAAGCTACATCAATTAAAAGATAGTATGTTAGACCTTAAAGATTCCCCAATTTGATGTTTCTTGATGCAAATTTCCCCATCAAAGGGACCCAATACCTGAAATTTCAAAAGCCAATGAATTCTTATATAAAGACATCGCATCAGTCAGATGAAGGTTGATATTTACCAGATGCATGTGACCGTAGAACCAATGCTTCTCTTTCACTCTAGGTAACTCATCATAAACAGCTACCCATTTACTGTATCTCCTATACCAAACAACTAGTTGATATATCACCAAGATAAACAATGTCATACAAACAGAAGTATTCACAGATGGGGAGTCCAGAGGTAAAATCTCAAACATGTTTATTATGGTCCTGAAATCAACAAAGTAGTGATGTAATGATAATCTTTTATAATTGAATAATCGTTGCTGACAGCTTGAGGTCGGCAACTATCGATGTTAGCGGTGTTAAATCGATGTGGTTACAAAAATGTAGACCGCTGCCACTTTTTGGGCAACTGTCTTCTTTCCCCTTTCGGGCATTTTGTGTATTTTTAACAAGGGCGGTCACAGTAATTTGAGAAAATTTGAGTCAAATTTTCCCTTTTCCAGGGAAGTACAGGTCAACAGTCTGGAAGTATTTTGGGTTCAACTTTAATGACTTTATATTGTATGACACAAGTAACAAGCAAAAAAAATTCTCAAATAAGAATATTAATTTGCTTTTGAATATTTTTTTCGATTGTAAATCGAAACACCCTTTCCGATTTGATTGGGTTCAAAGTCTGATTTTACAACACTACAACAAAGCCAAATATGAAGAAATGACATCACTTTTACACATACACATATATCCACATTGATATGAGTTAATTACATTATTTTATTTATAAAAATAATTTTATCATTTCATATTTTTTATTTGAGTATTGTTGACAAATATGGTAAATCTTGAAGAAGATCAACAAACTGTCAATGTAACATACACATGTGACATCATACTAGGAATTCTGATAATGTATGGAAAATTAGGAAATCTTGAAATGCACAATATGATTCTTGAATTGCCCATGCGAGATTTACAAATTCATAAGAAATTAAAATAAAGCAGTAAGTGTTAATAATATGATGATTATCTGTCCATTGTCCAACAATGCTTATGTTAAAGTCACAATTTGTCTTAAAATTGGTACCAGGGTATTATTTTCAATTTACAAAAGACCTCGGAAGATCGTGATTTTAAAGTGTTCCCAAAATGGTACAGAAAGGATCCATATCTGATCTCATTTGAAAATATTTAGTATTTTGTACAAAATACGACAGGTTGTTTACGCTTAAACATTTGCCAAATATTCCCGAAAGCTTTGTAAATTATTGGAATTATGCACATATCAGTGATGTCACACATGTCGAAAATAAACTTCTATACAGGTTGTAATGTTATGCGTATTACGTCATGTACTCATAAATGTGTGCTATACATCCATTGGTTATTGGAAAACTCAGGAAAAATTCATGGTAATCTCCATATCACTGACAAAGCGTCATTTAGTAAACAATTTAGTTTCATATGTATTTTAGTTTCATTAATGATTATTTTGTATTGGTAGATGCATACTAGTGTTTTAATATGTCATTTCGTTTTAATTATATGGTCATTTAACGATTCTGTACCACCAAATTGCGTTTATCAAAGGATGAAAATACACCATAAAGCTTATTGTGGCTTTAAGTTTTACCTTGTATTCAAAACTCGTCTAAATTAACCACACGTCCGTCTGTCAAAACTAGTCGTGAGCAATGGAAATTAATTTTAATTTATAGTCAGTACCCCGTTTACCGGTGTTATCCAAAAAACGGTAATATCCGTAATATACACTCATCATGCACAAGTTACCACTGTCAACAGAGCATAACGTCATTTTGAGTATAAGTATGCATTAAAATGTGTTTTGTATTAAAAAATACATGAAATATGAATGATTCAATAAAAATATGTAGCTTTTCTCTGAAAAACTAGATTTCTTTCACTGCTGTCTGCATTTTTGAACGCAAGTGCTCGTTTTTAAGTCACTTCCGTTGTAAAATAGTTCTGTGCTGAAATTATTGTTTGGGGTTTAACCAAGCATAATAATATCACTGCTACATTGCGACGCCATGTGACCTTCAGAGGTATTTGGGAAAACCGAAATCTAACATTTACCGGAATCTAACCGAAATCTAACTTCATATCCGAAATCTAACTGTTACAATAAAACCACACTAAGTTTCATACTTTTATCTTCAGATTATGTTATTATGGTATATTTATATATAGTATACGAAATTTGAGAACAAAATAATAAAAATTAGTGATTTGACCGATCGATTTGTGTGAGTTGTATCAACCGAAATCTAACTTCATATCCGAAATCTAACTGTTACAATAAAACCACACTAAGTTTCATACTTTTATCTTCAGATTATGTTATTATGGTATATTTATATATAGTATACGAAATTTGAGAACAAAATAATAAAAATTAGTGATTTGATCGATCGATTTGTGTGAGTTGTATCAACCGAAATCTAACTTAATAACCGAAATCTAACTGTTACAATAAAACCACACTAAGTTTCATACTTTTATCTTCAGATTATGTTATTATGCTATATTTGCGTATAGTATACGAAATTTGAGAACAAAAAATAAAAAATAGTGATTTGAACGAAACAAATATTTTTTTATCAAATTAAACTTCCCTTAATTTTCTTACGAATAACTTAAATTGTCTTCATCGTCTCATATATTATTTTACCTATTTGCAAGGACGCACGCATTTTGTACTATTAATCATCTATGTAATTGATTGCATTTTTATTTGTGTGAACTGATTGTGTGAATATATGTGACAGATATCAGGAAGCGTAATCAATAAAATGTTACATAATGATTTTTTATTGGTTTTTTTTCTTTCGTTGTTGTTTACTGGTTATATGTACCCACAGAGTTAATATATCATATCTTACAATATTTAGAAAATGACTGTGATAGTTCCTGCTTTCCCAATATTATTTTTAGTAATATTATCTACATAATTATGAATAATTCCCATAGACACATTACTTTTTTCGTAGAAGCAAATTTTTTATTGATAAAATCTCATTTCGGCCTTCTTTTTGTGATTAAATGTTTTCCACCTTTTGATTGGATTAACACATACATGTCCAAAAACAAACATACTTTTAATTGGTATCTTCTTTTTCATCTTTAAGTAGGAATGTTCACAGTTTTTTCGTAGTTTTCTTTTTTTTTGTTTTGTTCATAATTGTTGGCATCATGTATATCGGTAAATGTGATAATAGCGTACACGTATCAATATGGCGCACATGTTTGATAATGACAATTTCCACCTTTTGATTTTAAACGTAATGTTTTATATTTTGAAACTTTGCTATATGGTTATATCATTATATTTGATAATTAAAAGTATTCACATACTTCACATATGCGTGTCTGTCTATTTGTCACTATTTGTCACAGTTTGATTTCGGTTATGAATTTTGATTTCGGTTTGTCGAGTCAGAAAACTAAGGGAAGTAACTCTGTAACTAGGTTAATGAAAATTTAAAAAGTTTAATAAAACCATTTTAAGACAAAACTATCCTCTGAAATTTTGCAGTATGATTGGTTATTGTATTTGACAAAATAAACAAGTCACACACACCACATAAGCGTATCTGTCTAACTATCACAGTTAGATTTCGGTTATGAAGTTAGATTTCGGTTAGATTTCGGTAAATGTTAGATTTCGGTTTCCCAAATACCCATTCCCCTCCGTACACAAATACCATCGGACAGTTAATTCTATATTGATCTTTATAATGAGTACCTAGAATTAACTAAAGTTGATGGAAAATTAACTTGCCAACATTTCGTTGACATGCCAGCTTATTTAAACGTGTACTTAAAATTATTTTGAGAGTAGGCAATGTTTACCATGACACCGGCATTTTACCGCCATTACGCCAGTTTCGTTTTCAGTTGGGAAATAGTGGGGAGAAACAAATCATTAATGCATCTTTCAGAAAAGGTATGTTGTAATAAATTATAATCATATGAGTATAGAAACATGTTTTCTACCCACGGAATGGTTCACTTTGGTCACAGATATTGTAGTTATCAGGCACAACGGGTTTTAATTGGGGATTTTCCGCACACAAATATGCAGATCTTTGTTAGACTGTGCGGGACGGAGCCAAGTCGAAAAATGTCTCGCCGTCACAAAGCAGTCTAATAAGTTGGACTACATTTTATGGTGACCAGAAAGTGTACAGAATTAAATCAGTCACATTTCAAGTATATCTACCGTCCTCACATTTATCTCACGTATTATGTACTGCTGTCATGTGCATATTACCATATCACTTTGATAACTAAACGCTCGAAGTTGTTACTTAGATAAATACAAATGGCGTATTATACGAAGGGGAACTAACTCTACTAAATGGGAAAATATCTAAACTGGTTCCCGTTCCACGTTGAAATGTGCATACATATTAATTTATGGAAAATCTTGTACAAAATGCTCGGGTTTTAATAAACCAGGGATTATGATATAATATAACCCAAATAACTAGTATAATTGCAAATTATTATCGCTGATAAGAGTTTGGTATGTATTAAATCATTATTTATAGCATGAATATATCGGTTTGCCTGAAAAGCGGAAACAACTTTTATCTACGGAAACAACTTTTATCTGAAACATTTTTAAAGATATTTAATATATCTTTTCATAATAATTAATATACTTATTAATAATTGTTTTATATGATAAAAATACGTTATTTCAGAAAAAAATGTTCATATATGTAGCCAAATAATGATTTTGTGACTGTTTTATAACGTTAATAATAATGCTGTTCCTATAAATAACAGTTCTGATAATGATGCTGTTCCTATAAATAACAGTTCTGAAAATGATGCTGCTCCATTAAAAAACAGTTCTGATAATGATGCAGTTCCTATAAATAACAGTTCTGGTAATGATGCTGTTCCTATAAATAACAGTTCTGATAATGATGCTGTTCCTATAAATAACAGTTCTGATAATGATGCTGTTCCTATAAATAACAGTTCTGATAATGATGCTGTTCCTATAAATAACAGCTCTGATAATGATGCTGTTCCTTTAAATAACAGTTCTGATAATGATGCTGTTCCTATAAATAACAGTTCTGATAATGATGCTGTTCCTATAAATAACAGTTCTGATAATGATGCTGTTCCTATAAATAACAGTTCTGATAATGATGCTGTTCCTATAAATAACAGTTCTGATAATGATGTTGTTCCTATAAAAAACAGTTCTGATAATGATGCTGTTCCTATAAATAACAGCTCTGATAATGATGATGTTCCTTTAAATAACAGCTCTGCTAATGATTCTGGAATAAATAATGCTATATTGAAAAAGAGCTCTAATACTGATGCTAGTTTAAAAAACAGCTCTAATATTGATTCTGTAAAAACATTATTGAACAACAGCAACAATGCTACATCAAACTGTAGTCAATCAAAAATGATGTTATTTTCAAATAGTAATAAAGGGATACAAATTACTAGCCTAAATATTCAACATATATTGCCTAAATTAGACGAGATCAAATTTCAGTTACTACAAAATAACAAGCCCAAGATTTTTGGTTTATCTGAAACATTTTTGACAGAAAAGACGTGTGACAGCTCTATAATTATTACTAATTTTGTGTTTGAGAGAAAAGATAGAGATGGTAAAGCCGGTGGCCTAATTGTATATATATCAGATTCAATTTCATACAGACGACGTTTAGATATTGAATTAGATAGTATAGAATCAATTTGGCTTCAAGTAAACATAAAAGGTTGTAAGCCATTTTTGTTAAATTTCTTTTACAGACCTCCTAATTCACCTCAGAATTGGATAAGTTTGTACGAATCTGAATTTAATATAGCTGACACTATTTGCTCAGAAATTCATATATTAGGCGATGTCAACTTCAAATACTTCCATAATGCTGACACAGTCAAATATGATAATACTCGTTGGCAATCTTGTATTGAAAACTTTGATCTTGAACAACTGATTGATGCACCAACAAGAATTACCAAGTCTAGTTCCAATACCATTGATCACATTTACTCAACCAATTCGAATTAATTGACTAATGTCCACGTGCCATTTTACAGTATAAGTGATCACTATCCTGTATGTTGCACTCGAATTACCAAACCTCAGCGTATGAAAAAAGATGATCACAACCATATTCGATACCGTTGCTTCAAACACTTTAACGAAGCTGAATTTCAAGTCAGCTTATCTATGTCTACATTATACGTAATAGAATCGTATAATGATCCAAACAGTGCATTAGTTCATTTTTATAGAATAGTTAACGACGTTTTGTCAAAACACGCTCCGTTTAAAGAGAAACGAGTAAAGCGATTAATTCAGCCAGGGTGGATTAATGATGACGTAAAAAATGCTATTTTAGAACGAAATAAGCTACACAAAGACAAAAACTTTAATGAATACAAAGAAAATCGAAATAAGTAACGTCTTTAATAAAGAAGAGCAAGAAAAATTTCTATAATGATGCAATTAGGAATAATAAAAGTACATCTGATTTGTGGAAAACATTCAGAACAATATGTAATCGTGATAATGTAAAGAATGATATTTCGATTCCCAAAACATTACTTGTAAATGATAGTTACATTGAAGGAGAAAGCAATATATTGAATGCCTTAAACTATCACTTTGTCAATATTGGCAATATTATACATAAGTCAAAACTAGTAAAAGAAAACTTTGCAAAAGTAGAACAGTTTATAAATGAAAAATTAATGCACAGATGCTTTGATATTAATCTTATCACTCCTTACGAGGTGAAACAGATTATAGATAAACTTAACATTAATAAATCTACAGGTCAAGATGGAATAGGTCCAAAAATATTGAAATATTGTGGAGATTTTATCACACCTGCAATATCACATATAATCAATTTAAGCATTCGAAACGGTGTATTTCCAGATACATTGAAAGAAGCTTTAGTAATTCCTATATTTAAGAAGGGTTCAAAATCTGATCCCTCAAATTACCGCCCTATATCAATTCTACCTACAATCTCTAAAGTCTTTGAACGTCATGTGGCTCAACAACTCAATTCATTTTTTCAAGACACTGACATTATTCATGTAACTCAGTCTGGGTTCCGACCTAAACACTCGTGTCATACAGCTCTTTCGCGGTTGGTAAATACGTGGCTGAGTGACATAGACGCTGGTAATTATATAGGAGCTGTTTATCTTGACTTACAGAAAGCATTCGATATGGTTGACCATGAAATTTTGATTCACAAATTGAAGCTGTATCATTTTTCAAATCGTTCCCTAGAATTCTTTAAATCATACCTAAGCAAAAGAAAACAACAAGTTAAATCAAATACAAACCATTCAGAATCAATGTTTATAAAATCTGGAGTTCCTCAAGGTTCAATCTTGGGCCCTTTATTGTTTTTGTTGTATATTAATGATATTAGTATCGTCTCAGATAGTATCAATATTGATCTATTTGCTGATGACTCAACTATTCACAATTCAAATAAAGATATAAATATTATTGAATTGAATCTTCAGGAGAACATCACTGCAATCTTAAATTGGTGTACTTTGAATAACATGTCGCTTCATCCAGATAAATCAAAATGCATGTTAATTTCTGCAAAAAATCGAATAAAAAATGCACGACCCTTAAATCTCTTTATAAATAATATAAATATTGAGAACGTGCGCGTTCAGAAAATCCTAGGAGTCTATATTGATAATGCTTTAACATGGGATATGCAAATCACATTTGTTTGCAAGCAAATTAAAATGAAAATAGCTCTGATGAAACAAATTAGCTCATTTTTGAATGATGACATGAAGAAAAAGTTCTATAACGTTTATTTAGTTCCATGTTTTGATTACTGTTGTACTGTGTGGGGAAAGGGTGTTCATTCTATAGGTAGTATAAATAAGATTTCAAAACATCAAAAGCGGGCCGCACGCATCATCTTACAAAGGCCATATAACACCAACTCCTTAGAATTATTCAAAGAATTGCAATGGGTGACATTTGAAAATAGAGTCACATATCACGCTGCAATGATGGTGTTTAAAAGTAAAAATAAATTGTTTCCAGACTATATGTCAAATCTTTTAACCTTTTCAAGCAATGAACACTATGACCTTAGATCTACGGCACGTAATCATCTAGTATTGCCAGGAAACAGAACTAAATACATTAAAGATTCTTTTTCATATCATGCTAGCCTCGTTTGGAATATACTGCCATTTAATCTAAGACAACTCAATTCATTATATTGTTTTAAGTACAACTTACGTAAGTTTATTCTTAACATGCAATTTCCATAACCTAATTATTCATGTCTATGTCTGGGTATAAAGACTTATTTTTTCAGTCTTTTAATGTTTTTAGATTGTTTGCTCACAAGTGTTACATATTCTAAAACAAAAAACAACATTTTATGTAATTATTGATACATGTTCTCAATCAAGGAGTGTTTGTCGGGTATGTCTGCAATTTCTTTAGTAAATCATTTGTGTCAATGCTATCATCATCATTATGTTGTGTGTAAGTTGCTTAGTTATAATTGTGAATGCATGGAGTAATTTGTTTATTTCCTTTTGTCTTTCGTACGCTCGTTCGTCCGTCCGCCATTCATTCACACAACAGTTAATTTCATTAACTTATATCCTTTCATTTATTTATGTATTTATTGTTACTCATTCATTCATTTTAATATGTATTAGATAATATGTTATTTGCTTGTTTCCAGAAGGCCGCATTGAAAATAAGTCAAATGTTTTGTATATTTTACTTAATGTGTACACCTTCTATAAATAAAGATATTATTATTATTATTAAACCAGAGACGTATAAAATTATACGTCTCTGGTTAAACCGACATATGGAAACAACATTTTTCTACGGAAACAACTTTTATTTCAAATGTTTACAGAGATATATGTCATATATTTTCATATAACTAAATATCCTGATTAGGAATAGTTTTATATGATAAAAAATACGTAATTTCAGAAAATATGGTTCATTTATATCGCCAAATAGTGATGTTGTGGCTGTTTTCATAGCGTTGAACCGACATACGAAAACAACTATTTTCTACGGAAACAACTTTTATGTACGGAAACAACTTTTAAATCAGATGTTTAAAAAGACATATACGAGTATGTCATATATTTTCATAACAACAAATATCTTTGCTGTGAATTGGTATATACGATAACAATACGTTATTTCCGAACAAAATATTTTCATTTATATTGCCAAATAGTGATTTTGAGGCGCTTTTATTGCGTTCAAATGACCTACGGAAACAACCTTTTTCTACGGAAACAACTTAGATCTGATGCTTATGAAGATATACATGTCATATATTTTCGTAACAAATAATATCTTTATAATGAATTGTTATAAATGATGAAAATTTATTTCCGAAAGTTTTATTCAATTTATATAGCAATTAATTAAAGTAGTGGTTTTGTGGCTGTTTTTATTGTGTTTTATCAGGGATGCTATGTAATATAGCATCCCTGGTTTTATCGATATTCGAAAACAACTATTTTCTACGGAAACAACTTTTAAATGGACAAATGTTCATAGGTAAAGTGCACATATAATAAAAATTGTGGTTTGTTATAGATTTGTGTATAAGATAAAAATGCATTTATTGCAAAAAATATGTTCATATAGCCTAATAGTGATTGTGTTTTATTTCGTAATAACGATACACGGAAACAACTTTTTTCTACGGAAACAACGTTTATTATAGATTTTTAATAAGATAAACGTCATTATATTTTCATAACAATTAATATGTTCAATACGAATTGGTATGTATGACAAAAATGCATTATTTTCGTAAGTTTTATTCTTTTATACAGCCAAGTAGTGACTTTGTGGCTTTTTTATTGTGTTTAAACGATATTCGGAAACTTTTAAATAGGCAAATGTTCATATATTGTACTTGTATCTTAATAAAATTATTATCTTTATTATGGTTTGTTATGTATGATAAAATATATTATTTCAGTAGATTTTGTCTGTTCTTTATTTTCAAAATAGTGGTTTTATGGCTGTATGGTGTGAAGTACATATACAGAAACGGAAACAACTTATAATAAAGGATTTTGAGATTATATTGAATGTTTATATGATAATTGGTATTAACTTGTTTTTTATTTCTTCAAAAATTGCACCATGTTTATGATTATTATTCTTTCCTAAAAATAGTTATTGTTGGTTTACTTCAGATATATATCTCATGAGAATTCATATCATTATAAATTGTTATATGTGATTCCCGAATACTTTATGTACAGTGACTGACATTTTTGTTTAGCCGGTATATGGAAACAACTTTCAAAATGTGTTTAATGCATGTTCATAAAATTCATAATATTTTATTAAATCATTAATTTTGTTTATTTATTCAAGTTTCAAAGTTTATTTGGCATAAACATAATTGGTATATAATTTGTTTCTATATTGAACATTGTATTTAGAACATCAAGTTAATTTGATCGGCTAATTGATCAGCGGATAATGGATAAACCAACCAAACTTTCACACCCCTGATTGGTATAATTTAATCAACTACGGATTAGTTACACGTGCACAAAAAAGATTATCACACCTGGATAAATGACCCAAGATTAGTAGTGTAGTATCTGTTTGAAGTCATTGTTAAATTAAAAACAATTAAAGGACATTACATGTTAATGAAGTTTAATAAAGAATTCCAAAAAATAGCGTAAAAACAAAGAATTTGGAGTCAGTGAAAATATTGTTAAAAACTTTTATACGTTATGTATATATCAAAATGCCCCTGATTTTGTAAGCAGTTCATAATTTCATTGCGTACTGTACGTCGTGTTGTTCAATTGATTGTTAATGAGAGAAGCATAAAACCTTTGATTTTTTGTGTTTAATTTTTTATTGTAAAACATTTTACTGAAAAGGATCAAATCGGACTTATATTAGTGTTATTTTTTCATGAACATTGGATTTTACTAATATTCATTTTGTGTTTAATTTGTGATATTAATGACAATGTCTGAGGAACTTTGTTCCGTGTGTTCAGGGATATGTGAGGACCATTGCATCTTGTGTGAGGTAAGTTTATTTATAAATTAATTCATGATTTTATTTCAGATTTGAATTGGTCAAAATTCATATTTGGTTATAACACAAAATTAATTTACAAAAATACCGTGTTTGAAATTGTTAATTTGTAACCGAACGTTCTTATACGCGTTGGAAATAGCTGTTTCCGTATGTCGGAAAACAGTCACAAAATCACTGTTTCCGTAGAAAATAGTTGTTTTCGTAAGTGGTTTGTCATTAATAAACAGTCACAAAATCACTATTTGGCTTTATAAATGAGCCAAATTTTCTGAAATAACGTATTTTTATCACATAAAACAATACATAATAATGATATTTATTTTTATGAATATTTTATAAATATTTGACATAGTTGTTTCCGTATGTCGGTTTAACGTTAAAAACAGTCACAAAATCACTATTTGGATATATAAATGAACCATATTTTCGGAAATAACGTATTATTATCATATAAAACAATTCATAATAATGATACAATGTGTTCAGTTTTATGAAAATATATGACATATATCTTCATAAACGTTTGAAAAAAAGTTGTTTCTGTAGATAGAAATTGTTTCCGTAAGTGGTTTATCTTTAAAAAACAGTCACAAAATCACTATTAGGCTTTATAAATGAACCAAATTTTCGGAAATAAGGTATTTTTATCATATAAAACAATACATAATAATGATATATAATCAAAGAGTATACATGTATATATATATATAGTTCTTTGCACAGATACTGTAAATGACACAAACTATTTGTTTACCATACTTATTTAGGCCGTATAGGCTTCTTATACTAGTATATAATAAAATTGGTTTTGGATGTGAATGTTACTAGCAATGTACATGTAATAGGCTATGAACAACAAGCTCATCAATTATATCATTTTCAACAAGCAATCAACGTCTCTGAAAGTAGCCATGCAGCTCAAGCCTCTTCCAAAAAAAAAATGACACTTAAGTATCTGCAACAGATCTATATTCATGAAAACCGTCTTCCGGCATATTCCAAATAGGACGGTCATGCACCCATCAACTCACCTAAAAGATAAGACCGATCAGTTTTATTTAAAGTCGCCAAGATAAGTAACACATACGTACATAAGCTCATACACGAGCTTGTGCAACCCGACTATAAAATATGATAAATATGTCTAACAAGCGTAAAAAAGCTGAAAGACAATGTGTAATTTGAGCAGTTTCACATTTGACATATCATAGTGATATTGTATAAATATAAAATTAGTTTATTACAGTTACAAAAGATTAATGCATAAAAATTCAGAGGAAATAGCATCATGACAGCAATTAGGTAAAATTTTAAAATAAATAAATAAATCACATTTAGGCTTTCAGATTCTAGCAATATTTTTGGAACAACATAAAAATCATATATGATTGAATCACTAGCAACAAAAACATACATTTAACAAAATATGACAGGACAAAAGCATGCGAGTAGCATTTAAATGAGATTAAACATAAACAATTCAAACATATAGAGCTGAAATATATTTATAGCAAGCAGTAAGATTGAACACTGGAGTAGGAATAAGAAACTTAAGACACAGAACATAGTACACGAACTAATCAAACATATAGTATGCTGCTCCATAACTCTAAGATACGCATGTGTTATTGCATCTTCTACATTACCAAACTTTTCGTAAGAGTGTAACAGATTTTAATTAGGCAATCATTTAAGAATTCTCTGAGGATATTTAGAAAGGGATGAGTTTATTGGAGCAGTAGACTCGGGTTTTATAACCGACAATAAAACATACTAAATATGTAAGACAATCAAATAAAAACTGACAGATAAATTCATAGTTAAAGCAGTTTCAAATTTAATTTAGATATTGTAATAATGAGAATAGGTCCATAAATTAGTATGGCAAATCAAGGAACCCCCCCCCCAAAAAAAAAAAAACACTGACAAAAAAACAAAAACGAACAAGTTGGTTAAAAGCATACTGCAACTAAACATTCAGACTTAAAAGAGATAATGACAGGAATTAAGCAAAAAGTAAAGATAAAATTAGAAAGAAATATATAAATAGCACATACAAATTAAGCAATCAGATTCTAAATTTCCATGCAACAACATAAAAGCATATATCACTAGTAACCCAAGCATACATTTGACAAGATATAGCAGGGCAATAGTAAGCAAGCAATATTTTACTGAGACTGAGCAGAAGATTATTTTTTAAATACAAATGTACATGCAGCTTAAACATATTTATAGCAAGCAGTAAAACAGAACGTAGCAACAGGAATAAGACACACACATGGCATGTAAAAGCTAAAACAGAGCATAATACACAAATTAAGCCTACATGCATTTTATGCTGCTCCATATCACTATGATACTCCCATAACATTACAACTTTTACATTTACAAAGCTCAGCATTCCATAAGAGGATAAGATATTTGAACTAGGCAAAGTTTGAGCATTTTCTGAAATGTTCTGGAAGGGAGTTCCATTGTAATGGAGCACCATTCTTTAACGATTTTTACCATAAGCTGTTGTTCTGACATGAGGTACCTGTAAAATATATGTATATTTAAAATAAATATTTGATTCTCGCTTAACAATAAGATCTGATAGCACTGGTGGGGACATACCATTTGCAATTTTGAAAGTTTCTTCTGTCATAGATCGCATGCGTCTTATTTGCAGGGATGGAAGGGATGGAAGATCTACCTTGTCTAACAAGTCATCATAAGACAGACTGTAATTATTGTAAACAAAAGGGAGTGCTCTCTCTTGTAATTTCTCCATCTTTCTTATATTAGCTTCCGAACAGAAATGCCAAGCCACTGGACAGAAATTAAAATTAGATAAGACGAAAGTATGGAATATGAGGAGTCTGTTTGACTGGGTTAGATTTTTGCCTATCCTTTTCAGAATGTTTATTGGAGTGGCTGCCTTCTTACATAGACCTTTAGTGTGGTGGTCAAAATTTAGTTTGTTTTCAATATCCACTCCTAGTAGTTAAACAATCTTATCACAAGTGATTTTGGCATTACCTATATTAAAAGAGTTTTTTTTGGAGAAGGTACATTTACCAACAGCGACCCAGCCAGCAAAACCATATCGGATACGATATCGGGCCGTTATCGTTTTGCCCATCGGCATTTGATCGGTCCGATATCGTTTCAGATATATATGTCGGTCCAATTCGGCCCGATATCGGCAATTTTATACCCTAGCATATATTCTCAAATGTGTGCAGATTCTAGGTCAGACCGACAATAACACAATGAAATACATTATTAATCAAATCATATTCATTTGAATTTGTCATATTGCACAGTAAACAACAGGCAAAGATGCATTTAGAAGACTTCATTGCCAATTCTGATGAATGAAGAAAAAATTAACAAGAATTTTGTCAAATTGCCAATAAAAACATGACTGAGTTAATTAATATCAGTCTTTGAACAAAATGATTTCCTTTATTTACCACAGTTAACAAATTAAAAAAATTCTTATCTTCATTTTAACTTAAACAGTAAACATTTTTGTCTTGTTATAATGTGATCTACACAAATGATAAAATTCTGTGTTAGTATGAAATGTCAGATGTGTCACATCTATTTATGTACTCAGTACAGTACAACCTCTGTACAGCAACGCCCTGTGGGAGCTGTTGACCGTTGTTTAGAGGTTGTTGCTCTACAGAGGTTGAATTTATGGCAAGTATCAGTTTAGGAAATTTTGAAAGTGCTGTTAAAAAGTTGTTGGTCTACGGAGGGCTGCTCTGCAGAGGTTTTACTGTACTATATTACTTATGTTGTCTCAAAAGTCATTGCCTGAATTATGAAGAAAAGTATTTAAGAATGTATATAAAACACATGTGCGAAATAAAGTAGTAGATACCAATAATTTAACAACAACAGGAATGATACATGGATAATGAGTGATAAACAGTTCTTTTAATAAAGATTGTGTTAGAAAATATTGGAAAACTGGGGAAAAGTCACAGTTAACACAGGGACACAACACACACTGTTGGCTATTCATGTAAGAAAAGGCTGAATAGGTATCTGAATGATTTTTCGCCCATCACTGAGACTGAACAAAGTTAAACTCAAAGTTTTCACTTGTAAGTCAATTAGAACTGTTGCATAATTATGATGTATAGTCATCACTACTATTTCTAGGTCTGATGGTCCAACTGGAATTTTATCCCTCCACCCCAGTCAGAAGCCAATCCTCCATAAAGAACTCAGAATCATGTATGTTGGTCTGTCGGTAGTTTCTCTTCAGTGCTCCTGAAACATGAATAATATGCATTACAGCATAGCAATTACATCTTGCATGTATAGAAAACTGTTAAATTGTTATGCAGTATGCCTACCAAACTAATAATGTTAGCTGCACTGGCTGACATTGTTCATTAACAGGGTCTTTAAAAGGCTCTTCCCAATTGAAAATTTATCTAAAATCATACAGTTTTCGAAAGTCCAAATTTACACTAGCAGCTCTATAATTACCGAAACTGCAAATTTCGGGATGTTGCTTCAAAAATTCATTGGCTTTTTTCCAATGAAGAAAGAAAGAGAAACTTTCTCTCATTTCATTAGGGCAAAGGGGCAACTCTCGCTGGTATACCAGCGAGTATTTGTGGGTTGGGCTATGTAAACTGATATGCCTAATACTACCTGTCAATTAAACTCTGTGTTGTTTAAAATAGCACAGAAATGGGTGACTCATCAACTGACCACTGGTTAGTAAAGTACTCCTGTTATATAGAAAGCATCGGCTGCTCAACCTTACCATGTGCCTCTGTTTACAAACAGAGAGTTTATCAGCAAGTAGCCACACCTCCCAGGAAATTCAAATTCAAATTTTCTGTTAGACAGGTTAAAACTTTTTCTCAAAGTAACACTTAGAATTGATGTATTACTAAGATTTTTGGATGAAATGTTTTGACATGGAATAATTTACCATTGTGAAAAGAATATTTTTCTGTAGTTTATTCAAAAATTCAAAAAGGGCTCTCTGATATGAAACATGCATAAAATGCACAAAAAACCCGCCCCAACGCCATCTAGTGGTTTATATAGTTATGCTACCCCTTTATTGATGGGTTTGACCCAGGAAATTGACTTGGGAGTGCATCAATATAAGCTCTCAGCTTTCTCAATACTCAAGCAGGTATATGAACTTATTAGAATAACTGACGCAAAACACATTACACACAATAGTCATCAACTTCATTAAAAAACTTACAAAGAATAGCTGAACTAAATTTCAGTGAACCACAAGTCATCACAGATCCCTTCCTTCGCCCCAGTCCAATTTAACTCTATAGTCAGTCTGTTATGGGCAACTTCTTTCATTATTCTCTTTACCATGGTTTTTAATAGTGAGTCACCAACATTGGAATTTGGAGAAATGGCTGACCTGTAAGAAAAACAATTCAAAGACATCAGTTTCTAATTTCAACCAATTTCGCTGTAATTTTATGTACACTTCAAATAAAAACAAGTAAAAAGCGAGCCTAACTCTTGATATTGAAAATAATTCACTGAATAAACAAGCCTAACAAAGTTTAAAACTATTTTTAAACATTTCTTTGTTTTTACATTTATCGCGAAATCTCATTACAAATACAAATAAATGTCTAAGCTATCATGTGCACGTGCCGGTTTCAATCTTGGCGTAAAGAAATGAATTTCAGAAAACATTCTACGTTGAACATGATATTACTTAACGGTTTTTACCTGGAGTAAAATAAATCCACAGTCTAAATTTCTTTTGTCTCTTTCTCGCGCCGACCGGTTGGCAACAGAACAATAATACAAATCAAACGAAATTATCACGTGTTTTACCTCGATATCGGACCGGGATCGGACCGTCAACGGCTTTATTTTTTCTTTATTTAACGTCAAAATACTAAATTACATATCCTTACTATCATAAAATGCATTTCTCTTTTATATTTTATCCACTGGTTAACGAAATTTGGGGGAAAATGAATCATCCTACAATCACGGATAGATATCGGATAGACATCTAACCGTTATGCCGATATGCCGGTCTATAAACGATATCCATCCGATATACCAATGCTGGCTGGGGATTTATTGGAATTTTTTCAGGATTGGCTTGCATTTTATGTGCGGAACCATTCTAGAGAGTTTTAATTAGCTCATCAAAATTTGGGGATTTAAAGGAAAGGGTGCTATCATCTGCATAGTTGTACAAATTAAGCAGTGTGGGGAATCCACGTGACCTAGTGACGTCACAGTGTTATCGTTACAAGCGCGTTTTCTGTCAATTAAACTAGGAAAACATCACGTAAGTGCATTATTTTTCGTTTTCTTCTAAAGCCACATAACTGTTGCAACTCCTTACATAAAGGGCTACCTCCGGTTCAGATTTTTGTCACTGTAGGCCCTCTCCTTTTTTACTTTTCTTGTCCAAAAAAAAAAAGGGTTATTAGAGATAACAAGACATTTTATACATTATGATAGCAACTAATACTGAACTTTACGCATATTATTATTTCCTACAGTATCCCTTCACAGACACCATACTATTTACTGATATCTCAAGAACGCTTTGCACGGGATTTCGATAAATTGGGTCTGTGCGATAGTAAAACCACATATTTCATGCACTTACCTTTATAAAGTTGAAGACATGGCATGTGCCTACGACAAAAAGTAAATAAATGAAAGCATAATGTTTTGGCATTAATACTTACTTTGATCTGCGTACTGATTACTCATTATCGCAATTTTGGTCTCCTTATTTGTTTTGTTTACTTTTCGAAATTTATAGCGGAATTGCTTCACAACTGAAAACGGAAACGTCTTCGATCGGAAACACAGTCCATTATTTAATTATTTTTTTCCCCTAAGCGAATAAAACTTCTAATCTTTACACGGATATAAGTATAGTGTTGGTAAATAAACGATATTCTTTCAAAAATCCTTGTCATTTAATAAAAAAAGCACGTGCCACCACCTGTTTAGTATAATTCGAGTTACCGTTCCTTTCGCGGACGAATTATTTTCAGTGAATCGGTCAGACGCCGTGGGAAAATGAAAGTGATCGTAAACATTCTACAATTAACCATAATTCAAATAGAAAGAACCAGAAATCAAAGAAGTGTTTTAGACTTACCATCTTAATGGAGAATCCCATATGTCTTAGGTACATTATGCATTACTTATCGTGTGTTGTCACAGCTTTAAATGTCTAATCGCACAGATATTTGTTTTGTTTACATTTTAACGAATGAAAAAAATGGCGTCCTGTCGAAATTTATGTCACATGTCGAATGTTTGTTTGGTCGTTTCAGTATACGCGATTATGTCAACCAAAAAATGGATTCGTACAACGTTCAGTGTTACTTCATATTGTTTAAAAACTAATTTGGTTCACGAACTGTTCGTTACATTTTGAGTTTGAATGTACTTTCATAAACCGTTTTTAACGGTGTTGTTTTCTTGATTAATCAGTGGTAGCTGGTCTATATCCTTCAAATAGTGAATATAACATGTCTACACTAATGTTTTAACAACTTACCAATACTTTTGTATAGACTCCCCAAGTAATTATTTCAACTGGCCATGTGACTATTTTCTATGTTTTATTTTGAAAGTTGAGATTTGTGTAACATAACTCAAATAAGGTTAATGACAAAGACGGCGTGTCTGATGTTATGTTTGCATTTTTTCTATCTACTAAAATATCTTGGGCCTGATAGACTGATGTTCCATGTTGCACGAACCTACACCATTACAGTACATTTGGGCCGCGTCACGCGAAAAGGTGACTGCTACCAATTTAAAGCCAAATCAGCCTGTTCTTAAAATACAATGTATTTAATTTTAAATTTTAAAGTGGACACGATATACAACCTAGACATGTCAGTCTGACCTTAACCTTGGAGCTAGGAGTCTATATATGTCTTGCGTATGACACATCGTCTAATTATGGTTAATACTGACGTCATTGTAATTGATTGACAAAAGGAAATAAGTATTTCTTTTACAATAAAAAATTAATAAGATAAATAAAGAATTAAAAAACAACTGGTTCCCGTGTGTGTGTGACTTGTGTTCAAAGCCTTTGGTGCATTGCAACATGGAATGGGAGTGTCCGTTCGTCCGCCAAGTTCGTACGAAAATCTTGTGTCACGTATATCTCCAAAAGTATATGGGTCAGATCTAGAGTTATGAAATTATACAGTATTGATTGTTATAGGATTAAACTTTCATTTCTGGTCGTTTATCGATGTGTAAACCTTTTATTTCCGATTAAATTCAATTGTTTTATTCAATTCTTACAAATGTCGGACATGAACCGCTAAAACTGGTAAAAGTAGTCCGTCGACAATATACAGAAACAAAAGGTTTCCGATTGAAAAGGAGTTTATCGAAGTGTAAACTCCCTCCATTGACCAATCAAAATACGAATATTTGTAAGAATTGGAAATAAAAGCATATGAACTTGTGCATAAAAGGTTTTAACTCTTGTCAAAGGCTGAAGACTCGGGAGTTAACTGTATGACCTATGTTGTGTTAATTTCACAATTATCATGAATTTGATTGGTTTGTCAAATTTCCCTTATATAGAAATAGCATAAAGTCCACCTCTGGTGTGTTAATTTCATGTTTATTATCATTAAATTTTGATACCTTTGTCAAAGTTTTGAGGTTTGAGGATTTCCCCGACATTTATCCGATGTTCTGCCGATATTCCAGGAATCGCTTTAATGACCCCTAAAATACGGATATAGACCTACTGCGAACAGAAGCTAGTAAGATAAATATTGTATAAACTCATACTTGTTCATACATGGATCATAGTCTGCTGTCATGTGAGGAAACAATCAAACTAGCCCGAGTGAGAGAGTTTGGTTACAAAGCTACTACAAGTTATTTCACATATTTGTTAATTTCTAACAGGTCATCTTTCATTAAGATAACAAAATAAATAGAGTATTTTCTATATTTATTTAATCAACATCATGGTGATCATGTACATCTTATGATCTTAATTATGGGACTGGGCTAGATTAGTATTCCAAATCCAGACACTCCTTCCATATAATATAAATAATTTCAAAGTAAACTTTAAGGTTTACAGGCAATACTAAGGATAGATTAATATTGCTCTCTTTCTTTAAAAAAAACAAGTGCTTAATTGTTTAATTGACCAGTCGCCAGATACAGGAATGCTCCGCCCACTCATTCACGTGGTGTGGCAACGCGAAACCTCCGACAAGCTAAATCCAAAATGGCGGACAGATTGACGTATAAATCCCTCCGGCAGGTGTAAAATACACTGATTTTTTAAATATTTACTGGCTATTTCGGTTGATAATTTCTAACAGGTCATCTTTCATTAAGATAACAAAATAAATAGAGTATTTTCTATATTTATTTAATCAACATCATGGTGATCATGTACATCTTATGATCTTAATTATGGGACTGGGCTAGATTAGTATTCCAAATCCAGACAACCTTCCATATAATATAAATAATTTCAAAGTAAAATTTAAGGTTTACAGGCAATACTAAGGATAGATTAATATTGCTCTCTTTCTTTAAAAAAAAACAAGTGCTTAATTGTTTAATTGACCAGTCGCCAGATACAGGAATGCTCCGCCCACTCATTCACGTGGTGTGGCAACGCAAAACCTCCGACAAGCTAAATCCAAAATGACGGACAGATTGACGTATAAATCCCCCCGGCAGGTGTAAAATACACTGATTTTTTAAATATTTACTGGCTATTTCGGTTGATTATAACATATTATACAATCAATAAACATTCTTGACGCTTCGTATCTGCCATAGATACAAATTTGAATTTTAGAAAGCGACAAGAAATACAACGACTGTATAATATATATATATATACAGTAACCGAGAAATAAACCCAGCCAGTATCACTACGTCGGCCCGACATCAAGCCGATATTGTCATCAATGTTGGCCCTACATCGGCATCTTGATCGTTTCGACATCGGCCCGCCTTGAATTTGCAACGCGGCTCGATGTCGGCCCGGCAGGATTTCCCCGACATTTATCCGATGTTCTGCCGATATTCCAGGAATCGCTTTAATGACCCCGAAATACTGGTATAGACCTACTGCGAGTGAGAGAGTTTGGTTACAAAGCTACTACAAGTTATTTCATATATTTGTTAATTTCTAACAGGTCATCTTTTATTAAGATAACAAAATAAATAGAGTATTTTCTATATTTATTTAATCAACATCATGGTGATCATGTACATCTTATGATCTTAATTATGGCACTGGGCTAGATTAGTATTCCAAATCCAGACACTCCTTCCATGAAATAGAAATAATTTCAAAATAAAATTTAAGGTTTAATACCAAAGATATATTAATATTGCTCTCTTTCTTTAAAAAAACAAGTGCTTAATTGTTTAATTATGGGCAAAATATAACAGTAGAAAAATGATATACATGAGTCTTAATGTAGCTCTTGAAAGTTCATAGGGTATGAACTGAAATAGAGTCCCAGACCCTTTATGATAAAAACTACAATGTATATTCAAATTCTAGCTATGTTTCCACTAATGTATTTTATGTTATGACAATTAAGCTAAAATGAAACCCAAATACACGAAGATCTTATTTCCATCAATATATTTCAAAATATTATTTATAATTAGAAATTTTTAGAATAATTATTTATGCATTCAAATTTATACAGAATAAATTAATATGCAGTTGAAAGTTCAATATGTCTAATTGATATAAATTTACCATACAAGCCCCACATATCTGTCATTTAATAAAAGTTGTAATTCCTTGAATCCTCTAAGTGCATAATTTTCTCCAATCAATCATGTTTAATATATTATTTAGCAACTTAGTGCACTTTCTGTACTTTAAAAACCAATTCTGCTTCATCTTTTTTATACTGTAGTTGTAAAAAATCTGCTGGTCTGGAGCTAAAACAAGAGACAAATGGAAATAAGAGTAATTTAACACAAAGATTTACAAATAATTTTGAATTTAATTAAATTAGACTGAGTACATACTGGTCATTGGTGTAAACAGGGTCACTCAAATAGAAGGGTCTGGACTCCGTAAATTAAAGCGTTGTGTAGCGATCACATGATCGCGCGCAAGATGGCCGTCATTGTGAAACGGTGAAGATCGCATTGAAATAGATACCCAAATAAGTAGGTACAAACTGGGGGGGGGGGGAAATACCCTAAAAGGTATTTTTGCCCCAAGGGAATGTAATCCCGCTTATGTTGCGTCTTACTCCCACAGAGTTGTCTTTCTTGTCCTATGTTCTATTTATATGGTTTGAACGCGAGCAACGGGGGTGGAACCGTCAAGTTGGTATTAAAAAGCGGGTTCTCAACGCGTGACTCTCATTGAGTTCGAGGTAGCACAGTTAATGATAAAATATACAATGAAAGATTAATGTACTTACAATTTTCCAGTTTCTCGTATGTGTTCGAGCTAAACCATGACTTGTGTGAACTGTTCTTCATGAGCTTATCCACTCGCAAAACTTAGTCGTTATAACTAAGATGATATTGTGAAATAAGTCGCATTAGTAAGTCATATCGCAATAATATTCCAGAAGCATCCATACCTTCTAGAGCGTGATAAGCTAGTCAAAGACATCACCTACACACATCCTGACTTTACAAAAAATTGAGTACATCCCATCCCTCAAAGTCGTTCGATATATGACTTTGACAATGATTCAACCGATACATATCATTCAACACTAACTGGACACATTGCTTTGAAATCTTTAAAGTCACGTATCTATGAGACATATTCGTTCTAGTTCTCCATCCTGATGACAGCACATTAAAAAAATCATGACTTAAACGCCTACCCTAGCTGACGTAAAAAAAAAACTTGATGAAATCTGAGATAACCTCCACATTCTTTTCAAATCGTCACTCTGATAACCCCATTCAAAATATGTAAATATCTAACCATTGATAAAAAAATGTGACACATAGCGACCTCATTTGACCCTGACTAACATATACAAGCTTTAACTGTATATACGTTGTTTAAAGCAGATTGTTGCATGCATTGTCATTTCATCTTCAGAGAAGACCATTCCACAGCGATGCTTTGTACAGAACCTTGTGTACAACACTTGTCTATTTCAAGTACAACAACATTCAAAGCATGCAAAAATAGCTCATGAGCCCCTCACCTACATGTATATACAAAGTGAGGGGCTTTTGACCTACTTCAACGGTTAGGTGAGGGGCGCCTATATAATTCAATGAGAGGGGCCCTGGTTGCAGAACTGTCATTTCCTATTCATCATCTCCTCATTGGTCATGAGCTGCTCCTCATTGCTCATGAGCTGCTCCTCATTGCTCATGAGCTGCACCTCATTGCTCATGAGCAGCACCTCGCGGAAGGGGAAATAATTGAATAAACACGCGCCCGCAGAAAAGGCAGCTCATGAGGATGAGGAGCAGCTCATGAGCAATGAGGAACTGCTCATGAGCAATGAGGAACTGCTCATGAGCAATGAGAAACTGCTCATGAGCAATGAGGAACTGCTCATGAGCAATGAGGAGCAGCTCATGAGCAAGGAGGAGCAAAAAAGTGTCGTAAAAGCGCGAATGTGTGGTGTGAATAGAAAAAGCCAATGACTGAATGAGCAAGCGCGAAATGTTTATGTAAGTCCGCGACGAGCTCTTGAGTCGAAACAAAGAATAAAATAGCATGCGCGAGTAACCTTATGTCATAAGATGTACTGATATACGTTACTTTAAATGCGTAAGATGTACTGATATGCGTTACTTTAAATGCGTATTACCCTTCAAGTACCAATTTAAAGATGGAGCCTAAAAGCGAAAGACCTGTGATATTTCGATGTACAAAATGCAAAAGTTATTTTCTGTATTGGAGAAATCTTCTACATCACTTAAGAACGTGGCATACAACCGAATATTATTCATACATTTGTGTATGTTGTGAAAGCCAGTTTTATAATCGGCGAATGTTATTGGATCATATCAAACAGACGCTAGCCACGCATTGGTGAGATAAATGCGTTGCTTCGCGAACGTAGTATATGGTCTTTAAATGAAAGTTAAATATCTTCCTGAATGTTATTAACTGCTAGGGTGTTAAAGAGTCAAGACGTGCCTTAGACATGGATTTATTTGATATCAAAAATAGAAAAAACAAAAGAAAGATGAAAAGAACTGTGTCTCAAGAACACTCCAAGATATATATTCGGATGGTTTTACCGGCAGAGCAAACAATCGCCATCGCAAAAAGTATGCTGGAGAGACAATCTAAACCTAAAGATGTATCAAATATTGGTCAGAACGACTTAAATCCAGCTATTATTGGTCAGAATAATTCAAGACCAACCAGCAGCAAACGCCCCCGTGGCAAATGGGAAGGTGGAAAAGGAGCTAGAAAGAGTAAGAAATCGACACTCGATCGACCATCTATTCAACAAAACTCTAACAAGAACGCAGATGATCAGGCCGAAATCATAACCATAGGAACGATATTAAGTTAGATACGTCGTTCAGTTTTCTTCATTCCTGTATGAGCCGTTGAGGAGAATGTTTCGATGCAATATTTGTTTGAAAACATTTGCGAAAAAGTATAATACATTGTATGTTACGACATAAAAATTCGACTCATTCGGACAGAAACTCGGACTCAGATGAAGAGACAATGTCTGATGTATCGATTGAAGAGGATATTTTTGGACCTGTAGATAAAAAGGAAGACAATAACAGCGACTACGACTTAGCTTCGGATAGTGATGAAAACAGTAACGGCGACAACGACGTTGCCTCGAAGCAATCTTCGGCATTCGATCCGTGGGATGACATCGTAGAAGAAGCGTTTGAAAAGTGTAGTTCGCAGTTTGACTCAGAGGTTCATGAGCTTATCGAAGAAGATGCCGACATGAGTGAAGATGACGCAAGAGAAACCGTTTTTAGAAATATGAGAAGCGCTTACAGGGATGCATTAATGAACGCATTTGGCAGTAAATTGGTGTGGTTCAATGCAATGAGAAGAGATCCCGTCTATAAATCAGTTCTGAAGACAGTTCGTCGCTTGATTGATGAAGATGATTATGACAAGGAGGAAGCTTTGAAATATGGTATTCTCAAGCGAAGGTTTCTCTTTGATAATATCTTAGCTACTTACGAACTTCCGGAGCTTCAAGATTCGAATGCAATGGAACATGAGAACGCAACTGAACAAGAGGAACAATCGAAATGACAGTGTTTATCATCGCAACTCTCGGATTGATTACATCAGTGATTGTTAAATTATGATTTATTATGTTTAACTGTGTTTGTGAATCATAAAAGTTGACTGTTGGAGAAAGTCTTACACTTTTTGAACTTCTGCCGAAAAGCCAACTGTGCAAAGTTATTAATATTCATACATAAATCAGACTGTGTCAGAACATACATGAAGATACTCGTAATTACTTGACGTGATTTTAGTGATTGCACTATGATTATATAACATTTAACTAACTTAAGTAGCTTATATTTCGTGTAAATGCTAAGAATTTTTTCGGAATAAAACATGATATGTATATTTGATATGTTTTGTCGTCTTTGATTTGAATATCATGAGATAACAATTGCAAATTCAAAACTTGTATGCAAAAAACGTGCTATCAATAGGGTTGGTGAAAACTAGCTTTTATAGAAGGTTTAGCCATTACATCATACTGTTTTCAGCATGAGCAGTATGGGTAAGACAAGGTGGAGAGCTTTTATTTTTTCCACATTCTAGTCATTGAAAATGTGATTCAACATCACAATTATACTCCTACTTTGCTTAATTCACTTCAATGATATTAAATCGTTGTTGTTAAGAAAAAGGACACTGTTAAAAGGTTTCTACGTCAATACCCTACATGTATTTAAGATCCACTAGTGTATTTGGTAAGGGTACTACATGAGATCGTAACACTAATGCTCTAATTTATTTGAGACGAGCTATCATTACTATAGATTGCTAAAATGACTTTGATTGACTTTTATGAAGAAGAAATGTACTGTATGCAAAGATTCGTTTGAAGCAACACTGTTCATTTTGCCACGTATATGAATAGGAAATGAGAGTTCTACCCCATGAGGGATGAGGGATAATCTATATTTAGAAACAAAATCCGGTTGGATCCAGTTTGGGCTATATTTAGAACTGGGTTTTTCTAGGTTATTTTTAGATCTCTTTCTGCTACTAAATTTTGCTTTTCAACAGCTAAAGCATCTCTCTGTGCTTTATACTGTTGCACTTCTTCCCCTTGTGTTGTAAGAAGGGTTTGATTGGTGTTATTTAAGCTACTGATTAGATCATTAATTTGATCCTGCAAATTATTCATTATATAATTGTTACTGGATCTAGTCTCTGTCCACATTTCACTGCTCATATCAATAAAGGTGTTCATGAAATGATCCATCCTTATTGTATAAAATATCTCAAGTTCTACCTTGTTAGGAAAAAGAACGTGTTATAGCATATTTTGTCTAAACCTAGGCTTTTATAGAGACTGGAGCCTACGCAGACATTTCATCATGGTGATGAACAATTTGGGTGAGGCAACGTCTCAGATTCTAATCTTGGAAACATGATTCAATATCGTGAGTTTTTTTAGGTGGATTCACTCACACACCTATTTGCTCATTTCAACATTGCGTAAATGCGAGTGATATTAAGGTGGAAGTTATATAGGACACTTGTTCATACTATGTCAAATACCCTATTGATAAGATCGACTTCCATATTAGGAAAAGTTTACTATGGTATTGTGAAATTACTATAATTAGCGTGAGATGTACTAAGGCTTCTATGGACTATTTTTGCATGCTTTGAATGTTGTTGTACTTGAAATAGACAAGTGTTGTACACAAGATTCTGTACAAAGCATCGCTGTGGAATGGTCTTCTCTGAAGATGAAATGACAATGCATGCAACAATCTGCTTTAAACAACGTATATACAGTTTAAGCTTGTATATGTTAGTCAGGGTCAAATGAGGTCGCTATGTGTCACATTTTTTTATCAATGGTTAGATATTTACATATTTTGAATGGGGTTATCAGAGTGACGATTTGAAAAGAATGTGGAGGTTATCTCAGATTTCATCAAGTTTTTTTTTTACGTCAGCTAGGGTAGGCGTTTAAGTCATGATTTTTTTAATGTGCTGTCATCAGGATGGAGAACTAGAACGAATATGTCTCATAGATACGTGACTTTAAAGATTTCAAAGCAATGTGTCCAGTTAGTGTTGAATGATATGTATCGGTTGAATCATTGTCAAAGTCATATATCGAACGACTTTGAGGGATGGGATGTACTCAATTTTTTGTAAAGTCAGGATGTGTGTAGGTGATGTCTTTGACTAGCTTATCACGCTCTAGAAGGTATGGATGCTTCTGGAATATTATTGCGATATGACTTACTAATGCGACTTATTTCACAATATCATCTTAGTTATAACGACTAAGTTTTGCGAGTGGATAAGCTCATGAAGAACAGTTCACACAAGTCATGGTTTAGCTCGAACACATACGAGAAACTGGAAAATTGTAAGTACATTAATCTTTCATTGTATATTTTATCATTAACTGTGCTACCTCGAACTCAATGAGAGTCACGCGTTGAGAACCCGCTTTTTAATACCAACTTGACGGTTCCACCCCCGTTGCTCGCGTTCAAACCATATAAATAGAACATAGGACAAGAAAGACAACTCTGTGGGAGTAAGACGCAACATAAGCGGGATTACATTCCCTTGGGGCAAAAATACCTTTTAGGGTATTTCCCCCCCCCCCCCCCAGTTTGTACCTACTCAAATATTCACAAATTACTAGTCATTTTATTGGTGTAGAGCTCCACGAAAAGTTAGATCGTAAGTATCTCCTAATTTGACCAATTTCGTAAAATAAAATCCATTTATTTATGATGAAATCCGACGGTACATAAATGGACGAAAACTCGTTTTAAGCCCAGATCTAGATTGTTGTCGCAAAGTGTATTTTTCGTAAGTAAATATAATCCTTTTAAGTTATAGAGTGATGTAGTCGGGATTAATTTCATGTCTTTAAAAGGTTGTTGAAGTAAATCATGCAGTTACTTTTTCATATTGATTCCAATGTTAAGAAATAATGGTACATGAATTTGAGCTTTTTTGAGAAGTCGCCATTTTGAGTTTGACCGGTTGTAATAGATTTTACTATTTATAGTAAGTGATTCCGTCTTTAAAAATCATCTATCGCTGAAATGCTTGCAACACATTTTAGAAAAATCAATACTCTGTTAATTCATGATTTTACTTTAAATTTTCGATTTCTTGTTTTTAACAAATGGAAATTGAAAATGTGTGTGTAATCTATACACGCGTGAAAAAAGCTCTCCGATAAGTATCGACAGCACAACTTGATGTTTATACAGAGATAAGCGCATGAAGAGCACGAGTCCAGACCATTCAATTGAAAGACCCTGGTGTAAATAAACCATTTTGGTAAAACAATGAAATCAAATGAATAACATAAAATTTCTTGAATGTAGATATTCTGCATAAACATGAAATTAGTAACATGAGCAATTTTCTTTTGTTATAGACAGTCGCGAAAACATATGACAATAAAGCAACAAGCTAAAATAAGTTCCCAAGATAATTACTTTACTGTCAATATCCATCCGCTGTTGTTGATGTATGCCTTTTAAAGTAATTTTCCAAACTCACTGACATGTTTCTTGCAACGAAAACTTGTTATTTTCATGAAATCTATCCGACCTGCTGCTGACTCTAGTTCAAGAAATTCAAATATGGCGGTCAGCACTAAATGACTAATGCAGGCGGTTGACCTAGATACTTAAATCTTGTTACAAGTTATCTAAGATAAGCCAATATAATATATTTCAAAATATAAATGAATACTTACATTATAATGCAAAATTAACGTTTTGCTTCTTCACTTCTTTCATTTGCCTCATTGATTATGTATAAAAAGTTAACTCATTAATGACAAAATACAGTTGTCTACATATATTGGCCCTACGTCAATCCGACATCTACTAGTCATTGAGATTTGAACGAATGTAAAGAGTCAGATTCATCGTGTTTATCATTTATATTTTACATATTCATGCCTACAGAATAGGTAAGAACTTGAATAAGTTAACACCAAGTGTAATACACGCTTTTTATAAAATCCACCTACGTCGGCCCTATGTAGGATTGACGTTGGCAAATATTGTCGATATTCCGCTCTTTAGCCGCCGTCGGGCCGACATAGTGATGCTGGCTTGGAAGATATATACTTCAGGGACTCTGTATATTACAGTCCCTGGAATACTTAAAACTGTGATGACTGATTCATGTTGATGTTAACTTTAATGCAGTTTGAAAATGTTGATCTATCATGTGATTTTTCCAGTAGAAATTAAAATTAAAGAAAAATTACCCGTAACGCGCGGTTTTTATCTACGTAAGAGTGATAACGTGGACTATATCATTTCGACCATGATAATACAAATCTATGATTATATTTAGAAAATGTATAAAAATGATCAATTAACCTTCTTGACATGTACAGGAATATTAGGCCCTATATTTATATAATATTATATAGTATCCATGACACATAGTATACATTTTGTAAATACATTCATACACGACCGCGACAATATATGCATGTAATGCGACAGTAATAATACTTAATGATAATAAAAAAATAATATTTCAATCCTTGGTTTTGGAATATTAAGTTGTTCTTGAATTGATGAACGTAAATTAGTTTTATAGGTATATTTGAATTTTTCAGTTAAGTATTCTGGGCACATATTGTTAAGAGCTTTGTAGACTAAAATAACTTTGTTATATTCAACTCTCTCACTAAATTTCATCCATTTAAGTTCAGCAAACAATTCAGCAGACGGTGCATCAAATGGTTTGTCAAGTATGGTACGAGCTGCTCATTTTGGAAACTTAACAATGCTATTTTGAAGGTTGTCACTGCAAGTTCCCCAAATTGAACAACAATAATCAATGTGGGGCAGAATGTAAGCATTGAAAAATAATTTTCTAGAATGTAAATTTAAGTACATTTTAATTCTTAACAAAAGATGTAAGAGAGAACTGCACTTTTTAAGTAATTGCTCAACCTGTTTTTTCCAGTTTAATTTTTGGTCAACAAAGACACCTAACAGTTTTTCTTGGGTAGAAAGTTCAAGGACTTGGTTATTCAATATAAACTCAGTTAAATTTTTGTCTGATAAACTATTGTAGTGATGATTTGAAGCAGATATGTACGGTACATGGCCTTAGTTTTTTTAGCATTTGGAATCATGGAGTTCATACTACACCATTTCTCTATGATAGTAAGTTGAGATTGAAGAGCTTCATTTATACAGCTGATTGATTTACCAATGGCTGTGACAGTAGTGTCATCAGCAAACATATCAAATACAGTTCCATCAGCTGAGAGTGGAAGGTCATTGATATACATTATAACAAGTTTTGGACCTAAAACCGGTTCCAACTGACATATTATAACCATTTAAAATGTTTATTAAATCAGTTTTAGTAAAAGATCATTGTCTTTGAGCTACTACATAGCGTATCAGATAACCTTCGACACGACAGCTTGTCGAAGGAAAATGGCGGCGATAAGTGTTCCTAGGGGTAGTGAGAAATGCCTATATCTGATTGGATAATCGATTGGGCTGATTGACAGGTGGCGACTGGTCAATTATGGGGCAAAATATAACAGTAGAAAAATGATATACATGAGTCTTGATGTAGCTCTTGAAAGTTCATAGGGTATGAACTGGAATTGAATCCCAGACCCTTTATGATAAAAACTATATTCAAATTCTAGCTATGTTTCCACTATCTAATGTATTTCATGTTATGACAATTAAGCTAAAATGAAACCCAAATACACGAAGAATGAAAAATACAATAAGAAATCAATATATAACTTAGATTTTCATTACTCTGCAAATTCTATGTTTAAAATATGGTCAGTGATATTGTACTATTTGGCACTTCTAAATTTAATTATTCACACAATTAATCACACTCATACATAAACAAATACAAAATTACTAATGCTAACAAATTAAAAATGCACTGTATATATCTTCCAAAAGTCTTAACGAAAAACTTAAAAACACTATAAAAGTTTATTTTGGTCATTTATGTAATTGTTTATAGTAGATTAATATTATTTTTCGCTTCTTTTTCCACTATCCCATGTCACTGTTGGTACATACTACATAGGCACTGTCTCAACACCACCTTAACATCAGCTTCCTAAACACTTTGAATTGTCCTTTGTACAGCTTCAGCTACAATATAATTAATCAATAAATTGATAACACATTATTTAAAAACACACAATAAGCACAATTCATTTCCTTTAACTAATGCAATTAGCCAAATAGTTTCCTATTTCATGTACATTATTAGGTCCAAATTAAATCATACTGCTGTAATAGGAGGAAAATAATGTACCCAATGCGAGGACTCAAATCCGCCACCTTCTGCTTGCAAGTCAGATGCTCTACCGACTGAGCTAATCAGGCTGGTGAATATCCCATCCAATTCATAAATACAATGTATCACACCACCACATTCCTCCTTCCTTTTTATTCATTAATTATTAATATAAATTAATTGCGACAAACACAGGTTCTCTCGACTAAACCAGCCTTTGCTTCACCCTAGCTCTAGGATTTCGAGGCTAGTCTCATACTAACGGCATCAAATGTAATAGGAAGAGGAAAAAGATGTACCCGATGCATGGCTCGAACCCGCGAACGCTTGCTTGCGAGTCAGATGCTCTACCAACCAAGCTGATTCCCAGCCAATTTACAAATTACAATATATCACACCGCAATTAAGAGTAATCAAGCTTAAAATCTTGAATATCTAATTGTTGTATACAAGATATATTTATATATATATATGTGATAATTACACAAAGTAATGCGCCAAGTGTAGGCTGCAACATTTGTGCTCTCTTATTTTGGATTAAAATCAACAGAATTACTGCTGTGATTGCTGTGGAATTTGCTGTGAATTTAAAATTATGGAAGTATTCTTTTTGTATACATGTACTTTTTGTGTTATAATTGTTTGTAGATTTTGTGAAATTTTGAGTTTTGTGTAAATATTTTACTTTTTAGTACAATATTTACCTGAAAATATTAATGTGTATTTGCCTCAGGCAAAAATGGTCCATTGTATACCAGGGATTATACAATACAATAGGGGTTACCTGTATGGGATTGGGAAATTATCACCTATAAAAACCTGATCCCCATACATTGACAATATTAAAACAGTTAGAAATACTGAATTTTAGGGGTACAAGAGGGGGTCGGTATAAACGCACATGGGACCTGAACGATGGTGTAAATTTACAAAACATTCAAACACTTCCCCAAGAAATATCTACTATAGTGCCAAATTTATCTTCTAGAACCAATCCTAAAAATGAAAATAATTCCCAACCTCATGATCTGAAGAGGATCAAATGTGAATCGTTCACTGTTTGCAAAGGCCAAACCCTTTTCTCAAAGTCTTGCCCTTTCAGATTACATATCATTTAATGACTATGATATTGTTGCTGTAACTGAAACATGGTTCGGGGGACCCTCCGACAAATCTTGCATTGCTGAACTTGTTCCCAATGGTTACAAAATCAAGCATGTCCCTCGCTATGGACGTGGAGGGGGGGGGGGGTTGCAGTTGTATATAAAACTGCTCTAGATATTCAGCTTCTAACTTCCACCAAAGATAAAGTTTTCACCACTTTTGAACACATGGAATGCATTGTAGCCATCAGGAACTATTCTCTGCGTCTGGCTGTTGTGTATAGACCACCACCAACCACTAAAAACGGTCTAAAAACTAGTTCTTTCCTGGAAAGTGAGTGGCCGTCGTTTCTGGCCAAACTTGTAACAACAGAAAGTAACACCATAGTTACAATCTTTTGAACTCAGACTCTGTAAAGTTTACTAGTATATTTGAATCTTGCGGCATGCGGCAGCACGTTACTGGGGCAACTCACGCGGCTGGCCACACACTAGATGTGGTAATTACAAGAGACACCGACACGTCTGTCTCACATGTAGAAATATCCGATCCTGGCCTACCTGACAACAGTGGAAAGACGCCACGTGATCATTTTGCAGTAGTGTTTAATGCATGTGCTGCTAAACCTGCACCTATCAGAAAAACTGTGAATTTAAGAAAGTTAAAATCGATTGACATCAATAAATTCAAAAAAGACATTGAATCCTCAGATATTTTGAAAAGTGGACTGCACACATCAGACGTGGATGAACTTGTTGAGGTGTATACCCATGGACTTTCATTACTTATTGACAAGCATGCTCCCCTCAAATCCAAAACCATAGTTTTAAGACCCTCCTGTCCTTGGTACACTGAAGATCTACATGACGCCAAACATCTGAGACGAAAATTGGAGCGAAATGGCGAATGACTAAATTGACAATAGATCATGAAATATATAGGAATCAATGTTCGGCAGTCAACAAATTGTTAAAACAATCCAAAGTAAGCTATTACACGGAGAAGGTAGAGTCCTGTGGTCGTGATCAGAAAGGGTTATTCAAATATAACTAAACATCTGATGGGTGAAGAAAATGAAGTTGTGCTACCATATGGTAAACCTGCTAAGATGCTTGCACAGGATTTCAGTGACTTCTTCATCAACAAAATTGAAGGAATACGTAATGAAATAGCCTCTCCAGTACTCAGTCTAACCAACATGACGACTGTGCTGAATTCGAAACACCCTTCAGAGAAGAGCAACTATCAGAATTTTCTCCAACATCTGAGGATGAAATCCGGAAACTAATAAATAGATCACCAAGTAAATCATGTGAACTTGATCCAATACCAACATGGCTGTTGAAGGATTGCTTAAATGAACTATTACCAATATTAACAAGAATATTCAATGCATCACTGAAAGGTGCTTATGTACTCACTGCTTTTAAAAGCTCCAGAATAAGACCACTAATAAAGAAGCCAGGCCTTGATCAAAATGTACTGAAAAATTACAGACCTGTGTCAAACTTACCTTTCATTTCCAAAGTTCTTGAGAAGGTAGTCGATGCTCAACTAGAAGAGCATTTAACACTGCATAATCTCCACGAAGAACGTCAGTCCGCATACAGAAACTTCCACTCTACTGAAACTGCTCTACTTCGTGTGCAAAATGATATCCTTTGTTCTCTAGATCAGAATAAAGCTACGGTCCTGGTAATGCTTGATTTATCAGCAGCATTTGACACCAGTGATCACACCACTCTCCTACGCAGACTTGAAAATCATTTCGGTATAACGGGCAAGCTATTAGAGTGGATGAAATCCTATCTGTGTGACCGCTACAAGACTGTGTGTATAGATGGTGAACTTTCAAAACCAGTACTGATGACCTATAGTGTACCACAGGGTTCTGTGCTTGGTCCGAAGAACTACATCATGTACACGAAACCAGTGGGTTCAATCTGCAGAAAACATCAACTGCAACATCATTTCTACGCTGATGACTCACAATTCTATATGGCATTCAAACCAAAAGATTGCGTCTCGCGTGATGAAACACTACAACGAATTGAAGCTTGTCTGAAGGATATCTTACACTGAATGAAAGCAAATTTGCTGAAATTAAATGCTGACAAAACAGAGGTAGAATCTAATCCTGTTTGTACTGAAACGGAATGCCAGTACAGCCGAGAATCTAACTATGAAAGTTGGCGACGCTGTGATCAGATCATCATCGATGGTGAGAAACCTCGGTGCCATGCTGGATTCACATTTTGACATGGATAAACATGTTAACTCTGTTTCAAGGTCGTGTTTCATGCAGATCAGACAAATAGGTCAAATCAGACAATATTTGACTGTGGATGCAACAAAATCCCTTATCAATTCGTTAGTAACATCAAGACTGGATTACTGCAATTCGTTACTGTGCGGTTCCCCAAGAATCATTCTGAACAAACTACAAACTATTTAAAATACAGCCGCCCGCCTCATCACACGGACACCACGTTACAGTCACATCACCCCTGTGCTGAAGGATCTTCACTGGCTACCCGTACAATACAGAATGGAGTACAAGGTGTTGACTCATGTTTTCAAAGCACTAAATGGAAAGTCCCCTGGATACATCAGAAGTATGTTGAAAGTATATACTCCACAAAGACAGCTTAGGTCTCAATATGACTCTTCTTCTAGTTGTGCCGAGGATGAGGACTGTCACGTTCGGTGATCGATGTTTCACGGCTGGTAGTATCTTTATACCTTTGGAGACGGTTTCTCGTAGCAGTGGTATCTTGACGCTGTTCTTGAAACACTAATTTAGATGTACCTTTAGTAAACATTCAGTGAAGTTGCGTAGTGAACAGTGAACACCGGCTGGTGGAGTAATGTGCGTGTGGACTGGCCAAACAGCTTACGAAGCCAACCGGACTTGAATCATTTTAGAATTATTCTGTACCTTACTTGTCTGCATAAATTAATGGTGGATTTGTTGACTTATAAATTTGTCCATAGTTGTATATATTTACCCATATCATTTTTGACTAACATGTATAACAAAAACGTCGCGTTGTGATTTATCATTTATTAAACATTAATAACCCAAGTTCCAAAAATGGTATGATCGTTTTCTAACTGTCTCTAACTTCTAATCTTAACTATTCTCTCTTAGACTTCTACCTACCCTGGTGGATGTATCTCTATATATACAAAAGCCCAACTGCGTCGCAGTTTCCAGCCCCTTCACGCAGATGTTAGTTGTTTAGACCAATTGTCTATCATGATACTAATTTTAGATGATAGTTTACTTTTCAAAATATCAAGTTATGGTTAATCGGGTACAGTGTATATATTTCTATAATCTAACTGTCCAATCAACCAATAACATTTCATGCTTTATGCTGGCGTCACACTGTCCCGAAGTTGACAGCAGATGTCCACACGAATGTGGAATTTTGAACTTCGCGCGAAATTGGCCCCGATCCTAGTCAACAGCCAAATCAACAGCCGAATCAAGTGCGACGCCTTTCGAAGATCACACGATGACACCCGAACCACACACGAAGGCAGAACGAAGATATGAATTTTTATTTGATGTTTATCCGCAGGACACACGAAGGTTCCACGATTGCTAAACGACGTCGTATTGAGAGTACGATGCCTTCAAAGCAGCTTCAAAACGCGTCATGTGACCTCCCGATGGTAAAATTCTTCGACTGACGGTGGGGAATTTAATTAACATGCCATTCAAGTCATAGAGCAATAGGGGAAAGAGGCTGCTCGGTAAATAAGTTAAGAAAAGATGAAAGCATATGCTACTAAGTAGACTTCACTGAGCCTCCAAACACAGAGAGGGGCATACACTCAATGCAAAGATACTTGTATTCTGCGTCAACCAGGGCCATGAGGACAATGAGAAGAAACCCTTGTAGTTTCTGTAGACAGACCCACTGTTCCAAGGACAGATGACCACCACATGCTTGCCATTCAAAGCACCACGGCAATGTGGAAATTGTCATCTCTTCTCGAACTACGCAGCAATGGCGGTTAACTTTTCAGTTGTAGTAGGACACTGGATCACTTCAGCAACAAACTTCACGAACTTCATTTATAATAAGGGATATGGTGCTTGTACAAGTTGGAGGACAAGCTGCGATAGTTGTAACCGTCGGTTAGATGTCGTAGGGTGATAGGTTGAGACCGGGAGGGAGAGGCTTTCTGTACCATGTGTCCTTCTCTTCAGTGCGACCTTCTATCCTTCACCAAACGAAATCATAAAGCCCCCCCCCCCGGAGACGCTTATGTAGAAGGCATTACTTCCTTCTGTCCTCAGCTCCATTAGAAGAGTGCTATAATGGTCATAGCTTTCTCTTCTTTTATCAGACAGTCATTTCCTGACACATATAGACCTATGTTTCCTCATTCGCCTCGGGTTTTCCTTGCCCTGGAAATAAAAAGCAAAACAAAATAAGTACATTATCTAATGCTAGTGTGACCCTCTTAATGGTTACAAAGAACCCAATGATGTATTACATGGGGTTAATCCAGGGATTCTGACTCAACAGTACGATACGTAAGAAAAAAATGGCAAGTGCGTGGCCACAAGTTCAAAATATGAAGAAAATTATGTCATACAAGAACAATCAATAATAAATGGTATGTAGATCATAATGCAAAAGTTACTAGTAATGTGATTTTCACAATGTATTTACAGTTTACTACCGTGTGTGTATGTACATGTACGCTGTGAAAGTAACAGTGCTGTAACAGTGAACTATGGATTGGGTCATATATAATACATTATTAAGATAAATATGACCGTGCCATACCGGACTGATATGATGTTAGTATTGATGATGATAATGATATTCTTGTGACCATGATAAGAATACTAATACATTAGTAATAAATAATAACGAAATAATCCTGTCACATAAAAAAGGCAAATAGCAAGAAAAGGCAAAATGAAATAAGACAATTTTACCTTAAGGAGGATGTACTGGGCCTGTCAGAGTTGTTCATCATGTTTTCTAAGGTATATATCAAAAGGTTGTCTCATCATCAAAGTATACCATTCTGCAGGAACTGAATTATGTTTAAATGTGATTGAAGCGTTGAGAGTAACACACGCCTCTGTAGAGTTGCTCAGGACTGACTGAGGAAGGTGCTCTATGAATGGCCTTTTATATATTCATAACACATGTGAAACGCTTGAGCTACTCAAATTCGGCTGTTTTCGTCGTCACCGTGGTTCCATCTCGATGTCATCGAACTATAAAACGATGGCTACACGACGGCATTGCGAGGGCTTCACGTAGTCGTGATGCCTTCTTAAGACAATCGGGCGGCTTCTTGTTTCGTTCGTATTGTCTTCGTATGGCAAAAATGTCCGATGGCACCGATGATTACACGAAGAAAATACGATGATGACACGATTTAACAAGATGCCCTCACGATGGCAGTACGAAGGGCAAAATGAACACACGATATGAACACGAACATGATCCTTCGCGTGGACCTTCGGGAATTTTTTGGCTTGCCAAAGATTTTGTCACCGCTCACGAAGTTGGTGCCGAAGCCTGAGAAACTCCACTGGCGGTCATACGATGGCCTTATATGCCCTCACGAATGGCCCGATGTTATCACGATCACACCCGAATTTGAACATTTCCATAATCGTGTGTCCATCTGGTGTCTACTTCGGGACAGTGTGACGCCTGCATTAACATTAACATAGAATGTCCTAGAAATTTCTTTTATCTTCCCACCAAGTACTGCCAAATATGGGGATTGTTTAAATGTCAATTTGTACTTGAATGAGCTCCAATTCAACAAATGTATGTATATTACTTGTATGACCAATACTCACTATTAGTCTCGTCGGTACACTATATTGATCCATACATGAGTATATTAAAAGGCAGTTTACCTACTACATGCATAATTAAGATAATTATTACACATGTAAGCCGACTATGTTACACATCTTTGTATTCATTACATATTGTTTTAACCATGTCGTAATCGTGATTGTACAGCACTTTGAACGTGTAATTACATGAAAAAGGGCTATATAAATATGGTATAATAATAATAAAAATAATTACATTTGTAACTTACAATGAATGTTACTAGTATATTGCCAACTTGCAACATAACCATTGTATATTCCGACACACTATCTGGGGACTAACTACTAAATACATGTTTATGCCATGCTGTGTCTTTGGTATCCTTCCCTGATAGTTGACCTGTAAAATATAAAAATCAAATTCAAAAACAACATGTTCATTGTATTTCAAACATGTACCTTATAACAATCTATGGTATCTAGTCATATTAAAAAATTAACAACTGTTAACAGAACAATGACATGATTTATACTTGTATACTCCTATTAGAGTTTCATAGGTAGATCGTATTTCCATCAATATATTTCAAAATATTATTCATAATTAGAACGTTTTAGAATAATTATTTATGCATTCATTATTTATACAGAATAAATTAATATGAGCAGTGGAAAGTTCAATATGTCTAATTGATATAAATTTACCATACAAGCCCCACATACCTGTCATTTAATAAAAGTTGTAATTCCTTGAATCCTCTAACTTATTCTAAGTGCATAATTTTCTCCAATCAATCATGTTTAATATATTATTTAGCAACTTTCTGTACTTTAAAAACCAATTCTGCTTCATCTTTTTAATACTGTAGTTGTAAAAATCTACTGGTCTGGAGCTAAAACAAGAGACAAACGGAAATAAGAGTAATTTAATTTACACAAAGATTTACAAATAATTTTGAATTTAATTAAATTAGACTGAATACATACTGGTCATTGGTCTTTGGCGTAAATAAACCATAATGGTAAAACAATGAAATCAAATCAATTACTTAAAATTCATTGAGTGTAGATATTCTGCATAAACATGAAATTAGTAACATGGCCAATTTTCTTTTGTTATAGACAGTCGCGAAAACATATGACAATAAAGCAACAAGCTAAAATACGTTCCCAAGATAATTACTTTACTGTCAATATCCACCCGCTGTTGTTGATGTATGCCTTTTAAAGTAGTTTTCCAAACTCACTGACATGTTTCTTGCAACGAAAACTTGTTATTTTCATGAAATCTATCCGACCTGCTGCTGACACTAGTTCAAGTAATTCAAATATGGCGGTCAGCACTAAATGACTAATGCAGGCGGTTGACCTAGATACTTAAATCTTGTTACAAGTTATCTAAGATAAGCCAAGATAATATATTTCAAAATATAAATGAATACTTACATTATATAATGCAACATTGCTTCTTCACTTCTTTTATTTGCCTCATTGATTATGTAAAAACAGTTAACTCATTAATGACAAAATACAGTCGGCTACATATATCGGCCCTACGTCAATCCGACATCTACTAGACATTGAGATTTCAACGAATGTAAAGAGTCAGATTCATCGTGCTTATCATTTATATTTTACATATTCATGTCTACAGAATAGGTTAGAACTTGAATAAGTTAACACCAAGTGTAATACACACTTTTTTTATAAAATCCACCTACGTCGGCCCTATGTCGGATTGACGTTGGCAAATATTGTCGATATTCCGCTCTTTAGCCGCCGTCGGGCCGACGTAGTGATGCTGGCTGGGTATATTTTACGTTTTGAGTTGATAAAATGGTAGCCTTTCTCTACGATCATTCGAGTACAGTAGTCCAACACGTTACGACTAGATCGCCGTCCAACCATCAGTGTACTTGTTTTATGCAGTAAATTTTGGTACAAATTTAATTTTAATAAATGTAATTTTTTGCCTTCTCTACATGTAATTTTGTGACTCTTGTTAAAGTCAATGCATCAAACGCATTTTATAGCCATAGGGTATAAACTTATTATAGGTGATTTTAATTGTTTAATTAAGACATCCTTGTATTGAATTTCCCTAGCTGCTGACAGCTAGTGCAGTAATTATGTCTTTTTATAACTAATCTAATGTTTATAATAATAGCTCAATGATTTTATTGTTTAAAAAAGTGACCGGAAGCTCATAAGATAATTTTAACGTTATCTGTCAAACAAAAGCCCGTAAATTTCTTGGTGTCCATTTTTGATTGGCTACCTTGGTATGAACAATTCTGTAACGCGGTTTTTCATTGGTTCGAACCCATTTTAGGGATTTGTTTAAAGATGTGTCCATCTGTGGTAAAGTCACTCTTCAATTTGACTTTATATGTGTTTATTATCTTGAAAATAAAGACAATTAAAGGACACATCTTCTTGATATTTTAGCTATCTTGGAAGGGGTCAAAAGGAGTCGCTACGAAACTTGTGCAGCGCGAAAGCGAAAAAGTGATTTTCCCATAGCGTAAAGTAGCGGGGAAATCACAGCACAAAACTTGGTGGAGGAAGACAAACGGTCTCAGCCTCTCAAATTTAGCAAGCGAAAGGAATGGTGTTGTCGACTAGACCATCAGCAGTAAACGTTGTGAACACCAGATCAACAAGAAATTCGCCATCACAACCAAGCGGTTCAGAGGCATCCACGTCGGGAACGGAAACAGCGTCAGCGGCAACTACTAGTATTACAGAGGTCGAAATTAGTTCCGGTATGACTTCAACACTTCGCCTGGAACCCTTCAAAGGTGAGAGCGGTGAAGATGTTGAAAAATTCATAAGACGGTTTGATCAATATTGCGCTTGTATGAACCTTAGAGAAGGTCAAGCATTAGCACAGCTAGCTTGGCACCTCGACGGAATAGCCAGGCTGTATTATGACAGTCAGGAAAATGTGCCTGAAACTGTGGACACATTAAAAGCTCTGTTGAGGCAAAAGTTTAAAGTTGAAAAGCCTGTTAGTTTAAATATATTTTCTATGAAACAAGACATTAGTGAAAACGCGGAACAATTCATAAACAGGCTTGAGTCAGAAACATTGCGTGCGAAGATTTCCAGTGACTTTCAGGTTCAAATTGCGTTGAATGGGCTTCACCCAAGTGTGAGCTCTGCGATTTCAACGCATGCTCCTAAGACTTTGGATGAGGTACGCAGTCTGGCAAGGCGGTTAACTAACGTTAGACATACTGCACCTGTGGCTGCTACCTCAGGATTTGATGACAAACTGGATATTTTGACAGCCGCGGTAGCCCAATTGTCAACAATCATGATTAGGCAACTCCAACCTCCAAGATCAACGGAACCACAGTATCAACAGCAGAGACCACAACAGAAACAACAGAGAAGACAAGAACAGCCACTTGAAGCCTGTTCCAGATGTGGAGGTAGGTGCACTTCTATAAAATATTGTAGGGCAATGGGCAAAACTTGCGATTTATGCGGATTGAAAAAACATTTTAAATCAAAATGTAGAACTAGTGTTCACAAATACCAAACTGTTTCACAATAGGGACTCGCGCCTGTCTGCAGGTGCGATTCATTCAAACCGGTAGATGGGCACAGTGGTACGAAATTTAGACAGAAATTAAATAAAATTCAGATTAGTGCTAAGGATGTATCTTGTCAGACAAATATTTCTTATTTAACAAAGACTAGTAGTTCCTTGATTAATAAAAATAAAAATGATAACAATGATGGTGCTATTAAAATGAATGACCCTGCCGAGGTAAATGCCAATTTTTCTGTTGGAATGATAAAAAATACTATGACTTGTTCTATAAATCAACAAAAAACTAATGCTCTTTGTGACACTGGTGCTAATGTTTCATGTATAAGCAAAAGTTTTCTTAATAGGGCTTTTTCAAACAACCAACCAACTTATGTGACCATTGTATTCAACTCAATTAAAGGTGTAGGTGGCACAATCCATTCTGTTTCAAGTGCTGTTAAACTTGATGTTTCATTTGGTGCTGTGTGTCTTTCACATACATTTTTAGTTGTTGAAGATTTACATCATTCACTTATAATTGGTCTTGATTTTTTTAACAAATACCAGTGTGTAGTTGATATTCGGTCAACATTATTGAAAATAGCAGATATTGAAGTCTGTAGTTTAAGGACTGATAGAGGTTATGCTAGGTTGAAAAAACCAACTTATATTAAAGCAAATTCAGAAGTCATAGTTCCTGTTAAAGTTTCACGCGTGAAATCTGGTACTGATATTTTACTGGAACCACTTTTTAGTTTAACTAAGAACAATACCATAGGTGCTAAAAGTCTGGTAAATGTAAACAAGGGAAAAGCAATGATTAGGGTTGTTAATCCTACTGATAGGGCTATTTTCTTAAAAGGAAATAAAGTTTTAGCTTTAGTTACACCATTTAAAGAAGAACATGTATTTAATTTAGATTCGGAATTAAAAGCTAAGCAGAACAACAACAGTGCTAATTTGTCAAAACCTAAACTACCTAAAGAATTAACATTTGACTTGTCACGTTCAAATTTAAATGAAAAACAGAAAAAGCAATTGTTAAATGTTTTAAGTGAAAATAGTGATGTTTTCTCTAAAGGCTCTTTTGACCTAGGCAAAACAAATTTACAGTCTCATGATATAGACACGGGGGATGCAAAGACAGTCCGTACCCCATTCTATAAAAAGGCACCAGATATGCGTAGGAAGGAAGCTGAAATGGTAGAAAACATGGTAGATCAAGGTGTGCTTAAAGAAAGTAATTCTGATTGGTACTCTCCTGTCGTTTTAGTTAAGAAATCTGACACTATGGAAACAGGTGAATATCGGTTTGCTGTCGATTACAGAAAACTGAATAAAATAACTAAACCAATAGCATTTCCACTTCCCAGACTTTCAGATATGCTTGATGCCATAGGTGAGGCTAATCCTCAATATTTTACTTCATTAGATCTTGGTAAAGCTTTTTGGCAGGTACCTTTAAATGAGTCAAGTAAACAAAAGGCTGCAATAATAACACAAAATGGAATCTATGAATTTCAGACTATGCCGTTTGGCTTATCGGGGGCACCTGCAACTTTTCAATCCTTGATGATGAAAGTACTAAAAGGAAGTTTGCGCTTTGCAATGTTGATGATGTCATTATTTTTTCAAGAAATTTTGAAGACCACTTAGAGCATATCAGTGAAATTTTTAGACGTTTAAGACAAGCAGGCCTTAAGCTGTCTCCAAACAAATGTTAATTTGCGCAAGAAAAACTTCATTATTTAGGACATGTGCTTAGTAAGTCAGGTATTGAGGCTGATCCGAGAAAAGTTGAAAAAGTTAAAATTTAGTTTCACCAAAAGATCAAAAAGGTGTTAAAAGTTTACTTGGTCTTACAAATTATTATAAAAAGTTCATTTTAGGTTATAGTAAAATTTGTGCACCCCTCTTTGAGTTGTTGAAAAAAGATAAACCTTTTGTATGGACTGATCAGTGTCAGAAAGCTTTAGACACTTTGAAAAATGCACTTACTACATCTCAAATACTAGCCTTTCCTGATATTGTAAAACCTTTTATTTTAACATGCGACGCATCTAGTTATGGGATAGGCTATATTTTGGGCCAACTTGATAAAGATGGTCGTGAAAGAGTAATTGAATATAACGGTAGAGCTCTACGTCATGCAGAGAAAAAGGCATAAAGACTTTTAAAACATACTTGTCTACTGGTAGAAAATTTACTATTATCACTGACCATAAAGCTTTGAAAACTTTAAACACAATGAATACCTCTACAAATGGCAGAATAGCTAGATGGCATATGTTACTTTTAGGCTATAGGTATGAAGTAGTGTACCACAAGGGTGAAAATAATAATGCTGATCTATTGTCGCGTTATACACTTGAAGCTACAACGAAATCTTGCGAAACTGATCTGGTAGATGGTGTGAGACTAAGTAATGAAAACAGTCAGTCTCACATGGTCGCGTCAGTCAGTGAGGATATCGTGAACCAAACATTTAACATAAAGGCTGAAAGTGAATCAAGTGAAACAAAGGATGGTTTGCGGCTATGTGATAAAAGTTTACAGTCACATTCTAGTCTTGCTGTCACAGAGAGAAAGTGTAAACTAAGTGGTGCAGAAAATGATTTGTGAGTCACAGATAGCAAGCACCGTGCATGTGAACTGGAATGGGGTGGCTTGGGGCTATGTACTGAATTACCACAGTCTCATTCAATTCCTACAGCCACAACTTGTACAGGTGAAATGTGTGGAAGCAATGATAATTGGGATCCATGTGAAGTTACATCACCCACAAAGACTGAGGATGAAACGGATGGAATAAGTTGGGTGGGTTCCACTCCATCATCTTACTACGTTCAACCTGAAACAAGGGAATGGCTTGAGGTATCTATTGAATACGCGGTTAACAATACTGTCTGTTCAATAGAGCTTCATCTTCCTGATCAGAGCACAACATCAAATGAGGATAACTTCATAGATCTCATAAAATTACAAAAGGAATGTCCAGATTTCAAACATATTTATGAATATTTGGCTGATGGTAAAATACCTGAAGAATCAAAAGCTAAGAAAAACTTAGAAATTCAAAAAGAGTATTTTCAAATACTTGATGGCATTTTAATCCATTTATTTCAAAATAGGGCTAAGAAAAAACCCACTGATGAACGTTTTATCATGCAAGTTGCATTACCAAGAAAACTGAGAATCAGTGTGTTAGAACAAGTTCATGACAATAATGGACATTTCGGTCTTAAGAAAACTTATAACGCAATTCAGGCAAAGTATTTTTGGCCACGCATGTATCAAGATACAGCAGATTACATTAGGTCATGTGAAAAATGTCAGAGGGTAAACAGAGACCCTAATGCTTCCACTACTCCTTTAAATCCTCTACCTGTTGTAGGAGCTTTTGAAAGGTTACACATGGACATCATTGGTCCACTTATAAAAACATCAGAAGGTCATATTTATATCCTTGTCTGTGTTTGTAGTTTTACTCGTTGGATAGAAGCATTTCTGCTTAAAAATCAATCTGCTGCAGAAATAGCTAGACTTTTACATGATGAAATTTTCTGTAGGTATGGAGCTAGTAAAACTATTGTCACTGATAGGGGTAGAAACTTCTTGTCCAAACTTGTTAATGCCATTTGTGAAATTTATCAAGTATCAAGGCATAAAACTGCTAGTTATAATCCACAGGCAAATGGTTGTGTTGAAAGGCAAAATGCTACAATTGGCAAAACCATTACAAAATATCTTCAAAAAGATCAACAAAATTGTTTAAAATCATGTAAAGCGGTAAAATGCTAGGGGCGTCTTATAAATAAGAATGTCTGCTAAGCAAGATATCTTATAAGCAAGGCGACTTATAAGTAAATTAATGATATTACAATGGAATACATTTAGGTATACATTGTAAGAGCCACATGTTCATAGTTGTTAAAGGCTCACAGATACTTATTGTTAAAAATGCTTGTCCTTAAAAAAGAAAATTATTATTCTTGGGATTTTCCTGTAAGTATTTTAAAACATTTGGTTCACAGAGTTAATATCAATTGATAAAGTAAAGAGAATTAAGATTCAGTAGGGCCTTTTCATTCATTCCTTAATATGAATGGTTGTATGTAGGCTTTGGATGTGATATTGTTATGCGTCAGTATTGCTTCCGAGATTTGTAACAGATTCTTATATTTTTGGGTGAATTGAATGGCCTAATGCTGCTTCTTTTCTCCATCGCTCTGTGTGTCCATACGGTATCTGGTAATTAACTTAAATGAGCTGCAGCGCTTGAACTATGGTGTGGTCTTCGAGCCATTAACCGCAGTTGAAACATTTGATGAACAACACTATTATTCAGTTCATTTCTATGTAAAGCATAACACTCTTCTTATCCCAATATATTAATACAAGAAATGCTCATTGCCTTAGAATGATTTGAAAGACTGCACCTACATGTATATAAAGGAACAATTTAGAGGTCACCTACATTGACAGTTAAACTTTTATGTAATTATGTTCTGTTTATATATATACATTGTATATGAATTGTTTTTTTGTGTATTTATTGTTTGCAGTAATCAGCAACACTGACAAACCATAAACTTGTTTATAATGTTTTTCAGTTATGATATAATATTGAAAATGCATGTCAGATTTTACAGTTGCTATATCAACTAATGTACAAAGTTAGTTCAATTTTTTATGTTTATTAGTTTTGAAACTGTCATAAGAAGTAAGTTCATTTTTGGCCTTTTTAGCCAGTTGACTGCTTAAGGCAAACAACAGATAAAGTCTTGTGTGATCTTTTTGCATGATAAATATATTATCAATAGACATTTAATACATATATACAAGTACTTTATAAATAAAGGAGGGGAAACTTTTATGCAGTAAATTTTGGTACAAATTTAATTTTAATAAATGTAATTTTTTGCCTTCTCTACATGTAATTTTGTGACTCTTGTTAAAGTCAATGCATCAAACGCATTTTATAGCCATAGGGTATAAACTTATTATAGGTGATTTTAATTGTTTAATTAAGACATCCTTGTATTGAATTTCCCTAGCTGCTGACAGCTAGTGCAGTAATTATGTCTTTTTATAACTAATCTAATGTTTATAATAATAGCTCAATGATTTTATTGTTTAAAAAAGTGACCGGAAGCTCATAAGATAATTTTAACGTTATCTGTCAAACAAAAGCCCGTAAATTTTTGTGTCCATTTTTGATTGGCTACCTTGGTATGAACAATTCTGTAACGCGGTTTTTCATTGGTTCGAACCCATTTTAGGGATTTGTTTAAAGATGTGTCCTTCTGTGGTAAAGTCACTCTTCAATTTGACTTTATATGTGTTTATTATCTTGAAAATAAAGAAAATTAAAGGACACATCTTCTTGATATTTTAGGTAAGAATTTTGTATTATTTTTTTTATGATTTTTAATTATTTTGTGAAAGTAATGTCATTTTGATAAACTTTTGTTTAATATTTCTTGTAATGTTTAACTGTAGTAAAACAGTGTGTTAATGATAATGTGTTAATTAAATGGAAATAGTTTTCATTAAATAATATCAATGATTCTGCATATTTGGTGATTTATTAAATCACATCTTGCGTCATATTGATTTTGGCGTTAAGAACTTTTTATGTACTCATTTTATTAAATTCTATTGAATATATACAAGCTATGCTATTTACTGTGAATTTAAAGATAACAAATATTTCTTAAATGATTAAGGCAGAAACAATATTCATTTCCGTAAGGTTTAAATTCTGTAATTGTTTCTGCACTAGATATATGTTATTGAACAATATTGATTTATATCATGATCTGCATTTATTTAACATTTGTTCAATCTTATTGTTGTAATAATAATTTCTTACTCATCATAGTTATTATTCTTATTGAAATTGTAACTATATTTATGTTATGTACATTTTAATTAACAGACTCTTCAATTTGACTTTTTATATGTTTATTATCTTGAAAATAAAGAAAATTAAAGGACACATCTTCTTGATATTTTAGCTATCTTGGAAGGGGTCAAAAGGAGTCGCTACGAAACTTGTGCAGCGCGAAAGCGAAAAAGTGATTTCCCATAGCGTAAAGTAGCGGGGAAATCACAGCACAAAACTTGTATTAACCCTGTCAGTGTTTCGGTAATATTTTGTTCTAGTACTATATAGTATCAAATAAACGCCAATTTTCCGCCAGAATCAGTAGAAGCAGAGGAAGACGAATGGCTTATATATCTGGTATCAAAGTACTGAAAGTACTAATGGAAACTGATCTTACAGACTAATTGACACTAAATTACATGTCGTAGTACTTTGGTCCGCATCAAAAATTCATGTGCGTCAAACGAATGACGGTCATGGTAAGATAAACTATTGTTCAGTTTCCAATAATGTATTCAACCAAAATTTTAACGAATACACGATCTTAGGTCCGGAGACCCTTACACTTTACATATTGAGCTAAGAGGGCGGGCTAAAGAGGGATTTTTATTTGGGATATCAACATAAAGTAACAGCAAGCTAGAAATATATTCAAACATGTTTTATTACATATCTTGTAATTGATAAAACCACTATTTTGTGAACGATATATATACAGTAAAATCTGTGATAAAAAAAGGTCACTCATTGGAAATACATCGTGTGGCCTCTATTGACTGATTGCCTCCATTCGGAGGTCATTTTGTTCTATATAACGGTTTTAAAAACATATGGTATTTATTGGAGGGACCCATGAACACAGGTTTGTCTGCACAGTGTAATTACATAAGAAATATTGTTTTTCTGTTTAATTGATGTGGCTGGTGCGATTGTCTATGATTGAAAACGTAACTGTCAAATATTTTTTTGTGAACGAATTCTTTTGTAGGTCAACCGTAGAACACTTGATGGTCGCAATATTACATGGTTCCCGGGAAAACATTGACCTTGATACACAACCTGAAAAAATAAAACGTGGAATATACTCAACAATAAACGTAAAAATGAAAAATAAGTGTAAGAAATATCTTGTTGAGAGTATAGAAACAATTAGTTTAGGCACACAATGTTATTACGAATTTTATAATGATCTGATGAAATTCAAAATTGTGACAAATACAGAAAAAAATAAGAATACACAATACTGAAAAAAAGTCCCGAACAGCTCATTCTAGTAAAGACAGAAGAAATAAAGTTTCCTTTTAAAAAGGAAAGGCTTGGCTGGTTGTTGCTGATAAAAGTTAGTTCTGATACCATAACTAAATTGGTTCATTTTATTCGTCTTGTTGACCACTGTAGTTATAGAATTGTCCTCTTTCAAAGTCAACAGGTAGTCTGAAACATCGGTATATTTTTCTATTTATAGATTTTCCTATAATTCATCGTACTGTACACAAGTTTTAAATTGCATCAGCGACAGCGTTTCGCAAATTAAATTATAGTAGGGGTGTATTTAATTAATTAATTAATCCTCTGCTAATTACTTTCAGCAATTATGTTGATAATTAAACAAAGAGCTAGTAAAGTAAAAATTGAGACTGCGTTAATATATCTTATCTTTTCGTGCCTTAACGGTTGATGGAACATGCCGATTTATAGTGAAACACATGAAATCGCAAATGTGTACATCAAGATCACGTGACATAATTATTGGCGGCAATAGCGTTTCGCAGGTTTCATTATAGAAGGGGGCTTCCTTAAATTCTCTTGAACAATCCTCCGCTAATATGTCTTTCAGTAATGATTAAAATAATTGATTTAAATATATTGTACATAGTAACAGAAAAAATAGACAGTTTTAAAATGTGTACCTTAACGTGTAAATAATGTTAATAGAACAAACCGATCTTTAGTGAAACACCCTGATTTCATAATAGACTAGCACAGTGAAGTTGGTACACTCAAGTCATGTGATACCGATTCACACAGTAAGCGTAAACCAATCACCGGACTGTTAACATATAGCTCTTAACCAATCGCCGGACTCATAACATTTTTGTGCACTTGTACCCAGCTTTCGCATTGCATCTACCAGCATCTAGGGAACAAACGTAACCGAAAACAATACATAGGCTTGGAGCCGTAGCTCCAAGCCAAAAAAACCAATACGTTAAAACCCATTTACGTAAGTACATTTTCCGTCGGTTGAAAAATAGAAACATAATTTAGCAAACAAAGGAACGTTAAATGTATATTGCAAAATAATTCAGCCGCAATTAAGAACAAATTATTTACCATATCGTCCATGTCTTTGACGGCAAATGTCCACGCTTGACGTCGCCTGCTTTCGATTCCGACTGCTTTTATTGTTACAAAACAGTCCAGTTTTCTATCGTAGCCAATACGTAAATCAAACGGATTCTTTTCGCGATCTGAATGAGTGTCCGTGTAAGTCCTTGTTGCTGATATCATCGCTTTCAACACCGTCATGTCCGCCTCTAATGGAACAGTTATAACTGAGTTTCTGTTACGACCTTTGGGCTTACTGACTATTACCGATACATGTAGCTGAAAAATAAAATAGAGATAGGAGTGTTACCATATCTTAATACTATTCTCTCAACAACTGATTAAATATTAAATATTGATACAAATACAGATTCTATGTTTGTTGTACAGATTCGATATAACATAAATAATAAACTGACATAGCTTTAGTTTCCTTTTTTGGAATTGTATCTCATTTACAAAGATGAAAATGAACCAATAACATTTAGATTGTAAATGAAAATCCAGTTCCCAATTTTTATTTAATAAATAATTGATTTACGCAAAATAAGCATTTACCGGAAACAATCTCTTCAAAGTATTGACGGTTTCAGTAACAAATTCCGCCTGTTTTGAATTAGCGGGTGCTGTTGTAATTTCGTCGTGTTGTCGAGTTTTGACACGATCAGAGTCCAACTTGGTGTCTGTGATCTCATCACTGTACGGAACACTGTTCTCAATCTTTGTTGTAGCGCTAGTTTGCGTGCTTTTATCACCATCGTCGTTGGAGATAACAATAGGTCTGTCCGCACCTTTTCTATATTGGCTAACTATGACATTTTTTAGAATCTGCTTGAGCTGTGGCAGTAATAATGTCAAGTGTTCTTTTTCTGGTACAACTGATTTTACCGACTTATGAGTATCAATTGTTCCTGCATCCGAAAAAAGTCGAAAGCTGTCTAATTCTGATTTTTCACCAGAAACTTCAAAGTCAAATGAAATAAGCCCTTCGTGACAACTTCTTTTTTTTCCAACAGTTTCTTGCAATTGTTTTATGTTGATAAACGGTCCGTTAGGTCTGACGTCAGCCTGAAAATACAATGATTTACGCTGTGTAACTATTTTATAAATATTTTTGAGACTTTTTAAAATACATGAAAAAATATCAACGTAAAAATAAGCTGGTAGCGTGACCACAATTAACTCGGTGAAACTGTAAAATTAAAACTAAGATAAACAGTTCTACTATACTAACAGAGTACGAACTTTTTAGAACATCTAAATTAGCAGCTACGTAGTAAAAAAATCAATTTCTGCTAATACACATAATCATTACAGTTTGTCCTTATTTCTTGTCCAATCGGAACAGTACATCCGCATTTCAAATGAAATTTTGAAAATATTTCGCATTAATTGTGCCGAAAACAGGTGTGGAGAGAAAAACTCACTCATTTTTCTGTATATACAGAAATTAGGAAAAACTTTAAAATTGTCGATCTCATTTCGAATTTATGCTACATATAACAGCGCTTCGATTTCGTGTCCGTCGATAGTGCTTTAATGCATAAAATTCAAAATACGACCGTTAAGTAATAAACAGAATTAGAAGAAAAGAAACTTTACATTTATCTCTGTAGTAGCTGCATCCACGTCATCCATCCATATTATAACCGAAATTAAAAGTATAACAAAATTCTTCATGAATCTTGCCTCACGACTAAGTAAAGTATTTTGAAGTACCATTATTAATTTGATATACAATGTAGTTACAATTCGTTAAACGTTAAAATTGAGTGCTGCTGATCACTGCTTTATCGGTATCTGATAGCTCGCCGAGTCTCCTGTGACTATAGTAGAAGCTTGTACATGTATTTATAATCACCTAAAAATTTGTTATTGGCCAATAGGAGGCATTCTCTGTTGATAAAAGGTGATGTACGCAAATCAGACCACACGTATACCATTATAAATATTCCGTCGCTAATTAATTGTCACCAACCGTTGTTGTTGTTGCGAGTCATAGAATGTTTCCAGAAATGAAAAGTGGAAAATTAATTCTATGGAAACTATATTAGCATTTCAATCTTTGGAAGAACCAGTGCTAGACTGCCATCCTCCGTAAGCAACTGTCTACATGTAGTTTCTCACATAAAGAGACACGGTTTGATACGCAGAACAGTTAAATTTGTCAATATCTGATATTTCATACGAAAGAAAATGTCACAAAAGAATAGTGTTTACTTATTTTCTCTTTTTCTACATTTCGTACATTTATTAATTGCATGCAGGTTTGTAACAACATGGTTCTTCCATTTGTTGGTCATCGAATATACCCAAAGCACTGTCTTAGTAACCTAATGTACACAAGAGGACTGAATAAGGCATGCAGGCCTCCCACAAAGGGGTCTAACACGTTCAATGGATATTGTATACAATGGCTATCAAGTACAGGTACATGACACAAAATAAAAGATTGGCTGCATACTAATACCTAATACTAAGGAAAGGTACCAAACGTTTATTCAACAGGCATGCGATACAATCATGCTGAACTACAACAAGAGTGCCAGGTCAAAATTCAATTTTCAAAGCGACAAGGGACATAACTCAGAAGTGCCTGGGCAGATTGTGCTGGTTATAAAACTTGATCGAGATCTCATGGCCATAAACATTTCCATCAAGATTATTGATGATCCGAATAAAACTGTTTGAATTAGAGTGCGGACACCGTTGTGGACGCCGCCTGCCCGCCCCCCAAAACCCACTCGCAATGGGTGTTCCCATAAAACGATCCGTTTTTCAAACGGGTGTATAATAAAAATGACCAGAATAACTATTTTCCTTCTTGTTGTTGACAGCAGGAAGGTTTTTTCTATGAGTCACATGTTTTATATTTGACGAAAATCCACAAAACGGCCCAAACTGATAGAGGGTCGTGGGTTCGAGCCCCGCTTCCGACCATGTCTATTTATGTGAGAAAGTAGGCAGTTACTTACGGAGGATATGGGAGTCTAGTACTGGTTCTACCCAGAAACGATGATTAAGTGAACTGTCCACCTCATATGACTCTGACTGTTGAAAGGGGCTTAAAACTCGATATAAACAAACAAAATTTAGTCAGAATCTGACTGGGGCGTGTTGTTGTTATCGATATTTGTATCCCGTTATAATAATAATAATAATAAAAACAACAACAAATGAATGAAAAGTTTTATCCTGTATTCATCACAGATCAATTGACACATTTCTGGACATTATGGACATGCTTGCAAGTTGGTTTGGATAAATGTTTTTATCGACATAGTTGAAGCAACTCCTTTAACGTTACATATGTTGGGAAAATGAAGACTGTCGACTTTCCATGATGCCATGTTAGCCAGTGATTGGCAGGAACACGTGAACTGATTCGAGCTTCCGGTGCTGAAATGAAATATATTTAAAGCAGGCAGTTCCGCAACCAATGTTGGTATGAGAGTCAACAGATTCCCTTCAAGATTTAGACTGCTTAGTTTCAGATTATGGGCGAAAGCTTTTGCTGATATGGATGATATCTGATTATAAGATAAGTCCAAATTTTCCAACTTTGTCAATGAACTAAAGTGATTGTCCTGGATGCTTGTGACATAGTTCTCGCCAAAATCAAAGGATTGAAGACTCGTTAATTTCTTGATATCACTTGGTATATAATTAAAGTTATTTTTTGTTAGCCTCAGCGTTAACAGAGAACCAGTGTTGTATTCAGCCAAATTAAAGTCACTCAAGTAGTTTTCTGCCAGATTTAAATGAGTCAGTGATGGAAATATGGTAAATATTTGTGTAATGTTGATATTTTGAATATGAGACAGTCCCAGCGACTCCATACTGGACATGATTATATCGCAGTTTTCAAACAATATATCACCGCTGTTTATCCATGTTGTCAGATAGAGTCTAAGTATTCGTAAGCGATTTAGTCCACAAAATGACACAGGTAGTCTTCTGTTACCAAAATCACTTTCATCAATATCATAGGAAAGAGACGTCAGGGTGTTCTCAACACCATCTAGCGCATTGGCTGGAATTGTCCAGTTTATGACCAAAGTGTCAAAAACATAGAGTTGGTCTAGTGCGTGTAAATTGTTAATTGCTACAGTTGGCCACGCGTCCATGTTGTCCACCCCAAAGTCTAGATATTTCAAAGACGATCCAAAGCCAGCGAATATTGTAGGGTCAAATGTTTTAATGTTGTTGTTTACTATCTCAAGTTCTGCTAGATTGGTAAGATTACCAAGGGCTGGTGGCAGATATTCAAGCCAATTGTATCCAATGTATAGAATTCGAACTGATTTTTCTATTCCTGTAAATGCGTTGTCATCAATTACCTCTATGTTATTGTTGGATAGATTAATGGAAATACTTGTAGCATGCGCTGTCTGCAGTACTTGGAAATCGTTTGCGTCGAGTACTCGAATATAGTTGTTCATTAAAGATATCATGATGAACGGAATACTGTTACGAGCTGGTAAGAAAGTTGGAACTTTAGTCAAAGATTCAGCATTGCAGTAGATGAAAGAGTTTGAACAGTCACATGGGGGCGCTGCTAGACAATTATCTTCCAATAAAAATGACTGTGACACTGACACGGCCATCAACATAACAACTAGCACCTACAATAGAACAAACATCTGTTCATAATCCTACAAATTACATCATGAGCATATAAACATTACACTAATGTCAAATGTCACGTGACAAGCTTTACCAAGGAGTAAAGTTACGCATTTATTATGATGAAAGAAAGGTACTTAAATAGTTGTATATTCAAAGTAACAATAGGCAGAATAAAGTTAAATTCAATTAATACTTAACAGTGAAGAGGATGAACATTGTATTACTTTCTAAGAACATTTCATTGACAAGGAAGTTCATTTACATGACAAGAAATTTCAATTAAAATTGAAATATCTTTACAGGCTAATACTTACTCCTGTAAATTCGCGAATTGGTGTCTGAAACAGAAATATGACTTAAAGTAGAATTCACAATCATATCATACTATTCAGGGGCGTATCTATTCATGTTTAAACAGTTACTAGGTCACGTGGTTTGCTTTATTTCGACTCTGTATTCCCACGCGCCGCAGTCCGCTCGTTATACAACTTAGTGTGTTTTACATCATAAAATCACAGACGCTTGTTTAGAAAAGATTACCCCACCCTCCACCTTCGCTCTTATGACTACAAATATACATATAATTACTAGTAGTTGTATGTATATTGGTAGTCATAAGAGCGAAGGTGGAGGGTGGGGTAATCTTTTCTAAACAAGCGTCTGTGCATAAAATGATACACTGTTCAACGTTTTATAAATTAAGTGGATGTTTAAATTCTCAACGTATTTTATTGAGTTTTTATTTCAAACAGAATGACGATTGTATGAGACTATTTTATTCGCGTACGTTTCAATATGATTTTTACGCACCTTACGTTTCGCATTTCATTTGCGGGAGCCCGATGGGACTGGTGTATTACGTTTAATATAACTCACCGTACTCTTCATTCTGGCATATACCGTCACTGTTCTACTGAAAATATTGAAGAAAGTCTTCAGTCATACATCTTTATTACTGATACGGTTTGCACGTCTATGGATTTTTATTCTACTTTCTATCTTTAAAAATTGAAATGAAAGAAAATGATACTGAGCATTTAAATCACGAACATCTAAATGGACTCGTGTTAACCTTTTGGATGCTAGGGAGATTCCAGAATTTTGATGTTTTGGTGTGTGTTGTACAAGTTGATACGTTAGAAATCTTATAACATTCTCAAAGAGCAGGTAAATGTAGTGCCATAGTTGGGCAACCCTGGCAGTTAACACATTTTTATGCCATACACGTAGAAATCAATTATAACTTATAGTCATCCTCATAAGAAGACGTCATTGTTTTCAAACCCAAAGAAGCATTCGATCACACGTCAAAAAAAGATACATAGACCAGGCGACAAATATATGGTACAGAACTTTGTACTCACCCAAAATCTGCGCTATGTATAAATAGTAAATACGTCGTTAGCTTGCCATATGGTCTTGGCACACGACTTGAATCAGTTATCTTTCATAAACTTATCTATAGATAAATGAATAAGTACATGAATGGTGTTTCCTGTTTGACCTAGGACTAAACTTCTTCATGATAAGTTGAATCTCCGGGCAATACGGTTTAAATATGTGTACTAGTATGCCGGACGATACAACATGCACATTGCGTTGTAGCATAGAATTTTGACACATGATTTCAACGGATAATTTATCAATTATTTTCAACGTTAAAAAATGACCCATACCGTTGAATAATGACACCATTACACGTGAAAATTTGACCCTCGTTGAAAAATGATTTGCCTTTGTAGAGACGTATAATTTTTTTTTATACGTCTCTGGTCCTACCCTTCATTATGAAGAACAGTCTGATTCAGGACATGGTATTTTCATTCTGTAATATACTAATATAATATTATCATTTAGATACTTGTGGCTCGCGATAAAATGCATACCCATGTAGAATGATATAAAAAAGAAAAACTAACGCGCAGAAAACAGAGAAATTGTCAACAAGAATACATAACATCTGTTCAAACAGTATCCGATCAATTCAGCTCTAATTGTGAAGAAAAAAATACAATAGAAAATCATTGAAGTGAATAGTTTTCACTAATGAGCTCAACGGATTTAAATACAATATAATATTAAAGGGGCATGCCCAGGAACTAATGTGTCTTTTTTTTCGTACACCAAAAATGCGTTTGTCACTTGTAAAACCAATTATTACCTAAAAGTCAAAGAAGAATGTCCGCTCAAAAATGACCCTATAACGCGCGAGTCGGTATTTGTATGTCGGTTTGAATAAAAGGCTTACAGCCTTTTATTGACGACAACGATATTTCCGATATCTCTGAGAGTTTAACTGAGCATGTGCGCTGCCTTTCAAGTGAACATAACATGAGAAATACTTACCATTTCAGTTTGTTGACATTTTTTCCGTGATATTTTCGGTTTTGACACATACCGAAAGGGTCGAGTTGTGAAAATGATGAATAATTTCTGAGGCCCAAATCGGCAGGTTTGGTAAATCTTGAAATGTGTATTTTGAGTAAACTAGCGGGATGTTTTGTAAATATTTTACAGGGCTTTCATTAATTGATTTAGGCATTAAAATGATACCAATTTGATTGCTATTTGAGACGCTTCAGTTCCAGGGCATGCCCCTTTAAAGTCAATCTTTTTGCAAATCTATTTTATCTCCATTTTATGGATTAGATTAAGGACTAAACACGACAGTACAGGTTAGCACTTTACCTAATCCATTTTGCAACAGGTTTGATTATAGATAATGGAATGTAACTGTTTTCTTTTTCATTTCTTACTTTCATTCTATATTTGATTCGCAACAGATCGAGATTGTTTTTAAAATTAATGTTATTAATTAAAGTCCTAATTAAATATCGTTTGAATAAATAACTCCACTACTGCAGGAATAAGTACAGCAGTAGGATTGGCCGTCACTGGCGGTGTGGCGCTCCTGATTGCCGGTATCACTATATGCATACTGTTCTGTGTATCCAAACGGAAGGCGTACTTCGAGGTCAATGAAATCACAACCATCACGATCTCCGAGAAAACAAGTTGTTTTTATTAACACATTTTATAATGTTTTGTATATTATGGGAGTTGCTTATTGTAATTTATATGTATAGTATACACATCAATAACTTTTACATGATATTTTTTATAGCTAATTTAAAGAATATCAAGTTATAAAAACTTTAAACTAACAGTTCTATACTAGTACATTTTAAATATATAATAAGTTATGCCTCTCCATAACCATCTTCATATAATATCCCTAAATACACAGGGGCTAAGAGAAAAACAAAAACGTGTAAGATTAAATCAATGGTTAAAACAACAAAAAACTGACGTTGCGTTTTTGCAAGAGACACATTTTACGGACGACATTTCACAAGCTCTTTTAGATGATTTCTCAGACTGGGTTTTGTAAAATGCATTTGGACAATCGAACAGTAGAGGTGTCTCGATTCTGTTAGGAAAACACATACATTTTGATCTTTTTGATGTTTTAGTAGATACAGATGGTCGTTACATCTTAATTAATATTGAGACGTATGATAACATATTCTCCTTGTTAAATGTATATGCCCCCAATACGAAAAAACAACGTTCTATATTTTTCTCGCAAATATCTACTATACTTTTTGAGCATGCGCAAGGTATTGAAATTGTAGGAGGAGATTTTACTGATACCATCTCATCCAATGACGGAATCTCTAATTCAAACGTTAAACATACTCTAAATCCTCAATTGAATAAGTTAATCCAAGATCATAACTTGACAGACATTTGGAGAATAAAACATGAACATTTAAAACAATTTACTTGGAGAAGAAAAAATGGTTTTGAAAAGAGTAGGATACATTATTGGTTAATAGATGAAAATGTTATTCCACTCATCTTCTCAACTGACATAAGACCAGCTATTATCCAATCCACCGACCATTTAGCTGTTTCAATTAAAATCAAATCACCAAATAACAGAGGTCCAGGTTATTGGAAATTAAATAATAGTTTACTTAAGGACAAAGAGTATTGCTCATTAATTAAAAATACAATTCAAAAATGTGATCAATTGAATATACAAAGTAATATAAAAAATAAAAAAATGGAATTGAAAAATGTATCTACAAATTATTCTAAAAATAAAGCTAGAAAATATAACAACAAGCTACAAAATCTTGAAACGGATTTGAAAGTTTTACTTACTAAAGATGATAACCACTACAATAAGCTAAAAATAATTGAAATAGAAAATGAAATAAAAAAATATGTATAATATAAAGGCTAACGGAGCCCAGATACGAGCTAGAGTTCAGACAATAGAAGAAAATGAGAAATCTTAAATTTAGAAAAATCACGACAAAGTAGAAAAACAATTACATCGTTAACTGTAAATGGTAAACGAATAACAGACACTGATGATATTTTAAAAGAAGAGGTGAAATTTTACAAGCTTTTATATTCGGAACAACCACGAAAACCAACATTATTTAAATGAAATTACACTAGAGCATGTTCTAACAGAAACAAACGCTAATTTATGTGAAGGTAACATAACGCAAGAAGAATATTCACAAGCCGTTTTCTCTATGAAACAAAACAAAAGTCCGGGTTTAGATGGCCTTACTACTGAATTTTATCAAACATTCTGGTCCGAGTTACAACCACATATCTTGAATTCGTTTAACGAAAGCTTCGCTCGTGGTGACTTATCCCATACTCAAAAACAATGTGTCTTTTCATTATTATTTAAAAAAGGTGATCCAGAGAATCTTGAAAACTGGAGACCTATCGCACTACTAAATATAGATTATAAAATTCTTACGAAAATACTTGCAACTACATTACAGAAAGTTTTAGATACGATTATCAATTAAGATCAACAAGACTTTATATATAGGTTATAACATACGACAAATACAAGACATTATCGAATATACAGAACTTCTTAACAAAAGTGGTCTCATCTTATTTTTAGATTTCAAGAAAGCTTTTGATACAGTAAAATGGGATTTTATTTTTTGCACTTTGACAAAATTTGGTTTTAAAAGTGACTTCATAAGATAGGTACGAATTTTATACACTGATATTGAGTCCGCAGTTGCCAACAATGGATGGATTGTAAAGTTTATTAGCTCGAGAATAAACCAATTGTCTTACCCAGAAACGTTATAAATCAATAACGCTCAATGATTGGTTAATCCAGTGGCTATATTTAGATGGGTATATAAGGAACAGATTGGAGCTGGAACAGTCTTTTCATTCCTTGACTTCGAAGAGATCAGTCGTAAGTTGATTAATTTTTTTGCATAATTTTGCATAACATGGTCCACGTGCTGTTCATTTCGAATTTGCACTAGGTTTAATTCATTTTATTGTGAATTCTGAGTAAAATAATTTGCGTTAATTATATAAAACGAGTTTAAACACACGGGCTGGGTGTATGGTTAAGCGCCAGGTTAGAGGTGAGGTTTTGAAAAAAAATTCTAAAATTAAAGCAATTTGTAGATCTTGAGTGTTGAACGTCATAATTATTGACGTCAGTACTTGTAGAGATCTTGTGTATTGGTTTAATATTTTTATCTTTAGATTGTTTATTTCGTTAGGTTAATTATTTGCTTCTGTTTTTGTTCCATACATTGCCAACATGCCAAAATGGAACATGCGCTCGGACCAGCCAAGCAAGAAGGGAAAACAGAAACGCCAAGCTGTGGATGTTGTGGACCCGCGTGTGGTTGCTGGTGAGCATGTGGTGGAATCCTCCAGTAATACATCTAGATCAGGTGATAATTAAACCAATTGACCTTAATTTGAATAATCTGATGCCCACGTGTTCAGCATTCAGGTTGTCGGTACACGTTCCGTTGCCTATCAAAGAGAAAATATAGGCTGATAACAGATTTATTGAATTTAATCGTTTATTACGCCATAAACCGGCGGAGGCTAAACAAAAAATACAATTAGTCAATGGGGAACTTGTGGTGACGGAACAAGATATATCAGTTAAGGTAGCGGAGAGGGTCGAACTTTGGTCAGATGCATTCATTGTGTTCATATCTGTATATATTGAAAGACATCCTGGTGAAACACTTGGTTTATTACAATACATGTCGAATATAAGGCTTGCATCCACAAAATTTAATGGTTGGTTGCTTTATGATAAACATTTTGGCTTTAAAAAGTAGATGTTTGATCATATGTCATGGCATATTTTCGATTCAGAATTGTGGATGCTATGTATGCAGCCTATGCATACCCAAGATACCTCGGCTGGTTACAAGTAGTGCCAGTAATATTATATCTGTTAACAAGCCTTGTTTTACTTTGAACCAGAATGGTTTCTGTGTAGACAAAACGTGTAAATATATGCATTATTGTGTAAAATGTCAAGGTCAGCACTCACTCTGCGGTTGTTTGTACCAATAGTTTTGGTGCTGCTGGTATTCGTTTTCAGCGTCCTCAGTCTGCTCAAAGGAGCATGGGTCAGCACAATTTGAGACCGCGTTATCCTGGTATACGTTTCAGGTCTCAACACTCAAGCGGCCCTCGACTTTTCCTCAGTAGTCGGTTCCAAAAGGCCAGATTTATTGGCACATGGGAACAACACCTATACTAATCTTCAAACGTTATGTTTGTACTAAGAGAATTGTCCGAATGCAGAAGATGCAAACTTGTTACTGCTTTGTTTTAGTGAAGGTTTCAAACTGCACTATAATGGTCCAAGACTGCGGATTAGGTCTAATAATTTAATATCTGCAAGACAGAATAACACAATTCTGAACACAAAATTATTCGAGTATAGAGCATTAGATAGAGTTATTGGGCCATTTTGTGTTCCATTTACGTGTTAACCAAGTCGGGTTGGTACCAAAAAGTTGTGGGGGTTGGCGTTTAACTACAAATTTGTCGTTTCCTAGCGGTTTGAGTGTAAATGATTTTGTTGAGCCGAGCTATTGTAGAGTACAATATTCAAAGTTTGACAGCGCGGTTAATATTGTGCAACGCATTGGATGTCAAGCTTACATGGCAATTTAAAGGCGGACATTGAATCAGCCTTTAATCTTTGTCCGATTTGGCCCCGTGATTTTGATTTGTTAGGTATTCAGACTGATGCTGGTTATTGGATCCAAAAAATGCTTCCGATGGGTGCTTCTTGCTCGTGTTTTACTTTAAAAAATGTTATACTTTTATTCAGAGGTTAGTGTCTCGAGAATCCTTATCTCACAATATTGACCATTTATTAGATGATTTCTTTATGGCAGGTGCTACTTATGATGAATGCTTGCACATAGTTAGCACATTTGAATCTGTTTGTTCCTCTTTAGGTGTTCCTCTTAGTAAAGCCAAAAAAGTAGGACCGGTCACAAAATTAACGTTTTGGGTCTCGAACTGGACTCGGTTAATCAGAAAATCAGTATCCCAGAAGATAAGATACACAAAGCCCGTGAAGCATTAACCAGTTTAATTGGTAGTAAAACACTTAGGTTAAAACAATAACAATCTCTGGTTGGTTTGATCAATTTTATTTGCAAAGCTATTCCTGCGGGCAGAGCGTTTAATCGCAGATTTTATGATGCTATGGCTAAAGTTAAGAAACCACACCATTTTGTTAGAGTAAATGAAGGTCTAATGGAAGATGCTAAAGTATGGTTGATTTTCATAACGCATTTTAATGGTTCATGTACTTTTAATGAACTGAATTGGTCTGAAGATAATGATTTAGATTTTTACACTGATGCGTCCGGGAATAGAAATTTGGGATATGGCTGTTAATTTAAAGGCCATTGGTGTGTTTTCAGCTGGCCAGATATGTGGGATGATACGGTATTTAAAGGATATAACATATTTAGAGCTGATGCCGATATGTTTAGAATTTTGTATTTGGGGCCATGAATTGTCTAATAAAAAGATAGTTCTGAGATCAGATAACCAATCTTTGGTCGAAATAATAAACCAAAAATCATCTAAGAACAAAAGAGTAATGCAATTTATAAGATTCCAAGTATTAATGACTTTGGTCAATAATACACAAGTCAAAAATGTGCATATTTTGGGTAAGAGAAACACGATTTGTGATGGTATTAGTCATTTTCAGTGGACACGTCTTTTCCGGTCACTTCCGGTACATGCTTCAAAGCAGCCGATTCCCTTTTCAACCTGAGGTAGACAGATTATAACAGTCTTCACTAGCGGAAAGTACAATTAAGAAGTATAATCATGAAATTTCTGCATTTGAACAATTTTGTAGGGAAAATGGGCTCGGGGTAAAATGGGCGCCGTCCAGTGCTATGATTTCGGATAACATTGCTTTTATGTCGCTTAATAAATACTCATATTGTTCTGTAAGTGGTCATGTAACAGCCATGAGTTGTAAATGTAAAATAAGTGGTTGTAGAGATAATACCAAACAGTTTTTAATTAAATCATTACTGGAAGGGGTGCACAGAACAAGATGCACACATGATTCTAGACGCCCTATTACTTGGGATATACTGTTGACCTTACTGCAAGCACTCCCCAAAGCTTGCCGTTCTCAATTTAAGACAATGCTGTTTTCAGCGGCTTTTTCCCTAGCCCATGTAGCTTTGTTTAGGTTATCTGAATTCACAGTGGGGAAAGGAGCTCAACCAAGTCAGAACTTTGGTATGAAAACTACCTGATTAAAGTTATGTTGGGAAAAAGCGTGATTTATTCCTAAATCATTGTTAAGCATGGTTATTTTGCTAATCAATTTGAAAAGCATGCGGTATCTGACTTAATTTGAAAAGCATGTGGTATCATGCAAATAATTTCATTGGAAAAGCATGCGGTATCTTGCTAAATTTGAAAAGCATGTGGTATCATGCAAATAATTTCATTGGAAATGCATGCGGTACCTTGCTAAATTTGAAGCAAATAATTTCATTGAAAAAGCATGCGGTACCTTGCTAAATGTGAAAAGCATGTGGTATCATGCAAATAATTTCATTGGAAAAGCATGCGGTACCTTGCTAAATTTGAAAAGCATGTGGTATCATGAAAATAATTTCATTGGAAAAGCATGCGGCATCTTGCTAAATGTGAAAAGCATGTGGTATCATGCAAATAATTTCATTGGAAAAGCATGCGGCATCTTGCTAAATCGTCGGGTTATTTCCACAACCCCGTAACTCAATTTTTGGCGATATTGAGATATTGGTATCATTTTTTTCGTCTCGATGAGCTCTTTACAATGAGCATACTTACATGCTTCTATGTCTCCCATAAGTAGAGTTAATCCGAATTCCACAAACCCGTAACTCGCTTATTTACGCTAAACTTTAATTCTAGAGTCCCGTAACTTTTATATCCAATCAAATCGTTCTATTCTGTACCACGTGATACAGGATAAAACTGTAATGGCCGCTCATGATGTTGTTAAACCTACTTCAGAAACGTACTTACGGTGTTTATCTTTACTACAATCATGTAGGTTTACGTGAATTCAGTGGAAGTTTCTATTGTGTGAATGTCATTTTGTATTTTATGAAGCAGAAACTGTTTCTGGACCAGATATACATATGTGTCAATATTACCTCTGTTCGGATGAACATTATTTCGGATAAGTTTGGAATATTGATGCATGATCATTGTGGAAGAAGACTCAATGTGCACCTCCGTGCATTATTTCAGGCACGAGTGGATAAGCTAGCTGGATATCATGAAATAATTCGCTCCTCTCGGGATTCGAACCGTAAGGGGATATAGTCTTATAGGGGAAGAATAATTTGGTGTTCGTACAACTGCTGTTGCCATTAATTGCGTTCAAGAGTTCAGTGCCAGTGATTTTCACACAGGCAAGCTTTCACATATGCTTTCTCTTCACCGCTGCAAATATTAGGATTGTGGAATTAAATTAAGATTTCCATGTTCTTTTTAATATTGAACAGTTATACTTATACTTAAGTTTTACAAACATTACACAATCTACTCTTGAAAACATATGTTTTAACAAGACTTTTAGTCGCTGATCATTGTTGAAGCATGCAATGTTCTCCGGACATTGTAAAAAATGTATATTGACATTATGTATACTTCCATAAAACACTGGACATCACTGTTGGTGAAAGTTTGAACAGATCATATCTCAAACTGTTTTCTTTGAATACCTCCATCACACCAACAACAATGAAATATATACAGTACATGTGTGCAATACGGATATGATGTCTTCATCGTTCGTTGAAGAAATGGAAACCATAGCCCACATTCTTGAAATATACAGAACCAGCTATAAACAATAATGATAAATGTAGCTCAAGTACAGAAGTCGCGGGAGTGATTACAACTGCTTGTTATAAAGAGACAGCAAATGAGATTGACATATTTGAGGATGATAAATACAATGATATTGAGCATGACACCGATGTTTTGGATAGCCCGGAATGCAAAGATGATAATGTAAACTTTTTTGTTGATGCAAGCTACAATGAATTGGTTATACCACCCACTTGTATAATGCAAATACATTCCTCTCATTATTTGTTTAAGAAATGGAATAAAACTGTTCATATTCTCAAAGTAAATACAAATGTAGCAGCGTAGATGCAGAAGTTAATATAAGCAATGCTGATAAGAAAGGGTCTGAAATGGAAGATGTAGAACTAACAGCAGATGCTGGGCCATACACTGATTCAATTGAGGTTATTGACAATAGTACAAATGCAAATAATTTAGAAGTTCGTATAGAAGATACTCTTAATAGAAGTAGGAAAAGATTAAAAGACCCAAGTAATTAGCAAACAAGATAAGAAAATGTAGGGGCCAGACATGAAAAAAATACTTAAGTTCGAAAGGAAACCAGGTACAGAAGAAGGATATCAAAATGCAGAAAGACTGTACATAGAGGGCATTGTAGATATACATGTATGCGTTAACTGGATGACGATCAAATATTTGTATACTATACAGAAACAACAGAATAACCAAGCTTAGTCATAAAGCGAATTCTAAATGAACATGGGTGAAATTGTGTTTACTTTGGAGTGCTGGCATACTTGAAGATAGATTCCTATAAGATTTTAAATATATGATGCACAATCGAAGAAACATAGATAGACTGTTACGGAATGTCATCTACAAAAGTGACTAGGTGACATTACAGTATATCCCGACAAACCATAATTATAATTTGTGAAATATGTTTATCATAAATACTTGTATCTATTCAGTAAACTGAGTTTTGCATTGTATATACGGAGTTTACAGTGTTAATGATGGTTTAATTTTAACTATATTGCTAGTTATTGATATGTCAGGATGACGTCTTTGTAGTTCAATGTTTTATAAGACGTGTGTTAACTCGTTGTGCTAGAGGTAAATAATAGTTTCATCTTAGTTTATTTGTGTTTATCTTCTTAACCATCCGAACATTACTCCACTTCTCATTTTTTGTTGTAATTGTTTCTCTAAGAACCCCGTAATTAGAAGTGCCATATATGTTTGCACAGGGAATCAGTTTAGTTAAGGATAGTTTGTGTGTGGTGAGATACATAAGTACACTGTAAATATGTTTGCGTTTATTGAACGTATTTGGTTGATGTTGCAATTAATTGGTTGAGCTGTTAGAGTTTGTATTAGTCAATTTTGTTATACTTGTAACTAATACACGGCTAGCTTCATGATCGACAGTATGGATCATTGGTTCGTCCAATTTGTCAGGGTCCTTGGTTTAGAGAAATTTGGGGTAGATACATTTTGGCAAAAGCGGTATGAAATTAGTTCATGTTTTGGAGTCATTACACTAAATAAGGGGGTTATACCCAGTACCTGATATTATAATAATTCATTGTGGTGGGAATGATATAGGTCTTAGACCTATGGTTGAGGTGACTTGGGAATTCAAGACCATTTTGAAGGAAATTAAGTCCATATTTCCCCATTCCCTGATTGCCTGGTCCCAGATTTTACCCAGGCAATCTTGGCGTTATATTCCAGTAAATACTGTGGCCGACAAAATTTGAAAACGTATTAATAGTTGTCTCAGCTCTTTTGTAATTAAAAATGGTGGCCGTGCCATTAAATACCCAGACATATGCCCGGATCCAAGATTTATCCAGGACGATGGGGTCCAATTATCCGTCCTGGGTTGTGCTATAATGCTCAACATGTTGTCCGGGGCTGCATTGACTTTTATGGAAAGCGGAAATGTTTTGTTTCCTAATAAATCTGTGTTATGATATACATGGTACATGGTTGACTATTTTAAAGTTTATTACATTTGTAAAAATATGAAAATATACACAGTGCATTTATAGAAACACACACTACTGGTTTTATTTCGGTTTGTTAACTAGCATGAAAATACTTCAAATGGACAAACCACACTAATGTTTTACATTTTTGACAGCAGGTATCCTGTATTTCATTGGATTTTACAGGTACTTTCATTAATTTTGTCAGGATACAATGAAATAATACTTTACAAACATTGAGAAAGACACAGAGTGTGCGTTTTTTAATGTGCTGAGTACACATTGGGTATAAATTTATGGTGGTTGTTATGGAAGCAGTCACTGTGGATTTATAACTTAATTAGCATTGGTATACATTTGTTCATGGCTGGTTAGGAATTATGATAGACCGCTAGTGGCGGAAGGTCCATTCTTCGTTCATGTCCCTTTTTGGCATATTCTATCATAACAGTGGTGACTGATGACGGAACATACTTTACTTGACATTTAAAAGAATATGCTTATTGTTTATTTATACATGTATGTTTATACAATTCCAGCCATGACAAATATATTGACATACCTTAAAATTAAAATAAATGAATGGAACTTATTACATAGTTGTAGTTTCTGTGGTAAGACAATGTAAAGTTTATTAGCTCGAGAATAAGCCAATTGTCTTACCCAGAAACGTTATAAATCAATAACGCTCAATGATTGGTTAATCCAGAGGCTATATTTAGATGGGTATATAAGGAACAGATTGGAGCTTGAACAGTCTTTTCATTCCTTGACTTCGAAGAGATCAGTCGTAAGTTGATTAATTTCCGCTCCCTCCCACCCAACGGTTTATATATACAATTTTGCTGCTGGGTATTTTTGTATTTTGCAGGTCAACAATCTTGGAAATAGATGAAAAGCGTCCATTGTGTAGGATTCGTCATGGCTGGTCAAAAAGACACTGTTACCAAGGTGTCGAGTACATTCTATCCAATGATTGAAGACGTGTGTGGTGTATACAATAGGACTTACTAGTATCAGCGACCGTTGTCGGAGCTGAACAAAATGTTTGTCTTACAGCTTGGTTAATTCAAGTGAAGTTTATGATATACTTTGGTGGCATATTCTATCATAACAGTGGTGACTGATGACGGAACATACTTTACTTGACATTTAAAAGAATATGCTTATTGTTTATTTATACATGTATGTTTATACAATTCCAGCCATGACAAATATATTGCCATACCTTAAAATTAAAATAAATGAATGGAACCTATTATATAGTTGTAGTTTCTGGGGTAAGACAATTCAAAATTCTTTAAAGTAGAACGTGGTATACGACAAGGTTGTCCTTTATCAGCACTCCTATTTATTATAATTGCAGAAATCTTATCAACACACTTACGTTCATGCAACGACATCACTGGAATAAGTATTAACAATAAATGTATAAAATAACCCAACTTGCAGACGACACAACGTTATTCTTAAAAAATAGGGCAGAAATTCCGAAAGCTCTACAAATTGTAAAAGAATTTGGATTAGCTTCAGGTCTGAAATTAAACAAAAATAAAACAGAAGGTCTTTTAATTGGAAACTTTAAAACCCTAATGAATTTGAAATACAAAATATACGTTTTAAACATTATGTTAAAGCATTAGGCGTTTACTTTGGAACTGATAAAAAATGTGTTAAACACTGAACTGGAATACAAAAATTGAACTATGTAAGAAATTAATTAATAATTGGAACGCCAGAAATCTTACTTTTTTGGAAAATTAGTAGTAATTAAGACTTTACTGCTGCCAAAACTTACCTACCTCATCCAGTCTATGATAGTCATTACCTAAAATAATTGCCAATGCTTTTAATAGTATGATGTTCAAATTCCTATGGAGAAATAAATCAGAGAAAATAAAAAGGTCAACATTAATTGGTATGAAACTGAACGGAGGTATGGAAATACCTGAAATAAACATGTATGCAAAATCAATTAAACTTAAATGGTTGAACGCACTGAATAATGATGCTGTGGCAAACTGGAAACTTGTACCAAAATTTTATCTTAACCAATTTGGAAACAATCTCCTAATTCTAAAAATGAACATTGATTCGTTAAAATCGTTACCAAATACCAAATATTCTATTCCATCATTTTATAAATTAATTTGGATTATACAACAAAAAACACAAATATACGAACTAGTATTATTATTTCATTTGTCTACGTTTCGGCGCAACCGCCTTTATCAAGACATAACAATAAAATAATAAAATAACGGACGTTACGTCATAATGATTATCACATTAAACGTAACGTAAAAAGGCGGGAATGCGTGCAGTACAATAACAAAATGTAATTAGTATTACGCTTTCGAATTTAAGAAATACAAATATATCCTATAGTAATATATGACATAAAAAAGCAAAAACAGGACACAACGAAAGCGAAACTAAACTACATAGTTATTCTTTAACATTAAATAAAACTTTCGAATTTAAACCATTAGGATAAAGAGTTTTGAGTTTATAAATCCAAAATGTTTCTTTACAAAGGCGATTTATATTATTTTTAACGATATCAATAGGCATAAAAGAAAAATCTGCCAATTTATGAGAAGTGTCATTAAAATGTGTTGCAACCAAAGAGGAAAAAGCAGGATCTGTAAAGTTACAAATATCATATCTATGACTATTCATACGTTTAGAAACGTTTTGTGTAGTCTGACCAACATATTGTTTTTTACATCTTTGACAGGTAATCAAATATATAACGTTCTTAGTTTTACAGTTAGTATCAATACGTAATTGAAAGTTTTCGCCTGTGACTGAACTAGAAAAATCCGAACTATTGTTGATAGATTTGCAGTGAGTACATCTAGTACTACCACAACTTCCAGACGAGTGAATGTTTTGGTCCGTTTTAGAAATATTTGTACTTGTTAAATAGTCATGAAGGCTTTTTGGTCGTCTGAAAGCTAATATAGGTTTAAAGAATTTATGAATATTTTTCACAGTACAACTTGATGACAAACTCAAAAGGTCCCAATATTTATTGATTGTTGCACCAATGTCAGGAAGCGACGGATTGTAGGTCATTGTGAACGGTATACCACGTTCCTTTTCTTGTGAAGATTGCTGCAAAGCGTCCTCTTGCGACATCCGTGAAACTTTTTCAAATACATTACACATTTCAATAAGTTAGGATTTAAATGATTTATATCATTTTATAAAGAAATTCTTGAAACTTATATTAAACTGAACACACTGAATTGTACAAACAAAAAACCTGAAACATTTTATGATATACGGAAACAAATAATATGGGGAAATCAATTCATTAAATATAAAGGAAAATGTTTATTGTTTAAGGATTGGATTCACTCTGACATTATTTACGTAGAGGATATACTCAGAAATGGAACTGTAGATGATAACCTTACATACACTAAACTTAAAGTAAAAACAAACTGGATATCAGAGACGCTTATACTAAAATCAACTATCCAACACACTTGGAAAATTATACTTAATACGAATCAATCTATTAATACTAAAGTTAAAACAAGAATTGTAGATAAAGATACTTACCCTATTCTTAAATTTAGTAACAGAAGTATACGACAACTACTTGTAAAACAGAAATTTGAAGAACCATTTGTTCATTAATACTGGGAACGATTACTTGATAAAAAAATTAAATGGAACTCTGTATACTATGTAATACACTATGTTATAAAAATACATGAATAAAGCAATTTAGAATAAAACTTATATTTAACATTTTAGCGACAAAACAAAATTTATTTACATGAAAAATAGGAGACTCCCCATGCTGCACTCACTGTCAAGATGTGGAAACAACATAACATTGACTAATTAAATGTCCATATGTGAACAGCTTTTGGCAAGATATTCAAGGTTTTTTCAATAAGTTAGAATTTAAACAAAATATGAAAAGTTTACAGTTTTTACTTGTCGGATATAGGGTCGAATTTAAGGAATATCAAGACATAAACATTATTTTGAGTCAAATTGGTTTTTCTTTATACAAAAGCTATTTAAAAAGTGAAAGAAGATCAAAACCAACAAACGCAATGCTTATTTTATACCAAGATCTATCTCTATTACAAAAGTTCTACTTAAAAAAGTCTAAATCATATAATATGCTTGATTCATTTTTAAAACTAATACAAAACAGTAATGATAATTCTTGATGACTATACATCAAATATCTACTCTTTGTTTCGCTTTCGACAAGAATATATGTTAATAAGGTGTATATTTCAGTATCTTGATATTGTTAAAACGTTGTTTTTTTGTTGTTTTTTTCTCTGTAAACTCACTTCTATATCTTGATATTGTTAAAACGTTTTGTTTTGTATTTCTCTGTAAACAAATGTTTGTATCTTGATATTGTTAAAACACATTTCTATATCTTGATATCGTTAAAACGTTGTTTCTTTTCTCTGTAAACATATTTTTGTATCTTGATATTGTTAAAACGTTTTTGTATTTTTTTCTCTGTAAACACATTCTGATTTGATTATCAGTTATATATTTTCACATCATCTGACTTGATGCACCATTTGCACATATATTTGGTTATGGCTATGTATTAAAGATCAAATATGCACAAAATCGCAAAATTGAATTTTAATTCAAAACTTCATCGATTTATATAATATCTATACATAATTATTTTTGTTATGCGAACATATGCAATATTTATTATGATTTAGACCGATTTTTAATTCCGGTACTGAACTAGTCGTAAATCGATACACGGTTACTTCCCTTTAATTTGTGACGTCATACGCGAACACCGGTCAACATGTCGCATATAAGCTAGTGTAATATCTGGTTACTAGCAGTGAATATTCTATCCTAAATCGAGTCGTTTTAATTGGATTTGTCGTATAATTCGTGGATTTTCTGTTTGGATATTATTCCTGAGTGTTTAAACGCATCGACATACCTGTATTAGTTGGATTTTTCTGAAAATCGCGTGTTAGCTGGGCCGATAACTGAAAGAATCTTTCACTTTATGATACAAGCACCAAATTTGGCATGAATGTTCAGCAAGGCCAACTCTTTGAAAAAAGCACGTTAGCCACTTAAATTTTTCAAAATGGCCGCCATATTTTTCAAAATGGCCGCCATGGTTATTTCAATATTGCTTATTTCACTCCATGGTAATATTAATCATTAAAAAAGGACTAGACTGTATTCATTTGTGTTTGAAATTGATAGAAATGTGTTAAAAAGTTGTGAACGGTTTAATATTTCGAATAAAGTTGGAACAAAACGATGGAAATGACGTCGTTTTCGACGTCAAACCGGTCAATTTACGGTATTTATAGTGCCTCTCTGAAAATACCTATCGCTCTATCAATTTATGTAGATATTTAATGAAATAAACATTTAAAAGCGGAAAATAAAATTTGATATTCATGCCTTAGTTATAAGTGCAAGTAAAACGATTTTAAATGTGAAGTTATGTGGTTTTTTATCTCCTCTCTTCCAAATTGCTATCAAATATCCCTTTTCAGCTTTCTGAAGCTCTCCTGCCTTTTTATTGTGTTTCTATTATTTTCTATTTGCTTTTTTTATTGCTTTATTTATTATGAGACTGACACGTGAAGGTATTTATCAAAACTGCTGTTTCATATAGAAGTACATGTATAGGCCATACCAAATCGACTGCATTTATAAATTATCTACCACGACATCCACTTTTGCAACCACATTTTGTGAAGTTTTACAGCTCTGTACATTGGGATGAAGTTCAGTTAAAATCAACAAAAGATGATTGTGTTTCTTCCACCCTCTGTCACCTGGACATTTCCATCTGATAAATTGTAGCCTAACCCCAAATATAGCATGCTAAATAAGCAGCGGTTTTATACGTTCAAGTAGAGGAGCACAAGTTTGAGGAAGATTCGTATGACATATTTTTCCCTAACACGTTGCACAAACAGAAGTGGTCAATTTCCTCCTACCATAGACATACCTAGGTAGAAGTATTGACCTTCCATAATTAAGTTGAACAATTTCCTCTCTTGTGATTTTTTTCTGGTCTCGGGTGAGACTCGAACACATAGGGATGAGAGGCAAATGATTACTGGTCAGAGACCGAACATAATCACTTAACTACGGTGGTCCCTTTGAATGATCTCAGTTTTACGACAAACTAATCGAGTCTTGCATGAAAGATATTTGCTGTGGGAGACAATTCCTATCGTACAAAATTATAACCAATATATCTAATACTCTATTCATAATCATCTATATTCACCGGTTCCTAATCTAGCTTTACTAACACTGGAGAGACAATATCACAACCAGAAAATGAAATTCACTTGTCATCGCTTAGCCTACATAGAAATAAATGTCATGTTTCACACTTCATCTGCGATTTTGACCAAGCAAAAATCCTACTCAAAGTTTTTTCTAGAGATTAGGTAGATCAGAGAAAACATTGACGGCTGTCACAGGACGAACACAGTCATTGACTTTTACCTTGATACTGGTATAGTCATGTACGATGATATAAGTATTAGAGTCTTCATAGTTATATGACATATTAAGCCCCTAAAGACTGCCTGTTCGATTGTGAATAGCAATAAACCTTCAAGTTACTTAAGATGTATTGGTTCGACACAGTGCAACATGTTTCTCAGTGAGATTTCAAAAAAGGTTATAATATGTGTTTACAAGAACACATGTGTTATCTTTGGTATTTTCTGAAACTTGACAAGATATAATTATTTGCCTATCCTATGTAACCGTGAAATCCTGTTTATTCATCAAAATGTTATTTACATTATGGGGGAGTTTCAATGATGCTTAACACCACAAAACTGTCAGTAAGGTAACGGGGTCATGTCATAACACACTGTTGCCCCCATAATACAATGCTTTCTGTCTAATAACAGTCATGCTCTTAGAATAGATAGAGAAACCAAACGGCTCCGTTTCTGACCTGATTACTCCCATTACATCGGAGAGTGACGTATCATCAGCAAGACCTTATTTTCCTCATCGAGATGAACATTACATAGAATGTTTTCATCCAACAATAATATTTGATGTATTAATATGGTCGGGCATATCATGGCAATACAAGCCACCTTGGCTAGTAGCTGACAGTCTTACGACCTAGAGATACATTGACTATGTATCAAAATCGTTCGCTGTACCCTTTCTTCAAGACCACATTGCTAGACCACATTCAGTCAAAGTATCATCTGCTTTCCTGTGCCAACACATTGTTTAAGTTCGCTTAGCGGGCGTCTTCGAATGATCTGGGGCATATTGAACATCAATGGGATTAGCACAGATGTCTAGTGTACAGCTAACTCATCAACAACGAGGTGCGGGTAGTGAAGGCGTTGGTTGCCATCTAAAAATACAGGGTTAATAGTAGATCCTCTCAATTAAGGCATATATGCCAATATGTTGTAGTAGTTAATTCCCTTGCTATATGAACACCGTCCAGGTAATCCACGCCCACACAGGTACATCATGTCTATTCAGGGGTGGCTACCTATTGATTACAGCGACGCACAATTAAAGTAATCATGTACTGTGCTAGCAGGATAGCATTAGAAATGCTTAACATGGACATAAAACGTTTTGCTCAAAATGGTTCCCATGCCAAGTTTCACGACAATGATGAAATCAACGTGTTCTGGTTGTGACTTGACATTACCTTTTTTAATCTAAAAGCAGCAGAATTGGTTTGTTTAGGCTTCAGCATAACAAACAGTCAACTTAAAACGTATTGTGTGCAATCCCATTCAACTTATATTAAACAAGAGGTGTATTTCAAACACATGTGCCACGCCACCTGGATAGTAATTTCCGATTTTTGATCGGTCAATGACTTGACCGTTGACCTTTCTGATCTCGTAATCAATTAGGGTCATCTTGTAATGATCAACCTCCCTTCCTATTCTGAGGACCACAGGCAAAATTACTCTCTAGTTATTGGCAGACATAGTCTTCATGTTGTATGTCACTGTGACGGAGGAACGTAGGTCAGATGTTTATGTTGTAGGTCACCGTGACCCCAAAGTGTGACCTACTGACCTCAAAACTAAAAGAAGTCACTTACATGTGATTACAAACCTCTCAACACTTCTTCGGAGTGTGAGAGCTTAATGAATAAAATATTTTCAATGGTATTGCAGTAAAAAGAAATGAATTCCTACATTAAAATGGCCGCCATCTTGAAAATGGCCGCCATTTTGAAAAATCAAATGGCTAACGTGCTTTTTTGGAAAAGGTCACATTGAACTACATATGTGCCAATTTTGGTGCTTGTATCACCAACTGAAAGATTTTGAGATATTTTCTACTTAATCTGCCCAGCTATATGTCCTCTAATTGTTTACAAATCAATAAATATTCGTTTTCGTCAATATCACCTTGTTCATTAAGCCATCTTTTTGGCAGAGTTACTGGTATTTATAAATAGTCTGGGATATTCACCAGCCCGATTAGCTCAGTTGGTAGAGCATCTGACTTGCAAGCAGGAGATTGCGGGTTCGAGTCCTATTACACTACTATAAAAAAGCTCTAGCGGACACCACGTTAATTTTACCAACCCACATTTCATTATTTTCTAAAAAAATTCAGTCATGTTTCATCAGCTCTAACGATTTCTCTGATACGTCCAGAGTTCATGCATTCGAAGAGCAGGACAGAGGCGTTTTTTGTCGTACATCTTATAGTTTATCTGAATGACATTATTATTAATAAGAATCATATTATTAGTTATTTTTTGCTTACTTGAGTATTCTTTACAATTATTTACACAAGCTGATGATTTCCTGACATAGCTGTTGAGAAAAAAAGAAAATGTAACCTTTACCACTGAGTACATTTACCCAAAAATCAATACATAGAGGATATTAAATGAGTGTGGATTCCGTATTGAATTTATTGAACAAGTTGTATAAAACAGTATGTGGCGAGCCTGAAAATACTGCGAAAACCAACATACCTGTTTGACATTGCTACTAATAACAAAAGATTGACACGTGCGTAATAAGGCTTTTTAAATTAGGAAATTAAAATCTTACGCCACTTCTTAAGGAAGAAGTGTCTTATCTCCCTTCTTAGCGTTAAAATACGTTTCATCAATATTTTCTTAGCTACGAATTCTTAAGTTTGGGAACGATTCTGTCTTAACCTTACGATAGCTCATGGGCTATCTTAAAGATAAGAAAACGCAGCTTCTGCCTTTATTATTACGAGACAGCCTTTTATTTAAAGACTGTTGAGTGTGATGTACAAGATATTAGTAAATAAAGGAAAAGAAATTCAATTTTATGTTCAGGGGCGTAGTCAGTTATAAATGAATTTTATGCACACAAGGAAGAATGTAACCCCCGCTGTTACTTGGTTCTGGATTTTTTATGCCCCGCAATTCGAAATGGTGGAAGAGCGTAAAGTGTTCCCCTGTCCGTCCGTGCGTCTGTTTGGGTTAGGGTTGGTACATTTTGGCATTGTGAGGTTCAATTACATACAAACTGAAATTGTGGGGATGATTTTGACTTATTGGGTGCGATCGCGACTTGTGGGATAATAACACCGAAAGGATCAAAGGGTGCACCCCACAACATACCTCTCATGAGAATGTCTGTCCGTTCCGAGAAAGAACTCAAGAACTATTTCAAGGATTGGTTTCACATTTTAAATGAAGGGATACAATATTAAATACAGGTCAAGTTCGATTTCATATAAAATCCAAACAGGAGTTATATAATTTTTATGGTCCCTTTTTGACTTAGCTCTCGGGAGGCATTCGTGTTAGACAGACGGACATATTTCTAGTTTAAATTAAAACTCAAATGGTGAACTTTCAGTTGTACTTGCAGGGATTAGAAGCACTGTCAAATAGTAACTGTTTGAATCATGCATTTTATTTCAAACACCGTGATTAACGATTATTAGACATAATATTAGCTTTCGATCGCATTTTTATATTGTTCACTTTTCCAATTAAGGTTACGCACGTGCGTATGTGCGTATCACTGATGTTATAACTTGTTAACAATCTGATATTTTTAAAACTTATTTTAAGACCGTGAACACATTTTTGTCTTCAAAAGAAATCTTTTTGGCATTTCTCTTTAACCGATCGTATGTGCGTTTAATAAATAGCCATAAAACATATTTTTCATGATAAAAATTGAAAAATAAAGCTAATATATTAAATGCATTTGGAGTTTTTGTATTTATTAACTGTTCTTCTTCGAATCTTACTGTGAAATCTTACGACTCAAACGATAACAATTTGATCTGACTAGAATTAATCATAAACGGTATGGTTGGGTTGTCCAACATACATAGGCGTGCGAATAAAGTAATTCTTTGTGCAAGTTTGAGCGACTCAAAAACACGTACATTTATCATGATGCAATATTCACATTGTTTAAAAACACATTCCCAGTTAAGATATTTATAGTTTACATTTTCTGAAAGATGAGAGCTTCATCTTTAATTTGGTATATACTTTACAAAAATTGGTTGAGAGATAAAATAAAACTCTAACATATGTATAGAATCAATTGTATTTTTTTATTTACATAGCTAGGGCCGGTGAATACACTTTACCCGTGTAGACTGTGTCGCAATGTGTACACTACGGTAGCGCTATGCACTGACCTCGGGGCATTATGGGTATTTGCAGGAACTACTTACAAAATGGAAATTATAAACAATAACATAGCGTGACGTCACCGTATGGTACACATTGGAGCCAAGCGTACTTCAACATTGCGTTTCATTGAATAATGCGTGTTATTGACGAAAGCATAAGAATAGAAATGGTACTACGTATTCATTTTACATAACTAAACAAATTTGTTAATAACATACAACCAGGGTCTTTCAATTGAATTCTATTTGAGTGACCCTGATACAACCGATCTGGTTGTTTTGACATTTTTAATCCTTCCGCGGAACTATACCTTTAGCGTATGTATAACTATCTAAGGGCCCGTTTTATCAACGTTCTTACGATAAGAATTTGCGTAAGTTTTTCGTACGAACTTCGTACGATCTTAAGAGCATTTCATCAATATTTTCTTACGCAAGCAGGTGCTACGAATTCGTAAGTTACTGTGCAAAAGTTAAGAACGGTCCCAACCTGTCGTAAGTTTCGTAAATATGGCCGCAGCGTTTGTTGTAGGACCTAGAAATAGTCGTAAAAGACGGGTTTTTTTCACCAGAAATTGGTTAATTTGGATAAACTAAGTGAGCTGCAGCCCTCTGGAGGATTGAGAGGTACCGACTGGGCAAGGCCGCGCACTATGATATCTGCGTGATCTTCTCGGGCGATCATTAGAGTGGAAGTATTCTAGAAGTCAGCCTGTGCCAGTCCTAACGAAGGTAAGTAAAAATCAAATACACGGATGCCGATTTGTCACTTAGACGTGCACGTTTGATATTGAAAGATAACTAAAGGGTGTTGCAGTTTTCATTTATTAATCAGAACTTAATTAGCGTATTTCAGTTAATTAATATGCATAGGAAAGCGTTATTTAAATAGTAAATGATAAAGAATTTTAATTTTATACCACACATGATCTGACCAGGGTCTTTCAATTGAATGGTCTGGACTCGTGCTCTTCAGGCGCTTATCTCTGTATAAACATCAAGTTGTGCTATCGATACTTAGCGGAGAGCTTTTTTTCACGCGTGTATAGATAACACACACATTTTCAATCTCCATTTAGTCAAAACAAGAGATCGAAAATTTAAAATAAAATCATGAATTAACGGAGTAATGATCTGTCTAAAATGTGTTGCAAGCATTTCAGCGATAGATGATTATTAAAGACGGAATCACTTACTAAAAATAGTAGATTCCATTACAACTGGTCAAACTAAAAATGGCGAATTCGTCAAAAAGGCTCAAATTCATGTATTATTATTTCTTAGCATCGGAAACAATATGAAAAAGTAACCGCATGATTTAATTCAACAACCTTTAAAAGACATGAGTTAATCCCGACTACATCACTCTATAACTTAAAAGGGTTATATTTACTTACGAAAAATACACGCTTTGCGACAACAATCTAGATCTGGGCTTAAAACGAGTTTTCGTCCATTATATACTTCGGATTTCAACATAAATAAATGGATTTTATCGTAAGAAATTGGTCAAATTAGAAGGGGATATTTACGATCTAACTATTCGTGGAGCTCTACACCAATAATGTTTAGTAATTTGTAAATATTAGGGTATCTATTTCAATGCGTTATTCACCGTTTCACAATGACAGCCATCTTGCGCGCGACCACGTGATCGCTACACAACGCTTTAATTTACGGAGTCCAGACCCTTCTATTTGAGTGACCCTGATCTGACCAACCCGTTCCAAGTGATCTTAACGAAATTTACACTCGCTATTCATTAATTTAAGCTAGATCGGGCACAAAAACTGTAACTCATAACCAGTTATGCAATGTTTCAACACTTTCATGTAAATGTGTGGGAATGGGATGAGACCCAAAGCCAGAAATGGTTATACAAAACAAGGGTTGTAACTCTGTTTGAGATTCATCAGTGCAGGGATGCTATGCATCCCTGATCAGTGTAAAGTTATTGCATATCATGAAATTACTGGATGCACATCAATCAACAAAACTTAAGTTAATGTAAAATGTGATGTGTATTTCTTGATTTTCTTCAATATCAATTTGATATATCATTTAATTCCTACCTTAATATTTTTACTACTTTTTTCAGATCCTAGGTATGCAAAGTCTTTCCAAAGGTGATTTTTTTCTCCAAAATGCGGATCTACATGGTGTCAGAAAGACCACTGTTTGCAGGGTTATTGAAGCTATTAATGAAAACTTGGATAACATCATGTAAATTTTCTTTTTTACACAGATATGCTCCTTATTACTACCAAATTCATATCCAAAGTTAAACCAAATATAAAAATCTGCATGATTTAACTTAATTCTTTAAAGAATAATACTTTTTTCATTTTACATGGACTATACAGCAAGTTCTCATAATTTACATTGAACATCCAAGCTTTTGTTGACAATAACATGAGGTATGTAGATATTTATTACAGGGGTATTCATATTTTTGTAGCCCGCACAATCAAGTAAAAAGCATCATCAAATCTGTAAATTCTACCAGACTATACAGTTGATATTGTTGTATAGTATATGGTTGTCATTGAATTATTAAAACTGATGATTATAATTATTTGCCTCTTGTGTGTTAATAAGAAGTTCTCTTTAAAGAAATTCATTAATATAAATTTGTATGTATATTTTGGCTTGTTTGATATGTTTTAAGAAAGTTGTCTTTCAGCTGTAAGCCTGCCCGGTTAGCTCAGTGGTTACAGTGTTTGTCAACTGATCGAGAGGTTGTGAGTTTGAACCCCGGGCGAGGCTCACACTGTCCTTGACAAATTTGACTAAAGATATTACATCCTATGTTAAATTGTCCTCCACCTCTGAATTGTGTGGGTTAGCTTGGCAGAAGCTTGCGGATAGAATATGGTTAGTACTGGTTACGGCTTGAATGAAGTCTAGGAAGTCTAGGACAGCTGGTTAGGATAACTGCCCGCCACGATATGACTGAAATAATGTTGAAAATGACGTAAAACACGATGAAACAAACAAACAAACTTTCAGATGTGTTTGGTATATCATTGTTTTGTATTCTATGTAAATGATTTCAGATTCTGGCTGTAGTTGCTAAGTGACCTGACCAGTGTCACAACATGATTCTGCTATCTTCAACAGCAGTGGAATAAAGGTTACAGTAAAATTTTATTATTCTGCTTTAATAGTCATTCATTTCTCTTAGGCCATTGTTAGATTCACTTCAAATACAAGTTTACTTTCAAAGTCTCATCAACTTTTTTGATGTCACAATACAAGAAGGTTGTATTCCATTAAGAATGATGTGACATTGGTATTTTTTACCAACATTTGTTTTAAATCACTGTCTAGAAGCAGCAGAAATATGCCAAATAATTCTTTTTTCAATAATATTGCCAACAACAATGAACAGCATGTGGCAACAATTACTCAAGTTGTTATGAAAAAAGCTAAATTTAAACATTAATTTGAAGTAATTGCAATATATTTCTGGAATCATATTATCAATAATTTATCAATCTATTATTTTGTATGTTATTTAATTAAAAAAATTCCTAGGACTACAATTATTTGCCTCGTTTATACACACTATATGTTTTATCTTGTTTTTCTTGTCTATTCATATGCATGTTACGTAGTAAATACATGTATACAATTGAAATCTCTAGTATGAATGACTGTGCAAGATACAAATGCAATGAAAACCACTTTACAACAAAATACCTTTCATATTATTCAGCGAAAGTAAAAATGGCCATTTTTCTAATTAAAAAAAGGAGGATAATTCTGTCAAAATGCATGATAGAGTTATAGTTCCACTCATCACACTCTACTAATATTTCAAGTTTCATGGGATATCTCATAAATACTTAAGTAATTATAAGTAACAGGAAAAGTGACAATTTTTCTAAGTCCAAAAGGGGCATAATTCAGTCAAAATGAAAGTTATAGTTATGATTCTTGCTCACTGCACTTCCTCTAATCACACTCTACCATTATATCAAATTTCACAGCATCTCTCTTCATGCGGGGTTCACAGCTGCAATTTCTGTGTGAGCAGATAGTGTTTCAATGGATACCCACTGTCTCCTAGCAAAATGCCAACTCTATTAGTCTCCAAATGTCCCTGTAAAAGTATACATTCATCTAGAATTACATAATTTATATGTTTGGACAATAATTTCAATTCAATGTACACAAATGTCATGTATTTACTACGTAACATGCATATGAATAGACAAGAAAAACAAGATAAAACATATAGTGTGTATAAACGAGGCAAATAATTGTAGTCCTAGGAATTTTTTTAATTAAATAACATACAAAATAATAGATTGATAAATTATTGATAATATGATTCCAGAAATATATTGCAATTACTTCAAATTAATGTTTAAATTTAGCTTTTTTCATAACAACTTGAGTAATTGTTGCCACATGCTGTTCATTGTTGTTGGCAATATTATTGAAAAAAGAATTATTTGGCATATTTCTGCTGCTTCTAGACAGTGATTTAAAACAAACCTTGGTAAAAAATACCAATGTCACATCATTCTTAATGGAATACAACCTTCTTGTATTGTGACATCAAAAAAGTTGATGAGACTTTGAAAGTAAACTTGTGTTTGAAGTGAATCTAACCATGGCCTAAGAGAAATGAATGAATATTAAAGCAGAATAATAAAATTTTACTGTAACCTTTATTCCACTGCTGTTGAAGATAGCAGAATCATGTTGTGACACTGGTCAGGTCACTTAGCAACTACAGCCAGAATCTGAAATGAAATCATTTACATTGAATACAAAACAATGATATGTCACCTGTTGTTCTCATAAATTCTAAGAAAAATTCAATAACAAGTAGAAGCAGTTATGTGAAAGTATGCATGTAACTGTTTAAATCCTGTGACTGTTATTTTCAAAATCTGATCTTTCAAAAAGTACTGGTCTGAGTACATAAGGCAACAGTCTTAATTTGCCAATGTAAATTATGAGAACTTGCTGTACAGTCCATGTAAAATGAAAAAAGTATTAATCTTTAAAGAATTAAGTTAAATCATGCAGATTTCATATTTGGTTTAACTTTGGATATGAATTTGGTAGTAATAAGGAGCATAACTGTGCAAAAAAGAAAATTTACATGATGTTATCCAAGTTTTCATTAATAGCATCAAGAACACTGGAGAAAACCCTGCGAACAGTGGTCTTTCTGACACCATGTAGTCTGTAGATCCGCATTTTGGAGAAAAACCACCTTTGGATAGACTTTGCAAACCTATCTGAATCTGAAAAAGTAGTAAAAATATGTAAGTACCATAGTTTCAGACCAGACAGTACGGATCTAAAAAAAGAGTCATAATCAATTAAGGTAGGAATTTAATGATATATCAAATTGATATTGAAGAAAATCAAGAAATACCTATCACATTTTACATTAACTTAAGTTTTGTTGATTGATGTGCATCCAGTAATTTCATGATATGCAATAACTTTACACTGATGAATCTCAAACAGAGTTACAACCCTTGTTTTGTATAACCATTTCTGGCATTGTGTCTCATCCCATTCCCATATATTTACATGAAAGTGTTGAAACATTGCATAACTGGTTATGAGTTACAGTTTTTGTGCCCGATCTAGCTTAATTAATGAATAGCGAGTGTAAATTTCGTTCAGATCACTTGGAACGGGTTGGTCAGATCATGTGCGTTGTATAAAATTAAAATTCTTTATCATTTACTATTTAAATAACGCTTTCCTGTGCATATTAATTAACTGAAATACGCTAATTAAGTTCTGATTAATAAATGAAAACTGCAACACCCTTTAGTTATCTTTCAATATCAAACGTGCACGTCTTAGTGAATTTCTTCGTTGTCTTCTGCAGACGGCCGGATTGTTTATATGGACAAAAATGAGGTGACACCGGGTATTGGCGAAATATATACTAATCCGTAATTATCAACTGACGAATCGGCACGCGTGTATTTGATTTTTACTCACCTTCGTTAGGACTGGCACAGACTGACTTCTAGAATACTTCCACTCTAATGATCGCCCGAGAAGATCACGCAGATATCATAGTGCGCGGCCTTGCCCAGCAGGTACCTATCAATCCTCCAGGGGGCTGCAACTCACTTAGTTTATCCAAATTAACCAATTTCTGGTGAAAAAGCCGTCTTTTACGTCTATTTCTAGGTCCTACAACAAACGCTGCGGCCATATTTACGAAACTTACGACAGGTTGGGACCGTTCTTAACTTTTGCACAGTAACTTTCGAATTCGTAGCACCTGCTTGCGTAAGAAAATATTGATGAAACGCTTTTAAGATCGTACGAAGTTCGTACGAAAAACTTACGCAAATTCTTATCGTAAGAACGTTGATAAAAACGGGCCCTATATGCACGGGTATGTGATAATTTTGTATACTCGCCTGATAACAATGGGATAGTGGACTGATATATATCTATAAGTCTTTGTTGATGTCAAAATAAACTGTTTGCCACAAAAACGTTTTACAGTCCAGAAACCGCCTTCTGAAAACAGATCTATAGTGTAAAATGTGAGGCTTTTAATTTCAGTGAAATTCCTTAAGCGTGTTGATTGTTGATAACAACTTTTAATATGTCTTTGATATTTAAAAAAATCCATAATTCCATAAGACTTATAGATATATCAGTCCAGTTATCCCATTGTAATCAGGTGAGCATATAGAATTTTTAATAATTTATTACCTAATTATCTGAGCTAATGATTTTGTATCGTACCTGCCAACCATGATGGATAGAAATCGCATTTCAATGTTTTTCAATCGAGTTTGAGATCATTATTTCTGTTGGTAGTTGGAACAGATGACTTTGTACACGTCCAATTAATTTCACTGGTGTTACTTTCATCGGAACAGAAGTAGTTAATGATGTTTACGTAAACATAATTATATTATCGTTAAACAAAAAGGTTAGACTTTTGAATATTTGGAAGAAATGGATTCGTACTCAAAAACGTACATTTTTGTGTTTGTGGTATTGCGTTTCACATCTTCGCTGGGAAGTTTTTATTTCTTTGAGCAAAGACAATTACCATTACTGTTTGATAAGCAAGGGTATATAGTTGAAGAAATAGTCGCAGGGAATGCGATTGAATGTAACAGGCGATGTGTAGCCATTGGATGTGCTGGGACTCTGTTCAGAAATAGCGGTAAGTTATATTTTGAAACGATTTTGAATACAAATGTAAGCTACCTGTTAATTAATTATTTTAGTATACGTACTTTTTATTGTAGTTCAATTAATTAGTCTGTTTTGGGATGACGAGACACTTTTTGGCAGCGACCTGGCCCTTCAGAATTCATTTCTGAAATCGGCCAACTGGAAAGTCTACTATTTTTGTCGCTCGTCATGAGCCCGATATGAACAATATGTACTTGTATGTTGTAAATAAATACATTGTATACACTTGACTTATTGTTGATACATTTTCTTACTCTACATGGATAATGAATATTAGATAGTTAGTAGTGACAGCGAATGATTATAAAAAAAATTCTATTAATTATACATTTTCAAGAATTTATTATGAAAACAGAAAAACTACTATAGCATGGGCTAGATTTTTGACTCTGAAGAAAAGCAGGGCTTTCGTCGGATTAGTAATAAAATGTGTTGTTTTAGACTTATTACAATGTTCATTATAAATCTAACGATGTCTTATGTATTGTTCTGAACTTAGTGAAAATTTATTCTGTTCTCTTTGTAGTTTTAAAGTTATTGCGAACAGGTACGAATTGCATTTCTCAAACGTGCGTACGAATACATTTATCACTGTGTATAGTGATATACTATAGTATTTTTGTGTTGATAAGTCAATCTTACTGTTGATGCATTATCTATCACTATTTTAAATTGTGTATATAACATTTTATCCTGTTTCTACATTGTTTTTAGACCTAATAAAGCAGTGACTGGATAAACCTGGCTTTATCCTGTCACTAGATCACGTGGTTTGCTCTATTTCGTCACTTTGTATTCATACGCGCCGTAGTCCGCTCGTTATACAACAAAGTGTGCTTTTTATGTTACAAAATGATACAATGATGTATAAACAAAGTGGATGTTTAAATCTCAACGTACTCTAAGAGTTTTTATTCTAAATAACGTGACGATTGTATGGGACTATTTAACTGTCGCGTCATGTTGCTGAACGGTTATGACGATGTTAAAGAGAGGCATTGCGTGCGTTTTTAAATCCAAATAAATAGAGTTTTGAGACTTATTTTCGTGTAGAAACAGATATTTTGTTGCAGCAACAGGATAAATCGAATTCATGGTTGGTGCTGAGATGGAGAAAGTTTATCCGGTTCGGCACGAAAGCTAAAATGGGCTCGCCAGAGGCTCGCCCATTTCAGCTTTCTAAGCCTCATCGGATAAACCTTCTCCATTTCGGCACCAACCATGTATTCTCTATGTAATTTACATGTAATAATCATTGTACTGTAAATATATAGCATATCACCTTTTGAGTTGGAAATAAAGATATTGAATTGAATTGTATTAATCTGCCGAAAATGTTTTGACAAATATAGTTCTTAAGTTGTGTAGTTCTTGACTGATTGAGTCAGGTTTTAAAAAATATCAAATTTGTCTTATTGTATGGAAAGAGATTCTTTTTGAGCGGTTAAAGTATAAAAAGTTGCATTTTTATCTATCCCCACTCAGTTGATTCTCCGTTTTCTTCTTGTGGATTTATCCAAGTTTTTGTTCTTTTTTTAAATACCCTTCATTTTGTGTACCTGTACGTATGTACCTAGTTTTACAGACAAATATATATCTTAAATTGTATAGTTCTTTTCTTACATTAATCTAATTCTCCGTATTGCTTGGAAAATAAAATTCATTGTGTGTGCCTCAAGAGACTTAATTTAAAAGACAGACCCGAATGCTTTAGTAGTCATGCAATTTTTATTCCCATTAATGTTAATTCATTCTACATGAAATTAAAGTTATTGTTATTTATCTCTTTTATTTATCAATCAAGGGGTGTTTGCCGGGTATGACCGCTTAGTTAATATTGTGAATGTTTTTAGTAATGTTGTTTCATTCATATGTTCGTCCGTCAGTTCGTTTATTCTTTTGTTCGTTCGCTCGTCTGTTCGTGTTTTTTTCATTTATCCAATCATTCATTTATCAATTAATTCATGCATCATTCATTTATATATTTGCTTTTTGTATTTGATCATCGTCTCAACATTATATAATTACCACTGTTATTGTATTTTGAGGATGAAAATATAATTACATGGATTTATGGAGACTTAAAGTAAAATAATTGTCACATTTCAGATCAAACGGACGACAACAAATGTTATAATACAACAACGCATTTTGGCTACACGGGTACACTGAACACGACCATATCGGGTCGTACTTGTCAACGATGGGATGTTACGACCCCCCACTCCCATTCAGTGATTCTCCCAGGGGCAGAGAACTTCTGCAGAGACCCAGACTCCAGTGGTCATCCTTGGTGTTACACAACTGATTCTTTGGTCAGATGGCAGTTTTGTGATGTTTGCAAATGTATGACGCCGGGAAGTGAGTATACTGGCATGTATTAGCTTCTTGTTGATTTCTACGTGGCTTTCAAAACGAAAAATACCTATCATTGATTCATTATTCACCAATTTTATATCTATGTAACATATAAACAAACTTAAAAAAGCTCATTTTTAAACATATGAATTCGTTGTGACTTTTGTTGTCTATATGAACAATTTTAAAACGAACTGAATAACGATTCAGCATACACAATGGAAGGATAATACGTCATGGCACACCTGCTAAATGCTTCTCGGGATAGTTTAGCTGTCCATGACCGTCGTTCTTGTTTCATGTTACACTGCAAACTAGTCCATATAAGTTCAGTTTCCAGGTGTACTTTCAGTACTTCGATTTTGTAAACAATCTCTGGACTTAGAGGTTAATTGTTTTCTGTATGAAATGATTTAAGTAGCATAAAATGATGTAGTGCACCAAAGATTGACTGTCGTATATCCTACCACTGATACATGTCATGATTTATTTCAGCAACATGCAGACTATACAGTTCAACATTTGATCCAGATTCCTATAGAGATAATTACGAGTATTACATCAAGATATGAACAAAAGACAACTTTAGATCTTCATGCATTCATATTTAATCTACTATAATTTCTTACACTGCATGGATAAACAGATCTAATATACTAGTATACTGATTGATCTACATATTACAATCAGCATGAATATTGTGCCCCCTGGGACATCAGACTTAATCGGCTTATTTCCACAACCCCGTATGTCATTTTTTCACATTTTGAGAAAATCGCATTTGAAGTTTTGAACTGCAATAACTTTTTTATAATTGATGACACATGAATGAATTTTTATGTGCATATGTAAAATTATGTCATCTACTTATATTCCAAATTTTATAAATATGTATTGAACCAGTTTGCTATTATTTCAAATTATATTTTTCAAAATTCTGTTGTTAATCAGAAAATGCTAGTCAAAATTGAATTCTAAAACCCCATATTGAGATGCGGGTTTTTAGCAACATCTTCATGGCACTTCTAAAACCTAAACCTGAGATACGGGGTTCTTAGAGAAACAAATACGACAAAAAGTGAGAAGTGGAGTAATGTTCGGATGGTAAAGAAGATAAACACAAATAAACTAAGATGAAACTATTATTTACATCTAGCACAACGAGTTAACACACGTCTTATAAAACATTGAATTACAAAGACGTCATCCTGACATATCAATAACTAGCAATATAGTTAAAATTAAACCATCGATAACACCGTAAACTCCGTATATATAATCATGCAAAACTCAGTTTACTGACTAGATACTAGTATTTATGATAAAAATATTTCACATATTATATGGTTTGTCGGGATATACTGTAATGTCACCTAATTACTTTTGTAAATGACATTCCGTAACAGTCTACCTTTGTTTCTTTGACTGTGCATCATATTTAAAATCTTAAAGGAATCTATCTTCAAGTATGCTAGCACTCCAAAGTATTTTTTATAAACACAATTTTCCCCATGTTCATTCAGAATTCGCTTTATGACTAAGCTTGGTTATTCTGTTGCTTCTGTATAGTATACAAATATTTGATCTTCATACACTTACATGTATATCTACAATGCCCTTTACAGTCTTTCTGAATTTTGATATCCTTCTTCTGTAGCTGGTCTCCTCTCGAACTTAAGTATTTTTTTCATGTCTGGCCCCTACGTTTTCTTATATTGTTTTGCTAATTACCCGGGTCTTTAAATCTTTTCCTACTTCTATTAAGAGTATCTTCTATACGGACTTCTAATTTATTTGCATTTGTACTATTGTCAATAACCTCAATTGAATCAGTGTATGGCCCAGTATCTGTTGTTAGTTCTACATCTTCCGTTTCAGATCCTTTCTTATCAGCATTGCTTATATTAACTTCTGCATCTACGCTGCTACATTTGTATTTTGAGAATATGAACAGTTTTATTCCATTTCTTCAACAAATAATGAGAGGAATGTGTCTGCATCATACAATTGAATGGTATATAACCAATTCATTGTAGCTTGCATCAACAAAAAAAAAGTTTACATTATCTGGTTTACATTCCGGGCTATTCAAAACATCGGTGTCATGCTCAATATCATTGTATTTATCATCCTCAAATGTGTCAATCTCGTTTGCTGTCTCTTTATAACAAGCAGTTGTAATCACACACACCCGCGACTTCTGTACTAGATCTGCATTTATCCTTATTGTTTACAGCTGGTTCTGTATATTTCAAGAATGTGGGCTGTGGTTTCCATTTCTTCAACGAACGATGAAGCCATCATATCCGTATTGCACACATGTACTGTATATATTTCATTGTTGTTAATGTGATGGAGGTACTCAAAGACAACAGTTTGAGATATGATCTGTTCAAACTTTCACGAACAGTGACGTCCAGTGTTTTATGGAAATATACATAATGCCAATATATATTTTCATTGTTTACAATGCTTTATGTCCAGAGATCATTGCAAGCGTCAACAGTGATCAGCGACTAAAAGTCTTGTTAAAACATATGTTTTAAAGAGTATATTGTGTAATGTTTGTAAAACTTAAGTATAAAGTTCTATTCCATATTAAAAAACAACATGGAAATCTTCATTTACAAAAAGTTCACTTTCGGAAAGGTCCACAATCCTAGTATTTGCAGCATAAAAAGAAAGCATATGTGAAAGCTTGCCTGTGTGAAAATCTCTGACACCGAACTCTGGAACGCAATACATGACAACAGCAGTTATACGAACACCAAATTATTCTTCCCCTATAATACTATACCCCCTAACGATTCGAATCCCGAGAGGAGCGAATTATTTCATGATATCCAGCTAGCTTATCCACTCGTGCCTGAAGTAATGCACGGAGGTGCACCTTGAGTCTTCTTCCATAATGAAAGGTAGGAGTCGCAATATGATCTCAATATGGGTCGGTGCGAAGTTAAACCAAACAAAACAAACATACACACTATAAGACTGTATCAATATTCCAAACGTATCCGATATAATGTTCATCCGAACAGAGGTAATATTGACACATATGTATATCTGGTCCAGAAACAGTTTCTGCTTAATAAAATGCAAAATGATATTCACACAATAGAAACTTTCACTGAATTCACGTAAACTTACATGGTTGTAGTAAAAATAAACGCCGTAAGTATGTTTCTGAAGTAAGTTAACAACATCATGAGCGGCCATTACAGTTTTATCCTGTATCACGTGGTACAGAATAGGACGATTTGATTGGATATAAAAGTTACGGGACTCTAGAATTAAAGTTAAGCGTAAATGGTTTGTGGAATTCGGATTAACCCAACTTAGGGGAGGCATAGAAGCATGTAAGTAGGTTCATTGTAAAGAGCTCATCGAGACGAAAAAAATGATAGCAAAATCTCAATATCGCCAAAAATTGAGTTACGGGGTTGTGGAAATAACCCGACGTTATATCATAGACAAACGTTTAGAACACGAACAGTTATTTAAGCAATTTCCATTTAAGATACGTACTCATGAACATAAGTACATGTAGTAGAGTCCAAAACATACAAAAAATCATATCAAAAATAGGCAGAAAATAGTAGAAATATTGAATACAGAACAAGTAGAATGTATCCTATAGGAACATAGGAAAAACAACATATAACTACATGTAGTAGTTTGAACATATATTGTTTTGCTTTCGGTTCTTCGTTGTTATGTTAATCCTCATGTTTTACTATAATTTGATTATAACTGTCAGACATTAATTAATGTATAGAGCAGGTGGTTGACTAACAAGTTCGGTTTGTAGACATTGAAAGAAAATATAGATATAAAAATGGAGAAATGAAATATTCTTAATGAACGAAATGTATGGTAGTGAGCAGAAAGTATTCTCGGTAGTGATGGTCTACAATAAATTTGTATTATAATATTGACTGAGACTTAATCTAAAACTAGTTAAGACCATACTTTAAATATGTTAGTTTGATGTTACTCGTTGTAACAATTCTAATTAAGTTTATAACTTAACAAATTACCATCATTATATTTTATATGTTTTACGTACATGACTGTATTCATGTTTTTTCTCTTGTATTACGGTAACAAACGTGTTGTTTGTAACTATGAATGTATTAACCTTTTAATTCGTGTTGAGCTTTTCATTATATTCATTTTACTTGCAGGTACATTATAATTCTTTAAAAAAATGACAGTCACTTCAATACATATCCAATTCACAGGCAGAAGTAACGGACCTGTGAGTGATGGTAAAATTGTAATAAATTCTACATAAAACACAATAACTTAAAGGGGCATGCCCTGGAACTGTTGTGTCTTTGGTTTTATACACCAAAAATGCGTTTAACACTTGTAAAAACAATTATTACTGAAAAGTCAAAGAAGAATGTGCCTTCAAAAATGGCCCTATAACGCACGCGTGGGTATTTATATGCCGGTTTAAATAAAAGCCTTACAAGCCTTTTATTGACGACAACGATATTTCCGATTCGTCTGAGAATTTAACTTAGCGTGCGCGCTGCCTTTCAAGCAGCAAAACAATGATATTTACCTATAATTGATCGATAGATAAGCTTTATGTCGCAAACAATGAACATGACATGAGCAATACTTACCATTTCACAGTTTGTTGACATTTTTTCCGCTTTTGACAGATCCCGAAAGGGTCGAGTTATGAAAATGACGAATATTTTCTAAGGCGTAATCGGCAGGTTTGGTAAATCTTGAAATGTGTATTTTGAGTCAAATAGCGGGACATTTCGTAAATATTTTACAGGACTTTCATTAATTGATTTAGGCATTCAAATGATACCAATTTGATTTATATTCGAGACTCTTCAGTTCCAGGGCATGCCCCTTTAACCAATAATTACCTTAAATGAAAAATAAAATTGTCCCAAAATTTTACCCCATTCGTGGAATTCAACTGGTATTATATACTATAAGAAGGCGTATAACTTTTCGTTTCGGTGAATAAGCACCACCTTTACAAAACACAAAATTATAAAGCAATAAGAACTAATCTTCAAATCAAAATTTCCAGCGGATTCAGGTATTGTACTGTTTTGCACCAAATAAGACCAACACTAAATTCCTAGACCAATCCGTTTCCGAGAAATCTAACAAGAAACGCTAGAATTTTATCCGATTTCGTTTTGTCGGAAAAAATGCGGCCACCCCAAAATGGACTAATTTCACATTAATACAGATATACAAACTCTTACAGAAGACGCAAATTCTCGGGAAATCGGGGTTTAAACTACACCGTACACCGCCATAGCTATTATAAATGTTACGTGATTTCTAGCTTATTTCGACCGCACGTACATTACGTCATTCATTTACAGTGTACATAAATATGAAGCATGTATGTGCCATCCAGTTATTACTGCCCCCCCCCCCCCCCCACCCCACAGAATCCAAAGACATGACAGATATAGGTAGGGAATTTCAGAACAAACATTGCTTTGTTGGAGGAGTTTGTAAAACCATTTATACGAAGTGAAGGGTAATTTCATAAAAAAACGAGAACTGACAGTAATCCACAGTGAGCGAAGGGAATCATATAAAGAAGACCAAAGGATTGTGGGATAGATAGAATACTGATTTATGACAGCTGTCATAAATTGATGAATAACTTTAACTGGTTAAATCAACCTTCTAATACGACCATGTTTAGGAAGTCAACAGCTGTGCATGTTTCGATTAATTACTTAGTATATCAGTATAAATTTTGATTGTAGTTCATATCTCAACATTGTTTCATTTTCTTCAAGAACGATTGCCTGTCTTTTTTTTGAAAAATCAGAAGAAGTTGTTTTCCCGAAGACGATAGTAGTTTAGTCTGTCATCGAAATGCGTTTACCAGGAGTTTGCATTTTATTTGCAATATTTATTTACGCGATTTATTCCGTAGACGGAGCAGCAATGCATGAAGATCTTCAGACTGAAATTGGTAAGATTAACTGTAAACTTGATTTCCGGTTTGCTTGGCCCATTTAATTAATCTATGAACATCAAATGTCTGCAAAGAAAACCATTGAAATTAATACTAGTATAAGGATCCGTACGTATAACCAGTAAGTCAAAACGCCTCCGTATATCATCAAAGAAACGCCTCCGTATATCATCAAAGAAACGCCTCCGTATATCATCAAAGAAACGCCTCCGTATATCATCAAAGAAACGCCTCCGTATATCATCAAAGAAACGCCTCCGTATATCATCAAAGAAACGCCTACATACATGATTGTTTTAATCTCCTCTCGAACTTATTATAGTTTACGGAAGATCTGTGAAGTACTGTGAACATAAAGGACTGAGATTGTTGCGACGCTCAAAATTCAAGGATTATGATAACTGCAGTAGATGTACGTGCAAGAATAATGGGCTGTCCTGTTACACGTAAGTAGATCTTTATGAGGGTTGTCCCTTAAGTTATATGTAGACTTTTCTCATAATTCCGAACAAAACAGCTAAAGTGATAAAGTATAAAAGTAAGTGATATCGTTGTCCGTAAACATTTATTGGGCTGTGAGTACTTTGATTTGCTGAGGCATTCAAACGATAGTTTAGCTTTCCTTAGCCGTCACTCGCTCGGCGTGCATGAATTTTGATGCGGACCAAAGTACTACGTTTCCTACATTCGCCATGCAAATGTTAACTTGAATAAAACCTAGATCCCGTTCCATGCTGCACTGCGTGTCCATGTTAGACAGTTAGTCCAGTTTCGATGAATACTTTCAGTACTTTGATTACATTTATAACCTCACGAACAGGATTACGTCACCCTTGCTAACAAATTACACTTTATCTTGCTTAACTGATCGGTAGTTGTCAGTTATTGCATGATTGTCCTGGTCCGTTTCATTCTTTCCAAAACCTCGTATTTACCAAAACAGAATAATTCTTGTACGATACTGGCCGTAATACAGAATGGAAGAGATCGATTTGCTTGTATATATGAATTTACTGTTGAACCTCACAAACTGCATGGCTGGAGGAAAGTGCTTGATAAAATGATGATAATGTATTATTTAAGCACGTGTATTTTATCATTTTCAGCATGTTTCCACTGATGCTGATCCCAGAAGATTCAGAATGCACGTACCAAATAGTTGGCTGTAAAGTGAAATGGGTAATGAGAAAAGACGAAAAGATTCGATGTCCAAAGGATAAGATTCCAGACATAAATAAATGATACAGAAAAACTCAAATAAGTTGACTTTAATCTAGACACCTTAGTGAATAAAGCATGACAAAAAACTAATCTGGTCATTATTACTATGTCTTATTTTCACGGGTCTGATACATCGTTTAAATGACATACGACATACGACAAAAATAATTAGGTCACACACCATGGTAAATATGCTTATGACTATGTATCAAAGCTACGTTGGTGTCAACAGTTCCTGTTTGTAACAAAAATGACATCAAAATGCCGGTAGACAGAAATTTACTAGAAAAAGTATTAAATTTGTCCTTAACAAAACTCAATATTTATGTAAATAAGAAAATGAAATATTCGGTGGTGGTTGATGTTGCTTATACTGTGGTTTATTTCTTAATTCACTACACTCATCTAGGTCATCACTACACTCATCTAGGTCATTATTGTGCGAAACTGTATTGTCGTCCTGTTCATTTCGATCCTTTTTTGCACCAAGTTCTTAATTTAAATTTCCTGTTTGACCTTGTCCATCGCCATGTTGCTGCTGTTTCTATTTGAGTGATGTGCCGACATAATTCCATGAAAACTATCATCGTCATTATGATAACCGTATGTTGTAGGCACGGGCAGAGGAGAAAACCATGATGTTAAGTTCTCTTAACTAGTTAAGCTTTTATGTTTCTGCAACCTGTTTAATACCAATTCATTCATGTTCATATATCGTTTACCAGACGACGGTAATTATCTACTGGTTCCTCTTGACGAAATTCGAAATGACGACCACCGAGCTGAAATATAGACTTTTTTGGTCTTCATTTTTAAGTATTAGTTATCGTTCATATTTTGAATTTTATGGGATATATCACAAGCGACGCGAAGCGGAGCGCAGTGATATGTCGCATAAAATTCATAATATGAACGATAACTGATTTACAGTTTGTCCTAATTTCTGTCACGTATGCATGTTTTGTCTCGACGATAACTGTCAATCATCACTATATATGTAATTTGACGCCGCCCACAAAGTACCTCCGTTCAGAGGGAAGTTAAGGTGGAACCAAACGATTGAAATTACGTCGTTTTCGACGTCAAAACGGTCATTTTTACGGTATTTATAGTGCCTCTCTGAAAATATTTATCACTCTATCAGTTTATGGAGAAATTTAATGAAATAAATTTATAATAGCGGAGAATAAATTACCTACGCGTAGGTATAAATTTGATGATCATGACTTAATTATAAGTCCAAATAAAACGATTTTAAATGTAAAAGTTTAGTGTTTTTTCTTCTCACTTCCAAACTTAAATTATTTTTATTAAAAATCTGCCCGAGGGATTTTTTTTATTTTCGTCTAGAATAAAGTTTCATGCATCATCTACTGTTCTCGTAAATTTCAAGAAAATCTATCGAGCTGTTTTTATTTTATCCAAGCTTCACTATATAGCGTCACCTTACAAAACGCTAATTCGCCTTCAAGAACGTCGTTTGTACAGCGCTATTCTTTCTGTTATAATAATAATACATTTTGTAATAATATCTTTATTTATAGAAGGTGTACACATTAAGTAAAATATACAAAACATTTGACTTATTTTCAATGCGGCCTTCTGGAAACAAGCAAAATAACATTGAACTAATACATTAGTCATTAAAATGAATGAATGACGGGTTGACTCTCGGTTGGTCTCGGATGAGTGACCTGGCGAAACCTAGCCAAACCAGGAGTACAACCCTGGTGATACTGTAGTCATCCACGGCAGTCCTGGATGGACATTGTTGATCCGGCGAACAGATCTGTATTTGTTAAAATGTTTATTACATAATATAACCGGGGGGTTACCGGGAAAATATTAAGAACCGGCTAAATCCTTGAAATTACGGGGCAGAACCGAAGTAGGTCCGGTGTTGTACCCTGGCTGTACAATGATATACACTAGGTATTAGGGTTCCGGATTATTGGTGAGCACTACATGCGAGGTATTTAAGGTCGATACACCGGTTATTTGCCACCGGGAGTCACCAGGACCAGCACTGTGGCAGTGAGAATCGGGCTTACACTTGAATTCGAACGTTCTGATGACATCATACATTTTACGCATTTCAATCAAATCTGAAACAACGGACTCGTTTGTTTTAATCATGTATGTATTTTTCACATACTGTAGCTGTCATCGTCGCTTATATTAAGAATTTATTCTACTCAAAATTTGATAAGGATCATGTCTGGGATATGCTTCAGAGCGATATCTGGGCGTCCTGTCCAGCCAACATCCACCAGACAGCTCAGAGAGGAACCTCCGGAGGAACGGGCTCGAATCCCACAATTTAAGATTGGACGGCTCATTAGAAGCATGGGGAGTCGATGTCAGACTGTTTTTGACGCACGAGGACATCAGTCTCAATACTAAAAACAAAAGTTAGCACTTATGCGCATTTTCCTCAAAGTTTATATTCCCCAGAGATACCCATAAAATGTCTAATTTTGACCCTGTCCTCATTTCGACGCTCGTTACGCTCGAATGATTCAATGTATGAATTACATATTGCACTCATGATATACAGATATCTTAAAAACCACTCATTGACTTCGTGGGAGATTGCGTCATTTTAACCAGATACGAATTTTCCATGTTTTTCGCTCTTTTTTGTTGAATTTAATGCCCGTTTACAACAGAATTTCAGTCAAATACAAGCGGACATCCCATCTTGCCATCGTTCCTTGGTAGTAGTTCCATGGTTATAATAATTGCTCATAAATACATAGATACATGAATCTTACATTATCATAATCAACCTGAATGTGCATTTTATAAATTATCAACCAGCACCTTATATGTATTCAACAATAATACGCTGAGAATAGAATGGATTTGATGCGCTAGACAAGGTTTTCCGATCTAAGCCAGACTAGAATTAAACATGTGCAAGAATCCAAGAAGTTTGGCAAGAAACAGAACGGTCGAAAACTGTAAATAACGGTGCATAGACCTACTGGTCCAAATTAAAAGAATGGTCAAATAGTACGAAACATTGAAATCATGCATTTCTGGGTATTGATAGTTTATATAATAACTAAGACAATACCAGTGCCTCAAGAATAAAACAACCATAGATTTAGAATTCGTCGTAAGCTTAGTGAAAATCCATTGTTACAGGTAAATATTGGCTCTTATTAACGCATATATATAAAGCACACTGAATGTCTCCGCTTTCTTTTTCAATTTCCGTCTGAACGGAGTTACTTTGTGGGCGGCGTCAAATTACATCTATAGCGATGAGTGACAGTTTTCGTCGAGTCAAAACATGCATACGTGACAGAAATTAGGACAAACTGTAAATCAGTTATCGTTCATATTATGAATTTTATGCGACATATCACTGCGCTCCACTTCGCGTCGCTTGTGATATATCCCATAAAATTCAAAATATGAACGATAACTAATACATGTGGTGAATAGCTCACGTATTCCAACGGTGTTGCTTTTCCAACGACATTACGTGAAGCTTTGTTGCAACCAAACTTGTAATAAAAACCAAACTTGTAATAATTATTACAAGTCTGGTTTTTATTACAAGTTTGGTTGCAAGGTCCAACCAAACTTGTAATAACCAAACTTGTAATAAAATTTTCAAGTTGAAGTAAATATTTTACTTTTGCACTCATTAACTTACCAATGTGTTCCGTCCCATTAATTAGCACGTGTTGACCTAATTAAGGTCACTAGCGCTTGAAATGACCTTCATTTTTTTCATATTCTATATACCATCTATCTTACAATCAAACTTGTAATAATTATTACAAGTCTGGTTTTTATTACAAGTTTGGTTGCAAGGCCCAACCAAACTTGTAATAACCAAACTTGTAATAAAAAATTCAAGTTGAAGTAAGATTTTACTTTTGCACTCATCAACTTACAGATGTGTTCCGCCTCATTGATAAGCACGTGTTGACCTAATTAAGCTCACTAGCGCTTGAAATGACCTTCATTTTTTCATATTCAATATACCGTCTATACATACAGTCAAACATGTAATAATTATTACAAGTCTGGTTTTTATTACAAGTTTGGTTGCAAGGTCTGACCAAACTTGTAATAACCAAACTTGTAATAAAATTTTCAAGTTGAAGTAAATATTTTACTTTTGCACTCATTAACTTACCAATGTGTTCCGTCCCATTAATTAGCACGTGTTGACCTAATTAAGGTCACTAGCGCTTGAAATGACCTTCATTTTTTTCATATTCTATATACCATCTATCTTACAATCAAACTTGTAATAATTATTACAAGTCTGGTTTTTATTACAAGTTTGGTTGCAAGGTCCAACCAAACTTGTAATAACCAAACTTGTAATAAAATTTTCAAGTTGAAGTAAGATGTTACTTTTGCACTCATTAACTTACCAATGTGTTCCGTCCCATTAATTAGCACGTGTTGACCTAATTAAGGTCACTAGCGCTTGAAATGACCTTCATTTTTTTCATATTCTATATACCATCTATCTTACAATCAAACTTGTAATAATTATTACAAGTCTGGTTTTTATTACAAGTTTGGTTGCAAGGCCCAACCAAACTTGTAATAACCAAACTTGTAATAAAAAATTCAAGTTGAAGTAAGATTTTACTTTTGCACTCATCAACTTACTGATGTGTTCCGCCTCATTAATAAGCACGTGTTGACCTAATTAAGCTCACTAGCGCTTGAAATGACCTTCATTTTTTCATATTCAATATACCATCTATACATACAGTCAAACATGTAATAATTATTACAAGTCTGGTTTTTATTACAAGTTTGGTTGCAAGGTCTGACCAAACTTGTAATAACCAAACTTGTAATAAAATTTTCAAGTTGAAGTAAATATTTTACTTTTGCACTCATTAACTTACCAATGTGTTCCGTCCCATTAATTAGCACGTGTTGACCTAATTAATGTCACTAGCGCTTGAAATGACCTTCATTTTTTTCATATTCTATATACCATCTATCTTACAATCAAACTTGTAATAATTATTACAAGTCTGGTTTTTATTACAAGTTTGGTTGCAAGGTCCAACCAAACTTGTAATAACCAAACTTGTAATAAAATTTTCAAGTTGAAGTAAGATTTTACTTTTGCACTCATTAACTTACCAATGTGTTCCGTCCCATTAATTAGCACGTGTTGACCTAATTAAGGTCACTAGCGCTTGAAATGACCTTCATTGTTTTCATATTCTATATACCATCTATCTTACAATCAAACTTGTAATAATTATTACAAGTCTGGTTTTTATTACAAGTTTGGTTGCAAGGCCCAACCAAACTTGTAATAACCAAACTTGTAATAAAAAATTCAAGTTGAAGTAAGATTTTACTTTTGCACTCATCAACTTACTGATGTGTTCCGCCTCATTAATAAGCACGTGTTGACCTAATTAAGCTCACTAGCGCTTGAAATGACCTTCATTTTTTCATATTCAATATACCATCTATACATACAGTCAAACATGTAATAATTATTACAAGTCTGGTTTTTATTACAAGTTTGGTTGCAAGATCCAACCAAACTTGTAATAACCAAACTTGTAATAAAAATTTTAAGTTGAAGTAAAATTTTACTTTTGCACTCATCAACTTACTGATGTGTTCCGCCTTATTAATAAGCACGTGTTGACCTAATTAAGGTCACTAGCGCTTGAAATGACCTTCATTTTTTCATATTCAATATACCATCTATACATGCAGTCAAACATGTAATAATTATTACAAGTCTGGTTTTTATTACAAGTTTGGTTGCAAGATCCAACCAAACTTGTAATAACCAAACTTGTAATAAAATTTTCAAGTTGAAGTAAAATTTCACTTTTGCACATATCAACATACTGATGTGTTCCGCCTTATTAATAAGCACGTGTTGACCTAATTAAGGTCACTAGCGCTTGAAATGACCTTCATATTTTCATATTCTATATACCATCTATACATGCAGTCAAACATGTAATAATTATTACAAGTCTGGTTTTTATTACAATTTTGGTTGCAAGGCCCAACCAAACTTGTAATAACCAAACTTGTAATACAATTTTCAAGTTGATGTAAAATTTTACTTTTGCACTCATTAACTTACCAATGTGTTCCGTCCCGTTAATTAGCACGTGTTGACCAAATTAAGGTCACTAGCGCTTGAAATGACCTTCATATTTTCATATTCTATATACCATCTATACATGCAGTCAAACATGTAATAATTATTACAAGTCTGGTTTTTATTACAATTTTGGTTGCAAGGCCCAACCAAACTTGTAATAACCAAACTTGTAATAAAATTTTCAAGTTGATGTAAGATTTTACTTTTGCACTCATTAACTTACCAATGTGTTCCGTCCCGTTAATTAGCACGTGTTGACCAAATTAAGGTCACTAGCGCTTGAAATGACCTTCATTTTTTCATATTCATTATACCATCTATACATTCATTCAAACATGTAATTATTATTACAAGTCTGGTTTTTATTACAATTTTGGTTGCAAGGCCCAACCAAACTTGTAATAACCAAACTTGTAATAAAATTTTCAAGTTGATGTAAGATTTTACTTTTGCACTCATTAACTTACCAATGTGTTCCGTCCCGTTAATTAGCACGTATTGACCTCATTAAGGTCACTAGCGCTTGAAATGACCTTCATTTTTTCATATTCATTATACCATCTATACATTCATTCAAACATTTAATTATTATTACAAGTCTGGTTTTTATTACAAGTTTGGTTGCAAGGTCCAACCAAACTTGTAATAACCAAACTTGTAATAAAATTTTCAAGTTGAAGTAAATATTTTACTTTTGCACTCATTAACTTACCAATGTATTCCGTCGCATTAATTAGCACGTGTTGACCTAATTAAGCTCACTAGCGCTTGAAATGACCTTTATATTTTCATATTCTATATACCATCTATCTTACAATCAAACTTGTAATAATTATTACAAGTCTGGTTTTTATTACAAGTTTGGTTGCAAGATCCAACCAAACTTGTAATAACCAAACTTGTAATAAAATGTTAAAGTTGAAGTAAAATTTTACTTTTGCACTCATCAACATACTGATGTGTTCCGCCTTATTAATTATCACGTGTTGACCTAATTAAGGTCACTAGCACTTGAAATGAACTTCATTTTTTCATATTCTATGTAACATCTATCATACAATCAAACTTGTAATAATTATTACAAGTCTGGTTTTTATTACAAGTTTGGTTGCAAGATCCAACCAAACTTGTAATAACCAAACTTGTAATAAAATGTTAAAGTTGAAGTAAAATTTTACTTTTGCACTCATCAACATACTGATGTGTTCCGCCTTATTAATTAGCACGTGTTGACCTAATTAAGGTCACTAGCACTTGAAATGAACTTCATTTTTTCATATTCTATGTAACATCTATCATACAATCAAACTTGTAATAATTATTACAAGTCTGGTTTTTATTACAAGTTTGGTTGCAAGGCCCAACCAAACTTGTAATAACCAAACTTGTAATAAAATTTTCAAGTTGAAGTAAGATTTTACTTTTGCACTCATCAACTTACTGATGTGTTCCGCCTTATTAATAAGCACGTGTTGACCTAATTAAGGCCACTAGCGCTTGAAATGACCTTCATTTTTTCATATTCATTATACCATCTATACATTCATTCAAACATGTAATTATTATTACAAGTCTGGTTTTTATTACAAGTTTGGTTGCAAGATCCAACAAAGCTTGTAATAACCAAACTTATAATAAAATTTTCAGGTTGAAGTGATATTTTACTTTTGCGTTCCTTAACCTACTGATGTGTTCCGCCGTATTAATTAGCATGTGCCGGCCTAACCAATTTCTTTGGAAACAACTTTTTTATATGAGAGAAAGCAGGGTCTATATGGAATTTTATTCTGAAATTTCTAAAAAAAAAGTGCAAATATGAAAAGTATCATCAAAAGGTATCTCAAAATATCTTATAATAGAAAATGTTCTGTAATCTCGAGAATATCGGGAACGAAGTAAATAAGATTAAAGACATAGCATATTTCAAGTTCATTGCAATCGCTTCATGGATATGGAAGAAGTTCGCTTAAAAAACTTGTGATAATGTATGCGGGCGGACCGACCGACCAACCGACCGACTCCAATACACCCCCTCTCAAACTTCGTTTGCGGTGTACAACAAAATAAAACAAATTCAGTACCTTCAGCTCTTTGATTTGTATACACAAATTTAACTGTATATAAACCGTCTGTACTCAACTTCTGACACTGTGTCATTATGTAATCTCTCTACACTGAGATTGTGGCACTACTTTTGTGAATGAAACTATTTTCAGCATGCAGTAAATCTTATTACCTGGACAGATTATGAATGAACTTTGGTGTGGATGAACACTTATTTATCATACTTTTTAATTTTACTGTTTAAATCGCAAAAATATTTTACCTGCTTTCAAAATAGACAGAATTTTGCAAAATATCTCCAACTTTTATCAAAAACGTCTGCAATGTATTCTTATACAACAAATGGTACTATTTTTCAAGGCGGATGAGAGGCGTCACTGTTTTGTTAAAACAAAATTAGGTATATACCTGTAGGAACTTTGTTTCTAAAAATGGTACTTTTTCAGACGTCAACGTACCCTAAAAATTCAAAGTACTGAAAGTGCGGTCGGATCTTGATTTTTCCATATGAGACAAGTCGCTGGTGTAGCTCGCAACACAACAATGACTGTTAGGAGAAATCCTCAATTGGGAACTGTACAGTCGATGGATATTCGTGCTTAGGAATTAAAATACACTATCTCAATATTGCCATCTATTTATGAACATATTCTAATATTCATATACCAAATTTCACCAACCTTGCATGAAGGTTATCTAAGTTATCATATGTTTCGATTTTTTTCATGTAGCCCATTATCCAGCCAATAATTTTCCGAATCTATTGGTACCAAAATTAGCATTGTTATTGACATAGTTACAGATATAATATATACCGAAAAGCTCTTCAAAACACCCCTTTTTAATAATATATCTTGATTATGACCACATATCAGCCATAAAACACAATTTATGATTTAGTACAATACACAATAATGCTACATGACATTAAAGACAAAAGCATACTCTTTAACAGCATTCAGTGCACGTGCCATTTATTAAACCAAGAATTGTAAACAGTTCGTCATTTTCTTTTATCTTTTTATTGTTGATCAGCATTCCTACACTTATTTTCTGATGCATATTGAAAATAATGTTTATTTAACTCCATGTAGAACAACATTAAAGTACAGTCCGTTTTAGTACGAACTGATATGGAATTAGGCCGTTATGGTAATGGCCCGTTTTTTAAGTGGGCCGTTTTGACCCGCACTCTTCGGAAACGAGTCGTTATATACGGCGACATTTTCCGATCTCGCTACGTAATATACCGACATCGCACGATTTCGCCGACTTCCATTACGATCCTTCTGTCTTAACACCAAAATACCCTTAACACACTGAACCGACTTAGTAAGTGCAATCAATTTAACAATAACTGTTATTAATAGCTTATTTCCTCGCAAATTTTTGTGTACCGCCATTCTGTTCTCTGCACTTTGACGGGAAAACCGCACATTCTATTTTAGAATTTATCGAAGTAGATAGTATCGATCGATACGCGTTATGGATATAAAGCCTTAACATTTACATATCATGTCAAAAAGTCACATATAACACACACAACAATAGTAGATTAATGCAAATGCATGCATACGTCTGTAGAGAAATTACTGACCTATTGAGCGAAAGCCGAAAGTAGAACTATTTTATGCAAAACTAGGTTTCCGTAGCACACAATAGAGTGAGAGTGGGAACGGGAACCATGACAGTTATGGAGCCCATGTCATCTAAGTAAGTCATCGATAGCTAAGAAAGTTTCCAAACATTGCATGAACATCTCTTAAGGTATTGGCTAATGCAGAAATGATATATTCAAATGATATTTCCATGGTAACCAAACAAAGCGCCACTTAGCGGAGCGCAACGTTGTGTGATAATTTTAGCGATAATTCCTCCGTGTTTTCGCGCAAATGAAACTTATTTTAAACTCCAGAAGAAGCTAAAAAGTCGTCGTAAAAAACAAGATGGAAGTGGCGTTTATCAGAAACACTTATAGATGTAATCTTGATTTGTTTCCTTTGGTCTTACGCATGACACACCGTCACATGTTCGTAGACATTTCTGTCAAGAATGTCCGAAATCTATCCACGTATGACAAAGTTACTGAGCGGACATAAAATAGAATTACCGATTTTTTACCTTTAACCCCTATGTGTGACTTTGACCTTCGAGCTACAGCAATTTGGGTTGCACGTGACACATCGTCTAAAGATGGTTAATATTAGTAGTAACTTCTAAGTAAGTGGACACGCCGAAAAGACCAAAATTATGACCTTAGAACTCTATGTGACCTTCAGCGCTCTGATCTTTATATAAACTGTTATACTGTATACTGAACTTCTGATCTTGTCTCACATCTGCGTGTATTTGTTAGTCCTGGACTTCTTTACTGAATGAAACTGTTTTTGGTGTGCTGTAGGGTTACAAATCGTTAGGGCAGAGTTCGTATTATTTGTTTTACTACCTCTGAAAATCATTCAACATTAAAGCCGAAAACATCAATACAATCGCATATTATTACCATCAAAATGTTAGCACAACGAACAATTTTGCAAAATATAATTCATATACGGTAAACATGACGAATATAAATTATTATACGTAATCTAATTTGCCGAAAAATAGTATTTATACTTTTAGCATTTAAAAGAATGGGAAAATGGGAAATAATTTGAACAAACTTTGTAGAGGTTCAATAGACAATGGTACACATTAGATATCTAAGCTGTAGGCCCAGAGGATCGGACAAAACGAGTTTTAAAGTTTTTTGTATCGGTTGCCATGGCAACCAAAGTTTTGGTAGAGCTTCATGGAGGAACATACCTGTAAAGTTTCGTTTAGGTTGGCCAACTGCTTAAGGGAGATATTTTGTTTAAAGCAATACATGTACCGGTACGGTTCCACCCAATATCGCTATATTTTTTAATTAAATTGATATGGACCATATTGGTATATAGAATATGAAACAAGAAATGTCTTCAAAATGACAGTCTCGAAGTGTCTTTGATGTTATGATGGAGGATTTTTATTTAATTCCTAAATTGCCGTTATAGTACCGTGTGAACACCACTTATCACCTAGCAGTCAAATTAGGGCACGCATTAAAATGTTGATATTAGGTCAGCTAAATAAATTACGCATTTACTCATATCTACTGTCTATCAATTCAAATAAATGTAAAATGTTTATCAGGAACGGTTTATAACTTTATTTCGACCGCAGAAGAATACATTTTCGTATATTTTTACTTTCTAAATTTCACAACCAAAAGAAGTACACATTAAACAACACAAATTCACTATAAGTTGGCGTGGTCTTGATTTTCTACGCTTGTAGATTTCACCCAAAGGGTCAAAGAGTTTCCACAGAATCATCAGAATAATTAATACGTCATGCCAAGAAATATAGATAAAAAGTGAGGTTAGACACCTTCGCTAAAAAGCAGATAAGTTCAAGCGCTAGTGACCTTAATTAGGTCAACACGTGCTTATTAATGAGGCGGAACACATTGGTAAGTTAATGAGTGCAAAAGTAAAATCTTACTTCAACTTGAAAATTTTATTACAAGTTTGGTTATTACAAGTTTGGTTGGATCTTGCAACCAAACTTGTAATAAAAACCAGACTTGTAATAATTATTACAAGTTTGATTGTAAGTATAGATGGTATATAGAATATGAAAATATGAAGGTCATTTCAAGCGCTAGTGACCTTAATTAGGTCAACACGTGCTAATTAATGGGACGGAACACATTGGTAAGTTAATGAGTGCAAAAGTAAAATCTTACTTCAACTTGAAAAATTTATTACAAGTTTGGTTATTACAAGTTTGGTTGGACCTTGCAACCAAACTTGTAATAAAAACCAGACTTGTAATAATCATTACATGTTTGACCCTATTGATAGATGGTATATTGAATATGAATAAAAGGTCATTTCAAGCGCTAGTGACCCCAATTATGTCAGCACGTGCTAATTAATAGGGAGGAACATATCAGTAAGTTAATGAGTGCAAAAGTAAAATCTTACTTCAACTTGAAAATTTTATTACAAGTTTGGTTATTACAAGTTTGGTTGGACCTTGCAACCAAACTTGTAATAAAAACCAGACTTGTAATAATTATTACATGTTTGACTGCATGGATAGATGGATATGAAAAAAGAAGGTCATTTCAAGCGCTAGTGACCTTAATTAGGTCAGCACGTGCTAATTAATGGGGCGGAACATATCAGTAAGTAAATGAGTGCAAAAGTAAAATCTTACTTCAACTTGAAAATTGTATTACAAGTTTGGTTATTACAAGTTTGGTTGGACCTTGCAACCAAACTTGTAATAAAAACCAGACTTGTAATAATTATTACATGTTTGACTGTATGGATAGATGGTATAATGAATATGAAAAAAATGAAAACAGAAGGTCATTTCAAGCGCTAGTGACCTTAATTAGGTCAGCACGTGCTAATTAATGGGGCAAAACACATCAGTAAGTTCATGAGTGCAAAAGTAAAATCTTACTTCAACTTGAAAATTTTATTACAAGTTTGGTTATTACAAGTTTGGTTGGTTCTTGCAACCAAACTTGTAATAAAAAACCAGACTTGTAATAATTATTACACGTTTGACTGTATGGATAGATGGTTTATTGAATATGAAAAAAGAAGGACATTTCTAGCGCCAGTGACCCTAATTAGGTCAGCACGTGCTAATTAATGGGGCAAAACACGTTAGTAAGTTCAGGAGTACAAAAGTAAAATCTTACTTCAACTTGAAAAATTTATTACAAGTTTGGTTATTACAAGTTTGGTTGGATCTTGCAACCAAACTTGTAATAAAAACCAGACTTGTAATAATTATTACAAGTTTGGTTTTTATTACAAGTTTGGTTGCAACAAAGCTTGTGTACGGAACCATGTAATGTTTGTAACAGCTGCATAATTAATACAAGTTCACTAAGTTTAATAAACTAGATATTGGACTTGGTTTTTAGGCGAAGGAGCGATCGATAGTTCAGCGTTCCAAAGCCGTCACTCGCTCGGCTTTTTTATACGGACCAAAGTACTACGTTTTCTACATCCGCCAAGCGATTGTCAAACTAGTTCCCGTTCCATGTTGAATTGCAAGTCTATGTAAGTTCAGTTTCCATGAGTACTTTCAGTACTTTGATTGTTTTCTTGAAACGTATGACTTACGTCCGTTTTTCTTCCTACAGCAAGCGCACAGAAATCAGGAACAGCACGAATCGTTCATCTTCTGCCTTCAGTTGCTGGGCTTTCTTCTCTGCAAAATGAAATACAAATAAAGTTTCCCATGAATTGTAAATAAGTTTCATTTGTGTATACAGCCAAGCCTGTGAGCAAAGGTCGCAGTTTTGAACGACAAAGTGTGGTGTTTATTTGGAAGTCATTTTGTTCTAAATAGTCAATGGCAGTTTAAAAAGAATGATATTTTCTCACAGGATGCCCTTTATTCGGGGGTGACCGTTAACACAGGTTTGACAGTATATAGAATCACATACACTTTATACTGAATAATCTGAAGATCTTTTAAGTGACAATGATTATTAACCAGAAATTATACACATGTTTATGGGAGCCTAGTGCATAATTTTATATACTGAAAATATCACTCTCTACTAAGTAATTGATGTTAAGTGATAGTAAATCTACAGCAACACTGCCTAGTACATAAAATGAAGAGATGGATAGAAAGATAAATAATTAAATACTCAGATGACGACTGGCATGTGTTTGATCTTGATGTTGGATTGGAAATTTATATTTTTGATTTCCTCTAAGGTATTCCTTTCAATTGACATGATGACTCAAATATGAAAGTTGAAATATTATCGAATATGAAAAGAAAACAGAAATAAAAATACCTGTATATGGTATTCTCACCATGTAAGTGTAGCCTAATAGAAAAAATACCTCATCAATAATACAAGTGCTTTTATAATAAGAACACATATTCCTCGTGTGTTTTTGTCGTCAATAATTTAATTATGCTGAAAAATATTTTAGCGTAACACCCAATATAGTGTTCTATTTCTGATAAGTACTAAGTTACTGCTTATTATAGCTTAATGAATTATGTAACAATCTACTTATGCTCTCTGAGTAAAGACGAATTAAACAGTTCCCAACTCCATTTTTGAAAGCTGAGCCATAGTTCAGATGTCCATAGCCAACACTAGCTCGGGGCGCACAAATTCTTATGCGAGCCTAAGTACTAAGTTTTTGTACATCCGCCATGCAGTTAAACTAGTTCCCATTCCACGCTGCAGTGCAAGTCTATGTATGTTCTATACAGTCTATGTATGTTCTATGCAGTCTATGTATGTTCTATGCAGTCTATACAGACTATGTTTATTATATGCAGTCTATGTATGTTTTATGCAGTCTATGTAGTCTATGTATGTTCTATGCAGTCAATGTATGTTCTATGCAGTATATGTATGTTCTATGCAGTCTATTTTCAAATAAATAATCCTTTGCAAACCTACAACGTAATGAACTGGGTATAAATTTCGATATAGTCAAAAGTAAGCAGAGCATAGCAAATTCCATCTTGCCACCAACTTTTGTTCATGCCAACTACTTGTAAGTAAAGCTGTAATTCACAAAATTAAATAAGGATGATAACTATATGTTATTACATTTTGCACCAGGGATTTTATATGGGGCGATTTTATAGCCGAAATTCCCAATGAAAAATAGTATCTTTTTTTCCCAATTCACAGACAAAAATTCCCAATCCATAAAAATTTTTTATTAATTTTATAAGTTCATTAACATCACTATTGGTAGTAAATACCTTATTATGCTACTGTTCTATGGGAGAATAAGTTGAACATTGCAAAAATTGTAGTTATTCATTTTCCCCAATTTTGATTAAAACATTTTTCTACTGCGATTAGGACATTTATTTTTCAAATGGTGTGATGTTAAATAATTGACTGAAATAACACTTAAATTTGTTGATAATTTTGAAAGAATGATTGCCTTTCTATTTGAGTATTTCTTGTCCTGATGTTAGAACATTTCAAACTTATCAGCATATTTATGGGGACAAATTTCTTATCTTAGTCATCATATTGGGCAATTTTATGTAATTATATATGGGGTCAATATATTGAACTAATTAAGTGCCATATGTTGTATCAAATGGTCTAAAACAATAAACCACAACAGGGGTTCTATTAGTTGGTGTCATAAAATGTTTATCAATGATGATTACAGGAAGTAGAGCATAGCCCCTTCAAAGAGATAAGAATCACACTATAGTTATAACAGACACTGGCAATGCTGTCTGAAGTTATTTGACACATAATATACATGTTGGAAAAAATACATGTAGTTAAAATTTTATTTTATTATCTAGACTTAAATTGCCTAAAAATCTATCTTTACAAAAAAATGTAACCATTACAATCTGGTGTTGAATTTATAAATGTCACTCATTAGATTTTACATAAAATTGTCTTTGATCTGACAATACATTATCACAGTATAAATATATAATTGAAAAAATCTGTTAAAATTTATATAATACACAACATGCACAAAGTTAAGGCTTTAGAATTTGTCTGAATGAGAACTCGATGAACATTATATCACTTACACAACTATTTTGGCACTTTTAAAGTTTAGTTTCAAAATAAAAATGGTTTTGAAATGTGCATGGGAAAATGTTAAGTGGAGGATTTGTCCTAAATAAATCCACGCAACAATGAATAATCAATTAATCAATTTAGTTTTCAGATTATAACACAGCTCCTAATACAGTAAAACCTGCCTTAAGCGACCACTCAATGGAGATTAAAAATATGGTCTTTGAAGACAGGTGGTCTCTTAACCAAGGATTGGAGTTACATCCTATAAAATAATTCGAAGCCATGTAATTAGGCTGTTAAAACAATTTATACTGAGACAAATTTAACAGTAGGTTAGCAATTTAAAAACAGTACTTAAAAGTACATAAATATTTTTAAAAATAAACATAAATGATTTTAAATGATTTAGAAAACATAAAAACATGTGTTTTTAAATGTTACGATACTGTTAAGAAAAAAAAAATCAGAGTTTAAAAGAACGGATGACAAATTTCTGAGCTTATTCAAGAATTATTATTAAGTTTATTTAATCACAGTTATTCGTTCCTCTAAACTTGATTTTTTCCCGGTTTGCCGACATTCTTTTTTTTTCAGGTGATACCAACTATCACACATTCAGGACAACAAACCACACATCGGTCGCTTAGCAACTACGATATAGACTGAAAGTTAAGGTTGTAAACCGCGTTTCATAGGTGATCGCATAACTAAGTTAAATTAATGTTTAAAAACTCTCAGGAGGAATTGAGAGGTTGATCGGTCGCATAAGACAGGAGGTCACTTGTAAAAGGTGGTCGGAAGGACAGGTTTTACTGTATATACAATGTTTGGACCATTCAGTTGATATCATTTGTTTCAAACTTGACATTTTGAGGTAATTAGAAATTTAAGGGGATTTTTTTTAACACTAGCTGTTGTCAGGGTCCTCAATACAACGTTACCAGCCAAAAGCTGATTTGCTGCCACTTAGAAATAAGTTTGGTCTGGTTAGAAATCTCAAAACATCAAAAATATTGCTAAGTAGGAATTTTTTTTTACAATTGATTTTTATATGTTACCCAAAAATTAAAGTACATGTCAGAGTGCTAATTTTCATGAAAAAAAATCCTATGGCCAAAAAAAGTTTGGTTGGGGCTTTTTTGGTAGGTTGGTAGCATTACAGTAAACATATTTTTTAAGGATGGTGACACAACGGTTCTTTTTGTTGTTTTTGTTGTTGTTGGTTATAGTATAATGGTTTCTCTTTATGTTGTCGCTTGTCGAACACTTTGTTTATGTTTTACCGTGAGTTATTATGTCTTCTAGTAATTTGTTGAAATATAACTGTAACAATATTTTGTAGTTTGTAAATAAAAGTTTTAATCAAATGAATGCAAGCAAGTATATCTATACAGTAATATATAAACAGTAAATTAAGTAAACATGCATTTAACACATTTTAAAAAATATTTAAATACAAAATAACAAAATATACTTTAACACAACTTAGTAACAAATAAACATAGTAAATATCTAAACTTGGGGAATTATTCTCGCTCATGTGGAGGTACCACAATGAGGACAATATCAATTATAAAATATCAAAGATAAAATAAAAATGTACAAGAACTTTAAAGAAAAGAAACCTTTAACAGAAAATAAAGATAAATAACATAACTCTTACCTGTAACAATATTTTGTAGTTTGTAAATAAAAGTTTTAATCAAATGAATGCAAGCAAGTATAAATAAGAAACTTACAAGGTCCCTTATATATACCCAGGTCGTCAACCAGTTACCCTGGATGCCAGCCTGGTTACTATGTTTAACAACATAGTAATTTGCTTGCTTGCTAGATAAGACTTGTTACAGGTGAAGAGTGGGTTTCAATAGTGCTAAAACACCACTATTACAATTGCTTAATCTTAAGACCATTCAAGAGTTATAGGCATTATAAAAAGTATTGTAATCATATTACAGTCTATAGGATATTATATCCACTAGAAGGACCTAATGAATAAATAATAAACAATCTTTCAAGAACATGAAAATACATGATTTACAAAATACAGTACAATACATACAAAAAATAAAGTTTATATTTGTAAACAAAATACACAAAAATATGTCTCCAAAAACCCTTGTCACAATGGCTTAGAAAGTTGTACAAACTGTAATAGGTTTATTTGAAAACTGCAAAAAATCATAATTTGTAATTTAGAGGGATGAATCAGTCTTTGAAAGTTTGATGGTTCTAAACAGCACTAAATATTTATTAACAGAGTAAGTGTTCAATTATCAAAGTAAATATCACAGTACATGGATGTGACCCATCATGTCGTACTGTGGTACTTATCAGCCCATGCTGTATCACAGACACACTATACCACTATTCTCTGGATGAGTTTTTAAAAAAAAAAAGGGAAACATGTATATTCATTGAGGAGGGAAATACTACTGAACATCAGCCTAAGATATCATGAAATGAGGGCCCTGTCTTTATCATATGGCACATGTTTTAATTACATATTTACAAAAATTACATACCCATTTTGATGTCTGACATTGTACTGAAAAGGAATCTTTTAAAGTTAATTGTTCTGCAGCTACAGAAGCAAGGATATCGAGACATGCCTCCTGTTCCGCATGAACCAATGGCTGACAATCAAGACATTCATTTTCCTCAGTCTCAGTATTCTTTGTTCTCAATGAACGTACAATCTGAAAAATAAATTATATCTCATGCTGCAATACATTTTAATAAGTAATTTTCTAGCTATGCAGGTGTAACACTTGCAACCCTGGATCGATAAATAAAAAATACTTAATTCTTGAATGTCTTATCATTTTATATGGTACATATATATTGATAGACGGTATGTGGACATTTCAGAACTGAAAATTTTCCAAACCCAATTTAACTGGATTTTTTGGACCTCAGAATAAAGCCGAGTCTTTCTGAAATTCTACAAGTCCAAGACTAAATTTGTCAGACTTGGAATTACCATCTTCTTGGTCGATTATGGTAATACATGAAATGTTTTATTAACTGTAACAATAGTATTTGACCCAGAAAAGTAGCATGCTGGCATGCAATTTAAGTTCAAAATTTATGTATTGTTGGAATATGAGATATTTTAACATACCTATGAATAACAGAGTGAGACATGGGGAAATTAAATGATCAAGACTTTAGGAATGACAGACTTCAGAAAGTCTGATATATAAGTTATATTAAACGGTTACTATACACAGGGAAAACAAATTCAATGCTAGGTGACGACATACTGTAGAACTGGCAGTTTTCATGATGGCGACAGATTTGATCGATATGACAGCACGTAGATGACAGTTAATACCTTCATTTAACTTTTTTGCATATGTCAAATGGTGTAACATTCAACAACAATAAAATTACTCAATCAGACTCTATAAATCTGTAGAAACAATTATATATGATTCCAACAACACAATAATCAATGTGAGAAGCAGCAGAGTTTAAAAATATGAAAAATGTCAATACTACAAGAAAACTGCTGACATGATGCTCTTACCAACTTGAAACTAATCAGTGAAAAAACTGAAATTATTATTTACCATTGATCTGAAATTCAGATGTCAGGACAGTGTGATTCATTCTGTGAATGCATACTGTATGCATTTTATGCATGTATAGGCCTTAATCAGATTTAAGACAGACTTAAAATTATTCTGTTCCATTCAGAAACAGAATGCATTTGCCCAAAAATATTAAATGATACATATTAAATTCAGATTCATACCTCAATTCGTCGTCGTTTCAAACTTATCATAGTAGCCGATTTTCTAGGTGAATGTTGACATCGATGACTAAAAACAGACGGAACTGCATTGATTTTCAGTTTGGGTCTAAATTTACCATCAAAACCAATACTTCTAATGAAGTTCTCATTTTTCTCGAAGTCAGTCTCTATAAAATGTCGTGAGCAAAGCCTCGTATTTACAGTTGGTTGGAAAAATTTCTTCTGCTCACCTTCTCGACCGATTTTCTGAATCCAGAGTTTTTTCAAATGTTTGTCACTGGGGAAGGAGAAAAAACTCACTTTTTCCCTTCCAGAACGAGAATTACAACCAAAGGCAGCACAAATCACCATTTTAAAAGCGGGATTAGCTCCCGTCACTGACACTGTTTCGTCTGAAACGCGCACACTATAAAACATAGCTGGGCAGATTAAGTAGAAAATATCTCAAAATCTTTCAGTTGGTGATACAAGCACCAAAATTGGCACATATGTAGTTCAATGTGTCCTTTTCCAAAAAAGCACGTTAGCCATTTGATTTTTCAAAATGGCGGCCATTTTCAAGATGGCGGCCATTTTAATGTAGGAATTCATTTCTTTTTACTGCAATACCATTGAAAATATTTTATTCATTAAGCTCTCACACTCCGAAGAAGTGTTGAGAGGTTTGTAATCACATGTAAGTGACTTCTTTTAGTTTTGAGGTCAGTAGGTCACACTTTGGGGTCACGGTGACCTACAACATAAACATCTGACCTACGTTCCTCCGTCACAGTGACATACAACATGAAGACTATGTCTGCCAATAACTAGAGAGTAATTTTGCCTGTGGTCCTCAGAATAGGAAGGGAGGTTGATCATTACAAGATGACCCTAATTGATTACGAGATCAGAAAGGTCAACGGTCAAGTCATTGACCGATCAAAAATCGGAAATTACTATCCAGGTGGCGTGGCACATGTGTTTGAAATACACCTCTTGTTTAATATAAGTTGAATGGGATTGCACACAATACGTTTTAAGTTGACTGTTTGTTATGCTGAAGCCTAAACAAACCAATTCTGCTGCTTTTAGATTAAAAAAGGTAATGTCAAGTCACAACCAGAACACGTTGATTTCATCATTGTCGTGAAACTTGGCATGGGAACCATTTTGAGCAAAACGTTTGATGTCCATGTTAAGCATTTCTAATGCTATCCTGCTAGCACAGTACATGATTACTTTAATTGTGCGTCGCTGTAATCAATAGGTAGCCACCCCTGAATAGACATGATGTACCTGTGTGGGCGTGGATTACCTGGACGGTGTTCATATAGCAAGGGAATTAACTACTACAACATATTGGCATATATGCCTTAATTGAGAGGATCTACTATTAACCCTGTATTTTTAGATGGCAACCAACGCCTTCACTACCCGCACCTTGTTGTTGATGAGTTAGCTGTACACTAGACATCTGTGCTAATCCCATTGATGTTCAATATGCCCCAGATCATTCGAAGACGCCCACTAAGCGAACTTAAACAATGTGTTGGCACAGGAAAGCAGATGATACTTTGACTGAATGTGGTCTAGCAATGTGGTCTTGAAGAAAGGGTACAGCGAACGATTTTAATACATAGTCAATGTATCTCTAGGTCGTAAGACTGTCAGCTACTAGCCAAGGTGGCTTGTATTGCCATGATATGCCCGACCATACTAATACATCAAATATTATTGTTGGATGAAAACATTCTATGTAATGTTCATCTCGATGAGGAAAATAAGGTCTTGCTGATGATACGTCACTCTCCGATGTAATGGGAGTAATCAGGTCAGAAACGGAGCCGTTTGGTTTCTCTATCTATTCTAAGAGCATGACTGTTATTAGACAGAAAGCATTGTATTATGGGGGCAACAGTGTGTTATGACATGACCCCGTTACCTTACTGACAGTTTTGTGGTGTTAAGCATCATTGAAACTCCCCCATAATGTAAATAACATTTTGATGAATAAACAGGATTTCACGGTTACATAGGATAGGCAAATAATTATATCTTGTCAAGTTTCAGAAAATACCAAAGATAACACATGTGTTCTTGTAAACACATATTATAACCTTTTTTGAAATCTCACTGAGAAACATGTTGCACTGTGTCGAACCAATACATCTTAAGTAACTTGAAGGTTTATTGCTATTCACAATCGAACAGGCAGTCTTTAGGGGCTTAATATGTCATATAACTATGAAGACTCTAATACTTATATCATCGTACATGACTATACCAGTATCAAGGTAAAAGTCAATGACTGTGTTCGTCCTGTGACAGCCGTCAATGTTTTCTCTGATCTACCTAATCTCTAGAAAAAACTTTGAGTAGGATTTTTGCTTGGTCAAAATCGCAGATGAAGTGTGAAACATGACATTTATTTCTATGTAGGCTAAGCGATGACAAGTGAATTTCATTTTCTGGTTGTGATATTGTCTCTCCAGTGTTAGTAAAGCTAGATTAGGAACCGGTGAATATAGATGATTATGAATAGAGTATTAGATATATTGGTTATAATTTTGTACGATAGGAATTGTCTCCCACAGCAAATATCTTTCATGCAAGACTCGATTAGTTTGTCGTAAAACTGAGATCATTCAAAGGGACCACCGTAGTTAAGTGATTATGTTCGGTCTCTGACCAGTAATCATTTGCCTCTCATCCCTATGTGTTCGAGTCTCACCCGAGACCAGAAAAAAATCACAAGAGAGGAAATTGTTCAACTTAATTATGGAAGGTCAATACTTCTACCTAGGTATGTCTATGGTAGGAGGAAATTGACCACTTCTGTTTGTGCAACGTGTTAGGGAAAAATATGTCATACGAATCTTCCTCAAACTTGTGCTCCTCTACTTGAACGTATAAAACCGCTGCTTATTTAGCATGCTGTATTTGGGGTTTAGTCTAGTCAAGTTATGACAAATTTTGGTCGAACCCAGGACAAAATGGTACAGAAATGAAATATGGCTCATTTGAAAGCTTAGACTTTCTACAATATCAGGATAAAAATAGGACAAAATCGGATCGGCCGTTTTTCCAGAAATTCGTTTTAAGTATAGGCCATTATTTATCAAATAATACGTAAATAGCATGTTAACTGATGTGAAAACTTTAATAAATACATCAGATAAATTATAAATATCAATCAAATTTTACAAAACATGAATAATATCAGCCCTGCATAATACAAAAGTTAAAAAAATAAAATATGTTTAGCATTTGTACTGTTTGAAATCAAAAGTAGATGTTAAATTACCCCACCCACTTATGGTAACAAAGAAATTACACTTATCTCGTGAAAGTGTGATCAAATATTACAGATCTTTACAACATAACCCATAAGAAAGTAGATCTATTTAAGATTCCTGAAAATTAGTTATCCTTTTTGAATTATGGTTGCCATGGCAACTAAAAATAGTTTAAAAATCCTAAATTCCTCTCAAAATCGAAAAGGCATATAGCTTTGTAATTTGACGCCATGTCTAATGATCTCTTAGTCTAAATCCATCAATTTTTACCCCAGAGTGAAAATTGACTACGCTCCTGGTCTCCATCATGATACGGCCTAACTAATTAGTAATTAAGGTATATGACTTGCATCCATCATGCATAGTGGGTCTATGTTTCTATGCGTTTTACGCTGTTTTTAACGATATTCAACGATGGCCAGTTCACCAAACCAGTTTTCCCAGACTGCATTGTAACCAGTACTAGCTTAATAACCATCCTACATGGAGCTGACAACTTCTCCACATAAGGAAATCAACAAGTCGTGCACACTTAACTACTGGATCACAACCGCGGCCGATTCATTCTATACCTCATGAAGCCCGAAAATGCACACTCCTTCAGTCCAGACTGACTGCATGCATCCCTGATCATTCTCTATTATTTTATATTGAGTTTCCTATGAAAATCTGACAAAGCTTTGTAAATACGTACATGTATCAATTTAATGCACTTGTAGACATTTCTAACCCGACATTAATAAAATGCCACCTACTATGATTATTTATTAGGCCACACCAATTTAATAACTTGTTCATCGGATTTTTTTCTTACGAAAGCAAGCGAGCGAGAGAAATATTTCTTTTAATAATACTTTTTACTTTTCCCATTTTAGCGAGCGGGCGAAATAAAGTTTGAAAAAAATATCATCTTTAATTCCTTCTCTCAAACAAGAAAGTGGGAATGCGATTAAAAAGTATGTGTTCATTTATTTCAATAACTGTTATCGTATACCAGTAAAAACGCTTTTAATATCCTTATTCAATTGTTTTCTGATGAAAGTTCTTCTGTAGAAAAACATTGTGGGAATGAGCAAGCGATAATAGGAAGCAAAAATTAAAAAATAATATTATTTTTATAATTTTGATAATAATAATAGGAGCGATAAATCGGATGAACAAGTACTGTAATTAAATTGGTGTGGCCTTAACTTGTTTTGTTTAAACTTTGAATATAGATAACTGAACACAGAAGTCATACTTTCCCTTAATTTGGTCTTACTTGAAAAACATACAAATATAAAAATATAACTGTAAAATCCCGATTCACAAAATGGCTTATGACGCAAAATTCTAATAATCTGTAAAAATTAGTAGTTCATATGTCCTCAAATGGCTCTCACAACATGAACATCTAAGGCCGGTTCGATTGGACTCTCGTAAGAAGAGAATACGCAAGCAGGAAGAACTTAGAAGAGAAACCCAATCAAACGCAATCGCGGCCGAAATGTCTGCATCCCAATAATCTTTGAATCATATGGATAAACTATTGAACACGCTGACATTGTGAACAATGTATTTTTTATTGTTAGTTGAAACAATAGTTTTTTTTAAAAAAGGCAATTGCAAACAGTAGTGTTTGTTTGGTCATGCTGTATGATCATGTGATTAATATCTCGTCCACCTCTTCTACCCATCGGGTGGAATAGATAGAGGAGCTTCTAAAATTAGAAGACGATTAATCGAACAGTTCGGAAGAGCTCTGCCTCTTCTGATAGCTCTTCCAATTGACCAATCGAACTGGCCTCCTCTCTCTCATCGACAGTGCATAGTATCGGATTACTCATTTTGGGAATATTCCCCCATTCCTGCACAAGGGCCTACTTCAGATCATGGAGATTGTCAGGGGCTGCTGGTTGACTCTGAATAGAAATGAACTCAATTGTGCAGTTGTACTTGAATTGTTGTACGCTATTGTGAAAAGATTAATTTTGTTCTTGCAGTAAAGATATCGTTATCCTAATACATTCCTATTTACTTATAGGTGTCTTAATAGTTCTAATCTTAATTAATTTCAACTTATTATTTCATATATAAACACCTCCATGTAAAATTTGAGATGCGTTATTTACCTTAAACCATGGAAAGAAGAGTTTTAATTGGATGATTGGTCAGTAAAATTAACGAAACAAATTGTTGTGCTTGACCTCAGAGAATACTTGTAGATATAATAATGTAATCGTATGAAGGAAACCATTTTTCAACTCGTGTGAGAAAGCACTGCACTGACCAATTTCACTCATAATCGCGTTAAATGTATGTTTGTCATCGGCCACAAAAGATTATTGGTATTGTTGATCAACTGTTATTGTAATGTCAAGTTTTATTTTGGCATATCAGTTAAATATTTGTGTAGAAGGTCTCTTTAATTTTGCAATATAAGTATTACATGTCAACTTTCAGACTAGAATATCAAGTCATTAATAGATGCAGAAAGACAATTTTTTCGGATAACAATGTCAATTTAAAAAAACGAAAGTATAAATTTTGAAGTATATAAGAAGTCACTCTTCATTGTTGACATCTTTGATAAACATGAACAAAAATAGGAAGAAAACATCATTTATTATGTTCATTCTTTGTTTTTCTAGACTAAATAAAAAGTCGGGAGTCCATGATAAAATATACATATTCACCCCATGGACGGTTTTGCCGCAAAAAGTGTGGTCTCATTTGATAGAAAGTGGGATACTAGGCCAAAAATTCCTCTCTTGAAACGTTCAGTAAAAAAACACAGGCTCCAAAAGCCTTCGGTCGTGATCAACAACCCATTCACGTAAGCGTAGTAAGTATATACAGTAGAAACTCCCTAATCCGAACTCCCTTCGGACTGACCAAAAAGTTCGGATTAGAGAGGATTTCGGATTAGATAGGTTTTGTCCATATAGAGTTTGTAGGGAAGATTACTTCATCTGTTGTATGCCATTGTTGGTATGTAAGTACAACTGTAGTTCCTGTTCTTTTATTGTCGGCAGTTGTGCATTGTTCTTGTTTTATGCAGAACAAATAATACAATTTTATTGTTCATTAGATGTATTTTATTACAATTACATGTATATTATAATAAGGCTATAATTAATAAATGTTTGTATGGGGAAAACTCATCCCTCAAGAGACTGGTAAACATTGACTGTAAAAATACACTGTGTACACAAATGAGCACATGTGAACGAGCGTCTGAAGGTTAAACCAAATTGAAACACAAGACTTGATCAAATTTCGACCTTTTAATCGAAAATTTAAGAAACCATATACAACGACTTACGATATTAAAGTGAAAAGATGCACAATAAAAAGTCTAGAACTGCATTAAATGATTAATCAAGCAATAATAACTCAAAAATCAAATATTTTTATTGGTGAACTTGGTACAGACATGAAGTTTGTGACGAAAACATTACACATAATAATTCAATTTTGATTTGCCATCATGTTGTTCACACTTCCGATTGCCTGGGGTCATCAGTTTGCAATAACCTATGATTTTACCGCATGTTTTCACATTTCACAAACATGTTTCCTGACTTGTCAAACTATCTTACCTTAAAATGTCAATAATAAAGGCAAGTACGAACTGATTTCATTGTGAAAAAGTGTTTAAAAGACTACAAATGCAGTTGTTTTCAGTATTGAGAGGTCAAAGTAAGTTGTATTCTTTTGTTTACGATAGATTCATTTACAATCTGACACCTTCCACGTACTCTACGGAAATGCTAACAGTAAATCCCTGAGGCTAATTAGGGAACCTATTGTTGATCAAATAAACAGTATGACATGTTGTATATCTTTTTGCATAAATTTCGGATTAAGCATAAATATCGGATTGAGGAGTTCACGTAAGCGTAGTAAGTATATACATGTATTAGGTTAGGACACTTTATTGAATACCGACTATCAAAATCATGCCTAATATGGGTAGATATTCATCTATAAGAGTGATTACTTAGTATATCAACTCCTAAGAACATTAAGACGATAGTAGGCTGATTTATTTGACGTCAGTTAATGAAAACGACGCACTAAAGTACGAGGCAATACGGATTTTATACGCAACTGTACCGGTTTTCGGACATTGAAATTATCCGAAAATAAAAAACTTATTTATTTTGTTAAAACTGGTCAGATTTTGGCCTATTTAATTTTTTATGTATGTTATCACATACATGATCGTTTTATAACAAAATAAATTCTGTACCATTTAGTCCTACCCCATCTTTTAATTTGACTGGTCTAGTTAGGCTACAATTTATCAGATGGAAATGTCCAGGTGACAGAGGGTGGAAGAAACACAATCATCTTTTGTTGATTTTAACTGAACTTCATCCCAATGTACAGAGCTGTAAAACTTCACAAAATGTGGTTGCAAAAGTGGATGTCGTGGTAGATAATTTATAAATGCAGTCGATTTGGTATGGCCTATACATGTACTTCTATATGAAACAGCAGTTTTGATAAATACCTTCACGTGTCAGTCTCATAACAAATAAAGCAATAAAAAAAGCAAATAGAAAATAATAGAAACACAATAAAAAGGCAGGAGAGCTTCAGAAAGCTGAAAAGGGATATTTGATAGCAATTTGGAAGAGAGGAGATAAAAAACCACATAACTTCACATTTAAAATCGTTTTACTTGCACTTATAATTAAGGCATGAATATCAAATTTTATTTTCCGCTTTTAAATGTTTATTTCATTAAATATCTACATAAATTGATAGAGTGATAGGTATTTTCAGAGAGGCACTATAAATACCGTAAATTGACCGGTTTGACGTCAAAAACGACGTCATTTCCATCGTTTTGTTCCAACTTTATTCGCAATATTAAACCGTTCACAACTTTTTAACACATTTCTATCAATTTCAAACACAAATACAGTCTAGTCCTTTTTTAATGATTAATATTACCATGGAGTGAAATAAGCAATATTGAAATAACCATGGCGGCCATTTTGAAAAATATGGCGGCCATTTTGAAAAATTTAAGTGGCTAACGTGCTTTTTTCAAAGAGTTGGCCTTGCTGAACATTCATGCCAAATTTGGTGCTTGTATCATAAAGTGAAAGATTCTTTCAGTTATCGGCCCAGCTAATACAGGATATCAAGCTAAGAGATTTTCAAAATAAACTCAATACAAAACTTATTGTTACAAAAACATTCCTGCATAGAATAAATATAGGAGAAAATGATAATTGTTCATACTGCAATATTGAGTCTGAAACTATTCAACACATTTTTTTAATTGTAAAATAATAAAACGTTTTGTAAACTTAGTATTTGGTTTAAAGACAAATGTACGAGGGTTGTCCATTAAGTATGTACACTTTTCTCATAACTCCGAAGTCCTTTAGGATAACTGAATGAAACTTAGCATAGACAAACTACTATTCATATTCTAGTTCGTGGTTTTGCAATTTTAGACGATGTTCCGCTTTGAAGTGCACATAATAATGTTTCCATGACAACCAGAAGCGCTATGTGTCGCACGAGTCATTGGAATAGTATGTGTTGAGGGCCACATTGTAAAAAAGTATTGTTTCATTTCATTATTGTTAATGTTTCATTGTCTTCATGTGTAACCTTCTGTAAATAAAGTTATTATCATTACAATCGGTGAATTTTTGACTACATAAAATACTTTTATAAAACTCTATGTCTCTAGAATTTTAAAGGACTGACTGGAATGGAGATTAATATCAGTGTATAAAAGTCATGAGATTCTTGATGAAATTAGTATTCATTTTGTTTTTCCCTTTTATATTCGTTTGTACCGTTTTAGTGATGCAAAACCGTTTCTGGCCATATATCATGTGCTTAGTATATATCTGTAACGAATTTGCGTTTATGCTCCATGTATTCATGGTCCATTCGTTACTCCTTTCATCCCATATTTCATTCATTACTCCTTTCATTCGTTGTCATATTCATTACTCCTTTCATGTTTACTCTTTTATGCATTGCTCCATCGTATGAAGGAGCACAGGAGCTACTGTAGTCTCCTTTTGGGAGCACTATTTGCTATACATACTCTTGTTGTTGTCATCATATCTGAGATACGTATATTCGGTGGAAATAAATAGTCACGTTTTGAGTTATTGTGTGTTGTTCCTCGTTCTGTAAAATCCTCATTGCGTTTCATTGGTGGCAGCGGTGGGATTATTTGCACATTATCTAATGAGATAAGCGAATCCTTGATATTTAATAATTGAGTGAATTTAATAGAACAGGATGGAGAACACTTGTGAAACATCACATGGAGATTCTATTCCACATAATTCCAGTCTTCTAAACCAAGTCATTAATGACTCGGGGATTGGTCAAACGTTCTTTCCACCAGGTTTTGAAAGTGAAGCTACAGTAAGTACGCCATTGTCTCTTGGAATTAATCCAGTGGAGCATGGTGGTACTGAAACGGCTCCAGCTAAGGCTGTTAGCGTACGGAGTCATACATGGAAATATTTTGTACTTTTCTGGATATTAGTGATACTCCTCGCAGTTATTGTTGAATTTGCCATGGACAAATTTAACCACATCAGAGAATTAGCTTGGGATAGAATTGAAGAGTACAGCTTCATGGCTTGGGTAAATATTATCATTCTTGCAGCGTTTTTGCTGTCTCTTTGTCTGAAGTTGAATATGGATAAAGCAGTGCAGAATACTCATTCTCCAATACCTCAGGACGGCACACCTAACAGTACTGTAAAATTATTGGATCCTACTCGTGGACGCACGAGTCCCGTCAGTCGCGACTTTCCATGTCGGCGAACATTCAACGGTCATGCATTTGATACTTGGCATGATTTTCGGAGGTATTTTGATAATCTGGCTTTGCTAAATCGCTGGTCAGTAGAATATAAACGGAGAACACTACTTTGTAGTCTAAGGGGTCAAGCTGAATCGTTCGTTTACGGCTTACCGCCGAGTATTCAGAATGATTGGAACTTGCCAATTACAAAACTTGAAGACAGGTTTGGAATTGCCAATATGAAGGACAGCTATATCGCGGATGCAAAGCTTCGTAGAATACAGAAAAATGAGTCATTTCGAGAATTTGGCCAAGCTCTCGAAGACTTATTTCGGAAAGCATACCCAGAGAATTCAGAATTTGTACAGGAGCAGGCGTTTACCGCGTTTTTGGATAACTGCAACGAATCGGTAGATTTTCGACTGGCAGTAAAAAGAACTAAGCCAAAGACATTGCAGGAGGCTATTACTAATGCCATGCAGGAAGACTGTTTACCATTAACAGAGAGAGAAAGAAGCACACATCTTAAAAATGTGTATGGTACAGGTCGTAGAGGCAGGGGCGGTTTTGGGAGAAAGTTTCCGCAAAGACCTCTATCCAATGACTCAGAACAAGATTTAAACTAGGTACGTCCAACTCGGCAGGTCGCGAGGAGGATGTTCTTATTGACAAAAGACCTAACCAAACGGAGTTATGTTGTAAATTAAAGAAGGGCATGAAGATTACTAGCACTGTTGGTGGCCTGCCAGTTTCTTTGAAAGTGGACACAGGCTCAGCATCAACATTTATCACGAGTAAAGTTTTTAAGAAAATTCCATACAAATTACGCCCAGGACACGGAAGTTCATTGCAGCCAATGGAACTGTTCTTAATTGTGATGGAGAAACAACATTACTAATGGAGTTCGACGGAGTGGAATTGTACGTTCCCGTAATTGTTGGCGGGGTTACTGAGAACTTGTTAGGTCATGACTTCTTGCAGCATTTTCAGTGTCCCTTAGATATGGAACATCGGAAGATATACATTGGAAAAGGAGGCAAAGAAAATACATACTTGAAACCAAGAAGGAGTCGTTTGACTCGAGTAGCTGCTGCAAAGACTATAGTGGTACCCGCTAAGAGTGAATGTCTAATTCCAGCAAAGTTTAAGGATAAACCATTGAGTGGAGATGGAATTTTAATGGTTCTTGCACGTTGTTTAGTTAATGCAGGACAGTCTATTTTCTATGCAATGCTCTTAAATCCTGGAATTGAGGATATTAAAATTCCCAACGGTACTGTGATTGCTCTGTTTGAACATGTGAGACATGTCTATGAATCTCTAATTCAGTCTGTCATATTCGATAAGGCACGTCAGAAGACATTTTGCCACCACATCTTAATGAAGTATTGCAACAGAGCTCGGAGAGTCTTGAATCTAAAGATAAATTGGAAGTTCAGGGATTTATTGTATCGAAAACAGGAGGCATTTGCTGGTCCTGGAGAGATTGGACGTTGCAATTTAGGCAAACATCGTATAGTACTGACTGACGACACTCCAGTGAAAGATTCCCCGAGGAGGATTCCGATTTACAAGAGAGATGTCTTGGAGGAGCAAGTCAAGAAGCTGGAGGAGCAAGCTTTAATTGGGAAGTCTGATAGCCCGTACTCCGCTCAAATTGTGTTAGTTAAGAAGAAAGATGATACCTGGAGAATGTGTGTAGACTATGGAAAATTGAATGAAAAGACGGTTATAGATGCTTATCCCCTCCCTAGGATCGAGGATAACTTGGATTCACTATCTGGAGCATACCCATTTTCCACTCTTGATTGTAACATGGCATATCACCAGATTGAACTGGAAGAAAACGACAAGATTAAAACAGCTTTTGCTACTCCTACAGGCGGATTATACCACTATGTGACCATGCCATTTGGGTTATGCGCTTGCGACATTTCAGAGAATTGCAGAGAAAGCGCTTGAAGGACTACAGTGGAAAATTGCAGTGTTATATCTGGATGATATCATTGTATTCAGTCATGACTTTGACTCACATATCAGAGATCTGGAAGTGGTATTAGACAGAATGATCAATGCTGGACTGAAATTGAAACCATCTAAGTGTAAATTCTTTAGAGAAGAAACCAATTTCCTAGGTCACGTTATATCCAAGAACGGAGTAAAACCAGATCCAAGTAAAATTGAGGTTGTCAAAAATCTTACACATCCAACTCGTTTGAAAGATTTGCGTGGTTTTCTAGGACTCACATCATACTACAGGAAATTTATCGAAAATTATTCAGAAATTGCAAAGCTTTTGTACTTTCTTACTAGGACAAATGTCAATGGATGTGGAATACCGAGTGTGAAACAGCCTTTTATGAGCTGAAGTAGAAACTCACTTGTGCTCCTATACTTGCTTACATGGAGGTGAGTTTGTCCTTAACTGTGATGCTAGCTCATCGTCCATTGGAGCGGTCCTTTCGCAGGAGCAAAATGGCTCCGAAAGGGTGATAGCGTATGCTAGTCGAACATTGAGTGCAACAGAACGCATTTATTGTGTGACAAAGCTCGAAATGCTTGCAGTGGAATTCTTCACAAAGCATTTTAAGCATTACTTACTCGGAAGACATTTTACAGTGAGGTCAGATCATGGTTCTTTACGGTGGTTGAGCCGTTTCAAAGAACCAGATGGTCAGATACAAGGATGGCTGGAACAATTATAAGTCAATTCAACTTTGAACTAGTCCACAATCCTGGTATTAAGCATAGAAACGCTGACTTTTTGTCAAGAGTTGCCCAAGGTGATCAGACATTATGTAGGCAGTGCAAATTGCCTATTACACATAATCAAGTCAGAGAAGGAGCTTTATCGGAAGGAGCCACGAAGGAGGCGGTCGACGCAATGATCATAGGATCTTTGTTAGAGGAGCAGTCTGACAATGACGAAGAGGAGCAAGAAGAGCATGTACCATTACAACACTACAGGAGACACCCACCACGTGTGCGTAGGAAAAGAGGGCGTAAATTAAATAAACCGGAACCAGCTAAACAAAAACTGGAACCGAATAATGAATTAACAAGAGAACGATTACAAGAATATCAAGAAGAGTATCAAGATTTAGGTTATATACGAAAATTGAAACTTGACAATGTCAGTAAACCAGTGTGGTCAACAATTTCGGATAAGGGTAAAGACGTGAAGTTTTGGGTTTCTAGATGGGATTTATTAGCGATACGCAGTAGTTTGTTATGCATTAAATGGGAATGTTCAGAGAAAGACATCAGATGGAGAGTCTGTGTCCCAAAGAAGGTGATACCATTTGTCATGTGGTACATTCATGATGCTCACGTGTCTGGTTACATGGGTATCAAGAAATCATTTGACAAAGCAAAACAATGTCCATTTTACTGGAATAGCATGAGTCGCACTGCAGCAAGTTATGTCCGTTCCTGTGAACTGTGTGGTGAGGCAAATAACCCTCCATGTTCAAAGAGACATTTCTTACAGCCATACACAGTTGGACATCGTTTTGAAAGAATTGCTATGAATATTGCTGGTCCGTTCCCTAGGTCAGAAAATGGTAATGCCTACATTCTAGTCATAGGTAACTATTTTACTAAATTTGTCGAGATTTTTCCATTGAGTGACATGACCGCCATTACTCTAGCAGAATGTGTAGTAAGGGGTTGGATCAAACGATACGGCTGTCCCAGAGAGATACACTCTGATCAGGGACGTCAGTTTGAAAGTGTGGTGTTTCAAGAAGTATGTAAATTATTAGAAATAAGCAAAACTCGGACGACTCCTTTACATGCAAGATCAGATGGTTTTGTAGAACGGATGAATAGAACTATTCAAAATATTTTGTCAAAGTTAGTTCAGTCAAACCAAAAGGATTGGGATAAATATTTACGTTTTATTGTGATGGCATGTAACTCCATTCCACAGGAAAGTACTGGTTTTACGCCATCTCGACTTATGTACGGGGAAGAAATAACTATGCCTATTGATCTATTGTCTGACAATTTCTCAACTCATGAGCAGGAGCCTGAGCAGTTAATGACGGAGTATGCGGGTGGTTTACAAAATACATTGAAGGAGCCTTGGTTCAAGAAAATCTAAAGACAGCTTCACTACGCCAAAAGAAACAGTACGATACTCGTGTTAAAGCTTTTCACTTTAACAACGGTGATTCAGTATGGAGAAATAAAAAACAAGCAGTACCTGGAATGAAAACAAAAATACAACGTCACTGGACAGGACCTTGGAAAATAACACAGAAATTGTGTGATGTATTGTTTAGAATTCAGAATGCTCCTAATTTACCTTCTGTTATCATTCATGGGGATAATTTAAAACCATATTTTGGCGGAAAGACAGTAAATGTAGAAATTGAGAAAGTTCAACAAAATACACAAGACCCGTCACTCAGTTACATTTAGATCCTGGTGCAGGAAATCTACCAGATTACAGTTTTTCCGGAGTAGATCATTTTTTGCGGAATGCCAATGTAGATATAGTGGACACAATTTAAGTGATACTGAATCAAATAACAAACGTGATAATTTGACTTTATTAAATCGTGTGGTGACGAACAATCTGAGTACAAAAATAGAGTTTGTGTCCTATATCAATGACTGGTTCACCAACGTAATTTTCAAGCCAAGAACTGGTTGTCATATCAAGAAGAAATCTTGGTCTGCAGCAATATCAGGGAGATATTTTGACTTTCGTATTGAACTAAGTAAGTTCAAGACAATGTATTATTGAGAAACATTTATCTGAAGAACAGTTGATCATTACTTACTTGGTAAGATGACTTTCATGCATTATAGGTATGCGACAAATATTTTGATACTTTCACGTTTTCTTTAGTTTTGGTTATTTTATGTTGTTGGTGTTATATTGAACAGTGGAAGTTCAATGTCATAAAGAAGGGGATAGTGTAACGAATTTGCGTTTATGCTCTATGTATTCACGGTCCATTCGTTACTCCTCCTTTCATCCCATATTTCATTCATTACTCCTTTCATTCGTTGTCATGTTCATTACTCCTTTCATGTTTACTCTTTTATGCATTGCTCCATCGTATGAAGGAGCACAGGAGCTACTGTAGTCTCCTTTTGGGAGCACTATTTGCTATACATACTCTTGTTGTTGTCATCATATCTGAGATACGTATATTCGGTGGAAATAAATAGTCACGTTTTGAGTTATTGTGTGTTGTTCCTCGTTCTGTAAAATCCTCATTGCGTTTCATTGGTGGCAGCGGTGGGATTATTTGCACATTATCTAATGAGATAAGCGAATCCTTGATATTTAATAATTGAGTGAATTTAATAGAACAGGATGGAGAACACTTGTGAGACATCACATGGAGATTCTATTCCACATAATTCCAATCTTCTAAACCAAGTCATTAATGACTCGGGGATTGGTCAAACGTTCTTTCCACCAGATTTTGAAAGTGAAGCTACAGTAAGTACGCCATTGTCTCTTGGAATTAATCCAGTGGAGCATGGTGGTACTGAAACGGCTCCAGCTAAGGCTGTTAGCGTACGGAGTCATACATGGAAATATTTTGTACTTTTCTGGATATTAGTGATACTCCTCGCAGTTATTGTTGAATTTGCCATGGACAAATTTAACCACATAAAAGAATTGGCTTGGGATAGAATTGAAGAGTACAGCTTCATGGCTTGGGTAAATATTATCATTCTTGCAGCGTTTTTGCTGTCTCTTTGTCTGAAGTTGAATATGGATAAAGCAGTGCAGAATACTCATTCTCCAATACCTCAGGACGGCACACCTAACAGTACTGTAAAATTATTGGATCCTACTCGTAGACGCACGAGTCCCGTCAGTCGCGACTTTCCATGTCGGCGAACATTCAACGGTCATGCATCTGATACTTGGCATGATTTTCGGAGGTATTATGATAATCTGGCTTTGCTAAATCGCTTGTCAGTAGAATATAAACGGAGAACACTACTTTGTAGTCTAAGGGGTCAAGCTGAATCGTTTGTTCACGGCTTACCGCCGAGTATTCAGAATGATTGGAACTTGCTAATTACAAAACTTGAAGACAGATTTGGAATTGCCAATATGAAGGACAGCTATATCGCGGATGCAAAGCTTCGTAGAAAGCAGAAAAATGAGTCATTTCGAGAATTTGGCCAAGCTCTCGAAGACTTATTTCGGAAAGCATACCCAGAGAATTCAGAATTTGTACAGGAGCAGGCGTTTACCACGTTTTTGGATGCAAAGCTTCGTAGAAAGCAGAAAAATGAGTCATTTCGAGAATTTGGCCAAGCTCTCGAAGACTTATTTCGGAAAGCATACCCAGAGAATTCAGAATTTGTACAGGAGCAGGCGTTTACCACGTTTTTGGATAACTGCAACGAATCGGTAGATTTTCGACTGGCAGTAAAAAGAACTAAGCCAAAGACATTGCAGGAGGCTATTACTAATGCCATGCAGGAAGACTGTTTACCATTAACAGAGAGAGAAAGAAGCACACATCTTAAAAACGTGTATGGTACAGGTCGTAGAGGCAGGGGCGGTTTTGGGAGAAAGTTTCCGCAAAGACCTCTATCCAATGACTCAGAACAAGATTTAAATTAGGTACGTCCAACTCGGCAGGTCGCGAGGAGGATGTTCTTATTGACAAAAGACCTAACCAAACGGAGTTATGTTGTAAATTAAAGAAGGGCATGAAGATTACTAGCACTGTTGGTGGCCTGCCAGTTTCTTTGAAAGTGGACACAGGCTCAGCATCAACATTTATCACGAGTAAAGTTTTTAAGAAAATTCCATACAAATTACGCCCAGGACACGGAAGTTCATTGCAGCCAATGGAACTGTCCTTAATTGTGATGGAGAAACAACATTACTAATGGAGTTCGACGGAGTGGAATTGAACGTTCCCGTAATTGTTGGCGGGGTTACTGAGAACTTGTTAGGTCATGACTTCTTGCAGCATTTTCAGTGTCCCTTAGATATGGAACATCGGAAGATATACATTGGAAAAGAAGGCAAAGAAAATACATACTTGAAACCAAGAAGGAGTCGTTTGACTCGAGTAGCTGCTGCAAAGACTATAGCGGTATCCGCTAAGAGTGAATGTCTAATTCCAGCAAAGTTTAAGGATAAACCATTGAGTGGAGATGGAATTTTAATGGTTCTTGCACGTTGTTTAGTTAATGCAGGACAGTCTATTTTCTATGCAATGCTCTTAAATCCTGGAATTGAGGATATTAAAATTCCCCAACGGTACTGTGATTGCTCTGTTTGAACATGTGAGACATGGCGAAATCTCTAATTCAGTCTGTCATATTCGACAAGGCACGTCAGAAGACATTTTGCCACCACATCTTAATGAAGTATTGCAAAAGAGCTCGGAGAGTCTTGAATCTAAAGATAAGTTCAGGGATTTCTTGTATCGAAACAGGAGGCATTTGCTGGTCCTGGAGAGATTGGACGTTGCAATTTAGGCAAACATCGTATAGTACTGACTGACGACACTCCAGTGAAAGATTCCCCGAGGAGGATTCCGATTTACAAGAGAGATGTCTTGGAGGAGCAAGTCAAGAAGCTGGAGGAGCAAGCTTTAATTGGGAAGTCTGATAGCCCGTACTCCGCTCAAATTGTGTTAGTTAAGAAGAAAGATGATACCTGGAGAATGTGTGTAGACTATATAAAAATTGAATGAAAAGACGGTTAAAGATGCTTATCCCCTCCCTAGGATCGAGGATAACTTGGATTCACTATCTGGAGCATACCCATTTCCACTCTTGATTGTTACATGGCATATCACCAGATTGAACTGGAAGAAAACGACAAGATTAAAACAGCTTTTGCTACTCCTACAGGCGGATTATACCACTATGTGACCATGCCATTTGGGTTATGTAATGCGCCTGCGACATTTCAGAGAATTGCAGAGAAAGCGCTTGAGGGACTACAGTGGAAAATTGCAGTGTTATATCTGGATGATATCATTGTATTCAGTCATGACTTTGACTCACATATCAGAGATCTGGAAGTGGTATTAGACAGAATGATAAATGCTGGACTGAAATTGAAACCATCTAAGTGTAAATTCTTTAGAGAAGAAACCAATTTCCTAGGTCACGTTATATCCAAGAACGGAGTAAAACCAGATCCAAGTAAAATTGAGGTTGTCAAAAATCTTACACATCCAACTCGTTTGAAAGATTTGCGTGGTTTTCTAGGACTCACATCATACTACAGGAAATTTATCGAAAATTATTCAGAAATTGCAAAGCTTTTGTACTTTCTTACTAGGACAAATGTCAATGGATGTGGAATACCGAGTGTGAAACAGCCTTTTATGAGCTGAAGTAGAAACTCACTTGTGCTCCTATACTTGCTTACATGGAGGTGAGTTTGTCCTTAACTGTGATGCTAGCTCATCGTCCATTGGAGCGGTCCTTTCGCAGGAGCAAAATGGCTCCGAAAGGGTGATAGCGTATGCTAGTCGAACATTGAGTGCAACAGAACGCATTTATTGTGTGACAAAGCTCGAAATGCTTGCAGTGGAATTCTTCACAAAGCATTTTAAGCATTACTTACTCGGAAGACATTTTACAGTGAGGTCAGATCATGGTTCTTTACGGTGGTTGAGCCGTTTCAAAGAACCAGATGGTCAGATACAAAGATGGCTGGAACAATTATAAGTCAATTCAACTTTGAACTAGTCCACAATCCTGGTATTAAGCATAGAAACGCTGACTTTTTGTCAAGAGTTGCCCAAGGTGATCAGACATTATGTAGGCAGTGCAAATTGCCTATTACACATAATCAAGTCAGAGAAGGAGCTTTATCGGAAGGAGCCACGAAGGAGGCGGTCGACGCAATGATCATAGGATCTTTGTTAGAGGAGCAGTCTGACAATGACGAAGAGGAGCAAGAAGAGCATGTACCATTACAACACTACAGGAGACACCCACCACGTGTGCGTAGGAAAAGAGGGCGTAAATTAAATAAACCGGAACCAGCTAAACAAAAACTGGAACCGAATAATGAATTAACAAGAGAACGATTACAAGAATATCAAGAAGAGTATCAAGATTTAGGTTATATACGAAAATTGAAACTTGACAATGTCAGTAAACCAGTGTGGTCAACAATTTCGGATAAGGGTAAAGACGTGAAGTTTTGGGTTTCTAGATGGGATTTATTAGCGATACGCAGTAGTTTGTTATGCATTAAATGGGAATGTTCAGAGAAAGACATCAGATGGAGAGTCTGTGTCCCAAAGAAGGTGATACCATTTGTCATGTGGTACATTCATGATGCTCACGTGTCTGGTTACATGGGTATCAAGAAATCATTTGACAAAGCAAAACAATGTCCATTTTACTGGAATAGCATGAGTCGCACTGCAGCAAGTTATGTCCGTTCCTGTGAACTGTGTGGTGAGGCAAATAACCCTCCATGTTCAAAGAGACATTTCTTACAGCCATACACAGTTGGACATCGTTTTGAAAGAATTGCTATGAATATTGCTGGTCCGTTCCCTAGGTCAGAAAATGGTAATGCCTACATTCTAGTCATAGGTAACTATTTTACTAAATTTGTCGAGATTTTTCCATTGAGTGACATGACCGCCATTACTCTAGCAGAATGTGTAGTAAGGGGTTGGATCAAACGATACGGCTGTCCCAGAGAGATACACTCTGATCAGGGACGTCAGTTTGAAAGTGTGGTGTTTCAAGAAGTATGTAAATTATTAGAAATAAGCAAAACTCGGACGACTCCTTTACATGCAAGATCAGATGGTTTTGTAGAACGGATGAATAGAACTATTCAAAATATTTTGTCAAAGTTAGTTCAGTCAAACCAAAAGGATTGGGATAAATATTTACGTTTTATTGTGATGGCATGTAACTCCATTCCACAGGAAAGTACTGGTTTTACGCCATCTCGACTTATGTACGGGGAAGAAATAACTATGCCTATTGATCTATTGTCTGACAATTTCTCAACTCATGAGCAGGAGCCTGAGCAGTTAATGACGGAGTATGCGGGTGGTTTACAAAATACATTGAAGGAGCCTTGGTTCAAGAAAATCTAAAGACAGCTTCACTACGCCAAAAGAAACAGTACGATACTCGTGTTAAAGCTTTTCACTTTAACAACGGTGATTCAGTATGGAGAAATAAAAAACAAGCAGTACCTGGAATGAAAACAAAAATACAACGTCACTGGACAGGACCTTGGAAAATAACACAGAAATTGTGTGATGTATTGTTTAGAATTCAGAATGCTCCTAATTTACCTTCTGTTATCATTCATGGGGATAATTTAAAACCATATTTTGGCGGAAAGACAGTAAATGTAGAAATTGAGAAAGTTCAACAAAATACACAAGACCCGTCACTCAGTTACATTTAGATCCTGGTGCAGGAAATCTACCAGATTACAGTTTTTCCGGAGTAGATCATTTTTTGCGGAATGCCAATGTAGATATAGTGGACACAATTTAAGTGATACTGAATCAAATAACAAACGTGATAATTTGACTTTATTAAATCGTGTGGTGACGAACAATCTGAGTACAAAAATAGAGTTTGTGTCCTATATCAATGACTGGTTCACCAACGTAATTTTCAAGCCAAGAACTGGTTGTCATATCAAGAAGAAATCTTGGTCTGCAGCAATATCAGGGAGATATTTTGACTTTCGTATTGAACTAAGTAAGTTCAAGACAATGTATTATTGAGAAACATTTATCTGAAGAACAGTTGATCATTACTTACTTGGTAAGATGACTTTCATGCATTATAGGTATGCGACAAATATTTTGATACTTTCACGTTTTCTTTAGTTTTGGTTATTTTATGTTGTTGGTGTTATATTGAACAGTGGAAGTTCAATGTCATAAAGAAGGGGATAGTGTAACGAATTTGCGTTTATGCTCTATGTATTCACGGTCCATTCGTTACTCCTCCTTTCATCCCATATTTCATTCATTACTCCTTTCATTCGTTGTCATATTCATTACTCCTTTCATGTTTACTCTTTTATGCATTGCTCCATCGTATGAAGGAGCACAGGAGCTACTGTAGTCTCCTTTTGGGAGCACTATTTGCTATACATACTCTTGTTGTTGTCATCATATCTGAGATACGTATATTCGGTGGAAATAAATAGTCACGTTTTGAGTTATTGTGTGTTGTTCCTCGTTCTGTAAAATCCTCATTGCGTTTCATTGGTGGCAGCGGTGGGATTATTTGCACATTATCTAATGAGATAAGCGAATCCTTGATATTTAATAATTGAGTGAATTTAATAGAACAGGATGGAGAACACTTGTGAGACATCACATGGAGATTCTATTCCACATAATTCCAATCTTCTAAACCAAGTCATTAATGACTCGGGGATTGGTCAAACGTTCTTTCCACCAGATTTTGAAAGTGAAGCTACAGTAAGTACGCCATTGTCTCTTGGAATTAATCCAGTGGAGCATGGTGGTACTGAAACGGCTCCAGCTAAGGCTGTTAGCGTACGGAGTCATACATGGAAATATTTTGTACTTTTCTGGATATTAGTGATACTCCTCGCAGTTATTGTTGAATTTGCCATGGACAAATTTAACCACATAAAAGAATTGGCTTGGGATAGAATTGAAGAGTACAGCTTCATGGCTTGGGTAAATATTATCATTCTTGCAGCGTTTTTGCTGTCTCTTTGTCTGAAGTTGAATATGGATAAAGCAGTGCAGAATACTCATTCTCCAATACCTCAGGACGGCACACCTAACAGTACTGTAAAATTATTGGATCCTACTCGTAGACGCACGAGTCCCGTCAGTCGCGACTTTCCATGTCGGCGAACATTCAACGGTCATGCATCTGATACTTGGCATGATTTTCGGAGGTATTATGATAATCTGGCTTTGCTAAATCGCTTGTCAGTAGAATATAAACGGAGAACACTACTTTGTAGTCTAAGGGGTCAAGCTGAATCGTTTGTTCACGGCTTACCGCCGAGTATTCAGAATGATTGGAACTTGCTAATTACAAAACTTGAAGACAGATTTGGAATTGCCAATATGAAGGACAGCTATATCGCGGATGCAAAGCTTCGTAGAAAGCAGAAAAATGAGTCATTTCGAGAATTTGGCCAAGCTCTCGAAGACTTATTTCGGAAAGCATACCCAGAGAATTCAGAATTTGTACAGGAGCAGGCGTTTACCACGTTTTTGGATGCAAAGCTTCGTAGAAAGCAGAAAAATGAGTCATTTCGAGAATTTGGCCAAGCTCTCGAAGACTTATTTCGGAAAGCATACCCAGAGAATTCAGAATTTGTACAGGAGCAGGCGTTTACCACGTTTTTGGATAACTGCAACGAATCGGTAGATTTTCGACTGGCAGTAAAAAGAACTAAGCCAAAGACATTGCAGGAGGCTATTACTAATGCCATGCAGGAAGACTGTTTACCATTAACAGAGAGAGAAAGAAGCACACATCTTAAAAACGTGTATGGTACAGGTCGTAGAGGCAGGGGCGGTTTTGGGAGAAAGTTTCCGCAAAGACCTCTATCCAATGACTCAGAACAAGATTTAAATTAGGTACGTCCAACTCGGCAGGTCGCGAGGAGGATGTTCTTATTGACAAAAGACCTAACCAAACGGAGTTATGTTGTAAATTAAAGAAGGGCATGAAGATTACTAGCACTGTTGGTGGCCTGCCAGTTTCTTTGAAAGTGGACACAGGCTCAGCATCAACATTTATCACGAGTAAAGTTTTTAAGAAAATTCCATACAAATTACGCCCAGGACACGGAAGTTCATTGCAGCCAATGGAACTGTCCTTAATTGTGATGGAGAAACAACATTACTAATGGAGTTCGACGGAGTGGAATTGAACGTTCCCGTAATTGTTGGCGGGGTTACTGAGAACTTGTTAGGTCATGACTTCTTGCAGCATTTTCAGTGTCCCTTAGATATGGAACATCGGAAGATATACATTGGAAAAGAAGGCAAAGAAAATACATACTTGAAACCAAGAAGGAGTCGTTTGACTCGAGTAGCTGCTGCAAAGACTATAGCGGTATCCGCTAAGAGTGAATGTCTAATTCCAGCAAAGTTTAAGGATAAACCATTGAGTGGAGATGGAATTTTAATGGTTCTTGCACGTTGTTTAGTTAATGCAGGACAGTCTATTTTCTATGCAATGCTCTTAAATCCTGGAATTGAGGATATTAAAATTCCCCAACGGTACTGTGATTGCTCTGTTTGAACATGTGAGACATGGCGAAATCTCTAATTCAGTCTGTCATATTCGACAAGGCACGTCAGAAGACATTTTGCCACCACATCTTAATGAAGTATTGCAAAAGAGCTCGGAGAGTCTTGAATCTAAAGATAAGTTCAGGGATTTATTGTATCGAAAACAGGAGGCATTTGCTGGTCCTGGAGAGATTGGACGTTGCAATTTAGGCAAACATCGTATAGTACTGACTGACGACACTCCAGTGAAAGATTCCCCGAGGAGGATTCCGATTTACAAGAGAGATGTCTTGGAGGAGCAAGTCAAGAAGCTGGAGGAGCAAGCTTTAATTGGGAAGTCTGATAGCCCGTACTCCGCTCAAATTGTGTTAGTTAAGAAGAAAGATGATACCTGGAGAATGTGTGTAGACTATATAAAAATTGAATGAAAAGACGGTTAAAGATGCTTATCCCCTCCCTAGGATCGAGGATAACTTGGATTCACTATCTGGAGCATACCCATTTCCACTCTTGATTGTTACATGGCATATCACCAGATTGAACTGGAAGAAAACGACAAGATTAAAACAGCTTTTGCTACTCCTACAGGCGGATTATACCACTATGTGACCATGCCATTTGGGTTATGTAATGCGCCTGCGACATTTCAGAGAATTGCAGAGAAAGCGCTTGAGGGACTACAGTGGAAAATTGCAGTGTTATATCTGGATGATATCATTGTATTCAGTCATGACTTTGACTCACATATCAGAGATCTGGAAGTGGTATTAGACAGAATGATAAATGCTGGACTGAAATTGAAACCATCTAAGTGTAAATTCTTTAGAGAAGAAACCAATTTCCTAGGTCACGTTATATCCAAGAACGGAGTAAAACCAGATCCAAGTAAAATTGAGGTTGTCAAAAATCTTACACATCCAACTCGTTTGAAAGATTTGCGTGGTTTTCTAGGACTCACATCATACTACAGGAAATTTATCGAAAATTATTCAGAAATTGCAAAGCTTTTGTACTTTCTTACTAGGACAAATGTCAATGGATGTGGAATACCGAGTGTGAAACAGCCTTTTATGAGCTGAAGTAGAAACTCACTTGTGCTCCTATACTTGCTTACATGGAGGTGAGTTTGTCCTTAACTGTGATGCTAGCTCATCGTCCATTGGAGCGGTCCTTTCGCAGGAGCAAAATGGCTCCGAAAGGGTGATAGCGTATGCTAGTCGAACATTGAGTGCAACAGAACGCATTTATTGTGTGACAAAGCTCGAAATGCTTGCAGTGGAATTCTTCACAAAGCATTTTAAGCATTACTTACTCGGAAGACATTTTACAGTGAGGTCAGATCATGGTTCTTTACGGTGGTTGAGCCGTTTCAAAGAACCAGATGGTCAGATACAAAGATGGCTGGAACAATTATAAGTCAATTCAACTTTGAACTAGTCCACAATCCTGGTATTAAGCATAGAAACGCTGACTTTTTGTCAAGAGTTGCCCAAGGTGATCAGACATTATGTAGGCAGTGCAAATTGCCTATTACACATAATCAAGTCAGAGAAGGAGCTTTATCGGAAGGAGCCACGAAGGAGGCGGTCGACGCAATGATCATAGGATCTTTGTTAGAGGAGCAGTCTGACAATGACGAAGAGGAGCAAGAAGAGCATGTACCATTACAACACTACAGGAGACACCCACCACGTGTGCGTAGGAAAAGAGGGCGTAAATTAAATAAACCGGAACCAGCTAAACAAAAACTGGAACCGAATAATGAATTAACAAGAGAACGATTACAAGAATATCAAGAAGAGTATCAAGATTTAGGTTATATACGAAAATTGAAACTTGACAATGTCAGTAAACCAGTGTGGTCAACAATTTCGGATAAGGGTAAAGACGTGAAGTTTTGGGTTTCTAGATGGGATTTATTAGCGATACGCAGTAGTTTGTTATGCATTAAATGGGAATGTTCAGAGAAAGACATCAGATGGAGAGTCTGTGTCCCAAAGAAGGTGATACCATTTGTCATGTGGTACATTCATGATGCTCACGTGTCTGGTTACATGGGTATCAAGAAATCATTTGACAAAGCAAAACAATGTCCATTTTACTGGAATAGCATGAGTCGCACTGCAGCAAGTTATGTCCGTTCCTGTGAACTGTGTGGTGAGGCAAATAACCCTCCATGTTCAAAGAGACATTTCTTACAGCCATACACAGTTGGACATCGTTTTGAAAGAATTGCTATGAATATTGCTGGTCCGTTCCCTAGGTCAGAAAATGGTAATGCCTACATTCTAGTCATAGGTAACTATTTTACTAAATTTGTCGAGATTTTTCCATTGAGTGACATGACCGCCATTACTCTAGCAGAATGTGTAGTAAGGGGTTGGATCAAACGATACGGCTGTCCCAGAGAGATACACTCTGATCAGGGACGTCAGTTTGAAAGTGTGGTGTTTCAAGAAGTATGTAAATTATTAGAAATAAGCAAAACTCGGACGACTCCTTTACATGCAAGATCAGATGGTTTTGTAGAACGGATGAATAGAACTATTCAAAATATTTTGTCAAAGTTAGTTCAGTCAAACCAAAAGGATTGGGATAAATATTTACGTTTTATTGTGATGGCATGTAACTCCATTCCACAGGAAAGTACTGGTTTTACGCCATCTCGACTTATGTACGGGGAAGAAATAACTATGCCTATTGATCTATTGTCTGACAATTTCTCAACTCATGAGCAGGAGCCTGAGCAGTTAATGACGGAGTATGCGGGTGGTTTACAAAATACATTGAAGGAGCCTTGGTTCAAGAAAATCTAAAGACAGCTTCACTACGCCAAAAGAAACAGTACGATACTCGTGTTAAAGCTTTTCACTTTAACAACGGTGATTCAGTATGGAGAAATAAAAAACAAGCAGTACCTGGAATGAAAACAAAAATACAACGTCACTGGACAGGACCTTGGAAAATAACACAGAAATTGTGTGATGTATTGTTTAGAATTCAGAATGCTCCTAATTTACCTTCTGTTATCATTCATGGGGATAATTTAAAACCATATTTTGGCGGAAAGACAGTAAATGTAGAAATTGAGAAAGTTCAACAAAATACACAAGACCCGTCACTCAGTTACATTTAGATCCTGGTGCAGGAAATCTACCAGATTACAGTTTTTCCGGAGTAGATCATTTTTTGCGGAATGCCAATGTAGATATAGTGGACACAATTTAAGTGATACTGAATCAAATAACAAACGTGATAATTTGACTTTATTAAATCGTGTGGTGACGAACAATCTGAGTACAAAAATAGAGTTTGTGTCCTATATCAATGACTGGTTCACCAACGTAATTTTCAAGCCAAGAACTGGTTGTCATATCAAGAAGAAATCTTGGTCTGCAGCAATATCAGGGAGATATTTTGACTTTCGTATTGAACTAAGTAAGTTCAAGACAATGTATTATTGAGAAACATTTATCTGAAGAACAGTTGATCATTACTTACTTGGTAAGATGACTTTCATGCATTATAGGTATGCGACAAATATTTTGATACTTTCACGTTTTCTTTAGTTTTGGTTATTTTATGTTGTTGGTGTTATATTGAACAGTGGAAGTTCAATGTCATAAAGAAGGGGATAGTGTAACGAATTTGCGTTTATGCTCTATGTATTCACGGTCCATTCGTTACTCCTCCTTTCATCCCATATTTCATTCATTACTCCTTTCATTCGTTGTCATATTCATTACTCCTTTCATGTTTACTCTTTTATGCATTGCTCCATCGTATGAAGGAGCACAGGAGCTACTGTAGTCTCCTTTTGGGAGCACTATTTGCTATACATACTCTTGTTGTTGTCATCATATCTGAGATACGTATATTCGGTGGAAATAAATAGTCACGTTTTGAGTTATTGTGTGTTGTTCCTCGTTCTGTAAAATCCTCATTGCGTTTCATTGGTGGCAGCGGTGGGATTATTTGCACATTATCTAATGAGATAAGCGAATCCTTGATATTTAATAATTGAGTGAATTTAATAGAACAGGATGGAGAACACTTGTGAGACATCACATGGAGATTCTATTCCACATAATTCCAATCTTCTAAACCAAGTCATTAATGACTCGGGGATTGGTCAAACGTTCTTTCCACCAGATTTTGAAAGTGAAGCTACAGTAAGTACGCCATTGTCTCTTGGAATTAATCCAGTGGAGCATGGTGGTACTGAAACGGCTCCAGCTAAGGCTGTTAGCGTACGGAGTCATACATGGAAATATTTTGTACTTTTCTGGATATTAGTGATACTCCTCGCAGTTATTGTTGAATTTGCCATGGACAAATTTAACCACATAAAAGAATTGGCTTGGGATAGAATTGAAGAGTACAGCTTCATGGCTTGGGTAAATATTATCATTCTTGCAGCGTTTTTGCTGTCTCTTTGTCTGAAGTTGAATATGGATAAAGCAGTGCAGAATACTCATTCTCCAATACCTCAGGACGGCACACCTAACAGTACTGTAAAATTATTGGATCCTACTCGTAGACGCACGAGTCCCGTCAGTCGCGACTTTCCATGTCGGCGAACATTCAACGGTCATGCATCTGATACTTGGCATGATTTTCGGAGGTATTATGATAATCTGGCTTTGCTAAATCGCTTGTCAGTAGAATATAAACGGAGAACACTACTTTGTAGTCTAAGGGGTCAAGCTGAATCGTTTGTTCACGGCTTACCGCCGAGTATTCAGAATGATTGGAACTTGCTAATTACAAAACTTGAAGACAGATTTGGAATTGCCAATATGAAGGACAGCTATATCGCGGATGCAAAGCTTCGTAGAAAGCAGAAAAATGAGTCATTTCGAGAATTTGGCCAAGCTCTCGAAGACTTATTTCGGAAAGCATACCCAGAGAATTCAGAATTTGTACAGGAGCAGGCGTTTACCACGTTTTTGGATGCAAAGCTTCGTAGAAAGCAGAAAAATGAGTCATTTCGAGAATTTGGCCAAGCTCTCGAAGACTTATTTCGGAAAGCATACCCAGAGAATTCAGAATTTGTACAGGAGCAGGCGTTTACCACGTTTTTGGATAACTGCAACGAATCGGTAGATTTTCGACTGGCAGTAAAAAGAACTAAGCCAAAGACATTGCAGGAGGCTATTACTAATGCCATGCAGGAAGACTGTTTACCATTAACAGAGAGAGAAAGAAGCACACATCTTAAAAACGTGTATGGTACAGGTCGTAGAGGCAGGGGCGGTTTTGGGAGAAAGTTTCCGCAAAGACCTCTATCCAATGACTCAGAACAAGATTTAAATTAGGTACGTCCAACTCGGCAGGTCGCGAGGAGGATGTTCTTATTGACAAAAGACCTAACCAAACGGAGTTATGTTGTAAATTAAAGAAGGGCATGAAGATTACTAGCACTGTTGGTGGCCTGCCAGTTTCTTTGAAAGTGGACACAGGCTCAGCATCAACATTTATCACGAGTAAAGTTTTTAAGAAAATTCCATACAAATTACGCCCAGGACACGGAAGTTCATTGCAGCCAATGGAACTGTCCTTAATTGTGATGGAGAAACAACATTACTAATGGAGTTCGACGGAGTGGAATTGAACGTTCCCGTAATTGTTGGCGGGGTTACTGAGAACTTGTTAGGTCATGACTTCTTGCAGCATTTTCAGTGTCCCTTAGATATGGAACATCGGAAGATATACATTGGAAAAGAAGGCAAAGAAAATACATACTTGAAACCAAGAAGGAGTCGTTTGACTCGAGTAGCTGCTGCAAAGACTATAGCGGTATCCGCTAAGAGTGAATGTCTAATTCCAGCAAAGTTTAAGGATAAACCATTGAGTGGAGATGGAATTTTAATGGTTCTTGCACGTTGTTTAGTTAATGCAGGACAGTCTATTTTCTATGCAATGCTCTTAAATCCTGGAATTGAGGATATTAAAATTCCCCAACGGTACTGTGATTGCTCTGTTTGAACATGTGAGACATGGCGAAATCTCTAATTCAGTCTGTCATATTCGACAAGGCACGTCAGAAGACATTTTGCCACCACATCTTAATGAAGTATTGCAAAAGAGCTCGGAGAGTCTTGAATCTAAAGATAAGTTCAGGGATTTATTGTATCGAAAACAGGAGGCATTTGCTGGTCCTGGAGAGATTGGACGTTGCAATTTAGGCAAACATCGTATAGTACTGACTGACGACACTCCAGTGAAAGATTCCCCGAGGAGGATTCCGATTTACAAGAGAGATGTCTTGGAGGAGCAAGTCAAGAAGCTGGAGGAGCAAGCTTTAATTGGGAAGTCTGATAGCCCGTACTCCGCTCAAATTGTGTTAGTTAAGAAGAAAGATGATACCTGGAGAATGTGTGTAGACTATATAAAAATTGAATGAAAAGACGGTTAAAGATGCTTATCCCCTCCCTAGGATCGAGGATAACTTGGATTCACTATCTGGAGCATACCCATTTCCACTCTTGATTGTTACATGGCATATCACCAGATTGAACTGGAAGAAAACGACAAGATTAAAACAGCTTTTGCTACTCCTACAGGCGGATTATACCACTATGTGACCATGCCATTTGGGTTATGTAATGCGCCTGCGACATTTCAGAGAATTGCAGAGAAAGCGCTTGAGGGACTACAGTGGAAAATTGCAGTGTTATATCTGGATGATATCATTGTATTCAGTCATGACTTTGACTCACATATCAGAGATCTGGAAGTGGTATTAGACAGAATGATAAATGCTGGACTGAAATTGAAACCATCTAAGTGTAAATTCTTTAGAGAAGAAACCAATTTCCTAGGTCACGTTATATCCAAGAACGGAGTAAAACCAGATCCAAGTAAAATTGAGGTTGTCAAAAATCTTACACATCCAACTCGTTTGAAAGATTTGCGTGGTTTTCTAGGACTCACATCATACTACAGGAAATTTATCGAAAATTATTCAGAAATTGCAAAGCTTTTGTACTTTCTTACTAGGACAAATGTCAATGGATGTGGAATACCGAGTGTGAAACAGCCTTTTATGAGCTGAAGTAGAAACTCACTTGTGCTCCTATACTTGCTTACATGGAGGTGAGTTTGTCCTTAACTGTGATGCTAGCTCATCGTCCATTGGAGCGGTCCTTTCGCAGGAGCAAAATGGCTCCGAAAGGGTGATAGCGTATGCTAGTCGAACATTGAGTGCAACAGAACGCATTTATTGTGTGACAAAGCTCGAAATGCTTGCAGTGGAATTCTTCACAAAGCATTTTAAGCATTACTTACTCGGAAGACATTTTACAGTGAGGTCAGATCATGGTTCTTTACGGTGGTTGAGCCGTTTCAAAGAACCAGATGGTCAGATACAAAGATGGCTGGAACAATTATAAGTCAATTCAACTTTGAACTAGTCCACAATCCTGGTATTAAGCATAGAAACGCTGACTTTTTGTCAAGAGTTGCCCAAGGTGATCAGACATTATGTAGGCAGTGCAAATTGCCTATTACACATAATCAAGTCAGAGAAGGAGCTTTATCGGAAGGAGCCACGAAGGAGGCGGTCGACGCAATGATCATAGGATCTTTGTTAGAGGAGCAGTCTGACAATGACGAAGAGGAGCAAGAAGAGCATGTACCATTACAACACTACAGGAGACACCCACCACGTGTGCGTAGGAAAAGAGGGCGTAAATTAAATAAACCGGAACCAGCTAAACAAAAACTGGAACCGAATAATGAATTAACAAGAGAACGATTACAAGAATATCAAGAAGAGTATCAAGATTTAGGTTATATACGAAAATTGAAACTTGACAATGTCAGTAAACCAGTGTGGTCAACAATTTCGGATAAGGGTAAAGACGTGAAGTTTTGGGTTTCTAGATGGGATTTATTAGCGATACGCAGTAGTTTGTTATGCATTAAATGGGAATGTTCAGAGAAAGACATCAGATGGAGAGTCTGTGTCCCAAAGAAGGTGATACCATTTGTCATGTGGTACATTCATGATGCTCACGTGTCTGGTTACATGGGTATCAAGAAATCATTTGACAAAGCAAAACAATGTCCATTTTACTGGAATAGCATGAGTCGCACTGCAGCAAGTTATGTCCGTTCCTGTGAACTGTGTGGTGAGGCAAATAACCCTCCATGTTCAAAGAGACATTTCTTACAGCCATACACAGTTGGACATCGTTTTGAAAGAATTGCTATGAATATTGCTGGTCCGTTCCCTAGGTCAGAAAATGGTAATGCCTACATTCTAGTCATAGGTAACTATTTTACTAAATTTGTCGAGATTTTTCCATTGAGTGACATGACCGCCATTACTCTAGCAGAATGTGTAGTAAGGGGTTGGATCAAACGATACGGCTGTCCCAGAGAGATACACTCTGATCAGGGACGTCAGTTTGAAAGTGTGGTGTTTCAAGAAGTATGTAAATTATTAGAAATAAGCAAAACTCGGACGACTCCTTTACATGCAAGATCAGATGGTTTTGTAGAACGGATGAATAGAACTATTCAAAATATTTTGTCAAAGTTAGTTCAGTCAAACCAAAAGGATTGGGATAAATATTTACGTTTTATTGTGATGGCATGTAACTCCATTCCACAGGAAAGTACTGGTTTTACGCCATCTCGACTTATGTACGGGGAAGAAATAACTATGCCTATTGATCTATTGTCTGACAATTTCTCAACTCATGAGCAGGAGCCTGAGCAGTTAATGACGGAGTATGCGGGTGGTTTACAAAATACATTGAAGGAGCCTTGGTTCAAGAAAATCTAAAGACAGCTTCACTACGCCAAAAGAAACAGTACGATACTCGTGTTAAAGCTTTTCACTTTAACAACGGTGATTCAGTATGGAGAAATAAAAAACAAGCAGTACCTGGAATGAAAACAAAAATACAACGTCACTGGACAGGACCTTGGAAAATAACACAGAAATTGTGTGATGTATTGTTTAGAATTCAGAATGCTCCTAATTTACCTTCTGTTATCATTCATGGGGATAATTTAAAACCATATTTTGGCGGAAAGACAGTAAATGTAGAAATTGAGAAAGTTCAACAAAATACACAAGACCCGTCACTCAGTTACATTTAGATCCTGGTGCAGGAAATCTACCAGATTACAGTTTTTCCGGAGTAGATCATTTTTTGCGGAATGCCAATGTAGATATAGTGGACACAATTTAAGTGATACTGAATCAAATAACAAACGTGATAATTTGACTTTATTAAATCGTGTGGTGACGAACAATCTGAGTACAAAAATAGAGTTTGTGTCCTATATCAATGACTGGTTCACCAACGTAATTTTCAAGCCAAGAACTGGTTGTCATATCAAGAAGAAATCTTGGTCTGCAGCAATATCAGGGAGATATTTTGACTTTCGTATTGAACTAAGTAAGTTCAAGACAATGTATTATTGAGAAACATTTATCTGAAGAACAGTTGATCATTACTTACTTGGTAAGATGACTTTCATGCATTATAGGTATGCGACAAATATTTTGATACTTTCACGTTTTCTTTAGTTTTGGTTATTTTATGTTGTTGGTGTTATATTGAACAGTGGAAGTTCAATGTCATAAAGAAGGGGATAGTGTAACGAATTTGCGTTTATGCTCTATGTATTCACGGTCCATTCGTTACTCCTCCTTTCATCCCATATTTCATTCATTACTCCTTTCATTCGTTGTCATGTTCATTACTCCTTTCATGTTTACTCTTTTATGCATTGCTCCATCGTATGAAGGAGCACAGGAGCTACTGTAGTCTCCTTTTGGGAGCACTATTTGCTATACATACTCTTGTTGTTGTCATCATATCTGAGATACGTATATTCGGTGGAAATAAATAGTCACGTTTTGAGTTATTGTGTGTTGTTCCTCGTTCTGTAAAATCCTCATTGCGTTTCATTGGTGGCAGCGGTGGGATTATTTGCACATTATCTAATGAGATAAGCGAATCCTTGATATTTAATAATTGAGTGAATTTAATAGAACAGGATGGAGAACACTTGTGAGACATCACATGGAGATTCTATTCCACATAATTCCAATCTTCTAAACCAAGTCATTAATGACTCGGGGATTGGTCAAACGTTCTTTCCACCAGATTTTGAAAGTGAAGCTACAGTAAGTACGCCATTGTCTCTTGGAATTAATCCAGTGGAGCATGGTGGTACTGAAACGGCTCCAGCTAAGGCTGTTAGCGTACGGAGTCATACATGGAAATATTTTGTACTTTTCTGGATATTAGTGATACTCCTCGCAGTTATTGTTGAATTTGCCATGGACAAATTTAACCACATAAAAGAATTGGCTTGGGATAGAATTGAAGAGTACAGCTTCATGGCTTGGGTAAATATTATCATTCTTGCAGCGTTTTTGCTGTCTCTTTGTCTGAAGTTGAATATGGATAAAGCAGTGCAGAATACTCATTCTCCAATACCTCAGGACGGCACACCTAACAGTACTGTAAAATTATTGGATCCTACTCGTAGACGCACGAGTCCCGTCAGTCGCGACTTTCCATGTCGGCGAACATTCAACGGTCATGCATCTGATACTTGGCATGATTTTCGGAGGTATTATGATAATCTGGCTTTGCTAAATCGCTTGTCAGTAGAATATAAACGGAGAACACTACTTTGTAGTCTAAGGGGTCAAGCTGAATCGTTTGTTCACGGCTTACCGCCGAGTATTCAGAATGATTGGAACTTGCTAATTACAAAACTTGAAGACAGATTTGGAATTGCCAATATGAAGGACAGCTATATCGCGGATGCAAAGCTTCGTAGAAAGCAGAAAAATGAGTCATTTCGAGAATTTGGCCAAGCTCTCGAAGACTTATTTCGGAAAGCATACCCAGAGAATTCAGAATTTGTACAGGAGCAGGCGTTTACCACGTTTTTGGATGCAAAGCTTCGTAGAAAGCAGAAAAATGAGTCATTTCGAGAATTTGGCCAAGCTCTCGAAGACTTATTTCGGAAAGCATACCCAGAGAATTCAGAATTTGTACAGGAGCAGGCGTTTACCACGTTTTTGGATAACTGCAACGAATCGGTAGATTTTCGACTGGCAGTAAAAAGAACTAAGCCAAAGACATTGCAGGAGGCTATTACTAATGCCATGCAGGAAGACTGTTTACCATTAACAGAGAGAGAAAGAAGCACACATCTTAAAAACGTGTATGGTACAGGTCGTAGAGGCAGGGGCGGTTTTGGGAGAAAGTTTCCGCAAAGACCTCTATCCAATGACTCAGAACAAGATTTAAATTAGGTACGTCCAACTCGGCAGGTCGCGAGGAGGATGTTCTTATTGACAAAAGACCTAACCAAACGGAGTTATGTTGTAAATTAAAGAAGGGCATGAAGATTACTAGCACTGTTGGTGGCCTGCCAGTTTCTTTGAAAGTGGACACAGGCTCAGCATCAACATTTATCACGAGTAAAGTTTTTAAGAAAATTCCATACAAATTACGCCCAGGACACGGAAGTTCATTGCAGCCAATGGAACTGTCCTTAATTGTGATGGAGAAACAACATTACTAATGGAGTTCGACGGAGTGGAATTGAACGTTCCCGTAATTGTTGGCGGGGTTACTGAGAACTTGTTAGGTCATGACTTCTTGCAGCATTTTCAGTGTCCCTTAGATATGGAACATCGGAAGATATACATTGGAAAAGAAGGCAAAGAAAATACATACTTGAAACCAAGAAGGAGTCGTTTGACTCGAGTAGCTGCTGCAAAGACTATAGCGGTATCCGCTAAGAGTGAATGTCTAATTCCAGCAAAGTTTAAGGATAAACCATTGAGTGGAGATGGAATTTTAATGGTTCTTGCACGTTGTTTAGTTAATGCAGGACAGTCTATTTTCTATGCAATGCTCTTAAATCCTGGAATTGAGGATATTAAAATTCCCCAACGGTACTGTGATTGCTCTGTTTGAACATGTGAGACATGGCGAAATCTCTAATTCAGTCTGTCATATTCGACAAGGCACGTCAGAAGACATTTTGCCACCACATCTTAATGAAGTATTGCAAAAGAGCTCGGAGAGTCTTGAATCTAAAGATAAGTTCAGGGATTTCTTGTATCGAAACAGGAGGCATTTGCTGGTCCTGGAGAGATTGGACGTTGCAATTTAGGCAAACATCGTATAGTACTGACTGACGACACTCCAGTGAAAGATTCCCCGAGGAGGATTCCGATTTACAAGAGAGATGTCTTGGAGGAGCAAGTCAAGAAGCTGGAGGAGCAAGCTTTAATTGGGAAGTCTGATAGCCCGTACTCCGCTCAAATTGTGTTAGTTAAGAAGAAAGATGATACCTGGAGAATGTGTGTAGACTATATAAAAATTGAATGAAAAGACGGTTAAAGATGCTTATCCCCTCCCTAGGATCGAGGATAACTTGGATTCACTATCTGGAGCATACCCATTTCCACTCTTGATTGTTACATGGCATATCACCAGATTGAACTGGAAGAAAACGACAAGATTAAAACAGCTTTTGCTACTCCTACAGGCGGATTATACCACTATGTGACCATGCCATTTGGGTTATGTAATGCGCCTGCGACATTTCAGAGAATTGCAGAGAAAGCGCTTGAGGGACTACAGTGGAAAATTGCAGTGTTATATCTGGATGATATCATTGTATTCAGTCATGACTTTGACTCACATATCAGAGATCTGGAAGTGGTATTAGACAGAATGATAAATGCTGGACTGAAATTGAAACCATCTAAGTGTAAATTCTTTAGAGAAGAAACCAATTTCCTAGGTCACGTTATATCCAAGAACGGAGTAAAACCAGATCCAAGTAAAATTGAGGTTGTCAAAAATCTTACACATCCAACTCGTTTGAAAGATTTGCGTGGTTTTCTAGGACTCACATCATACTACAGGAAATTTATCGAAAATTATTCAGAAATTGCAAAGCTTTTGTACTTTCTTACTAGGACAAATGTCAATGGATGTGGAATACCGAGTGTGAAACAGCCTTTTATGAGCTGAAGTAGAAACTCACTTGTGCTCCTATACTTGCTTACATGGAGGTGAGTTTGTCCTTAACTGTGATGCTAGCTCATCGTCCATTGGAGCGGTCCTTTCGCAGGAGCAAAATGGCTCCGAAAGGGTGATAGCGTATGCTAGTCGAACATTGAGTGCAACAGAACGCATTTATTGTGTGACAAAGCTCGAAATGCTTGCAGTGGAATTCTTCACAAAGCATTTTAAGCATTACTTACTCGGAAGACATTTTACAGTGAGGTCAGATCATGGTTCTTTACGGTGGTTGAGCCGTTTCAAAGAACCAGATGGTCAGATACAAAGATGGCTGGAACAATTATAAGTCAATTCAACTTTGAACTAGTCCACAATCCTGGTATTAAGCATAGAAACGCTGACTTTTTGTCAAGAGTTGCCCAAGGTGATCAGACATTATGTAGGCAGTGCAAATTGCCTATTACACATAATCAAGTCAGAGAAGGAGCTTTATCGGAAGGAGCCACGAAGGAGGCGGTCGACGCAATGATCATAGGATCTTTGTTAGAGGAGCAGTCTGACAATGACGAAGAGGAGCAAGAAGAGCATGTACCATTACAACACTACAGGAGACACCCACCACGTGTGCGTAGGAAAAGAGGGCGTAAATTAAATAAACCGGAACCAGCTAAACAAAAACTGGAACCGAATAATGAATTAACAAGAGAACGATTACAAGAATATCAAGAAGAGTATCAAGATTTAGGTTATATACGAAAATTGAAACTTGACAATGTCAGTAAACCAGTGTGGTCAACAATTTCGGATAAGGGTAAAGACGTGAAGTTTTGGGTTTCTAGATGGGATTTATTAGCGATACGCAGTAGTTTGTTATGCATTAAATGGGAATGTTCAGAGAAAGACATCAGATGGAGAGTCTGTGTCCCAAAGAAGGTGATACCATTTGTCATGTGGTACATTCATGATGCTCACGTGTCTGGTTACATGGGTATCAAGAAATCATTTGACAAAGCAAAACAATGTCCATTTTACTGGAATAGCATGAGTCGCACTGCAGCAAGTTATGTCCGTTCCTGTGAACTGTGTGGTGAGGCAAATAACCCTCCATGTTCAAAGAGACATTTCTTACAGCCATACACAGTTGGACATCGTTTTGAAAGAATTGCTATGAATATTGCTGGTCCGTTCCCTAGGTCAGAAAATGGTAATGCCTACATTCTAGTCATAGGTAACTATTTTACTAAATTTGTCGAGATTTTTCCATTGAGTGACATGACCGCCATTACTCTAGCAGAATGTGTAGTAAGGGGTTGGATCAAACGATACGGCTGTCCCAGAGAGATACACTCTGATCAGGGACGTCAGTTTGAAAGTGTGGTGTTTCAAGAAGTATGTAAATTATTAGAAATAAGCAAAACTCGGACGACTCCTTTACATGCAAGATCAGATGGTTTTGTAGAACGGATGAATAGAACTATTCAAAATATTTTGTCAAAGTTAGTTCAGTCAAACCAAAAGGATTGGGATAAATATTTACGTTTTATTGTGATGGCATGTAACTCCATTCCACAGGAAAGTACTGGTTTTACGCCATCTCGACTTATGTACGGGGAAGAAATAACTATGCCTATTGATCTATTGTCTGACAATTTCTCAACTCATGAGCAGGAGCCTGAGCAGTTAATGACGGAGTATGCGGGTGGTTTACAAAATACATTGAAGGAGCCTTGGTTCAAGAAAATCTAAAGACAGCTTCACTACGCCAAAAGAAACAGTACGATACTCGTGTTAAAGCTTTTCACTTTAACAACGGTGATTCAGTATGGAGAAATAAAAAACAAGCAGTACCTGGAATGAAAACAAAAATACAACGTCACTGGACAGGACCTTGGAAAATAACACAGAAATTGTGTGATGTATTGTTTAGAATTCAGAATGCTCCTAATTTACCTTCTGTTATCATTCATGGGGATAATTTAAAACCATATTTTGGCGGAAAGACAGTAAATGTAGAAATTGAGAAAGTTCAACAAAATACACAAGACCCGTCACTCAGTTACATTTAGATCCTGGTGCAGGAAATCTACCAGATTACAGTTTTTCCGGAGTAGATCATTTTTTGCGGAATGCCAATGTAGATATAGTGGACACAATTTAAGTGATACTGAATCAAATAACAAACGTGATAATTTGACTTTATTTAATCGTGTGGTGACGAACAATCTGAGTACAAAAATAGAGTTTGTGTCCTATATCAATGACTGGTTCACCAACGTAATTTTCAAGCCAAGAACTGGTTGTCATATCAAGAAGAAATCTTGGTCTGCAGCAATATCAGGGAGATATTTTGACTTTCGTATTGAACTAAGTAAGTTCAAGACAATGTATTATTGAGAAACATTTATCTGAAGAACAGTTGATCATTACTTACTTGGTAAGATGACTTTCATGCATTATAGGTATGCGACAAATATTTTGATACTTTCACGTTTTCTTTAGTTTTGGTTATTTTATGTTGTTGGTGTTATATTGAACAGTGGAAGTTCAATGTCATAAAGAAGGGGATAGTGTAACGAATTTGCGTTTATGCTCTATGTATTCACGGTCCATTCGTTACTCCTCCTTTCATCCCATATTTCATTCATTACTCCTTTCATTCGTTGTCATGTTCATTACTCCTTTCATGTTTACTCTTTTATGCATTGCTCCATCGTATGAAGGAGCACAGGAGCTACTGTAGTCTCCTTTTGGGAGCACTATTTGCTATACATACTCTTGTTGTTGTCATCATATCTGAGATACGTATATTCGGTGGAAATAAATAGTCACGTTTTGAGTTATTGTGTGTTGTTCCTCGTTCTGTAAAATCCTCATTGCGTTTCATTGGTGGCAGCGGTGGGATTATTTGCACATTATCTAATGAGATAAGCGAATCCTTGATATTTAATAATTGAGTGAATTTAATAGAACAGGATGGAGAACACTTGTGAGACATCACATGGAGATTCTATTCCACATAATTCCAATCTTCTAAACCAAGTCATTAATGACTCGGGGATTGGTCAAACGTTCTTTCCACCAGATTTTGAAAGTGAAGCTACAGTAAGTACGCCATTGTCTCTTGGAATTAATCCAGTGGAGCATGGTGGTACTGAAACGGCTCCAGCTAAGGCTGTTAGCGTACGGAGTCATACATGGAAATATTTTGTACTTTTCTGGATATTAGTGATACTCCTCGCAGTTATTGTTGAATTTGCCATGGACAAATTTAACCACATAAAAGAATTGGCTTGGGATAGAATTGAAGAGTACAGCTTCATGGCTTGGGTAAATATTATCATTCTTGCAGCGTTTTTGCTGTCTCTTTGTCTGAAGTTGAATATGGATAAAGCAGTGCAGAATACTCATTCTCCAATACCTCAGGACGGCACACCTAACAGTACTGTAAAATTATTGGATCCTACTCGTAGACGCACGAGTCCCGTCAGTCGCGACTTTCCATGTCGGCGAACATTCAACGGTCATGCATCTGATACTTGGCATGATTTTCGGAGGTATTATGATAATCTGGCTTTGCTAAATCGCTTGTCAGTAGAATATAAACGGAGAACACTACTTTGTAGTCTAAGGGGTCAAGCTGAATCGTTTGTTCACGGCTTACCGCCGAGTATTCAGAATGATTGGAACTTGCTAATTACAAAACTTGAAGACAGATTTGGAATTGCCAATATGAAGGACAGCTATATCGCGGATGCAAAGCTTCGTAGAAAGCAGAAAAATGAGTCATTTCGAGAATTTGGCCAAGCTCTCGAAGACTTATTTCGGAAAGCATACCCAGAGAATTCAGAATTTGTACAGGAGCAGGCGTTTACCACGTTTTTGGATGCAAAGCTTCGTAGAAAGCAGAAAAATGAGTCATTTCGAGAATTTGGCCAAGCTCTCGAAGACTTATTTCGGAAAGCATACCCAGAGAATTCAGAATTTGTACAGGAGCAGGCGTTTACCACGTTTTTGGATAACTGCAACGAATCGGTAGATTTTCGACTGGCAGTAAAAAGAACTAAGCCAAAGACATTGCAGGAGGCTATTACTAATGCCATGCAGGAAGACTGTTTACCATTAACAGAGAGAGAAAGAAGCACACATCTTAAAAACGTGTATGGTACAGGTCGTAGAGGCAGGGGCGGTTTTGGGAGAAAGTTTCCGCAAAGACCTCTATCCAATGACTCAGAACAAGATTTAAATTAGGTACGTCCAACTCGGCAGGTCGCGAGGAGGATGTTCTTATTGACAAAAGACCTAACCAAACGGAGTTATGTTGTAAATTAAAGAAGGGCATGAAGATTACTAGCACTGTTGGTGGCCTGCCAGTTTCTTTGAAAGTGGACACAGGCTCAGCATCAACATTTATCACGAGTAAAGTTTTTAAGAAAATTCCATACAAATTACGCCCAGGACACGGAAGTTCATTGCAGCCAATGGAACTGTCCTTAATTGTGATGGAGAAACAACATTACTAATGGAGTTCGACGGAGTGGAATTGAACGTTCCCGTAATTGTTGGCGGGGTTACTGAGAACTTGTTAGGTCATGACTTCTTGCAGCATTTTCAGTGTCCCTTAGATATGGAACATCGGAAGATATACATTGGAAAAGAAGGCAAAGAAAATACATACTTGAAACCAAGAAGGAGTCGTTTGACTCGAGTAGCTGCTGCAAAGACTATAGCGGTATCCGCTAAGAGTGAATGTCTAATTCCAGCAAAGTTTAAGGATAAACCATTGAGTGGAGATGGAATTTTAATGGTTCTTGCACGTTGTTTAGTTAATGCAGGACAGTCTATTTTCTATGCAATGCTCTTAAATCCTGGAATTGAGGATATTAAAATTCCCCAACGGTACTGTGATTGCTCTGTTTGAACATGTGAGACATGGCGAAATCTCTAATTCAGTCTGTCATATTCGACAAGGCACGTCAGAAGACATTTTGCCACCACATCTTAATGAAGTATTGCAAAAGAGCTCGGAGAGTCTTGAATCTAAAGATAAGTTCAGGGATTTATTGTATCGAAACAGGAGGCATTTGCTGGTCCTGGAGAGATTGGACGTTGCAATTTAGGCAAACATCGTATAGTACTGACTGACGACACTCCAGTGAAAGATTCCCCGAGGAGGATTCCGATTTACAAGAGAGATGTCTTGGAGGAGCAAGTCAAGAAGCTGGAGGAGCAAGCTTTAATTGGGAAGTCTGATAGCCCGTACTCCGCTCAAATTGTGTTAGTTAAGAAGAAAGATGATACCTGGAGAATGTGTGTAGACTATATAAAAATTGAATGAAAAGACGGTTAAAGATGCTTATCCCCTCCCTAGGATCGAGGATAACTTGGATTCACTATCTGGAGCATACCCATTTCCACTCTTGATTGTTACATGGCATATCACCAGATTGAACTGGAAGAAAACGACAAGATTAAAACAGCTTTTGCTACTCCTACAGGCGGATTATACCACTATGTGACCATGCCATTTGGGTTATGTAATGCGCCTGCGACATTTCAGAGAATTGCAGAGAAAGCGCTTGAGGGACTACAGTGGAAAATTGCAGTGTTATATCTGGATGATATCATTGTATTCAGTCATGACTTTGACTCACATATCAGAGATCTGGAAGTGGTATTAGACAGAATGATAAATGCTGGACTGAAATTGAAACCATCTAAGTGTAAATTCTTTAGAGAAGAAACCAATTTCCTAGGTCACGTTATATCCAAGAACGGAGTAAAACCAGATCCAAGTAAAATTGAGGTTGTCAAAAATCTTACACATCCAACTCGTTTGAAAGATTTGCGTGGTTTTCTAGGACTCACATCATACTACAGGAAATTTATCGAAAATTATTCAGAAATTGCAAAGCTTTTGTACTTTCTTACTAGGACAAATGTCAATGGATGTGGAATACCGAGTGTGAAACAGCCTTTTATGAGCTGAAGTAGAAACTCACTTGTGCTCCTATACTTGCTTACATGGAGGTGAGTTTGTCCTTAACTGTGATGCTAGCTCATCGTCCATTGGAGCGGTCCTTTCGCAGGAGCAAAATGGCTCCGAAAGGGTGATAGCGTATGCTAGTCGAACATTGAGTGCAACAGAACGCATTTATTGTGTGACAAAGCTCGAAATGCTTGCAGTGGAATTCTTCACAAAGCATTTTAAGCATTACTTACTCGGAAGACATTTTACAGTGAGGTCAGATCATGGTTCTTTACGGTGGTTGAGCCGTTTCAAAGAACCAGATGGTCAGATACAAAGATGGCTGGAACAATTATAAGTCAATTCAACTTTGAACTAGTCCACAATCCTGGTATTAAGCATAGAAACGCTGACTTTTTGTCAAGAGTTGCCCAAGGTGATCAGACATTATGTAGGCAGTGCAAATTGCCTATTACACATAATCAAGTCAGAGAAGGAGCTTTATCGGAAGGAGCCACGAAGGAGGCGGTCGACGCAATGATCATAGGATCTTTGTTAGAGGAGCAGTCTGACAATGACGAAGAGGAGCAAGAAGAGCATGTACCATTACAACACTACAGGAGACACCCACCACGTGTGCGTAGGAAAAGAGGGCGTAAATTAAATAAACCGGAACCAGCTAAACAAAAACTGGAACCGAATAATGAATTAACAAGAGAACGATTACAAGAATATCAAGAAGAGTATCAAGATTTAGGTTATATACGAAAATTGAAACTTGACAATGTCAGTAAACCAGTGTGGTCAACAATTTCGGATAAGGGTAAAGACGTGAAGTTTTGGGTTTCTAGATGGGATTTATTAGCGATACGCAGTAGTTTGTTATGCATTAAATGGGAATGTTCAGAGAAAGACATCAGATGGAGAGTCTGTGTCCCAAAGAAGGTGATACCATTTGTCATGTGGTACATTCATGATGCTCACGTGTCTGGTTACATGGGTATCAAGAAATCATTTGACAAAGCAAAACAATGTCCATTTTACTGGAATAGCATGAGTCGCACTGCAGCAAGTTATGTCCGTTCCTGTGAACTGTGTGGTGAGGCAAATAACCCTCCATGTTCAAAGAGACATTTCTTACAGCCATACACAGTTGGACATCGTTTTGAAAGAATTGCTATGAATATTGCTGGTCCGTTCCCTAGGTCAGAAAATGGTAATGCCTACATTCTAGTCATAGGTAACTATTTTACTAAATTTGTCGAGATTTTTCCATTGAGTGACATGACCGCCATTACTCTAGCAGAATGTGTAGTAAGGGGTTGGATCAAACGATACGGCTGTCCCAGAGAGATACACTCTGATCAGGGACGTCAGTTTGAAAGTGTGATGTTTCAAGAAGTATGTAAATTATTAGAAATAAGCAAAACTCGGACGACTCCTTTACATGCAAGATCAGATGGTTTTGTAGAACGGATGAATAGAACTATTCAAAATATTTTGTCAAAGTTAGTTCAGTCAAACCAAAAGGATTGGGATAAATATTTACGTTTTATTGTGATGGCATGTAACTCCATTCCACAGGAAAGTACTGGTTTTACGCCATCTCGACTTATGTACGGGGAAGAAATAACTATGCCTATTGATCTATTGTCTGACAATTTCTCAACTCATGAGCAGGAGCCTGAGCAGTTAATGACGGAGTATGCGGGTGGTTTACAAAATACATTGAAGGAGCCTTGGTTCAAGAAAATCTAAAGACAGCTTCACTACGCCAAAAGAAACAGTACGATACTCGTGTTAAAGCTTTTCACTTTAACAACGGTGATTCAGTATGGAGAAATAAAAAACAAGCAGTACCTGGAATGAAAACAAAAATACAACGTCACTGGACAGGACCTTGGAAAATAACACAGAAATTGTGTGATGTATTGTTTAGAATTCAGAATGCTCCTAATTTACCTTCTGTTATCATTCATGGGGATAATTTAAAACCATATTTTGGCGGAAAGACAGTAAATGTAGAAATTGAGAAAGTTCAACAAAATACACAAGACCCGTCACTCAGTTACATTTAGATCCTGGTGCAGGAAATCTACCAGATTACAGTTTTTCCGGAGTAGATCATTTTTTGCGGAATGCCAATGTAGATATAGTGGACACAATTTAAGTGATACTGAATCAAATAACAAACGTGATAATTTGACTTTATTAAATCGTGTGGTGACGAACAATCTGAGTACAAAAATAGAGTTTGTGTCCTATATCAATGACTGGTTCACCAACGTAATTTTCAAGCCAAGAACTGGTTGTCATATCAAGAAGAAATCTTGGTCTGCAGCAATATCAGGGAGATATTTTGACTTTCGTATTGAACTAAGTAAGTTCAAGACAATGTATTATTGAGAAACATTTATCTGAAGAACAGTTGATCATTACTTACTTGGTAAGATGACTTTCATGCATTATAGGTATGCGACAAATATTTTGATACTTTCACGTTTTCTTTAGTTTTGGTTATTTTATGTTGTTGGTGTTATATTGAACAGTGGAAGTTCAATGTCATAAAGAAGGGGATAGTGTAACGAATTTGCGTTTATGCTCTATGTATTCACGGTCCATTCGTTACTCCTCCTTTCATCCCATATTTCATTCATTACTCCTTTCATTCGTTGTCATGTTCATTACTCCTTTCATGTTTACTCTTTTATGCATTGCTCCATCGTATGACGGAGCACAGGAGCTACTGTAGTCTCCTTTTGGGAGCACTATTTGCTATACATACTCTTGTTGTTGTCATCATATCTGAGATACGTATATTCGGTGGAAATAAATAGTCACGTTTTGAGTTATTGTGTGTTGTTCCTCGTTCTGTAAAATCCTCATTGCGTTTCATTGGTGGCAGCGGTGGGATTATTTGCACATTATCTAATGAGATAAGCGAATCCTTGATATTTAATAATTGAGTGAATTTAATAGAACAGGATGGAGAACACTTGTGAGACATCACATGGAGATTCTATTCCACATAATTCCAATCTTCTAAACCAAGTCATTAATGACTCGGGGATTGGTCAAACGTTCTTTCCACCAGATTTTGAAAGTGAAGCTACAGTAAGTACGCCATTGTCTCTTGGAATTAATCCAGTGGAGCATGGTGGTACTGAAACGGCTCCAGCTAAGGCTGTTAGCGTACGGAGTCATACATGGAAATATTTTGTACTTTTCTGGATATTAGTGATACTCCTCGCAGTTATTGTTGAATTTGCCATGGACAAATTTAACCACATAAAAGAATTGGCTTGGGATAGAATTGAAGAGTACAGCTTCATGGCTTGGGTAAATATTATCATTCTTGCAGCGTTTTTGCTGTCTCTTTGTCTGAAGTTGAATATGGATAAAGCAGTGCAGAATACTCATTCTCCAATACCTCAGGACGGCACACCTAACAGTACTGTAAAATTATTGGATCCTACTCGTAGACGCACGAGTCCCGTCAGTCGCGACTTTCCATGTCGGCGAACATTCAACGGTCATGCATCTGATACTTGGCATGATTTTCGGAGGTATTATGATAATCTGGCTTTGCTAAATCGCTTGTCAGTAGAATATAAACGGAGAACACTACTTTGTAGTCTAAGGGGTCAAGCTGAATCGTTTGTTCACGGCTTACCGCCGAGTATTCAGAATGATTGGAACTTGCTAATTACAAAACTTGAAGACAGATTTGGAATTGCCAATATGAAGGACAGCTATATCGCGGATGCAAAGCTTCGTAGAAAGCAGAAAAATGAGTCATTTCGAGAATTTGGCCAAGCTCTCGAAGACTTATTTCGGAAAGCATACCCAGAGAATTCAGAATTTGTACAGGAGCAGGCGTTTACCACGTTTTTGGATGCAAAGCTTCGTAGAAAGCAGAAAAATGAGTCATTTCGAGAATTTGGCCAAGCTCTCGAAGACTTATTTCGGAAAGCATACCCAGAGAATTCAGAATTTGTACAGGAGCAGGCGTTTACCACGTTTTTGGATAACTGCAACGAATCGGTAGATTTTCGACTGGCAGTAAAAAGAACTAAGCCAAAGACATTGCAGGAGGCTATTACTAATGCCATGCAGGAAGACTGTTTACCATTAACAGAGAGAGAAAGAAGCACACATCTTAAAAACGTGTATGGTACAGGTCGTAGAGGCAGGGGCGGTTTTGGGAGAAAGTTTCCGCAAAGACCTCTATCCAATGACTCAGAACAAGATTTAAATTAGGTACGTCCAACTCGGCAGGTCGCGAGGAGGATGTTCTTATTGACAAAAGACCTAACCAAACGGAGTTATGTTGTAAATTAAAGAAGGGCATGAAGATTACTAGCACTGTTGGTGGCCTGCCAGTTTCTTTGAAAGTGGACACAGGCTCAGCATCAACATTTATCACGAGTAAAGTTTTTAAGAAAATTCCATACAAATTACGCCCAGGACACGGAAGTTCATTGCAGCCAATGGAACTGTCCTTAATTGTGATGGAGAAACAACATTACTAATGGAGTTCGACGGAGTGGAATTGAACGTTCCCGTAATTGTTGGCGGGGTTACTGAGAACTTGTTAGGTCATGACTTCTTGCAGCATTTTCAGTGTCCCTTAGATATGGAACATCGGAAGATATACATTGGAAAAGAAGGCAAAGAAAATACATACTTGAAACCAAGAAGGAGTCGTTTGACTCGAGTAGCTGCTGCAAAGACTATAGCGGTATCCGCTAAGAGTGAATGTCTAATTCCAGCAAAGTTTAAGGATAAACCATTGAGTGGAGATGGAATTTTAATGGTTCTTGCACGTTGTTTAGTTAATGCAGGACAGTCTATTAAGAAATGCAATGCTCTTAAATCCTGGAATTGAGGATATTAAAATTCCCCAACGGTACTGTGATTGCTCTGTTTGAACATGTGAGACATGGCGAAATCTCTAATTCAGTCTGTCATATTCGACAAGGCACGTCAGAAGACATTTTGCCACCACATCTTAATGAAGTATTGCAAAAGAGCTCGGAGAGTCTTGAATCTAAAGATAAGTTCAGGGATTTATTGTATCGAAAACAGGAGGCATTTGCTGGTCCTGGAGAGATTGGACGTTGCAATTTAGGCAAACATCGTATAGTACTGACTGACGACACTCCAGTGAAAGATTCCCCGAGGAGGATTCCGATTTACATGAGAGATGTCTTGGAGGAGCAAGTCAAGAAGCTGGAGGAGCAAGCTTTAATTGGGAAGTCTGATAGCCCGTACTCCGCTCAAATTGTGTTAGTTAAGAAGAAAGATGATACCTGGAGAATGTGTGTAGACTATATAAAAATTGAATGAAAAGACGGTTAAAGATGCTTATCCCCTCCCTAGGATCGAGGATAACTTGGATTCACTATCTGGAGCATACCCATTTCCACTCTTGATTGTTACATGGCATATCACCAGATTGAACTGGAAGAAAACGACAAGATTAAAACAGCTTTTGCTACTCCTACAGGCGGATTATACCACTATGTGACCATGCCATTTGGGTTATGTAATGTGCCTGCGACATTTCAGAGAATTGCAGAGAAAGCGCTTGAGGGACTACAGTGGAAAATTGCAGTGTTATATCTGGATGATATCATTGTATTCAGTCATGACTTTGACTCACATATCAGAGATCTGGAAGTGGTATTAGACAGAATGATAAATGCTGGACTGAAATTGAAACCATCTAAGTGTAAATTCTTTAGAGAAGAAACCAATTTCCTAGGTCACGTTATATCCAAGAACGGAGTAAAACCAGATCCAAGTAAAATTGAGGTTGTCAAAAATCTTACACATCCAACTCGTTTGAAAGATTTGCGTGGTTTTCTAGGACTCACATCATACTACAGGAAATTTATCGAAAATTATTCAGAAATTGCAAAGCTTTTGTACTTTCTTACTAGGACAAATGTCAATGGATGTGGAATACCGAGTGTGAAACAGCCTTTTATGAGCTGAAGGAGAAACTCACTTGTGCTCCTATACTTGCTTACATGGAGGTGAGTTTGTCCTTAACTGTGATGCTAGCTCATCGTCCATTGGAGCGGTCCTTTCGCAGGAGCAAAATGGCTCCGAAAGGGTGATAGCGTATGCTAGTCGAACATTGAGTGCAACAGAACGCATTTATTGTGTGACAAAACTCGAAATGCTTGCAGTGGAATTCTTCACAAAGCATTTTAAGCATTACTTACTCGGAAGACATTTTACAGTGAGGTCAGATCATGGTTCTTTACGGTGGTTGAGCCGTTTCAAAGAACCAGATGGTCAGATACAAAGATGGCTGGAACAATTATAAGTCAATTCAACTTTGAACTAGTCCACAATCCTGGTATTAAGCATAGAAACGCTGACTTTTTGTCAAGAGTTGCCCAAGGTGATCAGACATTATGTAGGCAGTGCAAATTGCCTATTACACATAATCAAGTCAGAGAAGGAGCTTTATCGGAAGGAGCCACGAAGGAGGCGGTCGACGCAATGATCATAGGATCTTTGTTAGAGGAGCAGTCTGACAATGACGAAGAGGAGCAAGAAGAGCATGTACCATTACAACACTACAGGAGACACCCACCACGTGTGCGTAGGAAAAGAGGGCGTAAATTAAATAAACCGGAACCAGCTAAACAAAAACTGGAACCGAATAATGAATTAACAAGAGAACGATTACAAGAATATCAAGAAGAGTATCAAGATTTAGGTTATATACGAAAATTGAAACTTGACAATGTCAGTAAACCAGTGTGGTCAACAATTTCGGATAAGGGTAAAGACGTGAAGTTTTGGGTTTCTAGATGGGATTTATTAGCGATACGCAGTAGTTTGTTATGCATTAAATGGGAATGTTCAGAGAAAGACATCAGATGGAGAGTCTGTGTCCCAAAGAAGGTGATACCATTTGTCATGTGGTACATTCATGATGCTCACGTGTCTGGTTACATGGGTATCAAGAAATCATTTGACAAAGAAAACAATGTCCATTTTACTGGAATAGCATGAGTCGCACTGCAGCAAGTTATGTCCGTTCCTGTGAACTGTGTGGTGAGGCAAATAACCCTCCATGTTCAAAGAGACATTTCTTACAGCCATACACAGTTGGACATCGTTTTGAAAGAATTGCTATGAATATTGCTGGTCCGTTCCCTAGGTCAGAAAATGGTAATGCCTACATTCTAGTCATAGGTAACTATTTTACTAAATTTGTCGAGATTTTTCCATTGAGTGACATGACCGCCATTACTCTAGCAGAATGTGTAGTAAGGGGTTGGATCAAACGATACGGCTGTCCCAGAGAGATACACTCTGATCAGGGACGTCAGTTTGAAAGTGTGGTGTTTCAAGAAGTATGTAAATTATTAGAAATAAGCAAAACTCGGACGACTCCTTTACATGCAAGATCAGATGGTTTTGTAGAACGGATGAATAGAACTATTCAAAATATTTTGTCAAAGTTAGTTCAGTCAAACCAAAAGGATTGGGATAAATATTTACGTTTTATTGTGATGGCATGTAACTCCATTCCACAGGAAAGTACTGGTTTTACGCCATCTCGACTTATGTACGGGGAAGAAATAACTATGCCTATTGATCTATTGTCTGACAATTTCTCAACTCATGAGCAGGAGCCTGAGCAGTTAATGACGGAGTATGCGGGTGGTTTACAAAATACATTGAAGGAGCCTTGGTTCAAGAAAATCTAAAGACAGCTTCACTACGCCAAAAGAAACAGTACGATACTCGTGTTAAAGCTTTTCACTTTAACAACGGTGATTCAGTATGGAGAAATAAAAAACAAGCAGTACCTGGAATGAAAACAAAAATACAACGTCACTGGACAGGACCTTGGAAAATAACACAGAAATTGTGTGATGTATTGTTTAGAATTCAGAATGCTCCTAATTTACCTTCTGTTATCATTCATGGGGATAATTTAAAACCATATTTTGGCGGAAAGACAGTAAATGTAGAAATTGAGAAAGTTCAACAAAATACACAAGACCCGTCACTCAGTTACATTTAGATCCTGGTGCAGGAAATCTACCAGATTACAGTTTTTCCGGAGTAGATCATTTTTTGCGGAATGCCAATGTAGATATAGTGGACACAATTTAAGTGATACTGAATCAAATAACAAACGTGATAATTTGACTTTATTAAATCGTGTGGTGACGAACAATCTGAGTACAAAAATAGAGTTTGTGTCCTATATCAATGACTGGTTCACCAACGTAATTTTCAAGCCAAGAACTGGTTGTCATATCAAGAAGAAATCTTGGTCTGCAGCAATATCAGGGAGATATTTTGACTTTCGTATTGAACTAAGTAAGTTCAAGACAATGTATTATTGAGAAACATTTATCTGAAGAACAGTTGATCATTACTTACTTGGTAAGATGACTTTCATGCATTATAGGTATGCGACAAATATTTTGATACTTTCACGTTTTCTTTAGTTTTGGTTATTTTATGTTGTTGGTGTTATATTGAACAGTGGAAGTTCAATGTCATAAAGAAGGGGATAGTGTAACGAATTTGCGTTTATGCTCTATGTATTCACGGTCCATTCGTTACTCCTCCTTTCATCCCATATTTCATTCATTACTCCTTTCATTCGTTGTCATATTCATTACTCCTTTCATGTTTACTCTTTTATGCATTGCTCCATCGTATGAAGGAGCACAGGAGCTACTGTAGTCTCCTTTTGGGAGCACTATTTGCTATACATACTCTTGTTGTTGTCATCATATCTGAGATACGTATATTCGGTGGAAATAAATAGTCACGTTTTGAGTTATTGTGTGTTGTTCCTCGTTCTGTAAAATCCTCATTGCGTTTCATTGGTGGCAGCGGTGGGATTATTTGCACATTATCTAATGAGATAAGCGAATCCTTGATATTTAATAATTGAGTGAATTTAATAGAACAGGATGGAGAACACTTGTGAGACATCACATGGAGATTCTATTCCACATAATTCCAATCTTCTAAACCAAGTCATTAATGACTCGGGGATTGGTCAAACGTTCTTTCCACCAGATTTTGAAAGTAAAGCTACAGTAAGTACGCCATTGTCTCTTGGAATTAATCCAGTGGAGCATGGTGGTACTGAAACGGCTCCAGCTAAGGCTGTTAGCGTACGGAGTCATACATGGAAATATTTTGTACTTTTCTGGATATTAGTGATACTCCTCGCAGTTATTGTTGAATTTGCCATGGACAAATTTAACCACATAAAAGAATTGGCTTGGGATAGAATTGAAGAGTACAGCTTCATGGCTTGGGTAAATATTATCATTCTTGCAGCGTTTTTGCTGTCTCTTTGTCTGAAGTTGAATATGGATAAAGCAGTGCAGAATACTCATTCTCCAATACCTCAGGACGGCACACCTAACAGTACTGTAAAATTATTGGATCCTACTCGTAGACGCACGAGTCCCGTCAGTCGCGACTTTCCATGTCGGCGAACATTCAACGGTCATGCATCTGATACTTGGCATGATTTTCGGAGGTATTATGATAATCTGGCTTTGCTAAATCGCTTGTCAGTAGAATATAAACGGAGAACACTACTTTGTAGTCTAAGGGGTCAAGCTGAATCGTTTGTTCACGGCTTACCGCCGAGTATTCAGAATGATTGGAACTTGCTAATTACAAAACTTGAAGACAGATTTGGAATTGCCAATATGAAGGACAGCTATATCGCGGATGCAAAGCTTCGTAGAAAGCAGAAAAATGAGTCATTTCGAGAATTTGGCCAAGCTCTCGAAGACTTATTTCGGAAAGCATACCCAGAGAATTCAGAATTTGTACAGGAGCAGGCGTTTACCACGTTTTTGGATAACTGCAACGAATCGGTAGATTTTCGACTGGCAGTAAAAAGAACTAAGCCAAAGACATTGCAGGAGGCTATTACTAATGCCATGCAGGAAGACTGTTTACCATTAACAGAGAGAGAAAGAAGCACACATCTTAAAAACGTGTATGGTACAGGTCGTAGAGGCAGGGGCGGTTTTGGGAGAAAGTTTCCGCAAAGACCTCTATCCAATGACTCAGAACAAGATTTAAATTAGGTACGTCCAACTCGGCAGGTCGCGAGGAGGATGTTCTTATTGACAAAAGACCTAACCAAACGGAGTTATGTTGTAAATTAAAGAAGGGCATGAAGATTACTAGCACTGTTGGTGGCCTGCCAGTTTCTTTGAAAGTGGACACAGGCTCAGCATCAACATTTATCACGAGTAAAGTTTTTAAGAAAATTCCATACAAATTACGCCCAGGACACGGAAGTTCATTGCAGCCAATGGAACTGTCCTTAATTGTGATGGAGAAACAACATTACTAATGGAGTTCGACGGAGTGGAATTGAACGTTCCCGTAATTGTTGGCGGGGTTACTGAGAACTTGTTAGGTCATGACTTCTTGCAGCATTTTCAGTGTCCCTTAGATATGGAACATCGGAAGATATACATTGGAAAAGAAGGCAAAGAAAATACATACTTGAAACCAAGAAGGAGTCGTTTGACTCGAGTAGCTGCTGCAAAGACTATAGCGGTATCCGCTAAGAGTGAATGTCTAATTCCAGCAAAGTTTAAGGATAAACCATTGAGTGGAGATGGAATTTTAATGGTTCTTGCACGTTGTTTAGTTAATGCAGGACAGTCTATTTTCTATGCAATGCTCTTAAATCCTGGAATTGAGGATATTAAAATTCCCCAACGGTACTGTGATTGCTCTGTTTGAACATGTGAGACATGGCGAAATCTCTAATTCAGTCTGTCATATTCGACAAGGCACGTCAGAAGACATTTTGCCACCACATCTTAATGAAGTATTGCAAAAGAGCTCGGAGAGTCTTGAATCTAAAGATAAGTTCAGGGATTTATTGTATCGAAAACAGGAGGCATTTGCTGGTCCTGGAGAGATTGGACGTTGCAATTTAGGCAAACATCGTATAGTACTGACTGACGACACTCCAGTGAAAGATTCCCCGAGGAGGATTCCGATTTACAAGAGAGATGTCTTGGAGGAGCAAGTCAAGAAGCTGGAGGAGCAAGCTTTAATTGGGAAGTCTGATAGCCCGTACTCCGCTCAAATTGTGTTAGTTAAGAAGAAAGATGATACCTGGAGAATGTGTGTAGACTATATAAAAATTGAATGAAAAGACGGTTAAAGATGCTTATCCCCTCCCTAGGATCGAGGATAACTTGGATTCACTATCTGGAGCATACCCATTTCCACTCTTGATTGTTACATGGCATATCACCAGATTGAACTGGAAGAAAACGACAAGATTAAAACAGCTTTTGCTACTCCTACAGGCGGATTATACCACTATGTGACCATGCCATTTGGGTTATGTAATGCGCCTGCGACATTTCAGAGAATTGCAGAGAAAGCGCTTGAGGGACTACAGTGGAAAATTGCAGTGTTATATCTGGATGATATCATTGTATTCAGTCATGACTTTGACTCACATATCAGAGATCTGGAAGTGGTATTAGACAGAATGATAAATGCTGGACTGAAATTGAAACCATCTAAGTGTAAATTCTTTAGAGAAGAAACCAATTTCCTAGGTCACGTTATATCCAAGAACGGAGTAAAACCAGATCCAAGTAAAATTGAGGTTGTCAAAAATCTTACACATCCAACTCGTTTGAAAGATTTGCGTGGTTTTCTAGGACTCACATCATACTACAGGAAATTTATCGAAAATTATTCAGAAATTGCAAAGCTTTTGTACTTTCTTACTAGGACAAATGTCAATGGATGTGGAATACCGAGTGTGAAACAGCCTTTTATGAGCTGAAGTAGAAACTCACTTGTGCTCCTATACTTGCTTACATGGAGGTGAGTTTGTCCTTAACTGTGATGCTAGCTCATCGTCCATTGGAGCGGTCCTTTCGCAGGAGCAAAATGGCTCCGAAAGGGTGATAGCGTATGCTAGTCGAACATTGAGTGCAACAGAACGCATTTATTGTGTGACAAAGCTCGAAATGCTTGCAGTGGAATTCTTCACAAAGCATTTTAAGCATTACTTACTCGGAAGACATTTTACAGTGAGGTCAGATCATGGTTCTTTACGGTGGTTGAGCCGTTTCAAAGAACCAGATGGTCAGATACAAAGATGGCTGGAACAATTATAAGTCAATTCAACTTTGAACTAGTCCACAATCCTGGTATTAAGCATAGAAACGCTGACTTTTTGTCAAGAGTTGCCCAAGGTGATCAGACATTATGTAGGCAGTGCAAATTGCCTATTACACATAATCAAGTCAGAGAAGGAGCTTTATCGGAAGGAGCCACGAAGGAGGCGGTCGACGCAATGATCATAGGATCTTTGTTAGAGGAGCAGTCTGACAATGACGAAGAGGAGCAAGAAGAGCATGTACCATTACAACACTACAGGAGACACCCACCACGTGTGCGTAGGAAAAGAGGGCGTAAATTAAATAAACCGGAACCAGCTAAACAAAAACTGGAACCGAATAATGAATTAACAAGAGAACGATTACAAGAATATCAAGAAGAGTATCAAGATTTAGGTTATATACGAAAATTGAAACTTGACAATGTCAGTAAACCAGTGTGGTCAACAATTTCGGATAAGGGTAAAGACGTGAAGTTTTGGGTTTCTAGATGGGATTTATTAGCGATACGCAGTAGTTTGTTATGCATTAAATGGGAATGTTCAGAGAAAGACATCAGATGGAGAGTCTGTGTCCCAAAGAAGGTGATACCATTTGTCATGTGGTACATTCATGATGCTCACGTGTCTGGTTACATGGGTATCAAGAAATCATTTGACAAAGCAAAACAATGTCCATTTTACTGGAATAGCATGAGTCGCACTGCAGCAAGTTATGTCCGTTCCTGTGAACTGTGTGGTGAGGCAAATAACCCTCCATGTTCAAAGAGACATTTCTTACAGCCATACACAGTTGGACATCGTTTTGAAAGAATTGCTATGAATATTGCTGGTCCGTTCCCTAGGTCAGAAAATGGTAATGCCTACATTCTAGTCATAGGTAACTATTTTACTAAATTTGTCGAGATTTTTCCATTGAGTGACATGACCGCCATTACTCTAGCAGAATGTGTAGTAAGGGGTTGGATCAAACGATACGGCTGTCCCAGAGAGATACACTCTGATCAGGGACGTCAGTTTGAAAGTGTGGTGTTTCAAGAAGTATGTAAATTATTAGAAATAAGCAAAACTCGGACGACTCCTTTACATGCAAGATCAGATGGTTTTGTAGAACGGATGAATAGAACTATTCAAAATATTTTGTCAAAGTTAGTTCAGTCAAACCAAAAGGATTGGGATAAATATTTACGTTTTATTGTGATGGCATGTAACTCCATTCCACAGGAAAGTACTGGTTTTACGCCATCTCGACTTATGTACGGGGAAGAAATAACTATGCCTATTGATCTATTGTCTGACAATTTCTCAACTCATGAGCAGGAGCCTGAGCAGTTAATGACGGAGTATACGGGTGGTTTACAAAATACATTGAAGGAGCCTTGGTTCAAGAAAATCTAAAGACAGCTTCACTACGCCAAAAGAAACAGTACGATACTCGTGTTAAAGCTTTTCACTTTAACAACGGTGATTCAGTATGGAGAAATAAAAAACAAGCAGTACCTGGAATGAAAACAAAAATACAACGTCACTGGACAGGACCTTGGAAAATAACACAGAAATTGTGTGATGTATTGTTTAGAATTCAGAATGCTCCTAATTTACCTTCTGTTATCATTCATGGGGATAATTTAAAACCATATTTTGGCGGAAAGACAGTAAATGTAGAAATTGAGAAAGTTCAACAAAATACACAAGACCCGTCACTCAGTTACATTTAGATCCTGGTGCAGGAAATCTACCAGATTACAGTTTTTCCGGAGTAGATCATTTTTTGCGGAATGCCAATGTAGATATAGTGGACACAATTTAAGTGATACTGAATCAAATAACAAACGTGATAATTTGACTTTATTAAATCGTGTGGTGACGAACAATCTGAGTACAAAAATAGAGTTTGTGTCCTATATCAATGACTGGTTCACCAACGTAATTTTCAAGCCAAGAACTGGTTGTCATATCAAGAAGAAATCTTGGTCTGCAGCAATATCAGGGAGATATTTTGACTTTCGTATTGAACTAAGTAAGTTCAAGACAATGTATTATTGAGAAACATTTATCTGAAGAACAGTTGATCATTACTTACTTGGTAAGATGACTTTCATGCATTATAGGTATGCGACAAATATTTTGATACTTTCACGTTTTCTTTAGTTTTGGTTATTTTATGTTGTTGGTGTTATATTGAACAGTGGAAGTTCAATGTCATAAAGAAGGGGATAGTGTAACGAATTTGCGTTTATGCTCTATGTATTCACGGTCCATTCGTTACTCCTCCTTTCATCCCATATTTCATTCATTACTCCTTTCATTCGTTGTCATATTCATTACTCCTTTCATGTTTACTCTTTTATGCATTGCTCCATCGTATGAAGGAGCACAGGAGCTACTGTAGTCTCCTTTTGGGAGCACTATTTGCTATACATACTCTTGTTGTTGTCATCATATCTGAGATACGTATATTCGGTGGAAATAAATAGTCACGTTTTGAGTTATTGTGTGTTGTTCCTCGTTCTGTAAAATCCTCATTGCGTTTCATTGGTGGCAGCGGTGGGATTATTTGCACATTATCTAATGAGATAAGCGAATCCTTGATATTTAATAATTGAGTGAATTTAATAGAACAGGATGGAGAACACTTGTGAGACATCACATGGAGATTCTATTCCACATAATTCCAATCTTCTAAACCAAGTCATTAATGACTCGGGGATTGGTCAAACGTTCTTTCCACCAGATTTTGAAAGTGAAGCTACAGTAAGTACGCCATTGTCTCTTGGAATTAATCCAGTGGAGCATGGTGGTACTGAAACGGCTCCAGCTAAGGCTGTTAGCGTACGGAGTCATACATGGAAATATTTTGTACTTTTCTGGATATTAGTGATACTCCTCGCAGTTATTGTTGAATTTGCCATGGACAAATTTAACCACATAAAAGAATTGGCTTGGGATAGAATTGAAGAGTACAGCTTCATGGCTTGGGTAAATATTATCATTCTTGCAGCGTTTTTGCTGTCTCTTTGTCTGAAGTTGAATATGGATAAAGCAGTGCAGAATACTCATTCTCCAATACCTCAGGACGGCACACCTAACAGTACTGTAAAATTATTGGATCCTACTCGTAGACGCACGAGTCCCGTCAGTCGCGACTTTCCATGTCGGCGAACATTCAACGGTCATGCATCTGATACTTGGCATGATTTTCGGAGGTATTATGATAATCTGGCTTTGCTAAATCGCTTGTCAGTAGAATATAAACGGAGAACACTACTTTGTAGTCTAAGGGGTCAAGCTGAATCGTTTGTTCACGGCTTACCGCCGAGTATTCAGAATGATTGGAACTTGCTAATTACAAAACTTGAAGACAGATTTGGAATTGCCAATATGAAGGACAGCTATATCGCGGATGCAAAGCTTCGTAGAAAGCAGAAAAATGAGTCATTTCGAGAATTTGGCCAAGCTCTCGAAGACTTATTTCGGAAAGCATACCCAGAGAATTCAGAATTTGTACAGGAGCAGGCGTTTACCACGTTTTTGGATGCAAAGCTTCGTAGAAAGCAGAAAAATGAGTCATTTCGAGAATTTGGCCAAGCTCTCGAAGACTTATTTCGGAAAGCATACCCAGAGAATTCAGAATTTGTACAGGAGCAGGCGTTTACCACGTTTTTGGATAACTGCAACGAATCGGTAGATTTTCGACTGGCAGTAAAAAGAACTAAGCCAAAGACATTGCAGGAGGCTATTACTAATGCCATGCAGGAAGACTGTTTACCATTAACAGAGAGAGAAAGAAGCACACATCTTAAAAACGTGTATGGTACAGGTCGTAGAGGCAGGGGCGGTTTTGGGAGAAAGTTTCCGCAAAGACCTCTATCCAATGACTCAGAACAAGATTTAAATTAGGTACGTCCAACTCGGCAGGTCGCGAGGAGGATGTTCTTATTGACAAAAGACCTAACCAAACGGAGTTATGTTGTAAATTAAAGAAGGGCATGAAGATTACTAGCACTGTTGGTGGCCTGCCAGTTTCTTTGAAAGTGGACACAGGCTCAGCATCAACATTTATCACGAGTAAAGTTTTTAAGAAAATTCCATACAAATTACGCCCAGGACACGGAAGTTCATTGCAGCCAATGGAACTGTCCTTAATTGTGATGGAGAAACAACATTACTAATGGAGTTCGACGGAGTGGAATTGAACGTTCCCGTAATTGTTGGCGGGGTTACTGAGAACTTGTTAGGTCATGACTTCTTGCAGCATTTTCAGTGTCCCTTAGATATGGAACATCGGAAGATATACATTGGAAAAGAAGGCAAAGAAAATACATACTTGAAACCAAGAAGGAGTCGTTTGACTCGAGTAGCTGCTGCAAAGACTATAGCGGTATCCGCTAAGAGTGAATGTCTAATTCCAGCAAAGTTTAAGGATAAACCATTGAGTGGAGATGGAATTTTAATGGTTCTTGCACGTTGTTTAGTTAATGCAGGACAGTCTATTTTCTATGCAATGCTCTTAAATCCTGGAATTGAGGATATTAAAATTCCCCAACGGTACTGTGATTGCTCTGTTTGAACATGTGAGACATGGCGAAATCTCTAATTCAGTCTGTCATATTCGACAAGGCACGTCAGAAGACATTTTGCCACCACATCTTAATGAAGTATTGCAAAAGAGCTCGGAGAGTCTTGAATCTAAAGATAAGTTCAGGGATTTATTGTATCGAAAACAGGAGGCATTTGCTGGTCCTGGAGAGATTGGACGTTGCAATTTAGGCAAACATCGTATAGTACTGACTGACGACACTCCAGTGAAAGATTCCCCGAGGAGGATTCCGATTTACAAGAGAGATGTCTTGGAGGAGCAAGTCAAGAAGCTGGAGGAGCAAGCTTTAATTGGGAAGTCTGATAGCCCGTACTCCGCTCAAATTGTGTTAGTTAAGAAGAAAGATGATACCTGGAGAATGTGTGTAGACTATATAAAAATTGAATGAAAAGACGGTTAAAGATGCTTATCCCCTCCCTAGGATCGAGGATAACTTGGATTCACTATCTGGAGCATACCCATTTCCACTCTTGATTGTTACATGGCATATCACCAGATTGAACTGGAAGAAAACGACAAGATTAAAACAGCTTTTGCTACTCCTACAGGCGGATTATACCACTATGTGACCATGCCATTTGGGTTATGTAATGCGCCTGCGACATTTCAGAGAATTGCAGAGAAAGCGCTTGAGGGACTACAGTGGAAAATTGCAGTGTTATATCTGGATGATATCATTGTATTCAGTCATGACTTTGACTCACATATCAGAGATCTGGAAGTGGTATTAGACAGAATGATAAATGCTGGACTGAAATTGAAACCATCTAAGTGTAAATTCTTTAGAGAAGAAACCAATTTCCTAGGTCACGTTATATCCAAGAACGGAGTAAAACCAGATCCAAGTAAAATTGAGGTTGTCAAAAATCTTACACATCCAACTCGTTTGAAAGATTTGCGTGGTTTTCTAGGACTCACATCATACTACAGGAAATTTATCGAAAATTATTCAGAAATTGCAAAGCTTTTGTACTTTCTTACTAGGACAAATGTCAATGGATGTGGAATACCGAGTGTGAAACAGCCTTTTATGAGCTGAAGTAGAAACTCACTTGTGCTCCTATACTTGCTTACATGGAGGTGAGTTTGTCCTTAACTGTGATGCTAGCTCATCGTCCATTGGAGCGGTCCTTTCGCAGGAGCAAAATGGCTCCGAAAGGGTGATAGCGTATGCTAGTCGAACATTGAGTGCAACAGAACGCATTTATTGTGTGACAAAGCTCGAAATGCTTGCAGTGGAATTCTTCACAAAGCATTTTAAGCATTACTTACTCGGAAGACATTTTACAGTGAGGTCAGATCATGGTTCTTTACGGTGGTTGAGCCGTTTCAAAGAACCAGATGGTCAGATACAAAGATGGCTGGAACAATTATAAGTCAATTCAACTTTGAACTAGTCCACAATCCTGGTATTAAGCATAGAAACGCTGACTTTTTGTCAAGAGTTGCCCAAGGTGATCAGACATTATGTAGGCAGTGCAAATTGCCTATTACACATAATCAAGTCAGAGAAGGAGCTTTATCGGAAGGAGCCACGAAGGAGGCGGTCGACGCAATGATCATAGGATCTTTGTTAGAGGAGCAGTCTGACAATGACGAAGAGGAGCAAGAAGAGCATGTACCATTACAACACTACAGGAGACACCCACCACGTGTGCGTAGGAAAAGAGGGCGTAAATTAAATAAACCGGAACCAGCTAAACAAAAACTGGAACCGAATAATGAATTAACAAGAGAACGATTACAAGAATATCAAGAAGAGTATCAAGATTTAGGTTATATACGAAAATTGAAACTTGACAATGTCAGTAAACCAGTGTGGTCAACAATTTCGGATAAGGGTAAAGACGTGAAGTTTTGGGTTTCTAGATGGGATTTATTAGCGATACGCAGTAGTTTGTTATGCATTAAATGGGAATGTTCAGAGAAAGACATCAGATGGAGAGTCTGTGTCCCAAAGAAGGTGATACCATTTGTCATGTGGTACATTCATGATGCTCACGTGTCTGGTTACATGGGTATCAAGAAATCATTTGACAAAGCAAAACAATGTCCATTTTACTGGAATAGCATGAGTCGCACTGCAGCAAGTTATGTCCGTTCCTGTGAACTGTGTGGTGAGGCAAATAACCCTCCATGTTCAAAGAGACATTTCTTACAGCCATACACAGTTGGACATCGTTTTGAAAGAATTGCTATGAATATTGCTGGTCCGTTCCCTAGGTCAGAAAATGGTAATGCCTACATTCTAGTCATAGGTAACTATTTTACTAAATTTGTCGAGATTTTTCCATTGAGTGACATGACCGCCATTACTCTAGCAGAATGTGTAGTAAGGGGTTGGATCAAACGATACGGCTGTCCCAGAGAGATACACTCTGATCAGGGACGTCAGTTTGAAAGTGTGGTGTTTCAAGAAGTATGTAAATTATTAGAAATAAGCAAAACTCGGACGACTCCTTTACATGCAAGATCAGATGGTTTTGTAGAACGGATGAATAGAACTATTCAAAATATTTTGTCAAAGTTAGTTCAGTCAAACCAAAAGGATTGGGATAAATATTTACGTTTTATTGTGATGGCATGTAACTCCATTCCACAGGAAAGTACTGGTTTTACGCCATCTCGACTTATGTACGGGGAAGAAATAACTATGCCTATTGATCTATTGTCTGACAATTTCTCAACTCATGAGCAGGAGCCTGAGCAGTTAATGACGGAGTATGCGGGTGGTTTACAAAATACATTGAAGGAGCCTTGGTTCAAGAAAATCTAAAGACAGCTTCACTACGCCAAAAGAAACAGTACGATACTCGTGTTAAAGCTTTTCACTTTAACAACGGTGATTCAGTATGGAGAAATAAAAAACAAGCAGTACCTGGAATGAAAACAAAAATACAACGTCACTGGACAGGACCTTGGAAAATAACACAGAAATTGTGTGATGTATTGTTTAGAATTCAGAATGCTCCTAATTTACCTTCTGTTATCATTCATGGGGATAATTTAAAACCATATTTTGGCGGAAAGACAGTAAATGTAGAAATTGAGAAAGTTCAACAAAATACACAAGACCCGTCACTCAGTTACATTTAGATCCTGGTGCAGGAAATCTACCAGATTACAGTTTTTCCGGAGTAGATCATTTTTTGCGGAATGCCAATGTAGATATAGTGGACACAATTTAAGTGATACTGAATCAAATAACAAACGTGATAATTTGACTTTATTAAATCGTGTGGTGACGAACAATCTGAGTACAAAAATAGAGTTTGTGTCCTATATCAATGACTGGTTCACCAACGTAATTTTCAAGCCAAGAACTGGTTGTCATATCAAGAAGAAATCTTGGTCTGCAGCAATATCAGGGAGATATTTTGACTTTCGTATTGAACTAAGTAAGTTCAAGACAATGTATTATTGAGAAACATTTATCTGAAGAACAGTTGATCATTACTTACTTGGTAAGATGACTTTCATGCATTATAGGTATGCGACAAATATTTTGATACTTTCACGTTTTCTTTAGTTTTGGTTATTTTATGTTGTTGGTGTTATATTGAACAGTGGAAGTTCAATGTCATAAAGAAGGGGATAGTGTAACGAATTTGCGTTTATGCTCTATGTATTCACGGTCCATTCGTTACTCCTCCTTTCATCCCATATTTCATTCATTACTCCTTTCATTCGTTGTCATGTTCATTACTCCTTTCATGTTTACTCTTTTATGCATTGCTCCATCGTATGAAGGAGCACAGGAGCTACTGTAGTCTCCTTTTGGGAGCACTATTTGCTATACATACTCTTGTTGTTGTCATCATATCTGAGATACGTATATTCGGTGGAAATAAATAGTCACGTTTTGAGTTATTGTGTGTTGTTCCTCGTTCTGTAAAATCCTCATTGCGTTTCATTGGTGGCAGCGGTGGGATTATTTGCACATTATCTAATGAGATAAGCGAATCCTTGATATTTAATAATTGAGTGAATTTAATAGAACAGGATGGAGAACACTTGTGAGACATCACATGGAGATTCTATTCCACATAATTCCAATCTTCTAAACCAAGTCATTAATGACTCGGGGATTGGTCAAACGTTCTTTCCACCAGATTTTGAAAGTGAAGCTACAGTAAGTACGCCATTGTCTCTTGGAATTAATCCAGTGGAGCATGGTGGTACTGAAACGGCTCCAGCTAAGGCTGTTAGCGTACGGAGTCATACATGGAAATATTTTGTACTTTTCTGGATATTAGTGATACTCCTCGCAGTTATTGTTGAATTTGCCATGGACAAATTTAACCACATAAAAGAATTGGCTTGGGATAGAATTGAAGAGTACAGCTTCATGGCTTGGGTAAATATTATCATTCTTGCAGCGTTTTTGCTGTCTCTTTGTCTGAAGTTGAATATGGATAAAGCAGTGCAGAATACTCATTCTCCAATACCTCAGGACGGCACACCTAACAGTACTGTAAAATTATTGGATCCTACTCGTAGACGCACGAGTCCCGTCAGTCGCGACTTTCCATGTCGGCGAACATTCAACGGTCATGCATCTGATACTTGGCATGATTTTCGGAGGTATTATGATAATCTGGCTTTGCTAAATCGCTTGTCAGTAGAATATAAACGGAGAACACTACTTTGTAGTCTAAGGGGTCAAGCTGAATCGTTTGTTCACGGCTTACCGCCGAGTATTCAGAATGATTGGAACTTGCTAATTACAAAACTTGAAGACAGATTTGGAATTGCCAATATGAAGGACAGCTATATCGCGGATGCAAAGCTTCGTAGAAAGCAGAAAAATGAGTCATTTCGAGAATTTGGCCAAGCTCTCGAAGACTTATTTCGGAAAGCATACCCAGAGAATTCAGAATTTGTACAGGAGCAGGCGTTTACCACGTTTTTGGATGCAAAGCTTCGTAGAAAGCAGAAAAATGAGTCATTTCGAGAATTTGGCCAAGCTCTCGAAGACTTATTTCGGAAAGCATACCCAGAGAATTCAGAATTTGTACAGGAGCAGGCGTTTACCACGTTTTTGGATAACTGCAACGAATCGGTAGATTTTCGACTGGCAGTAAAAAGAACTAAGCCAAAGACATTGCAGGAGGCTATTACTAATGCCATGCAGGAAGACTGTTTACCATTAACAGAGAGAGAAAGAAGCACACATCTTAAAAACGTGTATGGTACAGGTCGTAGAGGCAGGGGCGGTTTTGGGAGAAAGTTTCCGCAAAGACCTCTATCCAATGACTCAGAACAAGATTTAAATTAGGTACGTCCAACTCGGCAGGTCGCGAGGAGGATGTTCTTATTGACAAAAGACCTAACCAAACGGAGTTATGTTGTAAATTAAAGAAGGGCATGAAGATTACTAGCACTGTTGGTGGCCTGCCAGTTTCTTTGAAAGTGGACACAGGCTCAGCATCAACATTTATCACGAGTAAAGTTTTTAAGAAAATTCCATACAAATTACGCCCAGGACACGGAAGTTCATTGCAGCCAATGGAACTGTCCTTAATTGTGATGGAGAAACAACATTACTAATGGAGTTCGACGGAGTGGAATTGAACGTTCCCGTAATTGTTGGCGGGGTTACTGAGAACTTGTTAGGTCATGACTTCTTGCAGCATTTTCAGTGTCCCTTAGATATGGAACATCGGAAGATATACATTGGAAAAGAAGGCAAAGAAAATACATACTTGAAACCAAGAAGGAGTCGTTTGACTCGAGTAGCTGCTGCAAAGACTATAGCGGTATCCGCTAAGAGTGAATGTCTAATTCCAGCAAAGTTTAAGGATAAACCATTGAGTGGAGATGGAATTTTAATGGTTCTTGCACGTTGTTTAGTTAATGCAGGACAGTCTATTTTCTATGCAATGCTCTTAAATCCTGGAATTGAGGATATTAAAATTCCCCAACGGTACTGTGATTGCTCTGTTTGAACATGTGAGACATGGCGAAATCTCTAATTCAGTCTGTCATATTCGACAAGGCACGTCAGAAGACATTTTGCCACCACATCTTAATGAAGTATTGCAAAAGAGCTCGGAGAGTCTTGAATCTAAAGATAAGTTCAGGGATTTATTGTATCGAAACAGGAGGCATTTGCTGGTCCTGGAGAGATTGGACGTTGCAATTTAGGCAAACATCGTATAGTACTGACTGACGACACTCCAGTGAAAGATTCCCCGAGGAGGATTCCGATTTACAAGAGAGATGTCTTGGAGGAGCAAGTCAAGAAGCTGGAGGAGCAAGCTTTAATTGGGAAGTCTGATAGCCCGTACTCCGCTCAAATTGTGTTAGTTAAGAAGAAAGATGATACCTGGAGAATGTGTGTAGACTATATAAAAATTGAATGAAAAGACGGTTAAAGATGCTTATCCCCTCCCTAGGATCGAGGATAACTTGGATTCACTATCTGGAGCATACCCATTTCCACTCTTGATTGTTACATGGCATATCACCAGATTGAACTGGAAGAAAACGACAAGATTAAAACAGCTTTTGCTACTCCTACAGGCGGATTATACCACTATGTGACCATGCCATTTGGGTTATGTAATGCGCCTGCGACATTTCAGAGAATTGCAGAGAAAGCGCTTGAGGGACTACAGTGGAAAATTGCAGTGTTATATCTGGATGATATCATTGTATTCAGTCATGACTTTGACTCACATATCAGAGATCTGGAAGTGGTATTAGACAGAATGATAAATGCTGGACTGAAATTGAAACCATCTAAGTGTAAATTCTTTAGAGAAGAAACCAATTTCCTAGGTCACGTTATATCCAAGAACGGAGTAAAACCAGATCCAAGTAAAATTGAGGTTGTCAAAAATCTTACACATCCAACTCGTTTGAAAGATTTGCGTGGTTTTCTAGGACTCACATCATACTACAGGAAATTTATCGAAAATTATTCAGAAATTGCAAAGCTTTTGTACTTTCTTACTAGGACAAATGTCAATGGATGTGGAATACCGAGTGTGAAACAGCCTTTTATGAGCTGAAGTAGAAACTCACTTGTGCTCCTATACTTGCTTACATGGAGGTGAGTTTGTCCTTAACTGTGATGCTAGCTCATCGTCCATTGGAGCGGTCCTTTCGCAGGAGCAAAATGGCTCCGAAAGGGTGATAGCGTATGCTAGTCGAACATTGAGTGCAACAGAACGCATTTATTGTGTGACAAAGCTCGAAATGCTTGCAGTGGAATTCTTCACAAAGCATTTTAAGCATTACTTACTCGGAAGACATTTTACAGTGAGGTCAGATCATGGTTCTTTACGGTGGTTGAGCCGTTTCAAAGAACCAGATGGTCAGATACAAAGATGGCTGGAACAATTATAAGTCAATTCAACTTTGAACTAGTCCACAATCCTGGTATTAAGCATAGAAACGCTGACTTTTTGTCAAGAGTTGCCCAAGGTGATCAGACATTATGTAGGCAGTGCAAATTGCCTATTACACATAATCAAGTCAGAGAAGGAGCTTTATCGGAAGGAGCCACGAAGGAGGCGGTCGACGCAATGATCATAGGATCTTTGTTAGAGGAGCAGTCTGACAATGACGAAGAGGAGCAAGAAGAGCATGTACCATTACAACACTACAGGAGACACCCACCACGTGTGCGTAGGAAAAGAGGGCGTAAATTAAATAAACCGGAACCAGCTAAACAAAAACTGGAACCGAATAATGAATTAACAAGAGAACGATTACAAGAATATCAAGAAGAGTATCAAGATTTAGGTTATATACGAAAATTGAAACTTGACAATGTCAGTAAACCAGTGTGGTCAACAATTTCGGATAAGGGTAAAGACGTGAAGTTTTGGGTTTCTAGATGGGATTTATTAGCGATACGCAGTAGTTTGTTATGCATTAAATGGGAATGTTCAGAGAAAGACATCAGATGGAGAGTCTGTGTCCCAAAGAAGGTGATACCATTTGTCATGTGGTACATTCATGATGCTCACGTGTCTGGTTACATGGGTATCAAGAAATCATTTGACAAAGCAAAACAATGTCCATTTTACTGGAATAGCATGAGTCGCACTGCAGCAAGTTATGTCCGTTCCTGTGAACTGTGTGGTGAGGCAAATAACCCTCCATGTTCAAAGAGACATTTCTTACAGCCATACACAGTTGGACATCGTTTTGAAAGAATTGCTATGAATATTGCTGGTCCGTTCCCTAGGTCAGAAAATGGTAATGCCTACATTCTAGTCATAGGTAACTATTTTACTAAATTTGTCGAGATTTTTCCATTGAGTGACATGACCGCCATTACTCTAGCAGAATGTGTAGTAAGGGGTTGGATCAAACGATACGGCTGTCCCAGAGAGATACACTCTGATCAGGGACGTCAGTTTGAAAGTGTGGTGTTTCAAGAAGTATGTAAATTATTAGAAATAAGCAAAACTCGGACGACTCCTTTACATGCAAGATCAGATGGTTTTGTAGAACGGATGAATAGAACTATTCAAAATATTTTGTCAAAGTTAGTTCAGTCAAACCAAAAGGATTGGGATAAATATTTACGTTTTATTGTGATGGCATGTAACTCCATTCCACAGGAAAGTACTGGTTTTACGCCATCTCGACTTATGTACGGGGAAGAAATAACTATGCCTATTGATCTATTGTCTGACAATTTCTCAACTCATGAGCAGGAGCCTGAGCAGTTAATGACGGAGTATGCGGGTGGTTTACAAAATACATTGAAGGAGCCTTGGTTCAAGAAAATCTAAAGACAGCTTCACTACGCCAAAAGAAACAGTACGATACTCGTGTTAAAGCTTTTCACTTTAACAACGGTGATTCAGTATGGAGAAATAAAAAACAAGCAGTACCTGGAATGAAAACAAAAATACAACGTCACTGGACAGGACCTTGGAAAATAACACAGAAATTGTGTGATGTATTGTTTAGAATTCAGAATGCTCCTAATTTACCTTCTGTTATCATTCATGGGGATAATTTAAAACCATATTTTGGCGGAAAGACAGTAAATGTAGAAATTGAGAAAGTTCAACAAAATACACAAGACCCGTCACTCAGTTACATTTAGATCCTGGTGCAGGAAATCTACCAGATTACAGTTTTTCCGGAGTAGATCATTTTTTGCGGAATGCCAATGTAGATATAGTGGACACAATTTAAGTGATACTGAATCAAATAACAAACGTGATAATTTGACTTTATTAAATCGTGTGGTGACGAACAATCTGAGTACAAAAATAGAGTTTGTGTCCTATATCAATGACTGGTTCACCAACGTAATTTTCAAGCCAAGAACTGGTTGTCATATCAAGAAGAAATCTTGGTCTGCAGCAATATCAGGGAGATATTTTGACTTTCGTATTGAACTAAGTAAGTTCAAGACAATGTATTATTGAGAAACATTTATCTGAAGAACAGTTGATCATTACTTACTTGGTAAGATGACTTTCATGCATTATAGGTATGCGACAAATATTTTGATACTTTCACGTTTTCTTTAGTTTTGGTTATTTTATGTTGTTGGTGTTATATTGAACAGTGGAAGTTCAATGTCATAAAGAAGGGGATAGTGTAACGAATTTGCGTTTATGCTCTATGTATTCACGGTCCATTCGTTACTCCTCCTTTCATCCCATATTTCATTCATTACTCCTTTCATTCGTTGTCATGTTCATTACTCCTTTCATGTTTACTCTTTTATGCATTGCTCCATCGTATGAAGGAGCACAGGAGCTACTGTAGTCTCCTTTTGGGAGCACTATTTGCTATACATACTCTTGTTGTTGTCATCATATCTGAGATACGTATATTCGGTGGAAATAAATAGTCACGTTTTGAGTTATTGTGTGTTGTTCCTCGTTCTGTAAAATCCTCATTGCGTTTCATTGGTGGCAGCGGTGGGATTATTTGCACATTATCTAATGAGATAAGCGAATCCTTGATATTTAATAATTGAGTGAATTTAATAGAACAGGATGGAGAACACTTGTGAGACATCACATGGAGATTCTATTCCACATAATTCCAATCTTCTAAACCAAGTCATTAATGACTCGGGGATTGGTCAAACGTTCTTTCCACCAGATTTTGAAAGTGAAGCTACAGTAAGTACGCCATTGTCTCTTGGAATTAATCCAGTGGAGCATGGTGGTACTGAAACGGCTCCAGCTAAGGCTGTTAGCGTACGGAGTCATACATGGAAATATTTTGTACTTTTCTGGATATTAGTGATACTCCTCGCAGTTATTGTTGAATTTGCCATGGACAAATTTAACCACATAAAAGAATTGGCTTGGGATAGAATTGAAGAGTACAGCTTCATGGCTTGGGTAAATATTATCATTCTTGCAGCGTTTTTGCTGTCTCTTTGTCTGAAGTTGAATATGGATAAAGCAGTGCAGAATACTCATTCTCCAATACCTCAGGACGGCACACCTAACAGTACTGTAAAATTATTGGATCCTACTCGTAGACGCACGAGTCCCGTCAGTCGCGACTTTCCATGTCGGCGAACATTCAACGGTCATGCATCTGATACTTGGCATGATTTTCGGAGGTATTATGATAATCTGGCTTTGCTAAATCGCTTGTCAGTAGAATATAAACGGAGAACACTACTTTGTAGTCTAAGGGGTCAAGCTGAATCGTTTGTTCACGGCTTACCGCCGAGTATTCAGAATGATTGGAACTTGCTAATTACAAAACTTGAAGACAGATTTGGAATTGCCAATATGAAGGACAGCTATATCGCGGATGCAAAGCTTCGTAGAAAGCAGAAAAATGAGTCATTTCGAGAATTTGGCCAAGCTCTCGAAGACTTATTTCGGAAAGCATACCCAGAGAATTCAGAATTTGTACAGGAGCAGGCGTTTACCACGTTTTTGGATGCAAAGCTTCGTAGAAAGCAGAAAAATGAGTCATTTCGAGAATTTGGCCAAGCTCTCGAAGACTTATTTCGGAAAGCATACCCAGAGAATTCAGAATTTGTACAGGAGCAGGCGTTTACCACGTTTTTGGATAACTGCAACGAATCGGTAGATTTTCGACTGGCAGTAAAAAGAACTAAGCCAAAGACATTGCAGGAGGCTATTACTAATGCCATGCAGGAAGACTGTTTACCATTAACAGAGAGAGAAAGAAGCACACATCTTAAAAACGTGTATGGTACAGGTCGTAGAGGCAGGGGCGGTTTTGGGAGAAAGTTTCCGCAAAGACCTCTATCCAATGACTCAGAACAAGATTTAAATTAGGTACGTCCAACTCGGCAGGTCGCGAGGAGGATGTTCTTATTGACAAAAGACCTAACCAAACGGAGTTATGTTGTAAATTAAAGAAGGGCATGAAGATTACTAGCACTGTTGGTGGCCTGCCAGTTTCTTTGAAAGTGGACACAGGCTCAGCATCAACATTTATCACGAGTAAAGTTTTTAAGAAAATTCCATACAAATTACGCCCAGGACACGGAAGTTCATTGCAGCCAATGGAACTGTCCTTAATTGTGATGGAGAAACAACATTACTAATGGAGTTCGACGGAGTGGAATTGAACGTTCCCGTAATTGTTGGCGGGGTTACTGAGAACTTGTTAGGTCATGACTTCTTGCAGCATTTTCAGTGTCCCTTAGATATGGAACATCGGAAGATATACATTGGAAAAGAAGGCAAAGAAAATACATACTTGAAACCAAGAAGGAGTCGTTTGACTCGAGTAGCTGCTGCAAAGACTATAGCGGTATCCGCTAAGAGTGAATGTCTAATTCCAGCAAAGTTTAAGGATAAACCATTGAGTGGAGATGGAATTTTAATGGTTCTTGCACGTTGTTTAGTTAATGCAGGACAGTCTATTTTCTATGCAATGCTCTTAAATCCTGGAATTGAGGATATTAAAATTCCCCAACGGTACTGTGATTGCTCTGTTTGAACATGTGAGACATGGCGAAATCTCTAATTCAGTCTGTCATATTCGACAAGGCACGTCAGAAGACATTTTGCCACCACATCTTAATGAAGTATTGCAAAAGAGCTCGGAGAGTCTTGAATCTAAAGATAAGTTCAGGGATTTATTGTATCGAAACAGGAGGCATTTGCTGGTCCTGGAGAGATTGGACGTTGCAATTTAGGCAAACATCGTATAGTACTGACTGACGACACTCCAGTGAAAGATTCCCCGAGGAGGATTCCGATTTACAAGAGAGATGTCTTGGAGGAGCAAGTCAAGAAGCTGGAGGAGCAAGCTTTAATTGGGAAGTCTGATAGCCCGTACTCCGCTCAAATTGTGTTAGTTAAGAAGAAAGATGATACCTGGAGAATGTGTGTAGACTATATAAAAATTGAATGAAAAGACGGTTAAAGATGCTTATCCCCTCCCTAGGATCGAGGATAACTTGGATTCACTATCTGGAGCATACCCATTTCCACTCTTGATTGTTACATGGCATATCACCAGATTGAACTGGAAGAAAACGACAAGATTAAAACAGCTTTTGCTACTCCTACAGGCGGATTATACCACTATGTGACCATGCCATTTGGGTTATGTAATGCGCCTGCGACATTTCAGAGAATTGCAGAGAAAGCGCTTGAGGGACTACAGTGGAAAATTGCAGTGTTATATCTGGATGATATCATTGTATTCAGTCATGACTTTGACTCACATATCAGAGATCTGGAAGTGGTATTAGACAGAATGATAAATGCTGGACTGAAATTGAAACCATCTAAGTGTAAATTCTTTAGAGAAGAAACCAATTTCCTAGGTCACGTTATATCCAAGAACGGAGTAAAACCAGATCCAAGTAAAATTGAGGTTGTCAAAAATCTTACACATCCAACTCGTTTGAAAGATTTGCGTGGTTTTCTAGGACTCACATCATACTACAGGAAATTTATCGAAAATTATTCAGAAATTGCAAAGCTTTTGTACTTTCTTACTAGGACAAATGTCAATGGATGTGGAATACCGAGTGTGAAACAGCCTTTTATGAGCTGAAGTAGAAACTCACTTGTGCTCCTATACTTGCTTACATGGAGGTGAGTTTGTCCTTAACTGTGATGCTAGCTCATCGTCCATTGGAGCGGTCCTTTCGCAGGAGCAAAATGGCTCCGAAAGGGTGATAGCGTATGCTAGTCGAACATTGAGTGCAACAGAACGCATTTATTGTGTGACAAAGCTCGAAATGCTTGCAGTGGAATTCTTCACAAAGCATTTTAAGCATTACTTACTCGGAAGACATTTTACAGTGAGGTCAGATCATGGTTCTTTACGGTGGTTGAGCCGTTTCAAAGAACCAGATGGTCAGATACAAAGATGGCTGGAACAATTATAAGTCAATTCAACTTTGAACTAGTCCACAATCCTGGTATTAAGCATAGAAACGCTGACTTTTTGTCAAGAGTTGCCCAAGGTGATCAGACATTATGTAGGCAGTGCAAATTGCCTATTACACATAATCAAGTCAGAGAAGGAGCTTTATCGGAAGGAGCCACGAAGGAGGCGGTCGACGCAATGATCATAGGATCTTTGTTAGAGGAGCAGTCTGACAATGACGAAGAGGAGCAAGAAGAGCATGTACCATTACAACACTACAGGAGACACCCACCACGTGTGCGTAGGAAAAGAGGGCGTAAATTAAATAAACCGGAACCAGCTAAACAAAAACTGGAACCGAATAATGAATTAACAAGAGAACGATTACAAGAATATCAAGAAGAGTATCAAGATTTAGGTTATATACGAAAATTGAAACTTGACAATGTCAGTAAACCAGTGTGGTCAACAATTTCGGATAAGGGTAAAGACGTGAAGTTTTGGGTTTCTAGATGGGATTTATTAGCGATACGCAGTAGTTTGTTATGCATTAAATGGGAATGTTCAGAGAAAGACATCAGATGGAGAGTCTGTGTCCCAAAGAAGGTGATACCATTTGTCATGTGGTACATTCATGATGCTCACGTGTCTGGTTACATGGGTATCAAGAAATCATTTGACAAAGCAAAACAATGTCCATTTTACTGGAATAGCATGAGTCGCACTGCAGCAAGTTATGTCCGTTCCTGTGAACTGTGTGGTGAGGCAAATAACCCTCCATGTTCAAAGAGACATTTCTTACAGCCATACACAGTTGGACATCGTTTTGAAAGAATTGCTATGAATATTGCTGGTCCGTTCCCTAGGTCAGAAAATGGTAATGCCTACATTCTAGTCATAGGTAACTATTTTACTAAATTTGTCGAGATTTTTCCATTGAGTGACATGACCGCCATTACTCTAGCAGAATGTGTAGTAAGGGGTTGGATCAAACGATACGGCTGTCCCAGAGAGATACACTCTGATCAGGGACGTCAGTTTGAAAGTGTGGTGTTTCAAGAAGTATGTAAATTATTAGAAATAAGCAAAACTCGGACGACTCCTTTACATGCAAGATCAGATGGTTTTGTAGAACGGATGAATAGAACTATTCAAAATATTTTGTCAAAGTTAGTTCAGTCAAACCAAAAGGATTGGGATAAATATTTACGTTTTATTGTGATGGCATGTAACTCCATTCCACAGGAAAGTACTGGTTTTACGCCATCTCGACTTATGTACGGGGAAGAAATAACTATGCCTATTGATCTATTGTCTGACAATTTCTCAACTCATGAGCAGGAGCCTGAGCAGTTAATGACGGAGTATGCGGGTGGTTTACAAAATACATTGAAGGAGCCTTGGTTCAAGAAAATCTAAAGACAGCTTCACTACGCCAAAAGAAACAGTACGATACTCGTGTTAAAGCTTTTCACTTTAACAACGGTGATTCAGTATGGAGAAATAAAAAACAAGCAGTACCTGGAATGAAAACAAAAATACAACGTCACTGGACAGGACCTTGGAAAATAACACAGAAATTGTGTGATGTATTGTTTAGAATTCAGAATGCTCCTAATTTACCTTCTGTTATCATTCATGGGGATAATTTAAAACCATATTTTGGCGGAAAGACAGTAAATGTAGAAATTGAGAAAGTTCAACAAAATACACAAGACCCGTCACTCAGTTACATTTAGATCCTGGTGCAGGAAATCTACCAGATTACAGTTTTTCCGGAGTAGATCATTTTTTGCGGAATGCCAATGTAGATATAGTGGACACAATTTAAGTGATACTGAATCAAATAACAAACGTGATAATTTGACTTTATTAAATCGTGTGGTGACGAACAATCTGAGTACAAAAATAGAGTTTGTGTCCTATATCAATGACTGGTTCACCAACGTAATTTTCAAGCCAAGAACTGGTTGTCATATCAAGAAGAAATCTTGGTCTGCAGCAATATCAGGGAGATATTTTGACTTTCGTATTGAACTAAGTAAGTTCAAGACAATGTATTATTGAGAAACATTTATCTGAAGAACAGTTGATCATTACTTACTTGGTAAGATGACTTTCATGCATTATAGGTATGCGACAAATATTTTGATACTTTCACGTTTTCTTTAGTTTTGGTTATTTTATGTTGTTGGTGTTATATTGAACAGTGGAAGTTCAATGTCATAAAGAAGGGGATAGTGTAACGAATTTGCGTTTATGCTCTATGTATTCACGGTCCATTCGTTACTCCTCCTTTCATCCCATATTTCATTCATTACTCCTTTCATTCGTTGTCATGTTCATTACTCCTTTCATGTTTACTCTTTTATGCATTGCTCCATCGTATGAAGGAGCACAGGAGCTACTGTAGTCTCCTTTTGGGAGCACTATTTGCTATACATACTCTTGTTGTTGTCATCATATCTGAGATACGTATATTCGGTGGAAATAAATAGTCACGTTTTGAGTTATTGTGTGTTGTTCCTCGTTCTGTAAAATCCTCATTGCGTTTCATTGGTGGCAGCGGTGGGATTATTTGCACATTATCTAATGAGATAAGCGAATCCTTGATATTTAATAATTGAGTGAATTTAATAGAACAGGATGGAGAACACTTGTGAGACATCACATGGAGATTCTATTCCACATAATTCCAATCTTCTAAACCAAGTCATTAATGACTCGGGGATTGGTCAAACGTTCTTTCCACCAGATTTTGAAAGTGAAGCTACAGTAAGTACGCCATTGTCTCTTGGAATTAATCCAGTGGAGCATGGTGGTACTGAAACGGCTCCAGCTAAGGCTGTTAGCGTACGGAGTCATACATGGAAATATTTTGTACTTTTCTGGATATTAGTGATACTCCTCGCAGTTATTGTTGAATTTGCCATGGACAAATTTAACCACATAAAAGAATTGGCTTGGGATAGAATTGAAGAGTACAGCTTCATGGCTTGGGTAAATATTATCATTCTTGCAGCGTTTTTGCTGTCTCTTTGTCTGAAGTTGAATATGGATAAAGCAGTGCAGAATACTCATTCTCCAATACCTCAGGACGGCACACCTAACAGTACTGTAAAATTATTGGATCCTACTCGTAGACGCACGAGTCCCGTCAGTCGCGACTTTCCATGTCGGCGAACATTCAACGGTCATGCATCTGATACTTGGCATGATTTTCGGAGGTATTATGATAATCTGGCTTTGCTAAATCGCTTGTCAGTAGAATATAAACGGAGAACACTACTTTGTAGTCTAAGGGGTCAAGCTGAATCGTTTGTTCACGGCTTACCGCCGAGTATTCAGAATGATTGGAACTTGCTAATTACAAAACTTGAAGACAGATTTGGAATTGCCAATATGAAGGACAGCTATATCGCGGATGCAAAGCTTCGTAGAAAGCAGAAAAATGAGTCATTTCGAGAATTTGGCCAAGCTCTCGAAGACTTATTTCGGAAAGCATACCCAGAGAATTCAGAATTTGTACAGGAGCAGGCGTTTACCACGTTTTTGGATGCAAAGCTTCGTAGAAAGCAGAAAAATGAGTCATTTCGAGAATTTGGCCAAGCTCTCGAAGACTTATTTCGGAAAGCATACCCAGAGAATTCAGAATTTGTACAGGAGCAGGCGTTTACCACGTTTTTGGATAACTGCAACGAATCGGTAGATTTTCGACTGGCAGTAAAAAGAACTAAGCCAAAGACATTGCAGGAGGCTATTACTAATGCCATGCAGGAAGACTGTTTACCATTAACAGAGAGAGAAAGAAGCACACATCTTAAAAACGTGTATGGTACAGGTCGTAGAGGCAGGGGCGGTTTTGGGAGAAAGTTTCCGCAAAGACCTCTATCCAATGACTCAGAACAAGATTTAAATTAGGTACGTCCAACTCGGCAGGTCGCGAGGAGGATGTTCTTATTGACAAAAGACCTAACCAAACGGAGTTATGTTGTAAATTAAAGAAGGGCATGAAGATTACTAGCACTGTTGGTGGCCTGCCAGTTTCTTTGAAAGTGGACACAGGCTCAGCATCAACATTTATCACGAGTAAAGTTTTTAAGAAAATTCCATACAAATTACGCCCAGGACACGGAAGTTCATTGCAGCCAATGGAACTGTCCTTAATTGTGATGGAGAAACAACATTACTAATGGAGTTCGACGGAGTGGAATTGAACGTTCCCGTAATTGTTGGCGGGGTTACTGAGAACTTGTTAGGTCATGACTTCTTGCAGCATTTTCAGTGTCCCTTAGATATGGAACATCGGAAGATATACATTGGAAAAGAAGGCAAAGAAAATACATACTTGAAACCAAGAAGGAGTCGTTTGACTCGAGTAGCTGCTGCAAAGACTATAGCGGTATCCGCTAAGAGTGAATGTCTAATTCCAGCAAAGTTTAAGGATAAACCATTGAGTGGAGATGGAATTTTAATGGTTCTTGCACGTTGTTTAGTTAATGCAGGACAGTCTATTAAGAAATGCAATGCTCTTAAATCCTGGAATTGAGGATATTAAAATTCCCCAACGGTACTTTGATTGCTCTGTTTGAACATGTGAGACATGGCGAAATCTCTAATTCAGTCTGTCATATTCGACAAGGCACGTCAGAAGACATTTTGCCACCACATCTTAATGAAGTATTGCAAAAGAGCTCGGAGAGTCTTGAATCTAAAGATAAGTTCAGGGATTTATTGTATCGAAAACAGGAGGCATTTGCTGGTCCTGGAGAGATTGGACGTTGCAATTTAGGCAAACATCGTATAGTACTGACTGACGACACTCCAGTGAAAGATTCCCCGAGGAGGATTCCGATTTACAAGAGAGATGTCTTGGAGGAGCAAGTCAAGAAGCTGGAGGAGCAAGCTTTAATTGGGAAGTCTGATAGCCCGTACTCCGCTCAAATTGTGTTAGTTAAGAAGAAAGATGATACCTGGAGAATGTGTGTAGACTATATAAAAATTGAATGAAAAGACGGTTAAAGATGCTTATCCCCTCCCTAGGATCGAGGATAACTTGGATTCACTATCTGGAGCATACCCATTTCCACTCTTGATTGTTACATGGCATATCACCAGATTGAACTGGAAGAAAACGACAAGATTAAAACAGCTTTTGCTACTCCTACAGGCGGATTATACCACTATGTGACCATGCCATTTGGGTTATGTAATGTGCCTGCGACATTTCAGAGAATTGCAGAGAAAGCGCTTGAGGGACTACAGTGGAAAATTGCAGTGTTATATCTGGATGATATCATTGTATTCAGTCATGACTTTGACTCACATATCAGAGATCTGGAAGTGGTATTAGACAGAATGATAAATGCTGGACTGAAATTGAAACCATCTAAGTGTAAATTCTTTAGAGAAGAAACCAATTTCCTAGGTCACGTTATATCCAAGAACGGAGTAAAACCAGATCCAAGTAAAATTGAGGTTGTCAAAAATCTTACACATCCAACTCGTTTGAAAGATTTGCGTGGTTTTCTAGGACTCACATCATACTACAGGAAATTTATCGAAAATTATTCAGAAATTGCAAAGCTTTTGTACTTTCTTACTAGGACAAATGTCAATGGATGTGGAATACCGAGTGTGAAACAGCCTTTTATGAGCTGAAGGAGAAACTCACTTGTGCTCCTATACTTGCTTACATGGAGGTGAGTTTGTCCTTAACTGTGATGCTAGCTCATCGTCCATTGGAGCGGTCCTTTCGCAGGAGCAAAATGGCTCCGAAAGGGTGATAGCGTATGCTAGTCGAACATTGAGTGCAACAGAACGCATTTATTGTGTGACAAAACTCGAAATGCTTGCAGTGGAATTCTTCACAAAGCATTTTAAGCATTACTTACTCGGAAGACATTTTACAGTGAGGTCAGATCATGGTTCTTTACGGTGGTTGAGCCGTTTCAAAGAACCAGATGGTCAGATACAAAGATGGCTGGAACAATTATAAGTCAATTCAACTTTGAACTAGTCCACAATCCTGGTATTAAGCATAGAAACGCTGACTTTTTGTCAAGAGTTGCCCAAGGTGATCAGACATTATGTAGGCAGTGCAAATTGCCTATTACACATAATCAAATCAGAGAAGGAGCTTTATCGGAAGGAGCCACGAAGGAGGCGGTCGACGCAATGATCATAGGATCTTTGTTAGAGGAGCAGTCTGACAATGACGAAGAGGAGCAAGAAGAGCATGTACCATTACAACACTACAGGAGACACCCACCACGTGTGCGTAGGAAAAGAGGGCGTAAATTAAATAAACCGGAACCAGCTAAACAAAAACTGGAACCGAATAATGAATTAACAAGAGAACGATTACAAGAATATCAAGAAGAGTATCAAGATTTAGGTTATATACGAAAATTGAAACTTGACAATGTCAGTAAACCAGTGTGGTCAACAATTTCGGATAAGGGTAAAGACGTGAAGTTTTGGGTTTCTAGATGGGATTTATTAGCGATACGCAGTAGTTTGTTATGCATTAAATGGGAATGTTCAGAGAAAGACATCAGATGGAGAGTCTGTGTCCCAAAGAAGGTGATACCATTTGTCATGTGGTACATTCATGATGCTCACGTGTCTGGTTACATGGGTATCAAGAAATCATTTGACAAAGAAAACAATGTCCATTTTACTGGAATAGCATGAGTCGCACTGCAGCAAGTTATGTCCGTTCCTGTGAACTGTGTGGTGAGGCAAATAACCCTCCATGTTCAAAGAGACATTTCTTACAGCCATACACAGTTGGACATCGTTTTGAAAGAATTGCTATGAATATTGCTGGTCCGTTCCCTAGGTCAGAAAATGGTAATGCCTACATTCTAGTCATAGGTAACTATTTTACTAAATTTGTCGAGATTTTTCCATTGAGTGACATGACCGCCATTACTCTAGCAGAATGTGTAGTAAGGGGTTGGATCAAACGATACGGCTGTCCCAGAGAGATACACTCTGATCAGGGACGTCAGTTTGAAAGTGTGGTGTTTCAAGAAGTATGTAAATTATTAGAAATAAGCAAAACTCGGACGACTCCTTTACATGCAAGATCAGATGGTTTTGTAGAACGGATGAATAGAACTATTCAAAATATTTTGTCAAAGTTAGTTCAGTCAAACCAAAAGGATTGGGATAAATATTTACGTTTTATTGTGATGGCATGTAACTCCATTCCACAGGAAAGTACTGGTTTTACGCCATCTCGACTTATGTACGGGGAAGAAATAACTATGCCTATTGATCTATTGTCTGACAATTTCTCAACTCATGAGCAGGAGCCTGAGCAGTTAATGACGGAGTATGCGGGTGGTTTACAAAATACATTGAAGGAGCCTTGGTTCAAGAAAATCTAAAGACAGCTTCACTACGCCAAAAGAAACAGTACGATACTCGTGTTAAAGCTTTTCACTTTAACAACGGTGATTCAGTATGGAGAAATAAAAAACAAGCAGTACCTGGAATGAAAACAAAAATACAACGTCACTGGACAGGACCTTGGAAAATAACACAGAAATTGTGTGATGTATTGTTTAGAATTCAGAATGCTCCTAATTTACCTTCTGTTATCATTCATGGGGATAATTTAAAACCATATTTTGGCGGAAAGACAGTAAATGTAGAAATTGAGAAAGTTCAACAAAATACACAAGACCCGTCACTCAGTTACATTTAGATCCTGGTGCAGGAAATCTACCAGATTACAGTTTTTCCGGAGTAGATCATTTTTTGCGGAATGCCAATGTAGATATAGTGGACACAATTTAAGTGATACTGAATCAAATAACAAACGTGATAATTTGACTTTATTAAATCGTGTGGTGACGAACAATCTGAGTACAAAAATAGAGTTTGTGTCCTATATCAATGACTGGTTCACCAACGTAATTTTCAAGCCAAGAACTGGTTGTCATATCAAGAAGAAATCTTGGTCTGCAGCAATATCAGGGAGATATTTTGACTTTCGTATTGAACTAAGTAAGTTCAAGACAATGTATTATTGAGAAACATTTATCTGAAGAACAGTTGATCATTACTTACTTGGTAAGATGACTTTCATGCATTATAGGTATGCGACAAATATTTTGATACTTTCACGTTTTCTTTAGTTTTGGTTATTTTATGTTGTTGGTGTTATATTGAACAGTGGAAGTTCAATGTCATAAAGAAGGGGATAGTGTAACGAATTTGCGTTTATGCTCTATGTATTCACGGTCCATTCGTTACTCCTCCTTTCATCCCATATTTCATTCATTACTCCTTTCATTCGTTGTCATATTCATTACTCCTTTCATGTTTACTCTTTTATGCATTGCTCCATCGTATGAAGGAGCACAGGAGCTACTGTAGTCTCCTTTTGGGAGCACTATTTGCTATACATACTCTTGTTGTTGTCATCATATCTGAGATACGTATATTCGGTGGAAATAAATAGTCACGTTTTGAGTTATTGTGTGTTGTTCCTCGTTCTGTAAAATCCTCATTGCGTTTCATTGGTGGCAGCGGTGGGATTATTTGCACATTATCTAATGAGATAAGCGAATCCTTGATATTTAATAATTGAGTGAATTTAATAGAACAGGATGGAGAACACTTGTGAGACATCACATGGAGATTCTATTCCACATAATTCCAATCTTCTAAACCAAGTCATTAATGACTCGGGGATTGGTCAAACGTTCTTTCCACCAGATTTTGAAAGTGAAGCTACAGTAAGTACGCCATTGTCTCTTGGAATTAATCCAGTGGAGCATGGTGGTACTGAAACGGCTCCAGCTAAGGCTGTTAGCGTACGGAGTCATACATGGAAATATTTTGTACTTTTCTGGATATTAGTGATACTCCTCGCAGTTATTGTTGAATTTGCCATGGACAAATTTAACCACATAAAAGAATTGGCTTGGGATAGAATTGAAGAGTACAGCTTCATGGCTTGGGTAAATATTATCATTCTTGCAGCGTTTTTGCTGTCTCTTTGTCTGAAGTTGAATATGGATAAAGCAGTGCAGAATACTCATTCTCCAATACCTCAGGACGGCACACCTAACAGTACTGTAAAATTATTGGATCCTACTCGTAGACGCACGAGTCCCGTCAGTCGCGACTTTCCATGTCGGCGAACATTCAACGGTCATGCATCTGATACTTGGCATGATTTTCGGAGGTATTATGATAATCTGGCTTTGCTAAATCGCTTGTCAGTAGAATATAAACGGAGAACACTACTTTGTAGTCTAAGGGGTCAAGCTGAATCGTTTGTTCACGGCTTACCGCCGAGTATTCAGAATGATTGGAACTTGCTAATTACAAAACTTGAAGACAGATTTGGAATTGCCAATATGAAGGACAGCTATATCGCGGATGCAAAGCTTCGTAGAAAGCAGAAAAATGAGTCATTTCGAGAATTTGGCCAAGCTCTCGAAGACTTATTTCGGAAAGCATACCCAGAGAATTCAGAATTTGTACAGGAGCAGGCGTTTACCACGTTTTTGGATGCAAAGCTTCGTAGAAAGCAGAAAAATGAGTCATTTCGAGAATTTGGCCAAGCTCTCGAAGACTTATTTCGGAAAGCATACCCAGAGAATTCAGAATTTGTACAGGAGCAGGCGTTTACCACGTTTTTGGATAACTGCAACGAATCGGTAGATTTTCGACTGGCAGTAAAAAGAACTAAGCCAAAGACATTGCAGGAGGCTATTACTAATGCCATGCAGGAAGACTGTTTACCATTAACAGAGAGAGAAAGAAGCACACATCTTAAAAACGTGTATGGTACAGGTCGTAGAGGCAGGGGCGGTTTTGGGAGAAAGTTTCCGCAAAGACCTCTATCCAATGACTCAGAACAAGATTTAAATTAGGTACGTCCAACTCGGCAGGTCGCGAGGAGGATGTTCTTATTGACAAAAGACCTAACCAAACGGAGTTATGTTGTAAATTAAAGAAGGGCATGAAGATTACTAGCACTGTTGGTGGCCTGCCAGTTTCTTTGAAAGTGGACACAGGCTCAGCATCAACATTTATCACGAGTAAAGTTTTTAAGAAAATTCCATACAAATTACGCCCAGGACACGGAAGTTCATTGCAGCCAATGGAACTGTCCTTAATTGTGATGGAGAAACAACATTACTAATGGAGTTCGACGGAGTGGAATTGAACGTTCCCGTAATTGTTGGCGGGGTTACTGAGAACTTGTTAGGTCATGACTTCTTGCAGCATTTTCAGTGTCCCTTAGATATGGAACATCGGAAGATATACATTGGAAAAGAAGGCAAAGAAAATACATACTTGAAACCAAGAAGGAGTCGTTTGACTCGAGTAGCTGCTGCAAAGACTATAGCGGTATCCGCTAAGAGTGAATGTCTAATTCCAGCAAAGTTTAAGGATAAACCATTGAGTGGAGATGGAATTTTAATGGTTCTTGCACGTTGTTTAGTTAATGCAGGACAGTCTATTAAGAAATGCAATGCTCTTAAATCCTGGAATTGAGGATATTAAAATTCCCCAACGGTACTGTGATTGCTCTGTTTGAACATGTGAGACATGGCGAAATCTCTAATTCAGTCTGTCATATTCGACAAGGCACGTCAGAAGACATTTTGCCACCACATCTTAATGAAGTATTGCAAAAGAGCTCGGAGAGTCTTGAATCTAAAGATAAGTTCAGGGATTTATTGTATCGAAAACAGGAGGCATTTGCTGGTCCTGGAGAGATTGGACGTTGCAATTTAGGCAAACATCGTATAGTACTGACTGACGACACTCCAGTGAAAGATTCCCCGAGGAGGATTCCGATTTACAAGAGAGATGTCTTGGAGGAGCAAGTCAAGAAGCTGGAGGAGCAAGCTTTAATTGGGAAGTCTGATAGCCCGTACTCCGCTCAAATTGTGTTAGTTAAGAAGAAAGATGATACCTGGAGAATGTGTGTAGACTATATAAAAATTGAATGAAAAGACGGTTAAAGATGCTTATCCCCTCCCTAGGATCGAGGATAACTTGGATTCACTATCTGGAGCATACCCATTTCCACTCTTGATTGTTACATGGCATATCACCAGATTGAACTGGAAGAAAACGACAAGATTAAAACAGCTTTTGCTACTCCTACAGGCGGATTATACCACTATGTGACCATGCCATTTGGGTTATGTAATGTGCCTGCGACATTTCAGAGAATTGCAGAGAAAGCGCTTGAGGGACTACAGTGGAAAATTGCAGTGTTATATCTGGATGATATCATTGTATTCAGTCATGACTTTGACTCACATATCAGAGATCTGGAAGTGGTATTAGACAGAATGATAAATGCTGGACTGAAATTGAAACCATCTAAGTGTAAATTCTTTAGAGAAGAAACCAATTTCCTAGGTCACGTTATATCCAAGAACGGAGTAAAACCAGATCCAAGTAAAATTGAGGTTGTCAAAAATCTTACACATCCAACTCGTTTGAAAGATTTGCGTGGTTTTCTAGGACTCACATCATACTACAGGAAATTTATCGAAAATTATTCAGAAATTGCAAAGCTTTTGTACTTTCTTACTAGGACAAATGTCAATGGATGTGGAATACCGAGTGTGAAACAGCCTTTTATGAGCTGAAGGAGAAACTCACTTGTGCTCCTATACTTGCTTACATGGAGGTGAGTTTGTCCTTAACTGTGATGCTAGCTCATCGTCCATTGGAGCGGTCCTTTCGCAGGAGCAAAATGGCTCCGAAAGGGTGATAGCGTATGCTAGTCGAACATTGAGTGCAACAGAACGCATTTATTGTGTGACAAAACTCGAAATGCTTGCAGTGGAATTCTTCACAAAGCATTTTAAGCATTACTTACTCGGAAGACATTTTACAGTGAGGTCAGATCATGGTTCTTTACGGTGGTTGAGCCGTTTCAAAGAACCAGATGGTCAGATACAAAGATGGCTGGAACAATTATAAGTCAATTCAACTTTGAACTAGTCCACAATCCTGGTATTAAGCATAGAAACGCTGACTTTTTGTCAAGAGTTGCCCAAGGTGATCAGACATTATGTAGGCAGTGCAAATTGCCTATTACACATAATCAAGTCAGAGAAGGAGCTTTATCGGAAGGAGCCACGAAGGAGGCGGTCGACGCAATGATCATAGGATCTTTGTTAGAGGAGCAGTCTGACAATGACGAAGAGGAGCAAGAAGAGCATGTACCATTACAACACTACAGGAGACACCCACCACGTGTGCGTAGGAAAAGAGGGCGTAAATTAAATAAACCGGAACCAGCTAAACAAAAACTGGAACCGAATAATGAATTAACAAGAGAACGATTACAAGAATATCAAGAAGAGTATCAAGATTTAGGTTATATACGAAAATTGAAACTTGACAATGTCAGTAAACCAGTGTGGTCAACAATTTCGGATAAGGGTAAAGACGTGAAGTTTTGGGTTTCTAGATGGGATTTATTAGCGATACGCAGTAGTTTGTTATGCATTAAATGGGAATGTTCAGAGAAAGACATCAGATGGAGAGTCTGTGTCCCAAAGAAGGTGATACCATTTGTCATGTGGTACATTCATGATGCTCACGTGTCTGGTTACATGGGTATCAAGAAATCATTTGACAAAGAAAACAATGTCCATTTTACTGGAATAGCATGAGTCGCACTGCAGCAAGTTATGTCCGTTCCTGTGAACTGTGTGGTGAGGCAAATAACCCTCCATGTTCAAAGAGACATTTCTTACAGCCATACACAGTTGGACATCGTTTTGAAAGAATTGCTATGAATATTGCTGGTCCGTTCCCTAGGTCAGAAAATGGTAATGCCTACATTCTAGTCATAGGTAACTATTTTACTAAATTTGTCGAGATTTTTCCATTGAGTGACATGACCGCCATTACTCTAGCAGAATGTGTAGTAAGGGGTTGGATCAAACGATACGGCTGTCCCAGAGAGATACACTCTGATCAGGGACGTCAGTTTGAAAGTGTGGTGTTTCAAGAAGTATGTAAATTATTAGAAATAAGCAAAACTCGGACGACTCCTTTACATGCAAGATCAGATGGTTTTGTAGAACGGATGAATAGAACTATTCAAAATATTTTGTCAAAGTTAGTTCAGTCAAACCAAAAGGATTGGGATAAATATTTACGTTTTATTGTGATGGCATGTAACTCCATTCCACAGGAAAGTACTGGTTTTACGCCATCTCGACTTATGTACGGGGAAGAAATAACTATGCCTATTGATCTATTGTCTGACAATTTCTCAACTCATGAGCAGGAGCCTGAGCAGTTAATGACGGAGTATGCGGGTGGTTTACAAAATACATTGAAGGAGCCTTGGTTCAAGAAAATCTAAAGACAGCTTCACTACGCCAAAAGAAACAGTACGATACTCGTGTTAAAGCTTTTCACTTTAACAACGGTGATTCAGTATGGAGAAATAAAAAACAAGCAGTACCTGGAATGAAAACAAAAATACAACGTCACTGGACAGGACCTTGGAAAATAACACAGAAATTGTGTGATGTATTGTTTAGAATTCAGAATGCTCCTAATTTACCTTCTGTTATCATTCATGGGGATAATTTAAAACCATATTTTGGCGGAAAGACAGTAAATGTAGAAATTGAGAAAGTTCAACAAAATACACAAGACCCGTCACTCAGTTACATTTAGATCCTGGTGCAGGAAATCTACCAGATTACAGTTTTTCCGGAGTAGATCATTTTTTGCGGAATGCCAATGTAGATATAGTGGACACAATTTAAGTGATACTGAATCAAATAACAAACGTGATAATTTGACTTTATTAAATCGTGTGGTGACGAACAATCTGAGTACAAAAATAGAGTTTGTGTCCTATATCAATGACTGGTTCACCAACGTAATTTTCAAGCCAAGAACTGGTTGTCATATCAAGAAGAAATCTTGGTCTGCAGCAATATCAGGGAGATATTTTGACTTTCGTATTGAACTAAGTAAGTTCAAGACAATGTATTATTGAGAAACATTTATCTGAAGAACAGTTGATCATTACTTACTTGGTAAGATGACTTTCATGCATTATAGGTATGCGACAAATATTTTGATACTTTCACGTTTTCTTTAGTTTTGGTTATTTTATGTTGTTGGTGTTATATTGAACAGTGGAAGTTCAATGTCATAAAGAAGGGGATAGTGTAACGAATTTGCGTTTATGCTCTATGTATTCACGGTCCATTCGTTACTCCTCCTTTCATCCCATATTTCATTCATTACTCCTTTCATTCGTTGTCATATTCATTACTCCTTTCATGTTTACTCTTTTATGCATTGCTCCATCGTATGAAGGAGCACAGGAGCTACTGTAGTCTCCTTTTGGGAGCACTATTTGCTATACATACTCTTGTTGTTGTCATCATATCTGAGATACGTATATTCGGTGGAAATAAATAGTCACGTTTTGAGTTATTGTGTGTTGTTCCTCGTTCTGTAAAATCCTCATTGCGTTTCATTGGTGGCAGCGGTGGGATTATTTGCACATTATCTAATGAGATAAGCGAATCCTTGATATTTAATAATTGAGTGAATTTAATAGAACAGGATGGAGAACACTTGTGAGACATCACATGGAGATTCTATTCCACATAATTCCAATCTTCTAAACCAAGTCATTAATGACTCGGGGATTGGTCAAACGTTCTTTCCACCAGATTTTGAAAGTGAAGCTACAGTAAGTACGCCATTGTCTCTTGGAATTAATCCAGTGGAGCATGGTGGTACTGAAACGGCTCCAGCTAAGGCTGTTAGCGTACGGAGTCATACATGGAAATATTTTGTACTTTTCTGGATATTAGTGATACTCCTCGCAGTTATTGTTGAATTTGCCATGGACAAATTTAACCACATAAAAGAATTGGCTTGGGATAGAATTGAAGAGTACAGCTTCATGGCTTGGGTAAATATTATCATTCTTGCAGCGTTTTTGCTGTCTCTTTGTCTGAAGTTGAATATGGATAAAGCAGTGCAGAATACTCATTCTCCAATACCTCAGGACGGCACACCTAACAGTACTGTAAAATTATTGGATCCTACTCGTAGACGCACGAGTCCCGTCAGTCGCGACTTTCCATGTCGGCGAACATTCAACGGTCATGCATCTGATACTTGGCATGATTTTCGGAGGTATTATGATAATCTGGCTTTGCTAAATCGCTTGTCAGTAGAATATAAACGGAGAACACTACTTTGTAGTCTAAGGGGTCAAGCTGAATCGTTTGTTCACGGCTTACCGCCGAGTATTCAGAATGATTGGAACTTGCTAATTACAAAACTTGAAGACAGATTTGGAATTGCCAATATGAAGGACAGCTATATCGCGGATGCAAAGCTTCGTAGAAAGCAGAAAAATGAGTCATTTCGAGAATTTGGCCAAGCTCTCGAAGACTTATTTCGGAAAGCATACCCAGAGAATTCAGAATTTGTACAGGAGCAGGCGTTTACCACGTTTTTGGATGCAAAGCTTCGTAGAAAGCAGAAAAATGAGTCATTTCGAGAATTTGGCCAAGCTCTCGAAGACTTATTTCGGAAAGCATACCCAGAGAATTCAGAATTTGTACAGGAGCAGGCGTTTACCACGTTTTTGGATAACTGCAACGAATCGGTAGATTTTCGACTGGCAGTAAAAAGAACTAAGCCAAAGACATTGCAGGAGGCTATTACTAATGCCATGCAGGAAGACTGTTTACCATTAACAGAGAGAGAAAGAAGCACACATCTTAAAAACGTGTATGGTACAGGTCGTAGAGGCAGGGGCGGTTTTGGGAGAAAGTTTCCGCAAAGACCTCTATCCAATGACTCAGAACAAGATTTAAATTAGGTACGTCCAACTCGGCAGGTCGCGAGGAGGATGTTCTTATTGACAAAAGACCTAACCAAACGGAGTTATGTTGTAAATTAAAGAAGGGCATGAAGATTACTAGCACTGTTGGTGGCCTGCCAGTTTCTTTGAAAGTGGACACAGGCTCAGCATCAACATTTATCACGAGTAAAGTTTTTAAGAAAATTCCATACAAATTACGCCCAGGACACGGAAGTTCATTGCAGCCAATGGAACTGTCCTTAATTGTGATGGAGAAACAACATTACTAATGGAGTTCGACGGAGTGGAATTGAACGTTCCCGTAATTGTTGGCGGGGTTACTGAGAACTTGTTAGGTCATGACTTCTTGCAGCATTTTCAGTGTCCCTTAGATATGGAACATCGGAAGATATACATTGGAAAAGAAGGCAAAGAAAATACATACTTGAAACCAAGAAGGAGTCGTTTGACTCGAGTAGCTGCTGCAAAGACTATAGCGGTATCCGCTAAGAGTGAATGTCTAATTCCAGCAAAGTTTAAGGATAAACCATTGAGTGGAGATGGAATTTTAATGGTTCTTGCACGTTGTTTAGTTAATGCAGGACAGTCTATTAAGAAATGCAATGCTCTTAAATCCTGGAATTGAGGATATTAAAATTCCCCAACGGTACTGTGATTGCTCTGTTTGAACATGTGAGACATGGCGAAATCTCTAATTCAGTCTGTCATATTCGACAAGGCACGTCAGAAGACATTTTGCCACCACATCTTAATGAAGTATTGCAAAAGAGCTCGGAGAGTCTTGAATCTAAAGATAAGTTCAGGGATTTATTGTATCGAAAACAGGAGGCATTTGCTGGTCCTGGAGAGATTGGACGTTGCAATTTAGGCAAACATCGTATAGTACTGACTGACGACACTCCAGTGAAAGATTCCCCGAGGAGGATTCCGATTTACAAGAGAGATGTCTTGGAGGAGCAAGTCAAGAAGCTGGAGGAGCAAGCTTTAATTGGGAAGTCTGATAGCCCGTACTCCGCTCAAATTGTGTTAGTTAAGAAGAAAGATGATACCTGGAGAATGTGTGTAGACTATATAAAAATTGAATGAAAAGACGGTTAAAGATGCTTATCCCCTCCCTAGGATCGAGGATAACTTGGATTCACTATCTGGAGCATACCCATTTCCACTCTTGATTGTTACATGGCATATCACCAGATTGAACTGGAAGAAAACGACAAGATTAAAACAGCTTTTGCTACTCCTACAGGCGGATTATACCACTATGTGACCATGCCATTTGGGTTATGTAATGTGCCTGCGACATTTCAGAGAATTGCAGAGAAAGCGCTTGAGGGACTACAGTGGAAAATTGCAGTGTTATATCTGGATGATATCATTGTATTCAGTCATGACTTTGACTCACATATCAGAGATCTGGAAGTGGTATTAGACAGAATGATAAATGCTGGACTGAAATTGAAACCATCTAAGTGTAAATTCTTTAGAGAAGAAACCAATTTCCTAGGTCACGTTATATCCAAGAACGGAGTAAAACCAGATCCAAGTAAAATTGAGGTTGTCAAAAATCTTACACATCCAACTCGTTTGAAAGATTTGCGTGGTTTTCTAGGACTCACATCATACTACAGGAAATTTATCGAAAATTATTCAGAAATTGCAAAGCTTTTGTACTTTCTTACTAGGACAAATGTCAATGGATGTGGAATACCGAGTGTGAAACAGCCTTTTATGAGCTGAAGGAGAAACTCACTTGTGCTCCTATACTTGCTTACATGGAGGTGAGTTTGTCCTTAACTGTGATGCTAGCTCATCGTCCATTGGAGCGGTCCTTTCGCAGGAGCAAAATGGCTCCGAAAGGGTGATAGCGTATGCTAGTCGAACATTGAGTGCAACAGAACGCATTTATTGTGTGACAAAACTCGAAATGCTTGCAGTGGAATTCTTCACAAAGCATTTTAAGCATTACTTACTCGGAAGACATTTTACAGTGAGGTCAGATCATGGTTCTTTACGGTGGTTGAGCCGTTTCAAAGAACCAGATGGTCAGATACAAAGATGGCTGGAACAATTATAAGTCAATTCAACTTTGAACTAGTCCACAATCCTGGTATTAAGCATAGAAACGCTGACTTTTTGTCAAGAGTTGCCCAAGGTGATCAGACATTATGTAGGCAGTGCAAATTGCCTATTACACATAATCAAGTCAGAGAAGGAGCTTTATCGGAAGGAGCCACGAAGGAGGCGGTCGACGCAATGATCATAGGATCTTTGTTAGAGGAGCAGTCTGACAATGACGAAGAGGAGCAAGAAGAGCATGTACCATTACAACACTACAGGAGACACCCACCACGTGTGCGTAGGAAAAGAGGGCGTAAATTAAATAAACCGGAACCAGCTAAACAAAAACTGGAACCGAATAATGAATTAACAAGAGAACGATTACAAGAATATCAAGAAGAGTATCAAGATTTAGGTTATATACGAAAATTGAAACTTGACAATGTCAGTAAACCAGTGTGGTCAACAATTTCGGATAAGGGTAAAGACGTGAAGTTTTGGGTTTCTAGATGGGATTTATTAGCGATACGCAGTAGTTTGTTATGCATTAAATGGGAATGTTCAGAGAAAGACATCAGATGGAGAGTCTGTGTCCCAAAGAAGGTGATACCATTTGTCATGTGGTACATTCATGATGCTCACGTGTCTGGTTACATGGGTATCAAGAAATCATTTGACAAAGAAAACAATGTCCATTTTACTGGAATAGCATGAGTCGCACTGCAGCAAGTTATGTCCGTTCCTGTGAACTGTGTGGTGAGGCAAATAACCCTCCATGTTCAAAGAGACATTTCTTACAGCCATACACAGTTGGACATCGTTTTGAAAGAATTGCTATGAATATTGCTGGTCCGTTCCCTAGGTCAGAAAATGGTAATGCCTACATTCTAGTCATAGGTAACTATTTTACTAAATTTGTCGAGATTTTTCCATTGAGTGACATGACCGCCATTACTCTAGCAGAATGTGTAGTAAGGGGTTGGATCAAACGATACGGCTGTCCCAGAGAGATACACTCTGATCAGGGACGTCAGTTTGAAAGTGTGGTGTTTCAAGAAGTATGTAAATTATTAGAAATAAGCAAAACTCGGACGACTCCTTTACATGCAAGATCAGATGGTTTTGTAGAACGGATGAATAGAACTATTCAAAATATTTTGTCAAAGTTAGTTCAGTCAAACCAAAAGGATTGGGATAAATATTTACGTTTTATTGTGATGGCATGTAACTCCATTCCACAGGAAAGTACTGGTTTTACGCCATCTCGACTTATGTACGGGGAAGAAATAACTATGCCTATTGATCTATTGTCTGACAATTTCTCAACTCATGAGCAGGAGCCTGAGCAGTTAATGACGGAGTATGCGGGTGGTTTACAAAATACATTGAAGGAGCCTTGGTTCAAGAAAATCTAAAGACAGCTTCACTACGCCAAAAGAAACAGTACGATACTCGTGTTAAAGCTTTTCACTTTAACAACGGTGATTCAGTATGGAGAAATAAAAAACAAGCAGTACCTGGAATGAAAACAAAAATACAACGTCACTGGACAGGACCTTGGAAAATAACACAGAAATTGTGTGATGTATTGTTTAGAATTCAGAATGCTCCTAATTTACCTTCTGTTATCATTCATGGGGATAATTTAAAACCATATTTTGGCGGAAAGACAGTAAATGTAGAAATTGAGAAAGTTCAACAAAATACACAAGACCCGTCACTCAGTTACATTTAGATCCTGGTGCAGGAAATCTACCAGATTACAGTTTTTCCGGAGTAGATCATTTTTTGCGGAATGCCAATGTAGATATAGTGGACACAATTTAAGTGATACTGAATCAAATAACAAACGTGATAATTTGACTTTATTAAATCGTGTGGTGACGAACAATCTGAGTACAAAAATAGAGTTTGTGTCCTATATCAATGACTGGTTCACCAACGTAATTTTCAAGCCAAGAACTGGTTGTCATATCAAGAAGAAATCTTGGTCTGCAGCAATATCAGGGAGATATTTTGACTTTCGTATTGAACTAAGTAAGTTCAAGACAATGTATTATTGAGAAACATTTATCTGAAGAACAGTTGATCATTACTTACTTGGTAAGATGACTTTCATGCATTATAGGTATGCGACAAATATTTTGATACTTTCACGTTTTCTTTAGTTTTGGTTATTTTATGTTGTTGGTGTTATATTGAACAGTGGAAGTTCAATGTCATAAAGAAGGGGATAGTGTAACGAATTTGCGTTTATGCTCTATGTATTCACGGTCCATTCGTTACTCCTCCTTTCATCCCATATTTCATTCATTACTCCTTTCATTCGTTGTCATATTCATTACTCCTTTCATGTTTACTCTTTTATGCATTGCTCCATCGTATGAAGGAGCACAGGAGCTACTGTAGTCTCCTTTTGGGAGCACTATTTGCTATACATACTCTTGTTGTTGTCATCATATCTGAGATACGTATATTCGGTGGAAATAAATAGTCACGTTTTGAGTTATTGTGTGTTGTTCCTCGTTCTGTAAAATCCTCATTGCGTTTCATTGGTGGCAGCGGTGGGATTATTTGCACATTATCTAATGAGATAAGCGAATCCTTGATATTTAATAATTGAGTGAATTTAATAGAACAGGATGGAGAACACTTGTGAGACATCACATGGAGATTCTATTCCACATAATTCCAATCTTCTAAACCAAGTCATTAATGACTCGGGGATTGGTCAAACGTTCTTTCCACCAGATTTTGAAAGTGAAGCTACAGTAAGTACGCCATTGTCTCTTGGAATTAATCCAGTGGAGCATGGTGGTACTGAAACGGCTCCAGCTAAGGCTGTTAGCGTACGGAGTCATACATGGAAATATTTTGTACTTTTCTGGATATTAGTGATACTCCTCGCAGTTATTGTTGAATTTGCCATGGACAAATTTAACCACATAAAAGAATTGGCTTGGGATAGAATTGAAGAGTACAGCTTCATGGCTTGGGTAAATATTATCATTCTTGCAGCGTTTTTGCTGTCTCTTTGTCTGAAGTTGAATATGGATAAAGCAGTGCAGAATACTCATTCTCCAATACCTCAGGACGGCACACCTAACAGTACTGTAAAATTATTGGATCCTACTCGTAGACGCACGAGTCCCGTCAGTCGCGACTTTCCATGTCGGCGAACATTCAACGGTCATGCATCTGATACTTGGCATGATTTTCGGAGGTATTATGATAATCTGGCTTTGCTAAATCGCTGGTCAGTAGAATATAAACGGAGAACACTACTTTGTAGCCTAAGGGGTCAAGCTGAATCGTTTGTTCACGGCTTACCGCCGAGTATTCAGAATGATTGGAACTTGCTAATTACAAAACTTGAAGACAGATTTGGAATTGCCAATATGAAGGACAGCTATATCGCGGATGCAAAGCTTCGTAGAAAGCAGAAAAATGAGTCATTTCGAGAATTTGGCCAAGCTCTCGAAGACTTATTTCGGAAAGCATACCCAGAGAATTCAGAATTTGTACAGGAGCAGGCGTTTACCACGTTTTTGGATAACTGCAACGAATCGGTAGATTTTCGACTGGCAGTAAAAAGAACTAAGCCAAAGACATTGCAGGAGGCTATTACTAATGCCATGCAGGAAGACTGTTTACCAGAGAGAGAAAGAAGCACACATCTTAAAAACGTGTATGGTACAGGTCGTAGAGGCAGGGGCGGTTTTGGGAGAAAGTTTCCGCAAAGACCTCTATCCAATGACTCAGAACAAGATTTAAATTAGGTACGTCCAACTCGGCAGGTCGCGAGGAGGATGTTCTTATTGACAAAAGACCTAACCAAACGGAGTTATGTTGTAAATTAAAGAAGGGCATGAAGATTACTAGCACTGATGGTGGCCTGCCAGTTTCTTTGAAAGTGGACACAGGCTCAGCATCAACATTTATCACGAGTAAAGTTTTTAAGAAAATTCCATACAAATTACGCCCAGGACACGGAAGTTCATTTCAGCCAATGGAACTGTCCTTAATTGTGATGGAGAAACAACATTACTAATGGAGTTCGACGGAGTGGAATTGAACGTTCCCGTAATTGTTGGCGGGGTTACTGAGAACTTGTTAGGTCATGACTTCTTGCAGCATTTTCAGTGTCCCTTAGATATGGAACATCGGAAGATATACATTGGAAAAGAAGGCAAAGAAAATACATACTTGAAACCAAGAAGGAGTCGTTTGACTCGAGTAGCTGCTGCAAAGACTATAGCGGTATCCGCTAAGAGTGAATGTCTAATTCCAGCAAAGTTTAAGGATAAACCATTGAGTGGAGATGGAATTTTAATGGTTCTTGCACGTTGTTTAGTTAATGCAGGACAGTCTATTTTCTATGCAATGCTCTTAAATCCTGGAATTGAGGATATTAAAATTCCCCAATGGTACTGTGATTGCTCTGTTTGAACATGTGAGACATGGCGAAATCTCTAATTCAGTCTGTCATATTCGACAAGGCACGTCAGAAGACATTTTGCCACCACATCTTAATGAAGTATTGCAAAAGAGCTCGGAGAGTCTTGAATCTAAAGATAAGTTCAGGGATTTATTGTATCGAAAACAGGAGGCATTTGCTGGTCCTGGAGAGATTGGACGTTGCAATTTAGGCAAACATCGTATAGTACTGACTGACGACACTCCAGTGAAAGATTCCCCGAGGAGGATTCCGATTTACAAGAGAGATGTCTTGGAGGAGCAAGTCAAGAAGCTGGAGGAGCAAGCTTTAATTGGGAAGTCTGATAGCCCGTACTCCGCTCAAATTGTGTTAGTTAAGAAGAAAGATGATACCTGGAGAATGTGTGTAGACTATAGAAAATTGAATGAAAAGACGGTTAAAGATGCTTATCCCCTCCCTAGGATCGAGGATAACTTGGATTCACTATCTGGAGCATACCCATTTCCACTCTTGATTGTTACATGGCATATCACCAGATTGAACTGGAAGAAAACGACAAGATTAAAACAGCTTTTGCTACTCCTACAGGCGGATTATACCACTATGTGACCATGCCATTTGGGTTATGTAATGCGCCTGCGACATTTCAGAGAATTGCAGAGAAAGCGCTTGAGGGACTACAGTGGAAAATTGCAGTGTTATATCTGGATGATATCATTGTATTCAGTCATGACTTTGACTCACATATCAGAGATCTGGAAGTGGTATTAGACAGAATGATAAATGCTGGACTGAAATTGAAACCATCTAAGTGTAAATTCTTTAGAGAAGAAACCAATTTCCTAGGTCACGTTATATCCAAGAACGGAGTAAAACCAGATCCAAGTAAAATTGAGGTTGTCAAAAATCTTACACATCCAACTCGTTTGAAAGATTTGCGTGGTTTTCTAGGACTCACATCATACTACAGGAAATTTATCGAAAATTATTCAGAAATTGCAAAGCTTTTGTACTTTCTTACTAGGACAAATGTCAATGGATGTGGAATACCGAGTGTGAAACAGCCTTTTATGAGCTGAAGGAGAAACTCACTTGTGCTCCTATACTTGCTTACATGGAGGTGAGTTTGTCCTTAACAGTGATGCTAGCTCATCGTCCATTGGAGCGGTCCTTTCGCAGGAGCAAAATGGCTCCGAAAGGGTGATAGCGTATGCTAGTCGAACATTGAGTGCAACAGAACGCATTTATTGTGTGACAAAGCTCGAAATGCTTGCAGTGGAATTCTTCACAAAGCATTTTAAGCATTACTTACTCGGAAGACATTTTACAGTGAGGTCAGATCATGGTTCTTTACGGTGGTTGAGCCGTTTCAAAGAACCAGATGGTCAGATACAAAGATGGCTGGAACAATTATAAGTCAATTCAACTTTGAACTAGTCCACAATCCTGGTATTAAGCATAGAAACGCTGACTTTTTGTCAAGAGTTGCCCAAGGTGATCAGACATTATGTAGGCAGTGCAAATTGCCTATTACACATAATCAAGTCAGAGAAGGAGCTTTATCGGAAGGAGCCACGAAGGAGGCGGTCGACGCAATGATCATAGGATCTTTGTTAGAGGAGCAGTCTGACAATGACGAAGAGGAGCAAGAAGAGCATGTACCATTACAACACTACAGGAGACACCCACCACGTGTGCGTAGGAAAAGAGGGCGTAAATTAAATAAACCGGAACCAGCTAAACAAAAACTGGAACCGAATAATGAATTAACAAGAGAACGATTACAAGAATATCAAGAAGAGTATCAAGATTTAGGTTATATACGAAAATTGAAACTTGACAATGTCAGTAAACCAGTGTGGTCAACAATTTCGGATAAGGGTAAAGACGTGAAGTTTTGGGTTTCTAGATGGGATTTATTAGCGATACGCAGTAGTTTGTTATGCATTAAATGGGAATGTTCAGAGAAAGACATCAGATGGAGAGTCTGTGTCCCAAAGAAGGTGATACCATTTGTCATGTGGTACATTCATGATGCTCACGTGTCTGGTTACATGGGTATCAAGAAATCATTCGACAAAGCAAAACAATGTCCATTTTACTGGAATAGCATGAGTCGCACTGCAGCAAGTTATGTCCGTTCCTGTGAACTGTGTGGTGAGGCAAATAACCCTCCATGTTCAAAGAGACATTTCTTACAGCCATACACAGTTGGACATCGTTTTGAAAGAATTGCTATGAATATTGCTGGTCCGTTCCCTAGGTCAGAAAATGGTAATGCCTACATTCTAGTCATAGGTAACTATTTTACTAAATTTGTCGAGATTTTTCCATTGAGTGACATGACCGCCATTACTCTAGCAGAATGTGTAGTAAGGGGTTGGATCAAACGATACGGCTGTCCCAGAGAGATACACTCTGATCAGGGACGTCAGTTTGAAAGTGTGGTGTTTCAAGAAGTATGTAAATTATTAGAAATAAGCAAAACTCGGACGACTCCTTTACATGCAAGATCAGATGGTTTTGTAGAACGGATGAATAGAACTATTCAAACTATTTTGTCAAAGTTAGTTCAGTCAAACCAAAAGGATTGGGATAAATATTTACGTTTTATTGTGATGGCATGTAACTCCATTCCACAGGAAAGTACTGGTTTTACGCCATCTCGACTTATGTACGGGGAAGAAATAACTATGCCTATTGATCTATTGTCTGACAATTTCTCAACTCATGAGCAGGAGCCTGAGCAGTTAATGACGGAGTATGCTGGTGGTTTACAAAATACATTGAAGGAGTCTTGGTTCAAGAAAATCTAAAGACAGCTTCACTACGCCAAAAGAAACAGTACGATACTCGTGTTAAAGCTTTTCACTTTAACAACGGTGATTCAGTATGGAGAAATAAAAAACAAGCAGTACCTGGAATGAAAACAAAAATACAACGTCACTGGACAGGACCTTGGAAAATAACACAGAAATTGTGTGATGTATTGTTTAGAATTCAGAATGCTCCTAATTTACCTTCTGTTATCATTCATGGGGATAATTTAAAACCATATTTTGGCGGAAAGACAGTAAATGTAGAAATTGAGAAAGTTCAACAAAATACACAAGACCCGTCACTCAGTTACATTTAGATACTGGTGCAGGAAATCTACCAGATTACAGTTTTTCCGGAGTAGATCATTTTTTGCGGAATGCCAATGTAGATATAGTGGACACAATTTAAGTGATACTGAATCAAATAACAAACGTGATAATTTGACTTTATTAAATCGTGTGGTGACGAACAATCTGAGTACAAAAATAGAGTTTGTGTCCTATATCAATGACTGGTTCACCAACGTAATTTTCAAGCCAAGAACTGGTTGTCATATCAAGAAGAAATCTTAGTCTGCAGCAATATCAGGGAGATATTTTGACTTTCGTATTGAACTAAGTAAGTTCAAGACAATGTATTATTGAGAAACATTTATCTGAAGAACAGTTGATCATTACTTACTTGGTAAGATGACTTTCATGCATTATAGGTATGCGACAAATATTTTGATACTTTCACATGTTTTCTTTAGATTTGGTTATTTTATGTTGTTGGTGTTATATTGAACAGTGGAAGTTCAATGTCATAAAGAAGGGGATAGTGTAACGAATTTGCGTTTATGCTCTATGTATTCACGGTCCATTCGTTACTCCTCCTTTCATCCCATATTTCATTCATTACTCCTTTCATTCGTTGTCATATTCATTACTCCTTTCATGTTTACTCTTTTATGCATTGCTCCATCGTATGAAGGAGCACAGGAGCTACTGTAGTCTCCTTTTGGGAGCACTATTTGCTATACATACTCTTGTTGTTGTCATCATATGTGAGATACGTATATTCGGTGGAAATAAATAGTCACGTTTTGAGTTATTGTGTGTTGTTCCTCGTTCTGTAAAATCCTCATTGCGTTTCATTGGTGGCAGCGGTGGGATTATTTGCACATTATCTAATGAGATAAGCGAATCCTTGATATTTAATAATTGAGTGAATTTAATAGAACAGGATGGAGAACACTTGTGAAACATCACATGGAGATTCTATTCCACATAATTCCAATCTTCTAAACCAAGTCATTAATGACTCGGGGATTGGTCAAACGTTCTTTCCACCAGATTTTGAAAGTGAAGCTACAGTAAGTACGCCATTGTCTCTTGGAATTAATCCAGTGGAGCATGGTGGTACTGAAACGGCTCCAGCTAAGGCTGTTAGCGTACGGAGTCATACATGGAAATATTTTGTACTTTTCTGGATATTAGTGATACTCCTCGCAGTTATTGTTGAATTTGCCATGGACAAATTTAACCACATCAAAGAATTGGCTTGGGATAGAATTGAAGAGTACAGCTTCATGGCTTGGGTAAATATTATCATTCTTGCAGCGTTTTTGCTGTCTCTTTGTCTGAAGTTGAATATGGATAAAGCAGTGCAGAATACTCATTCTCCAATACCTCAGGACGGCACACCTAACAGTACTGTAAAATTATTGGATCCTACTCGTAGACGCACGAGTCCCGTCAGTCGCGACTTTCCATGTCGGCGAACATTCAACGGTCATGCATCTGATACTTGGCATGATTTTCGGAGGTATTATGATAATCTGGCTTTGCTAAATCGCTGGTCAGTAGAATATAAACGGAGAACACTACTTTGTAGCCTAAGGGGTCAAGCTGAATCGTTTGTTCACGGCTTACCGCCGAGTATTCAGAATGATTGGAACTTGCTAATTACAAAACTTGAAGACAGATTTGGAATTGCCAATATGAAGGACAGCTATATCGCGGATGCAAAGCTTCGTAGAAAGCAGAAAAATGAGTCATTTCGAGAATTTGGCCAAGCTCTCGAAGACTTATTTCGGAAAGCATACCCAGAGAATTCAGAATTTGTACAGGAGCAGGCGTTTACCACGTTTTTGGATAACTGCAACGAATCGGTAGATTTTCGACTGGCAGTAAAAAGAACTAAGCCAAAGACATTGCAGGAGGCTATTACTAATGCCATGCAGGAAGACTGTTTACCAGAGAGAGAAAGAAGCACACATCTTAAAAACGTGTATGGTACAGGTCGTAGAGGCAGGGGCGGTTTTGGGAGAAAGTTTCCGCAAAGACCTCTATCCAATGACTCAGAACAAGATTTAAATTAGGTACGTCCAACTCGGCAGGTCGCGAGGAGGATGTTCTTATTGACAAAAGACCTAACCAAACGGAGTTATGTTGTAAATTAAAGAAGGGCATGAAGATTACTAGCACTGATGGTGGCCTGCCAGTTTCTTTGAAAGTGGACACAGGCTCAGCATCAACATTTATCACGAGTAAAGTTTTTAAGAAAATTCCATACAAATTACGCCCAGGACACGGAAGTTCATTGCAGCCAATGGAACTGTCCTTAATTGTGATGGAGAAACAACATTACTAATGGAGTTCGACGGAGTGGAATTGAACGTTCCCGTAATTGTTGGCGGGGTTACTGAGAACTTGTTAGGTCATGACTTCTTGCAGCATTTTCAGTGTCCCTTAGATATGGAACATCGGAAGATATACATTGGAAAAGAAGGCAAAGAAAATACATACTTGAAACCAAGAAGGAGTCGTTTGACTCGAGTAGCTGCTGCAAAGACTATAGCGGTATCCGCTAAGAGTGAATGTCTAATTCCAGCAAAGTTTAAGGATAAACCATTGAGTGGAGATGGAATTTTAATGGTTCTTGCACGTTGTTTAGTTAATGCAGGACAGTCTATTTTCTATGCAATGCTCTTAAATCCTGGAATTGAGGATATTAAAATTCCCCAATGGTACTGTGATTGCTCTGTTTGAACATGTGAGACATGGCGAAATCTCTAATTCAGTCTGTCATATTCGACAAGGCACGTCAGAAGACATTTTGCCACCACATCTTAATGAAGTATTGCAAAAGAGCTCGGAGAGTCTTGAATCTAAAGATAAGTTCAGGGATTTATTGTATCGAAAACAGGAGGCATTTGCTGGTCCTGGAGAGATTGGACGTTGCAATTTAGGCAAACATCGTATAGTACTGACTGACGACACTCCAGTGAAAGATTCCCCGAGGAGGATTCCGATTTACAAGAGAGATGTCTTGGAGGAGCAAGTCAAGAAGCTGGAGGAGCAAGCTTTAATTGGGAAGTCTGATAGCCCGTACTCCGCTCAAATTGTGTTAGTTAAGAAGAAAGATGATACCTGGAGAATGTGTGTAGACTATAGAAAATTGAATGAAAAGACGGTTAAAGATGCTTATCCCCTCCCTAGGATCGAGGATAACTTGGATTCACTATCTGGAGCATACCCATTTCCACTCTTGATTGTTACATGGCATATCACCAGATTGAACTGGAAGAAAACGACAAGATTAAAACAGCTTTTGCTACTCCTACAGGCGGATTATACCACTATGTGACCATGCCATTTGGGTTATGTAATGCGCCTGCGACATTTCAGAGAATTGCAGAGAAAGCGCTTGAGGGACTACAGTGGAAAATTGCAGTGTTATATCTGGATGATATCATTGTATTCAGTCATGACTTTGACTCACATATCAGAGATCTGGAAGTGGTATTAGACAGAATGATAAATGCTGGACTGAAATTGAAACCATCTAAGTGTAAATTCTTTAGAGAAGAAACCAATTTCCTAGGTCACGTTATATCCAAGAACGGAGTAAAACCAGATCCAAGTAAAATTGAGGTTGTCAAAAATCTTACACATCCAACTCGTTTGAAAGATTTGCGTGGTTTTCTAGGACTCACATCATACTACAGGAAATTTATCGAAAATTATTCAGAAATTGCAAAGCTTTTGTACTTTCTTACTAGGACAAATGTCAATGGATGTGGAATACCGAGTGTGAAACAGCCTTTTATGAGCTGAAGGAGAAACTCACTTGTGCTCCTATACTTGCTTACATGGAGGTGAGTTTGTCCTTAACAGTGATGCTAGCTCATCGTCCATTGGAGCGGTCCTTTCGCAGGAGCAAAATGGCTCCGAAAGGGTGATAGCGTATGCTAGTCGAACATTGAGTGCAACAGAACGCATTTATTGTGTGACAAAGCTCGAAATGCTTGCAGTGGAATTCTTCACAAAGCATTTTAAGCATTACTTACTCGGAAGACATTTTACAGTGAGGTCAGATCATGGTTCTTTACGGTGGTTGAGCCGTTTCAAAGAACCAGATGGTCAGATACAAAGATGGCTGGAACAATTATAAGTCAATTCAACTTTGAACTAGTCCACAATCCTGGTATTAAGCATAGAAACGCTGACTTTTTGTCAAGAGTTGCCCAAGGTGATCAGACATTATGTAGGCAGTGCAAATTGCCTATTACACATAATCAAGTCAGAGAAGGAGCTTTATCGGAAGGAGCCACGAAGGAGGCGGTCGACGCAATGATCATAGGATCTTTGTTAGAGGAGCAGTCTGACAATGACGAAGAGGAGCAAGAAGAGCATGTACCATTACAACACTACAGGAGACACCCACCACGTGTGCGTAGGAAAAGAGGGCGTAAATTAAATAAACCGGAACCAGCTAAACAAAAACTGGAACCGAATAATGAATTAACAAGAGAACGATTACAAGAATATCAAGAAGAGTATCAAGATTTAGGTTATATACGAAAATTGAAACTTGACAATGTCAGTAAACCAGTGTGGTCAACAATTTCGGATAAGGGTAAAGACGTGAAGTTTTGGGTTTCTAGATGGGATTTATTAGCGATACGCAGTAGTTTGTTATGCATTAAATGGGAATGTTCAGAGAAAGACATCAGATGGAGAGTCTGTGTCCCAAAGAAGGTGATACCATTTGTCATGTGGTACATTCATGATGCTCACGTGTCTGGTTACATGGGTATCAAGAAATCATTCGACAAAGCAAAACAATGTCCATTTTACTGGAATAGCATGAGTCGCACTGCAGCAAGTTATGTCCGTTCCTGTGAACTGTGTGGTGAGGCAAATAACCCTCCATGTTCAAAGAGACATTTCTTACAGCCATACACAGTTGGACATCGTTTTGAAAGAATTGCTATGAATATTGCTGGTCCGTTCCCTAGGTCAGAAAATGGTAATGCCTACATTCTAGTCATAGGTAACTATTTTACTAAATTTGTCGAGATTTTTCCATTGAGTGACATGACCGCCATTACTCTAGCAGAATGTGTAGTAAGGGGTTGGATCAAACGATACGGCTGTCCCAGAGAGATACACTCTGATCAGGGACGTCAGTTTGAAAGTGTGGTGTTTCAAGAAGTATGTAAATTATTAGAAATAAGCAAAACTCGGACGACTCCTTTACATGCAAGATCAGATGGTTTTGTAGAACGGATGAATAGAACTATTCAAACTATTTTGTCAAAGTTAGTTCAGTCAAACCAAAAGGATTGGGATAAATATTTACGTTTTATTGTGATGGCATGTAACTCCATTCCACAGGAAAGTACTGGTTTTACGCCATCTCGACTTATGTACGGGGAAGAAATAACTATGCCTATTGATCTATTGTCTGACAATTTCTCAACTCATGAGCAGGAGCCTGAGCAGTTAATGACGGAGTATGCTGGTGGTTTACAAAATACATTGAAGGAGTCTTGGTTCAAGAAAATCTAAAGACAGCTTCACTACGCCAAAAGAAACAGTACGATACTCGTGTTAAAGCTTTTCACTTTAACAACGGTGATTCAGTATGGAGAAATAAAAAACAAGCAGTACCTGGAATGAAAACAAAAATACAACGTCACTGGACAGGACCTTGGAAAATAACACAGAAATTGTGTGATGTATTGTTTAGAATTCAGAATGCTCCTAATTTACCTTCTGTTATCATTCATGGGGATAATTTAAAACCATATTTTGGCGGAAAGACAGTAAATGTAGAAATTGAGAAAGTTCAACAAAATACACAAGACCCGTCACTCAGTTACATTTAGATACTGGTGCAGGAAATCTACCAGATTACAGTTTTTCCGGAGTAGATCATTTTTTGCGGAATGCCAATGTAGATATAGTGGACACAATTTAAGTGATACTGAATCAAATAACAAACGTGATAATTTGACTTTATTAAATCGTGTGGTGACGAACAATCTGAGTACAAAAATAGAGTTTGTGTCCTATATCAATGACTGGTTCACCAACGTAATTTTCAAGCCAAGAACTGGTTGTCATATCAAGAAGAAATCTTAGTCTGCAGCAATATCAGGGAGATATTTTGACTTTCGTATTGAACTAAGTAAGTTCAAGACAATGTATTATTGAGAAACATTTATCTGAAGAACAGTTGATCATTACTTACTTGGTAAGATGACTTTCATGCATTATAGGTATGCGACAAATATTTTGATACTTTCACATGTTTTCTTTAGATTTGGTTATTTTATGTTGTTGGTGTTATATTGAACAGTGGAAGTTCAATGTCATAAAGAAGGGGATAGTGTAACGAATTTGCGTTTATGCTCTATGTATTCACGGTCCATTCGTTACTCCTCCTTTCATCCCATATTTCATTCATTACTCCTTTCATTCGTTGTCATATTCATTACTCCTTTCATGTTTACTCTTTTATGCATTGCTCCATCGTATGAAGGAGCACAGGAGCTACTGTAGTCTCCTTTTGGGAGCACTATTTGCTATACATACTCTTGTTGTTGTCATCATATGTGAGATACGTATATTCGGTGGAAATAAATAGTCACGTTTTGAGTTATTGTGTGTTGTTCCTCGTTCTGTAAAATCCTCATTGCGTTTCATTGGTGGCAGCGGTGGGATTATTTGCACATTATCTAATGAGATAAGCGAATCCTTGATATTTAATAATTGAGTGAATTTAATAGAACAGGATGGAGAACACTTGTGAGACATCACATGGAGATTCTATTCCACATAATTCCAATCTTCTAAACCAAGTCATTAATGACTCGGGGATTGGTCAAACGTTCTTTCCACCAGATTTTGAAAGTGAAGCTACAGTAAGTACGCCATTGTCTCTTGGAATTAATCCAGTGGAGCATGGTGGTACTGAAACGGCTCCAGCTAAGGCTGTTAGCGTACGGAGTCATACATGGAAATATTTTGTACTTTTCTGGATATTAGTGATACTCCTCGCAGTTATTGTTGAATTTGCCATGGACAAATTTAACCACATAAAAGAATTGGCTTGGGATAGAATTGAAGAGTACAGCTTCATGGCTTGGGTAAATATTATCATTCTTGCAGCGTTTTTGCTGTCTCTTTGTCTGAAGTTGAATATGGATAAAGCAGTGCAGAATACTCATTCTCCAATACCTCAGGACGGCACACCTAACAGTACTGTAAAATTATTGGATCCTACTCGTAGACGCACGAGTCCCGTCAGTCGCGACTTTCCATGTCGGCGAACATTCAACGGTCATGCATCTGATACTTGGCATGATTTTCGGAGGTATTATGATAATCTGGCTTTGCTAAATCGCTTGTCAGTAGAATATAAACGGAGAACACTACTTTGTAGTCTAAGGGGTCAAGCTGAATCGTTTGTTCACGGCTTACCGCCGAGTATTCAGAATGATTGGAACTTGCTAATTACAAAACTTGAAGACAGATTTGGAATTGCCAATATGAAGGACAGCTATATCGCGGATGCAAAGCTTCGTAGAAAGCAGAAAAATGAGTCATTTCGAGAATTTGGCCAAGCTCTCGAAGACTTATTTCGGAAAGCATACCCAGAGAATTCAGAATTTGTACAGGAGCAGGCGTTTACCACGTTTTTGGATAACTGCAACGAATCGGTAGATTTTCGACTGGCAGTAAAAAGAACTAAGCCAAAGACATTGCAGGAGGCTATTACTAATGCCATGCAGGAAGACTGTTTACCAGAGAGAGAAAGAAGCACACATCTTAAAAACGTGTATGGTACAGGTCGTAGAGGCAGGGGCGGTTTTGGGAGAAAGTTTCCGCAAAGACCTCTATCCAATGACTCAGAACAAGATTTAAATTAGGTACGTCCAACTCGGCAGGTCGCGAGGAGGATGTTCTTATTGACAAAAGACCTAACCAAACGGAGTTATGTTGTAAATTAAAGAAGGGCATGAAGATTACTAGCACTGATGGTGGCCTGCCAGTTTCTTTGAAAGTGGACACAGGCTCAGCATCAACATTTATCACGAGTAAAGTTTTTAAGAAAATTCCATACAAATTACGCCCAGGACACGGAAGTTCATTGCAGCCAATGGAACTGTCCTTAATTGTGATGGAGAAACAACATTACTAATGGAGTTCGACGGAGTGGAATTGAACGTTCCCGTAATTGTTGGCGGGGTTACTGAGAACTTGTTAGGTCATGACTTCTTGCAGCATTTTCAGTGTCCCTTAGATATGGAACATCGGAAGATATACATTGGAAAAGAAGGCAAAGAAAATACATACTTGAAACCAAGAAGGAGTCGTTTGACTCGAGTAGCTGCTGCAAAGACTATAGCGGTATCCGCTAAGAGTGAATGTCTAATTCCAGCAAAGTTTAAGGATAAACCATTGAGTGGAGATGGAATTTTAATGGTTCTTGCACGTTGTTTAGTTAATGCAGGACAGTCTATTTTCTATGCAATGCTCTTAAATCCTGGAATTGAGGATATTAAAATTCCCCAATGGTACTGTGATTGCTCTGTTTGAACATGTGAGACATGGCGAAATCTCTAATTCAGTCTGTCATATTCGACAAGGCACGTCAGAAGACATTTTGCCACCACATCTTAATGAAGTATTGCAAAAGAGCTCGGAGAGTCTTGAATCTAAAGATAAGTTCAGGGATTTATTGTATCGAAAACAGGAGGCATTTGCTGGTCCTGGAGAGATTGGACGTTGCAATTTAGGCAAACATCGTATAGTACTGACTGACGACACTCCAGTGAAAGATTCCCCGAGGAGGATTCCGATTTACAAGAGAGATGTCTTGGAGGAGCAAGTCAAGAAGCTGGAGGAGCAAGCTTTAATTGGGAAGTCTGATAGCCCGTACTCCGCTCAAATTGTGTTAGTTAAGAAGAAAGATGATACCTGGAGAATGTGTGTAGACTATAGAAAATTGAATGAAAAGACGGTTAAAGATGCTTATCCCCTCCCTAGGATCGAGGATAACTTGGATTCACTATCTGGAGCATACCCATTTCCACTCTTGATTGTTACATGGCATATCACCAGATTGAACTGGAAGAAAACGACAAGATTAAAACAGCTTTTGCTACTCCTACAGGCGGATTATACCACTATGTGACCATGCCATTTGGGTTATGTAATGCGCCTGCGACATTTCAGAGAATTGCAGAGAAAGCACTTGAGGGACTACAGTGGAAAATTGCAGTGTTATATCTGGATGATATCATTGTATTCAGTCATGACTTTGACTCACATATCAGAGATCTGGAAGTGGTATTAGACAGAATGATAAATGCTGGACTGAAATTGAAACCATCTAAGTGTAAATTCTTTAGAGAAGAAACCAATTTCCTAGGTCACGTTATATCCAAGAACGGAGTAAAACCAGATCCAAGTAAAATTGAGGTTGTCAAAAATCTTACACATCCAACTCGTTTGAAAGATTTGCGTGGTTTTCTAGGACTCACATCATACTACAGGAAATTTATCGAAAATTATTCAGAAATTGCAAAGCTTTTGTACTTTCTTACTAGGACAAATGTCAATGGATGTGGAATACCGAGTGTGAAACAGCCTTTTATGAGCTGAAGGAGAAACTCACTTGTGCTCCTATACTTGCTTACATGGAGGTGAGTTTGTCCTTAACAGTGATGCTAGCTCATCGTCCATTGGAGCGGTCCTTTCGCAGGAGCAAAATGGCTCCGAAAGGGTGATAGCGTATGCTAGTCGAACATTGAGTGCAACAGAACGCATTTATTGTGTGACAAAGCTCGAAATGCTTGCAGTGGAATTCTTCACAAAGCATTTTAAGCATTACTTACTCGGAAGACATTTTACAGTGAGGTCAGATCATGGTTCTTTACGGTGGTTGAGCCGTTTCAAAGAACCAGATGGTCAGATACAAAGATGGCTGGAACAATTATAAGTCAATTCAACTTTGAACTAGTCCACAATCCTGGTATTAAGCATAGAAACGCTGACTTTTTGTCAAGAGTTGCCCAAGGTGATCAGACATTATGTAGGCAGTGCAAATTGCCTATTACACATAATCAAGTCAGAGAAGGAGCTTTATCGGAAGGAGCCACGAAGGAGGCGGTCGACGCAATGATCATAGGATCTTTGTTAGAGGAGCAGTCTGACAATGACGAAGAGGAGCAAGAAGAGCATGTACCATTACAACACTACAGGAGACACCCACCACGTGTGCGTAGGAAAAGAGGGCGTAAATTAAATAAACCGGAACCAGCTAAACAAAAACTGGAACCGAATAATGAATTAACAAGAGAACGATTACAAGAATATCAAGAAGAGTATCAAGATTTAGGTTATATACGAAAATTGAAACTTGACAATGTCAGTAAACCAGTGTGGTCAACAATTTCGGATAAGGGTAAAGACGTGAAGTTTTGGGTTTCTAGATGGGATTTATTAGCGATACGCAGTAGTTTGTTATGCATTAAATGGGAATGTTCAGAGAAAGACATCAGATGGAGAGTCTGTGTCCCAAAGAAGGTGATACCATTTGTCATGTGGTACATTCATGATGCTCACGTGTCTGGTTACATGGGTATCAAGAAATCATTCGACAAAGCAAAACAATGTCCATTTTACTGGAATAGCATGAGTCGCACTGCAGCAAGTTATGTCCGTTCCTGTGAACTGTGTGGTGAGGCAAATAACCCTCCATGTTCAAAGAGACATTTCTTACAGCCATACACAGTTGGACATCGTTTTGAAAGAATTGCTATGAATATTGCTGGTCCGTTCCCTAGGTCAGAAAATGGTAATGCCTACATTCTAGTCATAGGTAACTATTTTACTAAATTTGTCGAGATTTTTCCATTGAGTGACATGACCGCCATTACTCTAGCAGAATGTGTAGTAAGGGGTTGGATCAAACGATACGGCTGTCCCAGAGAGATACACTCTGATCAGGGACGTCAGTTTGAAAGTGTGGTGTTTCAAGAAGTATGTAAATTATTAGAAATAAGCAAAACTCGGACGACTCCTTTACATGCAAGATCAGATGGTTTTGTAGAACGGATGAATAGAACTATTCAAACTATTTTGTCAAAGTTAGTTCAGTCAAACCAAAAGGATTGGGATAAATATTTACGTTTTATTGTGATGGCATGTAACTCCATTCCACAGGAAAGTACTGGTTTTACGCCATCTCGACTTATGTACGGGGAAGAAATAACTATGCCTATTGATCTATTGTCTGACAATTTCTCAACTCATGAGCAGGAGCCTGAGCAGTTAATGACGGAGTATGCTGGTGGTTTACAAAATACATTGAAGGAGTCTTGGTTCAAGAAAATCTAAAGACAGCTTCACTACGCCAAAAGAAACAGTACGATACTCGTGTTAAAGCTTTTCACTTTAACAACGGTGATTCAGTATGGAGAAATAAAAAACAAGCAGTACCTGGAATGAAAACAAAAATACAACGTCACTGGACAGGACCTTGGAAAATAACACAGAAATTGTGTGATGTATTGTTTAGAATTCAGAATGCTCCTAATTTACCTTCTGTTATCATTCATGGGGATAATTTAAAACCATATTTTGGCGGAAAGACAGTAAATGTAGAAATTGAGAAAGTTCAACAAAATACACAAGACCCGTCACTCAGTTACATTTAGATACTGGTGCAGGAAATCTACCAGATTACAGTTTTTCCGGAGTAGATCATTTTTTGCGGAATGCCAATGTAGATATAGTGGACACAATTTAAGTGATACTGAATCAAATAACAAACGTGATAATTTGACTTTATTAAATCGTGTGGTGACGAACAATCTGAGTACAAAAATAGAGTTTGTGTCCTATATCAATGACTGGTTCACCAACGTAATTTTCAAGCCAAGAACTGGTTGTCATATCAAGAAGAAATCTTAGTCTGCAGCAATATCAGGGAGATATTTTGACTTTCGTATTGAACTAAGTAAGTTCAAGACAATGTATTATTGAGAAACATTTATCTGAAGAACAGTTGATCATTACTTACTTGGTAAGATGACTTTCATGCATTATAGGTATGCGACAAATATTTTGATACTTTCACATGTTTTCTTTAGATTTGGTTATTTTATGTTGTTGGTGTTATATTGAACAGTGGAAGTTCAATGTCATAAAGAAGGGGATAGTGTAACGAATTTGCGTTTATGCTCTATGTATTCACGGTCCATTCGTTACTCCTCCTTTCATCCCATATTTCATTCATTACTCCTTTCATTCGTTGTCATATTCATTACTCCTTTCATGTTTACTCTTTTATGCATTGCTCCATCGTATGAAGGAGCACAGGAGCTACTGTAGTCTCCTTTTGGGAGCACTATTTGCTATACATACTCTTGTTGTTGTCATCATATGTGAGATACGTATATTCGGTGGAAATAAATAGTCACGTTTTGAGTTATTGTGTGTTGTTCCTCGTTCTGTAAAATCCTCATTGCGTTTCATTGGTGGCAGCGGTGGGATTATTTGCACATTATCTAATGAGATAAGCGAATCCTTGATATTTAATAATTGAGTGAATTTAATAGAACAGGATGGAGAACACTTGTGAAACATCACATGGAGATTCTATTCCACATAATTCCAATCTTCTAAACCAAGTCATTAATGACTCGGGGATTGGTCAAACGTTCTTTCCACCAGATTTTGAAAGTGAAGCTACAGTAAGTACGCCATTGTCTCTTGGAATTAATCCAGTGGAGCATGGTGGTACTGAAACGGCTCCAGCTAAGGCTGTTAGCGTACGGAGTCATACATGGAAATATTTTGTACTTTTTCGGATATTAGTGATACTCCTCGCAGTTATTGTTGAATTTGCCATGGACAAATTTAACCACATCAAAGAATTGGCTTGGGATAGAATTGAAGAGTACAGCTTCATGGCTTGGGTAAATATTATCATTCTTGCAGCGTTTTTGCTGTCTCTTTGTCTGAAGTTGAATATGGATAAAGCAGTGCAGAATACTCATTCTCCAATACCTCAGGACGGCACACCTAACAGTACTGTAAAATTATTGGATCCTACTCGTAGACGCACGAGTCCCGTCAGTCGCGACTTTCCATGTCGGCGAACATTCAACGGTCATGCATCTGATACTTGGCATGATTTTCGGAGGTATTATGATAATCTGGCTTTGCTAAATCGCTGGTCAGTAGAATATAAACGGAGAACACTACTTTGTAGCCTAAGGGGTCAAGCTGAATCGTTTGTTCACGGCTTACCGCCGAGTATTCAGAATGATTGGAACTTGCTAATTACAAAACTTGAAGACAGATTTGGAATTGCCAATATGAAGGACAGCTATATCGCGGATGCAAAGCTTCGTAGAAAGCAGAAAAATGAGTCATTTCGAGAATTTGGCCAAGCTCTCGAAGACTTATTTCGGAAAGCATACCCAGAGAATTCAGAATTTGTACAGGAGCAGGCGTTTACCACGTTTTTGGATAACTGCAACGAATCGGTAGATTTTCGACTGGCAGTAAAAAGAACTAAGCCAAAGACATTGCAGGAGGCTATTACTAATGCCATGCAGGAAGACTGTTTACCAGAGAGAGAAAGAAGCACACATCTTAAAAACGTGTATGGTACAGGTCGTAGAGGCAGGGGCGGTTTTGGGAGAAAGTTTCCGCAAAGACCTCTATCCAATGACTCAGAACAAGATTTAAATTAGGTACGTCCAACTCGGCAGGTCGCGAGGAGGATGTTCTTATTGACAAAAGACCTAACCAAACGGAGTTATGTTGTAAATTAAAGAAGGGCATGAAGATTACTAGCACTGATGGTGGCCTGCCAGTTTCTTTGAAAGTGGACACAGGCTCAGCATCAACATTTATCACGAGTAAAGTTTTTAAGAAAATTCCATACAAATTACGCCCAGGACACGGAAGTTCATTTCAGCCAATGGAACTGTCCTTAATTGTGATGGAGAAACAACATTACTAATGGAGTTCGACGGAGTGGAATTGAACGTTCCCGTAATTGTTGGCGGGGTTACTGAGAACTTGTTAGGTCATGACTTCTTGCAGCATTTTCAGTGTCCCTTAGATATGGAACATCGGAAGATATACATTGGAAAAGAAGGCAAAGAAAATACATACTTGAAACCAAGAAGGAGTCGTTTGACTCGAGTAGCTGCTGCAAAGACTATAGCGGTATCCGCTAAGAGTGAATGTCTAATTCCAGCAAAGTTTAAGGATAAACCATTGAGTGGAGATGGAATTTTAATGGTTCTTGCACGTTGTTTAGTTAATGCAGGACAGTCTATTTTCTATGCAATGCTCTTAAATCCTGGAATTGAGGATATTAAAATTCCCCAATGGTACTGTGATTGCTCTGTTTGAACATGTGAGACATGGCGAAATCTCTAATTCAGTCTGTCATATTCGACAAGGCACGTCAGAAGACATTTTGCCACCACATCTTAATGAAGTATTGCAAAAGAGCTCGGAGAGTCTTGAATCTAAAGATAAGTTCAGGGATTTATTGTATCGAAAACAGGAGGCATTTGCTGGTCCTGGAGAGATTGGACGTTGCAATTTAGGCAAACATCGTATAGTACTGACTGACGACACTCCAGTGAAAGATTCCCCGAGGAGGATTCCGATTTACAAGAGAGATGTCTTGGAGGAGCAAGTCAAGAAGCTGGAGGAGCAAGCTTTAATTGGGAAGTCTGATAGCCCGTACTCCGCTCAAATTGTGTTAGTTAAGAAGAAAGATGATACCTGGAGAATGTGTGTAGACTATAGAAAATTGAATGAAAAGACGGTTAAAGATGCTTATCCCCTCCCTAGGATCGAGGATAACTTGGATTCACTATCTGGAGCATACCCATTTCCACTCTTGATTGTTACATGGCATATCACCAGATTGAACTGGAAGAAAACGACAAGATTAAAACAGCTTTTGCTACTCCTACAGGCGGATTATACCACTATGTGACCATGCCATTTGGGTTATGTAATGCGCCTGCGACATTTCAGAGAATTGCAGAGAAAGCGCTTGAGGGACTACAGTGGAAAATTGCAGTGTTATATCTGGATGATATCATTGTATTCAGTCATGACTTTGACTCACATATCAGAGATCTGGAAGTGGTATTAGACAGAATGATAAATGCTGGACTGAAATTGAAACCATCTAAGTGTAAATTCTTTAGAGAAGAAACCAATTTCCTAGGTCACGTTATATCCAAGAACGGAGTAAAACCAGATCCAAGTAAAATTGAGGTTGTCAAAAATCTTACACATCCAACTCGTTTGAAAGATTTGCGTGGTTTTCTAGGACTCACATCATACTACAGGAAATTTATCGAAAATTATTCAGAAATTGCAAAGCTTTTGTACTTTCTTACTAGGACAAATGTCAATGGATGTGGAATACCGAGTGTGAAACAGCCTTTTATGAGCTGAAGGAGAAACTCACTTGTGCTCCTATACTTGCTTACATGGAGGTGAGTTTGTCCTTAACAGTGATGCTAGCTCATCGTCCATTGGAGCGGTCCTTTCGCAGGAGCAAAATGGCTCCGAAAGGGTGATAGCGTATGCTAGTCGAACATTGAGTGCAACAGAACGCATTTATTGTGTGACAAAGCTCGAAATGCTTGCAGTGGAATTCTTCACAAAGCATTTTAAGCATTACTTACTCGGAAGACATTTTACAGTGAGGTCAGATCATGGTTCTTTACGGTGGTTGAGCCGTTTCAAAGAACCAGATGGTCAGATACAAAGATGGCTGGAACAATTATAAGTCAATTCAACTTTGAACTAGTCCACAATCCTGGTATTAAGCATAGAAACGCTGACTTTTTGTCAAGAGTTGCCCAAGGTGATCAGACATTATGTAGGCAGTGCAAATTGCCTATTACACATAATCAAGTCAGAGAAGGAGCTTTATCGGAAGGAGCCACGAAGGAGGCGGTCGACGCAATGATCATAGGATCTTTGTTAGAGGAGCAGTCTGACAATGACGAAGAGGAGCAAGAAGAGCATGTACCATTACAACACTACAGGAGACACCCACCACGTGTGCGTAGGAAAAGAGGGCGTAAATTAAATAAACCGGAACCAGCTAAACAAAAACTGGAACCGAATAATGAATTAACAAGAGAACGATTACAAGAATATCAAGAAGAGTATCAAGATTTAGGTTATATACGAAAATTGAAACTTGACAATGTCAGTAAACCAGTGTGGTCAACAATTTCGGATAAGGGTAAAGACGTGAAGTTTTGGGTTTCTAGATGGGATTTATTAGCGATACGCAGTAGTTTGTTATGCATTAAATGGGAATGTTCAGAGAAAGACATCAGATGGAGAGTCTGTGTCCCAAAGAAGGTGATACCATTTGTCATGTGGTACATTCATGATGCTCACGTGTCTGGTTACATGGGTATCAAGAAATCATTCGACAAAGCAAAACAATGTCCATTTTACTGGAATAGCATGAGTCGCACTGCAGCAAGTTATGTCCGTTCCTGTGAACTGTGTGGTGAGGCAAATAACCCTCCATGTTCAAAGAGACATTTCTTACAGCCATACACAGTTGGACATCGTTTTGAAAGAATTGCTATGAATATTGCTGGTCCGTTCCCTAGGTCAGAAAATGGTAATGCCTACATTCTAGTCATAGGTAACTATTTTACTAAATTTGTCGAGATTTTTCCATTGAGTGACATGACCGCCATTACTCTAGCAGAATGTGTAGTAAGGGGTTGGATCAAACGATACGGCTGTCCCAGAGAGATACACTCTGATCAGGGACGTCAGTTTGAAAGTGTGGTGTTTCAAGAAGTATGTAAATTATTAGAAATAAGCAAAACTCGGACGACTCCTTTACATGCAAGATCAGATGGTTTTGTAGAACGGATGAATAGAACTATTCAAACTATTTTGTCAAAGTTAGTTCAGTCAAACCAAAAGGATTGGGATAAATATTTACGTTTTATTGTGATGGCATGTAACTCCATTCCACAGGAAAGTACTGGTTTTACGCCATCTCGACTTATGTACGGGGAAGAAATAACTATGCCTATTGATCTATTGTCTGACAATTTCTCAACTCATGAGCAGGAGCCTGAGCAGTTAATGACGGAGTATGCTGGTGGTTTACAAAATACATTGAAGGAGTCTTGGTTCAAGAAAATCTAAAGACAGCTTCACTACGCCAAAAGAAACAGTACGATACTCGTGTTAAAGCTCTTCACTTTAACAACGGTGATTCAGTATGGAGAAATAAAAAACAAGCAGTACCTGGAATGAAAACAAAAATACAACGTCACTGGACAGGACCTTGGAAAATAACACAGAAATTGTGTGATGTATTGTTTAGAATTCAGAATGCTCCTAATTTACCTTCTGTTATCATTCATGGGGATAATTTAAAACCATATTTTGGCGGAAAGACAGTAAATGTAGAAATTGAGAAAGTTCAACAAAATACACAAGACCCGTCACTCAGTTACATTTAGATACTGGTGCAGGAAATCTACCAGATTACAGTTTTTCCGGAGTAGATCATTTTTTGCGGAATGCCAATGTAGATATAGTGGACACAATTTAAGTGATACTGAATCAAATAACAAACGTGATAATTTGACTTTATTAAATCGTGTGGTGACGAACAATCTGAGTACAAAAATAGAGTTTGTGTCCTATATCAATGACTGGTTCACCAACGTAATTTTCAAGCCAAGAACTGGTTGTCATATCAAGAAGAAATCTTAGTCTGCAGCAATATCAGGGAGATATTTTGACTTTCGTATTGAACTAAGTAAGTTCAAGACAATGTATTATTGAGAAACATTTATCTGAAGAACAGTTGATCATTACTTACTTGGTAAGATGACTTTCATGCATTATAGGTATGCGACAAATATTTTGATACTTTCACATGTTTTCTTTAGATTTGGTTATTTTATGTTGTTGGTGTTATATTGAACAGTGGAAGTTCAATGTCATAAAGAAGGGGATAGTGTAACGAATTTGCGTTTATGCTCTATGTATTCACGGTCCATTCGTTACTCCTCCTTTCATCCCATATTTCATTCATTACTCCTTTCATTCGTTGTCATATTCATTACTCCTTTCATGTTTACTCTTTTATGCATTGCTCCATCGTATGAAGGAGCACAGGAGCTACTGTAGTCTCCTTTTGGGAGCACTATTTGCTATACATACTCTTGTTGTTGTCATCATATGTGAGATACGTATATTCGGTGGAAATAAATAGTCACGTTTTGAGTTATTGTGTGTTGTTCCTCGTTCTGTAAAATCCTCATTGCGTTTCATTGGTGGCAGCGGTGGGATTATTTGCACATTATCTAATGAGATAAGCGAATCCTTGATATTTAATAATTGAGTGAATTTAATAGAACAGGATGGAGAACACTTGTGAAACATCACATGGAGATTCTATTCCACATAATTCCAATCTTCTAAACCAAGTCATTAATGACTCGGGGATTGGTCAAACGTTCTTTCCACCAGATTTTGAAAGTGAAGCTACAGTAAGTACGCCATTGTCTCTTGGAATTAATCCAGTGGAGCATGGTGGTACTGAAACGGCTCCAGCTAAGGCTGTTAGCGTACGGAGTCATACATGGAAATATTTTGTACTTTTCTGGATATTAGTGATACTCCTCGCAGTTATTGTTGAATTTGCCATGGACAAATTTAACCACATCAAAGAATTGGCTTGGGATAGAATTGAAGAGTACAGCTTCATGGCTTGGGTAAATATTATCATTCTTGCAGCGTTTTTGCTGTCTCTTTGTCTGAAGTTGAATATGGATAAAGCAGTGCAGAATACTCATTCTCCAATACCTCAGGACGGCACACCTAACAGTACTGTAAAATTATTGGATCCTACTCGTAGACGCACGAGTCCCGTCAGTCGCGACTTTCCATGTCGGCGAACATTCAACGGTCATGCATCTGATACTTGGCATGATTTTCGGAGGTATTATGATAATCTGGCTTTGCTAAATCGCTGGTCAGTAGAATATAAACGGAGAACACTACTTTGTAGCCTAAGGGGTCAAGCTGAATCGTTTGTTCACGGCTTACCGCCGAGTATTCAGAATGATTGGAACTTGCTAATTACAAAACTTGAAGACAGATTTGGAATTGCCAATATGAAGGACAGCTATATCGCGGATGCAAAGCTTCGTAGAAAGCAGAAAAATGAGTCATTTCGAGAATTTGGCCAAGCTCTCGAAGACTTATTTCGGAAAGCATACCCAGAGAATTCAGAATTTGTACAGGAGCAGGCGTTTACCACGTTTTTGGATAACTGCAACGAATCGGTAGATTTTCGACTGGCAGTAAAAAGAACTAAGCCAAAGACATTGCAGGAGGCTATTACTAATGCCATGCAGGAAGACTGTTTACCAGAGAGAGAAAGAAGCACACATCTTAAAAACGTGTATGGTACAGGTCGTAGAGGCAGGGGCGGTTTTGGGAGAAAGTTTCCGCAAAGACCTCTATCCAATGACTCAGAACAAGATTTAAATTAGGTACGTCCAACTCGGCAGGTCGCGAGGAGGATGTTCTTATTGACAAAAGACCTAACCAAACGGAGTTATGTTGTAAATTAAAGAAGGGCATGAAGATTACTAGCACTGATGGTGGCCTGCCAGTTTCTTTGAAAGTGGACACAGGCTCAGCATCAACATTTATCACGAGTAAAGTTTTTAAGAAAATTCCATACAAATTACGCCCAGGACACGGAAGTTCATTGCAGCCAATGGAACTGTCCTTAATTGTGATGGAGAAACAACATTACTAATGGAGTTCGACGGAGTGGAATTGAACGTTCCCGTAATTGTTGGCGGGGTTACTGAGAACTTGTTAGGTCATGACTTCTTGCAGCATTTTCAGTGTCCCTTAGATATGGAACATCGGAAGATATACATTGGAAAAGAAGGCAAAGAAAATACATACTTGAAACCAAGAAGGAGTCGTTTGACTCGAGTAGCTGCTGCAAAGACTATAGCGGTATCCGCTAAGAGTGAATGTCTAATTCCAGCAAAGTTTAAGGATAAACCATTGAGTGGAGATGGAATTTTAATGGTTCTTGCACGTTGTTTAGTTAATGCAGGACAGTCTATTTTCTATGCAATGCTCTTAAATCCTGGAATTGAGGATATTAAAATTCCCCAATGGTACTGTGATTGCTCTGTTTGAACATGTGAGACATGGCGAAATCTCTAATTCAGTCTGTCATATTCGACAAGGCACGTCAGAAGACATTTTGCCACCACATCTTAATGAAGTATTGCAAAAGAGCTCGGAGAGTCTTGAATCTAAAGATAAGTTCAGGGATTTATTGTATCGAAAACAGGAGGCATTTGCTGGTCCTGGAGAGATTGGACGTTGCAATTTAGGCAAACATCGTATAGTACTGACTGACGACACTCCAGTGAAAGATTCCCCGAGGAGGATTCCGATTTACAAGAGAGATGTCTTGGAGGAGCAAGTCAAGAAGCTGGAGGAGCAAGCTTTAATTGGGAAGTCTGATAGCCCGTACTCCGCTCAAATTGTGTTAGTTAAGAAGAAAGATGATACCTGGAGAATGTGTGTAGACTATAGAAAATTGAATGAAAAGACGGTTAAAGATGCTTATCCCCTCCCTAGGATCGAGGATAACTTGGATTCACTATCTGGAGCATACCCATTTCCACTCTTGATTGTTACATGGCATATCACCAGATTGAACTGGAAGAAAACGACAAGATTAAAACAGCTTTTGCTACTCCTACAGGCGGATTATACCACTATGTGACCATGCCATTTGGGTTATGTAATGCGCCTGCGACATTTCAGAGAATTGCAGAGAAAGCGCTTGAGGGACTACAGTGGAAAATTGCAGTGTTATATCTGGATGATATCATTGTATTCAGTCATGACTTTGACTCACATATCAGAGATCTGGAAGTGGTATTAGACAGAATGATAAATGCTGGACTGAAATTGAAACCATCTAAGTGTAAATTCTTTAGAGAAGAAACCAATTTCCTAGGTCACGTTATATCCAAGAACGGAGTAAAACCAGATCCAAGTAAAATTGAGGTTGTCAAAAATCTTACACATCCAACTCGTTTGAAAGATTTGCGTGGTTTTCTAGGACTCACATCATACTACAGGAAATTTATCGAAAATTATTCAGAAATTGCAAAGCTTTTGTACTTTCTTACTAGGACAAATGTCAATGGATGTGGAATACCGAGTGTGAAACAGCCTTTTATGAGCTGAAGGAGAAACTCACTTGTGCTCCTATACTTGCTTACATGGAGGTGAGTTTGTCCTTAACAGTGATGCTAGCTCATCGTCCATTGGAGCGGTCCTTTCGCAGGAGCAAAATGGCTCCGAAAGGGTGATAGCGTATGCTAGTCGAACATTGAGTGCAACAGAACGCATTTATTGTGTGACAAAGCTCGAAATGCTTGCAGTGGAATTCTTCACAAAGCATTTTAAGCATTACTTACTCGGAAGACATTTTACAGTGAGGTCAGATCATGGTTCTTTACGGTGGTTGAGCCGTTTCAAAGAACCAGATGGTCAGATACAAAGATGGCTGGAACAATTATAAGTCAATTCAACTTTGAACTAGTCCACAATCCTGGTATTAAGCATAGAAACGCTGACTTTTTGTCAAGAGTTGCCCAAGGTGATCAGACATTATGTAGGCAGTGCAAATTGCCTATTACACATAATCAAGTCAGAGAAGGAGCTTTATCGGAAGGAGCCACGAAGGAGGCGGTCGACGCAATGATCATAGGATCTTTGTTAGAGGAGCAGTCTGACAATGACGAAGAGGAGCAAGAAGAGCATGTACCATTACAACACTACAGGAGACACCCACCACGTGTGCGTAGGAAAAGAGGGCGTAAATTAAATAAACCGGAACCAGCTAAACAAAAACTGGAACCGAATAATGAATTAACAAGAGAACGATTACAAGAATATCAAGAAGAGTATCAAGATTTAGGTTATATACGAAAATTGAAACTTGACAATGTCAGTAAACCAGTGTGGTCAACAATTTCGGATAAGGGTAAAGACGTGAAGTTTTGGGTTTCTAGATGGGATTTATTAGCGATACGCAGTAGTTTGTTATGCATTAAATGGGAATGTTCAGAGAAAGACATCAGATGGAGAGTCTGTGTCCCAAAGAAGGTGATACCATTTGTCATGTGGTACATTCATGATGCTCACGTGTCTGGTTACATGGGTATCAAGAAATCATTCGACAAAGCAAAACAATGTCCATTTTACTGGAATAGCATGAGTCGCACTGCAGCAAGTTATGTCCGTTCCTGTGAACTGTGTGGTGAGGCAAATAACCCTCCATGTTCAAAGAGACATTTCTTACAGCCATACACAGTTGGACATCGTTTTGAAAGAATTGCTATGAATATTGCTGGTCCGTTCCCTAGGTCAGAAAATGGTAATGCCTACATTCTAGTCATAGGTAACTATTTTACTAAATTTGTCGAGATTTTTCCATTGAGTGACATGACCGCCATTACTCTAGCAGAATGTGTAGTAAGGGGTTGGATCAAACGATACGGCTGTCCCAGAGAGATACACTCTGATCAGGGACGTCAGTTTGAAAGTGTGGTGTTTCAAGAAGTATGTAAATTATTAGAAATAAGCAAAACTCGGACGACTCCTTTACATGCAAGATCAGATGGTTTTGTAGAACGGATGAATAGAACTATTCAAACTATTTTGTCAAAGTTAGTTCAGTCAAACCAAAAGGATTGGGATAAATATTTACGTTTTATTGTGATGGCATGTAACTCCATTCCACAGGAAAGTACTGGTTTTACGCCATCTCGACTTATGTACGGGGAAGAAATAACTATGCCTATTGATCTATTGTCTGACAATTTCTCAACTCATGAGCAGGAGCCTGAGCAGTTAATGACGGAGTATGCTGGTGGTTTACAAAATACATTGAAGGAGTCTTGGTTCAAGAAAATCTAAAGACAGCTTCACTACGCCAAAAGAAACAGTACGATACTCGTGTTAAAGCTTTTCACTTTAACAACGGTGATTCAGTATGGAGAAATAAAAAACAAGCAGTACCTGGAATGAAAACAAAAATACAACGTCACTGGACAGGACCTTGGAAAATAACACAGAAATTGTGTGATGTATTGTTTAGAATTCAGAATGCTCCTAATTTACCTTCTGTTATCATTCATGGGGATAATTTAAAACCATATTTTGGCGGAAAGACAGTAAATGTAGAAATTGAGAAAGTTCAACAAAATACACAAGACCCGTCACTCAGTTACATTTAGATACTGGTGCAGGAAATCTACCAGATTACAGTTTTTCCGGAGTAGATCATTTTTTGCGGAATGCCAATGTAGATATAGTGGACACAATTTAAGTGATACTGAATCAAATAACAAACGTGATAATTTGACTTTATTAAATCGTGTGGTGACGAACAATCTGAGTACAAAAATAGAGTTTGTGTCCTATATCAATGACTGGTTCACCAACGTAATTTTCAAGCCAAGAACTGGTTGTCATATCAAGAAGAAATCTTAGTCTGCAGCAATATCAGGGAGATATTTTGACTTTCGTATTGAACTAAGTAAGTTCAAGACAATGTATTATTGAGAAACATTTATCTGAAGAACAGTTGATCATTACTTACTTGGTAAGATGACTTTCATGCATTATAGGTATGCGACAAATATTTTGATACTTTCACATGTTTTCTTTAGATTTGGTTATTTTATGTTGTTGGTGTTATATTGAACAGTGGAAGTTCAATGTCATAAAGAAGGGGATAGTGTAACGAATTTGCGTTTATGCTCTATGTATTCACGGTCCATTCGTTACTCCTCCTTTCATCCCATATTTCATTCATTACTCCTTTCATTCGTTGTCATATTCATTACTCCTTTCATGTTTACTCTTTTATGCATTGCTCCATCGTATGAAGGAGCACAGGAGCTACTGTAGTCTCCTTTTGGGAGCACTATTTGCTATACATACTCTTGTTGTTGTCATCATATGTGAGATACGTATATTCGGTGGAAATAAATAGTCACGTTTTGAGTTATTGTGTGTTGTTCCTCGTTCTGTAAAATCCTCATTGCGTTTCATTGGTGGCAGCGGTGGGATTATTTGCACATTATCTAATGAGATAAGCGAATCCTTGATATTTAATAATTGAGTGAATTTAATAGAACAGGATGGAGAACACTTGTGAAACATCACATGGAGATTCTATTCCACATAATTCCAATCTTCTAAACCAAGTCATTAATGACTCGGGGATTGGTCAAACGTTCTTTCCACCAGATTTTGAAAGTGAAGCTACAGTAAGTACGCCATTGTCTCTTGGAATTAATCCAGTGGAGCATGGTGGTACTGAAACGGCTCCAGCTAAGGCTGTTAGCGTACGGAGTCATACATGGAAATATTTTGTACTTTTCTGGATATTAGTGATACTCCTCGCAGTTATTGTTGAATTTGCCATGGACAAATTTAACCACATCAAAGAATTGGCTTGGGATAGAATTGAAGAGTACAGCTTCATGGCTTGGGTAAATATTATCATTCTTGCAGCGTTTTTGCTGTCTCTTTGTCTGAAGTTGAATATGGATAAAGCAGTGCAGAATACTCATTCTCCAATACCTCAGGACGGCACACCTAACAGTACTGTAAAATTATTGGATCCTACTCGTAGACGCACGAGTCCCGTCAGTCGCGACTTTCCATGTCGGCGAACATTCAACGGTCATGCATCTGATACTTGGCATGATTTTCGGAGGTATTATGATAATCTGGCTTTGCTAAATCGCTGGTCAGTAGAATATAAACGGAGAACACTACTTTGTAGCCTAAGGGGTCAAGCTGAATCGTTTGTTCACGGCTTACCGCCGAGTATTCAGAATGATTGGAACTTGCTAATTACAAAACTTGAAGACAGATTTGGAATTGCCAATATGAAGGACAGCTATATCGCGGATGCAAAGCTTCGTAGAAAGCAGAAAAATGAGTCATTTCGAGAATTTGGCCAAGCTCTCGAAGACTTATTTCGGAAAGCATACCCAGAGAATTCAGAATTTGTACAGGAGCAGGCGTTTACCACGTTTTTGGATAACTGCAACGAATCGGTAGATTTTCGACTGGCAGTAAAAAGAACTAAGCCAAAGACATTGCAGGAGGCTATTACTAATGCCATGCAGGAAGACTGTTTACCAGAGAGAGAAAGAAGCACACATCTTAAAAACGTGTATGGTACAGGTCGTAGAGGCAGGGGCGGTTTTGGGAGAAAGTTTCCGCAAAGACCTCTATCCAATGACTCAGAACAAGATTTAAATTAGGTACGTCCAACTCGGCAGGTCGCGAGGAGGATGTTCTTATTGACAAAAGACCTAACCAAACGGAGTTATGTTGTAAATTAAAGAAGGGCATGAAGATTACTAGCACTGATGGTGGCCTGCCAGTTTCTTTGAAAGTGGACACAGGCTCAGCATCAACATTTATCACGAGTAAAGTTTTTAAGAAAATTCCATACAAATTACGCCCAGGACACGGAAGTTCATTGCAGCCAATGGAACTGTCCTTAATTGTGATGGAGAAACAACATTACTAATGGAGTTCGACGGAGTGGAATTGAACGTTCCCGTAATTGTTGGCGGGGTTACTGAGAACTTGTTAGGTCATGACTTCTTGCAGCATTTTCAGTGTCCCTTAGATATGGAACATCGGAAGATATACATTGGAAAAGAAGGCAAAGAAAATACATACTTGAAACCAAGAAGGAGTCGTTTGACTCGAGTAGCTGCTGCAAAGACTATAGCGGTATCCGCTAAGAGTGAATGTCTAATTCCAGCAAAGTTTAAGGATAAACCATTGAGTGGAGATGGAATTTTAATGGTTCTTGCACGTTGTTTAGTTAATGCAGGACAGTCTATTTTCTATGCAATGCTCTTAAATCCTGGAATTGAGGATATTAAAATTCCCCAATGGTACTGTGATTGCTCTGTTTGAACATGTGAGACATGGCGAAATCTCTAATTCAGTCTGTCATATTCGACAAGGCACGTCAGAAGACATTTTGCCACCACATCTTAATGAAGTATTGCAAAAGAGCTCGGAGAGTCTTGAATCTAAAGATAAGTTCAGGGATTTATTGTATCGAAAACAGGAGGCATTTGCTGGTCCTGGAGAGATTGGACGTTGCAATTTAGGCAAACATCGTATAGTACTGACTGACGACACTCCAGTGAAAGATTCCCCGAGGAGGATTCCGATTTACAAGAGAGATGTCTTGGAGGAGCAAGTCAAGAAGCTGGAGGAGCAAGCTTTAATTGGGAAGTCTGATAGCCCGTACTCCGCTCAAATTGTGTTAGTTAAGAAGAAAGATGATACCTGGAGAATGTGTGTAGACTATAGAAAATTGAATGAAAAGACGGTTAAAGATGCTTATCCCCTCCCTAGGATCGAGGATAACTTGGATTCACTATCTGGAGCATACCCATTTCCACTCTTGATTGTTACATGGCATATCACCAGATTGAACTGGAAGAAAACGACAAGATTAAAACAGCTTTTGCTACTCCTACAGGCGGATTATACCACTATGTGACCATGCCATTTGGGTTATGTAATGCGCCTGCGACATTTCAGAGAATTGCAGAGAAAGCGCTTGAGGGACTACAGTGGAAAATTGCAGTGTTATATCTGGATGATATCATTGTATTCAGTCATGACTTTGACTCACATATCAGAGATCTGGAAGTGGTATTAGACAGAATGATAAATGCTGGACTGAAATTGAAACCATCTAAGTGTAAATTCTTTAGAGAAGAAACCAATTTCCTAGGTCACGTTATATCCAAGAACGGAGTAAAACCAGATCCAAGTAAAATTGAGGTTGTCAAAAATCTTACACATCCAACTCGTTTGAAAGATTTGCGTGGTTTTCTAGGACTCACATCATACTACAGGAAATTTATCGAAAATTATTCAGAAATTGCAAAGCTTTTGTACTTTCTTACTAGGACAAATGTCAATGGATGTGGAATACCGAGTGTGAAACAGCCTTTTATGAGCTGAAGGAGAAACTCACTTGTGCTCCTATACTTGCTTACATGGAGGTGAGTTTGTCCTTAACAGTGATGCTAGCTCATCGTCCATTGGAGCGGTCCTTTCGCAGGAGCAAAATGGCTCCGAAAGGGTGATAGCGTATGCTAGTCGAACATTGAGTGCAACAGAACGCATTTATTGTGTGACAAAGCTCGAAATGCTTGCAGTGGAATTCTTCACAAAGCATTTTAAGCATTACTTACTCGGAAGACATTTTACAGTGAGGTCAGATCATGGTTCTTTACGGTGGTTGAGCCGTTTCAAAGAACCAGATGGTCAGATACAAAGATGGCTGGAACAATTATAAGTCAATTCAACTTTGAACTAGTCCACAATCCTGGTATTAAGCATAGAAACGCTGACTTTTTGTCAAGAGTTGCCCAAGGTGATCAGACATTATGTAGGCAGTGCAAATTGCCTATTACACATAATCAAGTCAGAGAAGGAGCTTTATCGGAAGGAGCCACGAAGGAGGCGGTCGACGCAATGATCATAGGATCTTTGTTAGAGGAGCAGTCTGACAATGACGAAGAGGAGCAAGAAGAGCATGTACCATTACAACACTACAGGAGACACCCACCACGTGTGCGTAGGAAAAGAGGGCGTAAATTAAATAAACCGGAACCAGCTAAACAAAAACTGGAACCGAATAATGAATTAACAAGAGAACGATTACAAGAATATCAAGAAGAGTATCAAGATTTAGGTTATATACGAAAATTGAAACTTGACAATGTCAGTAAACCAGTGTGGTCAACAATTTCGGATAAGGGTAAAGACGTGAAGTTTTGGGTTTCTAGATGGGATTTATTAGCGATACGCAGTAGTTTGTTATGCATTAAATGGGAATGTTCAGAGAAAGACATCAGATGGAGAGTCTGTGTCCCAAAGAAGGTGATACCATTTGTCATGTGGTACATTCATGATGCTCACGTGTCTGGTTACATGGGTATCAAGAAATCATTCGACAAAGCAAAACAATGTCCATTTTACTGGAATAGCATGAGTCGCACTGCAGCAAGTTATGTCCGTTCCTGTGAACTGTGTGGTGAGGCAAATAACCCTCCATGTTCAAAGAGACATTTCTTACAGCCATACACAGTTGGACATCGTTTTGAAAGAATTGCTATGAATATTGCTGGTCCGTTCCCTAGGTCAGAAAATGGTAATGCCTACATTCTAGTCATAGGTAACTATTTTACTAAATTTGTCGAGATTTTTCCATTGAGTGACATGACCGCCATTACTCTAGCAGAATGTGTAGTAAGGGGTTGGATCAAACGATACGGCTGTCCCAGAGAGATACACTCTGATCAGGGACGTCAGTTTGAAAGTGTGGTGTTTCAAGAAGTATGTAAATTATTAGAAATAAGCAAAACTCGGACGACTCCTTTACATGCAAGATCAGATGGTTTTGTAGAACGGATGAATAGAACTATTCAAACTATTTTGTCAAAGTTAGTTCAGTCAAACCAAAAGGATTGGGATAAATATTTACGTTTTATTGTGATGGCATGTAACTCCATTCCACAGGAAAGTACTGGTTTTACGCCATCTCGACTTATGTACGGGGAAGAAATAACTATGCCTATTGATCTATTGTCTGACAATTTCTCAACTCATGAGCAGGAGCCTGAGCAGTTAATGACGGAGTATGCTGGTGGTTTACAAAATACATTGAAGGAGTCTTGGTTCAAGAAAATCTAAAGACAGCTTCACTACGCCAAAAGAAACAGTACGATACTCGTGTTAAAGCTTTTCACTTTAACAACGGTGATTCAGTATGGAGAAATAAAAAACAAGCAGTACCTGGAATGAAAACAAAAATACAACGTCACTGGACAGGACCTTGGAAAATAACACAGAAATTGTGTGATGTATTGTTTAGAATTCAGAATGCTCCTAATTTACCTTCTGTTATCATTCATGGGGATAATTTAAAACCATATTTTGGCGGAAAGACAGTAAATGTAGAAATTGAGAAAGTTCAACAAAATACACAAGACCCGTCACTCAGTTACATTTAGATACTGGTGCAGGAAATCTACCAGATTACAGTTTTTCCGGAGTAGATCATTTTTTGCGGAATGCCAATGTAGATATAGTGGACACAATTTAAGTGATACTGAATCAAATAACAAACGTGATAATTTGACTTTATTAAATCGTGTGGTGACGAACAATCTGAGTACAAAAATAGAGTTTGTGTCCTATATCAATGACTGGTTCACCAACGTAATTTTCAAGCCAAGAACTGGTTGTCATATCAAGAAGAAATCTTAGTCTGCAGCAATATCAGGGAGATATTTTGACTTTCGTATTGAACTAAGTAAGTTCAAGACAATGTATTATTGAGAAACATTTATCTGAAGAACAGTTGATCATTACTTACTTGGTAAGATGACTTTCATGCATTATAGGTATGCGACAAATATTTTGATACTTTCACATGTTTTCTTTAGATTTGGTTATTTTATGTTGTTGGTGTTATATTGAACAGTGGAAGTTCAATGTCATAAAGAAGGGGATAGTGTAACGAATTTGCGTTTATGCTCTATGTATTCACGGTCCATTCGTTACTCCTCCTTTCATCCCATATTTCATTCATTACTCCTTTCATTCGTTGTCATATTCATTACTCCTTTCATGTTTACTCTTTTATGCATTGCTCCATCGTATGAAGGAGCACAGGAGCTACTGTAGTCTCCTTTTGGGAGCACTATTTGCTATACATACTCTTGTTGTTGTCATCATATGTGAGATACGTATATTCGGTGGAAATAAATAGTCACGTTTTGAGTTATTGTGTGTTGTTCCTCGTTCTGTAAAATCCTCATTGCGTTTCATTGGTGGCAGCGGTGGGATTATTTGCACATTATCTAATGAGATAAGCGAATCCTTGTTATTTAATAATTGAGTGAATTTAATAGAACAGGATGGAGAACACTTGTGAAACATCACATGGAGATTCTATTCCACATAATTCCAATCTTCTAAACCAAGTCATTAATGACTCGGGGATTGGTCAAACGTTCTTTCCACCAGATTTTGAAAGTGAAGCTACAGTAAGTACGCCATTGTCTCTTGGAATTAATCCAGTGGAGCATGGTGGTACTGAAACGGCTCCAGCTAAGGCTGTTAGCGTACGGAGTCATACATGGAAATATTTTGTACTTTTCTGGATATTAGTGATACTCCTCGCAGTTATTGTTGAATTTGCCATGGACAAATTTAACCACATCAAAGAATTGGCTTGGGATAGAATTGAAGAGTACAGCTTCATGGCTTGGGTAAATATTATCATTCTTGCAGCGTTTTTGCTGTCTCTTTGTCTGAAGTTGAATATGGATAAAGCAGTGCAGAATACTCATTCTCCAATACCTCAGGACGGCACACCTAACAGTACTGTAAAATTATTGGATCCTACTCGTAGACGCACGAGTCCCGTCAGTCGCGACTTTCCATGTCGGCGAACATTCAACGGTCATGCATCTGATACTTGGCATGATTTTCGGAGGTATAATGATAATCTGGCTTTGCTAAATCGCTGGTCAGTAGAATATAAACGGAGAACACTACTTTGTAGCCTAAGGGGTCAAGCTGAATCGTTTGTTCACGGCTTACCGCCGAGTATTCAGAATGATTGGAACTTGCTAATTACAAAACTTGAAGACAGATTTGGAATTGCCAATATGAAGGACAGCTATATCGCGGATGCAAAGCTTCGTAGAAAGCAGAAAAATGAGTCATTTCGAGAATTTGGCCAAGCTCTCGAAGACTTATTTCGGAAAGCATACCCAGAGAATTCAGAATTTGTACAGGAGCAGGCGTTTACCACGTTTTTGGATAACTGCAACGAATCGGTAGATTTTCGACTGGCAGTAAAAAGAACTAAGCCAAAGACATTGCAGGAGGCTATTACTAATGCCATGCAGGAAGACTGTTTACCAGAGAGAGAAAGAAGCACACATCTTAAAAACGTGTATGGTACAGGTCGTAGAGGCAGGGGCGGTTTTGGGAGAAAGTTTCCGCAAAGACCTCTATCCAATGACTCAGAACAAGATTTAAATTAGGTACGTCCAACTCGGCAGGTCGCGAGGAGGATGTTCTTATTGACAAAAGACCTAACCAAACGGAGTTATGTTGTAAATTAAAGAAGGGCATGAAGATTACTAGCACTGATGGTGGCCTGCCAGTTTCTTTGAAAGTGGACACAGGCTCAGCATCAACATTTATCACGAGTAAAGTTTTTAAGAAAATTCCATACAAATTACGCCCAGGACACGGAAGTTCATTGCAGCCAATGGAACTGTCCTTAATTGTGATGGAGAAACAACATTACTAATGGAGTTCGACGGAGTGGAATTGAACGTTCCCGTAATTGTTGGCGGGGTTACTGAGAACTTGTTAGGTCATGACTTCTTGCAGCATTTTCAGTGTCCCTTAGATATGGAACATCGGAAGATATACATTGGAAAAGAAGGCAAAGAAAATACATACTTGAAACCAAGAAGGAGTCGTTCGACTCGAGTAGCTGCTGCAAAGACTATAGCGGTATCCGCTAAGAGTGAATGTCTAATTCCAGCAAAGTTTAAGGATAAACCATTGAGTGGAGATGGAATTTTAATGGTTCTTGCACGTTGTTTAGTTAATGCAGGACAGTCTATTTTCTATGCAATGCTCTTAAATCCTGGAATTGAGGATATTAAAATTCCCCAACGGTACTGTGATTGCTCTGTTTGAACATGTGAGACATGGCGAAATCTCTAATTCAGTCTGTCATATTCGACAAGGCACGTCAGAAGACATTTTGCCACCACATCTTAATGAAGTATTGCAAAAGAGCTCGGAGAGTCTTGAATCTAAAGATAAGTTCAGGGATTTATTGTATCGAAAACAGGAGGCATTTGCTGGTCCTGGAGAGATTGGACGTTGCAATTTAGGCAAACATCGTATAGTACTGACTGACGACACTCCAGTGAAAGATTCCCCGAGGAGGATTCCGATTTACAAGAGAGATGTCTTAGAGGAGCAAGTCAAGAAGCTGGAGGAGCAAGCTTTAATTGGGAAGTCTGATAGCCCGTACTCCGCTCAAATTGTGTTAGTTAAGAAGAAAGATGATACCTGGAGAATGTGTGTAGACTATAGAAAATTGAATGAAAAGACGGTTAAAGATGCTTATCCCCTCCCTAGGATCGAGGATAACTTGGATTCACTATCTGGAGCATACCCATTTCCACTCTTGATTGTTACATGGCATATCACCAGATTGAACTGGAAGAAAACGACAAGATTAAAACAGCTTTTGCTACTCCTACAGGCGGATTATACCACTATGTGACCATGCCATTTGGGTTATGTAATGCGCCTGCGACATTTCAGAGAATTGCAGAGAAAGCGCTTGAGGGACTACAGTGGAAAATTGCAGTGTTATATCTGGATGATATCATTGTATTCAGTCATGACTTTGACTCACATATCAGAGATCTGGAAGTGGTATTAGACAGAATGATAAATGCTGGACTGAAATTGAAACCATCTAAGTGTAAATTCTTTAGAGAAGAAACCAATTTCCTAGGTCACGTTATATCCAAGAACGGAGTAAAACCAGATCCAAGTAAAATTGAGGTTGTCAAAAATCTTACACATCCAACTCGTTTGAAAGATTTGCGTGGTTTTCTAGGACTCACATCATACTACAGGAAATTTATCGAAAATTATTCAGAAATTGCAAAGCTTTTGTACTTTCTTACTAGGACAAATGTCAATGGATGTGGAATACCGAGTGTGAAACAGCCTTTTATGAGCTGAAGGAGAAACTCACTTGTGCTCCTATACTTGCTTACATGGAGGTGAGTTTGTCCTTAACTGTGATGCTAGCTCATCGTCCTTTCGCAGGAGCAAAATGGCTCCGAAAGGGTGATAGCGTATGCTAGTCGAACATTGAGTGCAACAGAACGCATTTATTGTGTGACAAAGCTCGAAATGCTTGCAGTGGAATTCTTCACAAAGCATTTTAAGCATTACTTACTCGGAAGACATTTTACAGTGAGGTCAGATCATGGTTCTTTACGGTGGTTGAGCCGTTTCAAAGAACCAGATGGTCAGATACAAAGATGGCTGGAACAATTATAAGTCAATTCAACTTTGAACTAGTCCACAATCCTGGTATTAAGCATAGAAACGCTGACTTTTTGTCAAGAGTTGCCCAAGGTGATCAGACATTATGTAGGCAGTGCAAATTGCCTATTACACATAATCAAGTCAGAGAAGGAGCTTTATCGGAAGGAGCCACGAAGGAGGCGGTCGACGCAATGATCATAGGATCTTTGTTAGAGGAGCAGTCTGACAATGACGAAGAGGAGCAAGAAGAGCATGTACCATTACAACACTACAGGAGACACCCACCACGTGTGCGTAGGAAAAGAGGGCGTAAATTAAATAAACCGGAACCAGCTAAACAAAAACTGGAACCGAATAATGAATTAACAAGAGAACGATTACAAGAATATCAAGAAGAGTATCAAGATTTAGGTTATATACGAAAATTGAAACTTGACAATGTCAGTAAACCAGTGTGGTCAACAATTTCGGATAAGGGTAAAGACGTGAAGTTTTGGGTTTCTAGATGGGATTTATTAGCGATACGCAGTAGTTTGTTATGCATTAAATGGGAATGTTCAGAGAAAGACATCAGATGGAGAGTCTGTGTCCCAAAGAAGGTGATACCATTTGTCATGTGGTACATTCATGATGCTCACGTGTCTGGTTACATGGGTATCAAGAAATCATTTGACAAAGCAAAACAATGTCCATTTTACTGGAATAGCATGAGTCGCACTGCAGCAAGTTATGTCCGTTCCTGTGAACTGTGTGGTGAGGCAAATAACCCTCCATGTTCAAAGAGACATTTCTTACAGCCATACACAGTTGGACATCGTTTTGAAAGAATTGCTATGAATATTGCTGGTCCGTTCCCTAGGTCAGAAAATGGTAATGCCTACATTCTAGTCATAGGTAACTATTTTACTAAATTTGTCGAGATTTTTCCATTGAGTGACATGACCGCCATTACTCTAGCAGAATGTGTAGTAAGGGGTTGGATCAAACGATACGGCTGTCCCAGAGAGATACACTCTGATCAGGGACGTCAGTTTGAAAGTGTGGTGTTTCAAGAAGTATGTAAATTATTAGAAATAAGCAAAACTCGGACGACTCCTTTACATGCAAGATCAGATGGTTTTGTAGAACGGATGAATAGAACTATTCAAACTATTTTGTCAAAGTTAGTTCAGTCAAACCAAAAGGATTGGGATAAATATTTACGTTTTATTGTGATGGCATGTAACTCCATTCCACAGGAAAGTACTGGTTTTACGCCATCTCGACTTATGTACGGGGAAGAAATAACTATGCCTATTGATCTATTGTCTGACAATTTCTCAACTCATGAGCAGGAGCCTGAGCAGTTAATGACGGAGTATGCTGGTGGTTTACAAAATACATTGAAGGAGTCTTGGTTCAAGAAAATCTAAAGACAGCTTCACTACGCCAAAAGAAACAGTACGATACTCGTGTTAAAGCTTTTCACTTTAACAACGGTGATTCAGTATGGAGAAATAAAAAACAAGCAGTACCTGGAATGAAAACAAAAATACAACGTCACTGGACAGGACCTTGGAAAATAACACAGAAATTGTGTGATGTATTGTTTAGAATTCAGAATGCTCCTAATTTACCTTCTGTTATCATTCATGGGGATAATTTAAAACCATATTTTGGCGGAAAGACAGTAAATGTAGAAATTGAGAAAGTTCAACAAAATACACAAGACCCGTCACTCAGTTACATTTAGATACTGGTGCAGGAAATCTACCAGATTACAGTTTTTCCGGAGTAGATCATTTTTTGCGGAATGCCAATGTAGATATAGTGGACACAATTTAAGTGATACTGAATCAAATAACAAACGTGATAATTTGACTTTATTAAATCGTGTGGTGACGAACAATCTGAGTACAAAAATAGAGTTTGTGTCCTATATCAATGACTGGTTCACCAACGTAATTTTCAAGCCAAGAACTGGTTGTCATATCAAGAAGAAATCTTAGTCTGCAGCAATATCAGGGAGATATTTTGACTTTCGTATTGAACTAAGTAAGTTCAAGACAATGTATTATTGAGAAACATTTATCTGAAGAACAGTTGATCATTACTTACTTGGTAAGATGACTTTCATGCATTATAGGTATGCGACAAATATTTTGATACTTTCACATGTTTTCTTTAGATTTGGTTATTTTATGTTGTTGGTGTTATATTGAACAGTGGAAGTTCAATGTCATAAAGAAGGGGATAGTGTAACGAATTTGCGTTTATGCTCTATGTATTCACGGTCCATTCGTTACTCCTCCTTTCATCCCATATTTCATTCATTACTCCTTTCATTCGTTGTCATATTCATTACTCCTTTCATGTTTACTCTTTTTATGCATTGCTCCATCGTATGAAGGAGCACAGGAGCTACTGTAGTCTCCTTTTGGGAGCACTATTTGCTATATATACTCTTGTTGTTGTCATCATATGTGAGATACGTATATTCGGTGGAAATAAATAGTCACGTTTTGAGTTATTGTGTGTTGTTCCTCGTTCTGTAAAATCCTCATTGCGTTTCATTGGTGGCAGCGGTGGGATTATTTGCACATTATCTAATGAGATAAGCGAATCCTTGATATTTAATAATTGAGTGAATTTAATAGAACAGGATGGAGAACACTTGTGAAACATCACATGGAGATTCTATTCCACATAATTCCAATCTTCTAAACCAAGTCATTAATGACTCGGGGATTGGTCAAACGTTCTTTCCACCAGATTTTGAAAGTGAAGCTACAGTAAGTACGCCATTGTCTCTTGGAATTAATCCAGTGGAGCATGGTGGTACTGAAACGGCTCCAGCTAAGGCTGTTAGCGTACGGAGTCATACATGGAAATATTTTGTACTTTTCTGGATATTAGTGATACTCCTCGCAGTTATTGTTGAATTTGCCATGGACAAATTTAACCACATCAAAGAATTGGCTTGGGATAGAATTGAAGAGTACAGCTTCATGGCTTGGGTAAATATTATCATTCTTGCAGCGTTTTTGCTGTCTCTTTGTCTGAAGTTGAATATGGATAAAGCAGTGCAGAATACTCATTCTCCAATACCTCAGGACGGCACACCTAACAGTACTGTAAAATTATTGGATCCTACTCGTAGACGCACGAGTCCCGTCAGTCGCGACTTTCCATGTCGGCGAACATTCAACGGTCATGCATCTGATACTTGGCATGATTTTCGGAGGTATTATGATAATCTGGCTTTGCTAAATCGCTGGTCAGTAGAATATAAACGGAGAACACTACTTTGTAGCCTAAGGGGTCAAGCTGAATCGTTTGTTCACGGCTTACCGCCGAGTATTCAGAATGATTGGAACTTGCTAATTACAAAACTTGAAGACAGATTTGGAATTGCCAATATGAAGGACAGCTATATCGCGGATGCAAAGCTTCGTAGAAAGCAGAAAAATGAGTCATTTCGAGAATTTGGCCAAGCTCTCGAAGACTTATTTCGGAAAGCATACCCAGAGAATTCAGAATTTGTACAGGAGCAGGCGTTTACCACGTTTTTGGATAACTGCAACGAATCGGTAGATTTTCGACTGGCAGTAAAAAGAACTAAGCCAAAGACATTGCAGGAGGCTATTACTAATGCCATGCAGGAAGACTGTTTACCAGAGAGAGAAAGAAGCACACATCTTAAAAACGTGTATGGTACAGGTCGTAGAGGCAGGGGCGGTTTTGGGAGAAAGTTTCCGCAAAGACCTCTATCCAATGACTCAGAACAAGATTTAAATTAGGTACGTCCAACTCGGCAGGTCGCGAGGAGGATGTTCTTATTGACAAAAGACCTAACCAAACGGAGTTATGTTGTAAATTAAAGAAGGGCATGAAGATTACTAGCACTGATGGTGGCCTGCCAGTTTCTTTGAAAGTGGACACAGGCTCAGCATCAACATTTATCACGAGTAAAGTTTTTAAGAAAATTCCATACAAATTACGCCCAGGACACGGAAGTTCATTGCAGCCAATGGAACTGTCCTTAATTGTGATGGAGAAACAACATTACTAATGGAGTTCGACGGAGTGGAATTGAACGTTCCCGTAATTGTTGGCGGGGTTACTGAGAACTTGTTAGGTCATGACTTCTTGCAGCATTTTCAGTGTCCCTTAGATATGGAACATCGGAAGATATACATTGGAAAAGAAGGCAAAGAAAATACATACTTGAAACCAAGAAGGAGTCGTTCGACTCGAGTAGCTGCTGCAAAGACTATAGCGGTATCCGCTAAGAGTGAATGTCTAATTCCAGCAAAGTTTAAGGATAAACCATTGAGTGGAGATGGAATTTTAATGGTTCTTGCACGTTGTTTAGTTAATGCAGGACAGTCTATTTTCTATGCAATGCTCTTAAATCCTGGAATTGAGGATATTAAAATTCCCCAACGGTACTGTGATTGCTCTGTTTGAACATGTGAGACATGGCGAAATCTCTAATTCAGTCTGTCATATTCGACAAGGCACGTCAGAAGACATTTTGCCACCTCATCTTAATGAAGTATTGCAAAAGAGCTCGGAGAGTCTTGAATCTAAAGATAAGTTCAGGGATTTATTGTATCGAAAACAGGAGGCATTTGCTGGTCCTGGAGAGATTGGACGTTGCAATTTAGGCAAACATCGTATAGTACTGACTGACGACACTCCAGTGAAAGATTCCCCGAGGAGGATTCCGATTTACAAGAGAGATGTCTTGGAGGAGCAAGTCAAGAAGCTGGAGGAGCAAGCTTTAATTGGGAAGTCTGATAGCCCGTACTCCGCTCAAATTGTGTTAGTTAAGAAGAAAGATGATACCTGGAGAATGTGTGTAGACTATAGAAAATTGAATGAAAAGACGGTTAAAGATGCTTATCCCCTCCCTAGGATCGAGGATAACTTGGATTCACTATCTGGAGCATACCCATTTCCACTCTTGATTGTTACATGGCATATCACCAGATTGAACTGGAAGAAAACGACAAGATTAAAACAGCTTTTGCTACTCCTACAGGCGGATTATACCACTATGTGACCATGCCATTTGGGTTATGTAATGCTTTTGCGACATTTCAGAGAATTGCAGAGAAAGCGCTTGAGGGACTACAGTGGAAAATTGCAGTGTTATATCTGGATGATATCATTGTATTCAGTCATGACTTTGACTCACATATCAGAGATCTGGAAGTGGTATTAGACAGAATGATAAATGCTGGACTGAAATTGAAACCATCTAAGTGTAAATTCTTTAGAGAAGAAACCAATTTCCTAGGTCACGTTATATCCAAGAACGGAGTAAAACCAGATCCAAGTAAAATTGAGGTTGTCAAAAATCTTACACATCCAACTCGTTTGAAAGATTTGCGTGGTTTTCTAGGACTCACATCATACTACAGGAAATTTATCGAAAATTATTCAGAAATTGCAAAGCTTTTGTACTTTCTTACTAGGACAAATGTCAATGGATGTGGAATACCGAGTGTGAAACAGCCTTTTATGAGCTGAAGGAGAAACTCACTTGTGCTCCTATACTTGCTTACATGGAGGTGAGTTTGTCCTTAACTGTGATGCTAGCTCATCGTCCATTGGAGCGGTCCTTTCGCAGGAGCAAAATGGCTCCGAAAGGGTGATAGCGTATGCTAGTCGAACATTGAGTGCAACAGAACGCATTTATTGTGTGACAAAGCTCGAAATGCTTGCAGTGGAATTCTTCACAAAGCATTTTAAGCATTACTTACTCGGAAGACATTTTACAGTGAGGTCAGATCATGGTTCTTTACGGTGGTTGAGCCGTTTCAAAGAACCAGATGGTCAGATACAAAGATGGCTGGAACAATTATAAGTCAATTCAACTTTGAACTAGTCCACAATCCTGGTATTAAGCATAGAAACGCTGACTTTTTGTCAAGAGTTGCCCAAGGTGATCAGACATTATGTAGGCAGTGCAAATTGCCTATTACACATAATCAAGTCAGAGAAGGAGCTTTATCGGAAGGAGCCACGAAGGAGGCGGTCGACGCAATGATCATAGGATCTTTGTTAGAGGAGCAGTCTGACAATGACGAAGAGGAGCAAGAAGAGCATGTACCATTACAACACTACAGGAGACACCCACCACGTGTGCGTAGGAAAAGAGGGCGTAAATTAAATAAACCGGAACCAGCTAAACAAAAACTGGAACCGAATAATGAATTAACAAGAGAACGATTACAAGAATATCAAGAAGAGTATCTAGATTTAGGTTATATACGAAAATTGAAACTTGACAATGTCAGTAAACCAGTGTGGTCAACAATTTCGGATAAGGGTAAAGACGTGAAGTTTTGGGTTTCTAGATGGGATTTATTAGCGATACGCAGTAGTTTGTTATGCATTAAATGGGAATGTTCAGAGAAAGACATCAGATGGAGAGTCTGTGTCCCAAAGAAGGTGATACCATTTGTCATGTGGTACATTCATGATGCTCACGTGTCTGGTTACATGGGTATCAAGAAATCATTTGACAAAGCAAAACAATGTCCATTTTACTGGAATAGCATGAGTCGCACTGCAGCAAGTTATGTCCGTTCCTGTGAACTGTGTGGTGAGGCAAATAACCCTCCATGTTCAAAGAGACATTTCTTACAGCCATACACAGTTGGACATCGTTTTGAAAGAATTGCTATGAATATTGCTGGTCCGTTCCCTAGGTCAGAAAATGGTAATGCCTACATTCTAGTCATAGGTAACTATTTTACTAAATTTGTCGAGATTTTTCCATTGAGTGACATGACCGCCATTACTCTAGCAGAATGTGTAGTAAGGGGTTGGATCAAACGATACGGCTGTCCCAGAGAGATACACTCTGATCAGGGACGTCAGTTTGAAAGTGCGGTGTTTCAAGAAGTATGTAAATTATTAGAAATAAGCAAAACTCGGACGACTCCTTTACATGCAAGATCAGATGGTTTTGTAGAACGGATGAATAGAACTATTCAAAATATTTTGTCAAAGTTAGTTCAGTCAAACCAAAAGGATTGGGATAAATATTTACGTTTTATTGTGATGGCATGTAACTCCATTCCACAGGAAAGTACTGGTTTTACGCCATCTCGACTTATGTACGGGGAAGAAATAACTATGCCTATTGATCTATTGTCTGACAATTTCTCAACTCATGAGCAGGAGCCTGAGCAGTTAATGACGGAGTATGCTGGTGGTTTACAAAATACATTGAAGGAAATGTACTCCTTGGTTCAAGAAAATCTAAAGATAGCTTCACTACGCCAAAAGAAACAGTACGATACTCGTGTAAAAGCTTTTCACTTGAACAACGGCGATTTAGTATGGAGAAATAAAAAACAAGCAGTACCTGGAATGAAAACAAAAATACAACGTCACTGGACAGGAATTGGAAAATAACACAGAAATTGTGTGATGTATTGTTTAGAATTCAGAATGCTCCTAATTTACCTTCTGTTATCATTCATTGGGGATAATTTAAAACCATATTTTGGCGGAAAGACAGTAAATGTAGAAATTGAGAAAGTTCAACAAAATACACAAGACCCGTCACTCAGTTACATTTAGATCCTGGTGCAGGAAATCTACCAGATTACAGTTTTTCCGGAGTAGATCATTTTTGCGGAATACCAATGTAGATATAGTGGACACAATTTAAGTGATACTGAATCAAATAACAAACGTGATAATTTGACTTTATTAAATCGTGTGGTGACGAACAATCTGAGTACAAAAATAGAGTTTGTGTCCTATATCAATGACTGGTTCACCAACGTAATTTTCAAGCCAAGAACTGGTTGTCATATCAAGAAGAAATCTTGGTCTGCAGCAATATCAGGGAGATATTTTGACTTTCGTATTGAACTAAGCAAGTTCAAGACAATGTATTATTGAGAAACATTTATCTGAAGAACAGTTAATCATTACTTACTTGGTAAGATGACTTTCATGCATTATAGGTATGCGACAAATATTTTGATACTTTCACATGTTTTCTTTAGTTTTGGTTATTTTATGTTGTTGGTGTTATATTGAACAGTGGAAGTTCAATGTCATAAAGAAGGGGATAGTGTAACGAATTTGCGTTTATGTTCCATGTATTCACGGTCCATTCGTTACTCCTCCTTTCATCCCATATTTCATTAATTACTCCTTTCATTCGTTGTCATATTCATTACTCCTTTCATGTTTACTCTTTTTATGCATTGCTCCATCGTATGAAGGAGCACAGGAGCTACTGTAGTCTCCTTTTGGGAGCACTATTTGCTATACATACTCTTGTTGTTGTCATCATATCTGAGATACGTATATTCGGTGGAAATAAATAGTGACGTTTTGAGTTATTGTGTTTGTTCCTCGTTCTGTAAAATCCTGGTGGGATTATTTGCACATTATCTAATGAGATAAGCGAATCCTTGATATTTAATAATTGAGTGAATTTAATAGAACAGGATGGAGAACACTTGTGAGACATCACATGGAGATTCTATTCCACATAATTCCAGTCTTCTAAACCAAGTCATTAATGACTCGGGGATTGGTCAAACGTTCTTTCCACCAGATTTTGAAAGTGAAGCTACAGTAAGTACGCCATTGTCTCTTGGAATTAATCCAGTGGAGCATGGTGGTACTGAAACGGCTCCAGCTAAGGCTGTTAGCGTACGGAGTCATACATGGAAATATTTTGTACTTTTCTGGATATTAGTGATACTCCTCGCAGTTATTGTTGAATTTGCCATGGACAAATTTAACCACATCAAATAATTGGCTTGGGATAGAATTGAAGAGTACAGCTTCATGGCTTGGGTAAATATTATCATTCTTGCAGCGTTTTTGCTGTCTCTTTGTCTGAAGTTGAATATGGATAAAGCAGTGCAGAATACTCATTCTCCAATACCTCAGGACGGCACACCTAACAGTACTGTAAAATTATGGATCCTACTCGTGGACGTAAGAGTCCCGTCAGTCGCGACTTTCCATGTCGGCGAACATTCAACGGTCATGCATCTGATACTTGGCATGATTTTCGGAGGTATTTTGATAATCTGGCTTTGCTAAATCGCTGGTCAGTAGAATATAAACGGAGAACACTACTTTGTAGTCTAAGGGGTCAGAGGAGGATGCTCTTATTGACAAAAGACCTAACCAAACGGAGTTATGTTGTAAATTAAAGAAGGGCATGAAGATTACTAGCACTGTTGGTGGCCTGCCAGTTTCTTTGAAAGTGGACACAGGCTCAGCATCAACATTTATCACGAGTAAAGTATTTAAGAAAATTCCATACAAATTACGCCCAGGACTAAAACCATTGAAACGGAAGTTCATTGCAGCCAATGGAACTGTTCTTAATTGTGATGGAGAAACAACATTACTAATGGAGTTCGACGGAGTGGAATTGTACGTTCCCGTAATTGTTGGCGGGGTTACTGAGAACTTGTTAGGTCATAACTTCTTGCAGCATTTCAGTGTCCCTTAGATATGGAACATCGGAAGATATACATTGGAAAAGGAGGCAAAGAAAATACATACTTGAAACCAAGAAGGAGTCGTTTGACTCGAGTAGCTGCTGCAAAGACTATAGTGGTACCCGCTAAGAGTGAATGTCTAATTCCAGCAAAGTTTAAGGATAAACCATTGAGTGGAGATGGAATTTTAATGGTTCTTGCACGTTGTTTAGTTAATGCAGGACAGTCTATTTTCTATGCAATGCTCTTAAATCCTGGAATTGAGGATATTAAAATTCCCAACGGTACTGTGATTGCTCTGTTTGAACATGTGAGACATGTCTATGAATCTCTAATTCAGTCAGTCTGACAAGGCACGTCAGAAGACATTTTGCCACCACATCTTAATGAAGTATTGCAACAGAGCTCGGAGAGTCTTGAATCTAAAGATAAATTGGAAGTTCAGGGATTTATTGTATCGAAAACAGGAGGCATTTGCTGGTCCTGGAGAGATTGGACGTTGCAATTTAGGCAAACATCGTATAGTACTGACTGACGACACACCAGTGAAAGATTCCCCGAGGAGGATTCCGATTTACAAGAGAGATGTCTTGGAGGAGCAAGTCAAGAAGCTGGAGGAGCAAGGTTTAAATTGGGAAGTCTGATAGCCCGTACTCCGCTCAAATTGTGTTAGTTAAGAAGAAAGATGATACCTGATGATACTTTCACATGTTTTCTTTAGTTTTGGTTATTTTATGTTGTTGGTGTTATATTGAACAGTGGAAGTTCAATGTCATAATGAAGGGGATAGTGTAACGAATTTGCGTTAATGCTCCATGGATAAAATTTGTTCGAAGGACCGGGACAAAGATTGCCCGGGGTTGGGAAATATGCCCGGGGATTTGTTAAAAATTGGGACAAAAACTGCCCGGGGGTCAGGAAAATGGGGTGGGGATAAAAACTGCCCGGGTTGTTTCCATCCCCCGACACGGTGGGATACGCAATTCGTCTATCTTTTGTGTAATGAATATTGACATTTATGTTAGATGATGGATAAGGCTTTAAGCCAATCAAAATGCGTTTATTTATAGATCATATAATAATCTTGATTATATACTTAGTAAGGTGGACATTGGATGGATCCCCGACCTCTGTTCCCACCTATTACGGGGTTACCCACCAGGGGCCCAAATTGAAAAGTTTTTTTTGGGTGAAAATCGCTTTTTTTGATGACTTTGGTAGTGCCTCTGCCAGACAAAATCTTTTTATACTGAAGAGCACTAAGTAAACTTACTAGGAATTCAGGTGAGCAATTTAGCACGGTGTTACTAGAGACATACTTGTTAATTAGATGGCACAATTGAGACCATGCTAAAATTGTCTGTATGTAGCACGTACCGTGTTGTTCAGAGTGAATAGTTATACACATTAAGGCTTTACATTAACTTTGAAATCAATCCATCCAGTCGGTCAACTTACCCCTTTCAAAAATCAACTTGCCCAAACTACATAACTAACTAATGAAATATAAACAGAATGCTTTCTGAATTCAGATTATAAGTTGATAGTCTTATTTATTCCACATACAACTGCTAACTTCCTGATATGTTCCGTGAAGCAAAATCTTTCATCAAAATTAAGCTTTACAGTGGAGAAAAAACTCAAGCGAAAAGCGACCTTTCGTAAGCTACGTGGACAGCTTCCTCATATCTGAAGTTTGTAAAACTAACAGTGGAAAGGATTGGTGATTGCTAGTCAGTCTCAGGCCACAATCACTCAGTCACAGAGGCCCTAAAATATGTTTTCTATAACCATGTGTATTTATTATTATTCATTTGCTATTTATATAAGATCTTCAGCAAAATAATGACAAGGAAAACTGTTTCAAAAATCAAATAGGGTTAATCAAAATGCAATGACCAACCTCCTAACCAAATCTGCAGTTATTGGTTGGACAAGGTTTTTGTGCTGAAGGTCACTGTGACTTTGACCTTTGACATAGTGACCTCAAAATCGATAGGGGTCATCTATATGTAATGAATGACCTCCTGACAAAATCTGAAGAGCTTAGGCCAAATCGTTCTCTAGTTATTGTCCGGACAAGGTTTGGTTACGGACCGACCCACATGTGCAAAGCGATATAGCCCCTTTTCTTCGAGAGTGGCATTACAATAACAAACACATTCTAATATATTATCAATTAACAGACAACAGATTATAGGAACACATATTAATTTTATTCTTGTTACAGAAATAATTTACAATTTCACGCTTTTTATCCCCATAGGAACAGAAAACATCGTCCATCAGTAATCTCTCAGCTTCCTATTCTGTGTAAAAAATGTTGTCTGTTCATTAAACATGTATTTGCTACGTTAAAATCGTAAAAGTCAAAAAGAAGAGTCACCAACTTTGTCTTATTGTAGAATAATGTATAGGATGACATCCTCTATGTTTATAAAGCTTGACAAAATGGTGATGTCTACAGTTAGCTGTAAACAATGTTTGTTTCATTAAAAATAAGGGTTGGTAAGCAGTTATAGAAATTTTTATTTGATTTTTGAAGAAAATCTTGATAATTTTGACAGTACATGTACATTCCTCAGTTCTAATGAAAAGTTAAAGGTCTCCAGGAAAATAAGGGCAGGTCAGGTAACCAGAAACAAACTATTTATTTACACCTTACCTGACCAAACACATAGCAGGGGGCATTTTTATTTACACCTTACCTGACCAAACACATAGCAGGGGGCATTTTTATTTACACCTTACCTGACCAAACACATAGCAGGGGGCATTTTTATTTACACCTTACCTGACCAAAACATAGCACGGGGCATTTTTATTTACACCTTACCTGACCAAAAGCATAGCAGGGGACATTTTTATTTACACTTTACCTGACCAAAAACATAGCAGGGGGCATTTTTATTTACACTTTACCTGACCAAAAACATAGCAGGGGGCATTTTTATTTACACTTTACCTGACCAAAAACATAGCAGGGGGCATTTTTTTCCTTTTCTTTTTTTCTGAGCACATCTTTTGTACTTAGAAGGTATGATTTTCCCCGTTACCTTTCTGTACTAAGGATTTTTCATTTTTTGAAACTTTAGGATCCAGGCAAAAAGTTGGTAAAGTAAGTTTTTCATGTCTAATAGAAGCAGATCATGTTAGTATGGCATTTATATATATTTTATATGTGCGTATTTATATTGTTCAAATCTTACTCAAATGATTACTGTTTTTCTGTATACATTAAATTTGTGTTTAATTGATTGTAGTATACAGGTTTAACTATGTAGTATGCCTTTGCCATGAAATCATTGCTGTTCATGCCAATAAACTTTGAAACTTTATTAAAAATGATAAAACCTATTGCATTCATGATTTAATTCTAAAAAAAAACATACATTACATTATGTCAAATAAAATCACATTCTGTATTTCAAATACAGGTCAGCTATACATTAAGTTCATATGTTTATTCAGAGACGTATACGTCTCTGGTTTATTATATGACATAAAATAGTTAATAACAAAACAATACATAAATAAACATGGAAACATGGCAAAGTTAAGTGACTGTTTTTAACAATTGATTTTCATGACAGGTACCTCTTATACATAAGTCTAGAAAATAGGGTAATATTTATTTAATGTGTTCGTTTAATTTTTCATTCTATGTTATGACAAAAAGTAAGACAAATAATTTCAATTCTTTATCACTAGTTTATTCATACATGTACTTGAACAAAAGTCTGTTTTGTAAAACTTAAAGTCCCATAATCATATAAATTTATCGGTCGTAATAGTTTCTGTTTGTTCTATAACAGAGGAATCCGATGTGTTTTCCTTCCATGCATACTTTATAGCAAGAAAAAATGTTTCCAAAACCACTATCGTATTTTTTTCAATATCATTGAAAAAATACTACTTATAGAACTGCTGTGTTTTCCCGCAGTCATATTATGCACATGGCATGAAGTGACGTCACGCGCTATATATATTTCATGTTTACAAAAGCAAAATTCACAGTGAAATGTGTGTTTTTAGAAGAAAAAGTGCTTGTTTCGTCGGTAATAATTATCTTGGGATAATATCAGCAATTGTTTGTTTTTTTGCATATATCTTTATAGCAAAAAGCTGATGGGACTTTAAAACGTTTGCAAATCAAAGAATAAAACAATAAGATGCTGTATAAACAACATACTCTTATGTCTACATGTTGCGCATCAATGCCAGGTTCAAAAACTACAATTTATTTTATTTATCAACTATTGTTTGATGGGTCATTGGACAGCTATGGTAATTTCAGAGCTGTCGGGAGAGGGGAGAGGAGATACAGTTGTACCAGGCATTTATATTGTAACTCTTTTCAAATACTAGTAGTTAAAACTACAAAGATTGCTGAAGTTTTAAAGTGTAGTTACAGCAGCACGTAAGCTTGCTAAGTTTAAAAAAAAAACTTTTAAGTGGCAAACGTAAGCACAAACTGACGTACATGAAGCGCAAATGTGAGAGAATATTTAAAAAGATCGTTGATTTATCAACGTCATTGCTTTTTATGAACTGACAGTGTTTGAGATCAGTGCTAAATACAGTATTCAGAATGTTAAATGATCACTCAATGGAGTCACCATTTATTGATTGTAAAAGGAACAGTGTCATGATCATGTTGCTATGTTTCACGCTTCATAAATGCATTACAAAGAACATTTAAAAAACAATTAACTATTACTTGTGCTATAATAAAATGGATATTGGTACACAATAAAAGAACCTTTGTCTGTGATTAACAGCAGATAGTACTACTTGAAAAACAAGTTAAATATAACATGTAATGTCACTAGTGAGCGACACATAACCCCAAGAAGACTGTGATGATAAAGATTCAGAAATCCATCCAAGAATGACAACTGTACAGACGGAATAGGAATGTACAATGAGTCATAGTATCTGAGAACTCAGAATTAAAAAGTTTAAATAATTCCCTACGTAAAATGTCAGAACTTCACAACATGCACTAAAAATTAGATTTTTTGCTCAAATACAATATATTCTGATACCAGAATGATAAGACAATAAAAATACAAACAACAAGGTACATGTAGTAATCAATGAAAATTGGTATGGGATATTTTTCAAGTACCTGAGTAATGATTAGAATACTCATGCCATCCTAATTATTAAACTTTTTAAAAAGTTGCGTATAAACAATTGCAACATATCTCTAGGAAACTATATGGGTACTTTTGGGATACTAATTGTGGCCTTTATTTGACAGGTGACCTTTGTTCAGAGGTCATTTTGTTCTAAATAATCAATGAGGGTTTTACAAAGATTGGCCTTTATTCACAGGATGGCTCTTATATATGTAGGTGGCCGCTAACACAGGTTTGACTGTATACCAGCAAATATCATTTCATGTTTTTTTAAAGCAAAGCTTAGTGTTGATAAACTCAGACACAGTACATCAGAATGTTACATGGAGATCATTGAAGTACTCTTCAAATGAGAGACAGAAAAATTTCTAAGAAAATCCGCCGTAACTCAATCAGGAGTTTCGATAGAAACGACGGGCACCACAACTTTCAATGAATCTTCCAATGGATTTTTCTTAGGTCGAGTTCGTTTCGGGGTCACTTGTTCAGTCCCCATATTTTCAGAGTCACTACACTTCTGGGCTGAATAAGAAATGTTCCCATACTCCTGGAGACATGGACAGATTCCAAGAATAAATTGGCAAAAATCCTTTCTGATACCAAACCACCCTGGAAATATAATTAAGAACAAAAATTGTTAAATAAATCATTTTCTTAATACCTTTTTATATTAACATCAGATTGCTTGGTAAGGCTACTGTAAATATTTAATAATATTGACAATATTGCTTTATATATTCAAGGCAGTACATGAAGTTACGGGCATACTCAAAGTGTAAACTTTCCATTATTTATTTAAATTCTTTGTACAAATATGTGAAGCAGATATACAAGAACATGAACGAGATCCAACATTGTGAAGCATGTACTAACAATCACTTGGGTAAGTATCATTACCCTAATCATTTATCTTAGGCATTCAGGGTTAAAACAGTCATTTCAATAAAATCAATGCAACATTGAAATAGGTCAAGTATGAATCAACTTTTTTATCACAAGTCAATGATTTCCGGGGGTTGGGGGGGAACTACTCTAATGTCTTCAGTACAAACTGGAGATGTCACAGAGGTGACTAATACCCCTGCCGCCGTTTGGACACTAAGAATGCAATAGTACACTATACAGCTAAGTTCAAGGGGACATAACTCTGCAATGAGTGAATTGCAGGGCATGAAAATTGTGTCTTGCACATCTACACTTGATGGTGATAACATATTTTAAGTTTCATTGCAATCACTTAAAAATGTGGAAGAAGTTCACTACAAACTTTTATGAGGACGGACCGGCCAGCCGGCCAATGGAGTGACTCCAATATACCCCCTCTCAAACTTCGTTTGTGAGGTTATAATAATTACTTCAGAATCAACCAATGATAAAAATTATCACTTAAAATCAGATTAGTGCTTGTCTACGGGGAGATAATTTGAACATAAATACACTTACATTGATTACCTCCCTTGGCACCAAATGACAAAAGTATGAGGGTGAAAAGTGAAATAAATAAGGGTACAGTTATAGCAGAATACTTGAAATGATTATCCTCATCCAGTCTGTTAGCCAGAAGTATCTGGAAAAATATGATGAATTAAAAGAATAAAATAAACTAAGTTTAACATATAAGTACATTATGTTTCCTAGCTGGAAACATGCAATTTCCATACTGACAGGATAGCTAGAACCATAAAGTTCCACTCAAAATGTTCTCTTATGGCACACCATACTGACCATAGTACAAACAAAGTTTACAAATTACTCATACATAGACATGCCATAAAAAACAACACAAAACATCAAAAATAAGATAAACTTCTGATATACATTGTATATGTAGTTGTATTTTCATATATTTATGCCAAGTCATTTTCAAACATGTCAATGAATAAGGGAGATACAGCCCAGACAAGGTCTATGATACTCCTTTTTGACATTTGACCTCTAAGCGTGACTTTAACCTTTGAGCTACGGACCTGGGTCTAGGCACTACACAACGTCTCATGGTGTTTAACAGTTATGCCAAATTATCTTAAAAAATGTCAATGCATAAGGGAGATACAAATGTACAGCCCGGACAAGGAAAGTCCAGAAGGACAGACTAACTAACTACAGACATACAACTACCATTGTGGCGACTATGTCGAGCTGACCGCAAACAGGCTCAACAACAAAAAGGAATGACCCAATCATTTTTCCAGACCATTATTCAAACATATATTTCAGATTAACACAATGTATTCTCACCTCAAATATTAACATAGGAATGACTAGTAGGGAATATCCAACAGCTGTAGTCAGATTTCCGCGTCTTTGGTCCCTGATAATATCTGGTGAGCGTGACAGTATAATAGCCAGGATGACAGCATAAATCACACCTATCATAGATATACACATTAATATCCAGATAGGGATAAACACAATCTAAAACAAGAACAAAGAAAAATGATCAGTGACACTTTTATTATTTTAAGCACAATTCCCAAACAAGTATCAATTGATTACTGTCACATTAAAAAAAAGCTTTTTTTGAGTTACAGCCATGGCTTCCACCATTATCTTTGGGATTTATGTTAGGATAATATAAAGGTTTAGAGACAGATGCCCATCTTGCCACTGAAAAACAATTGTTCACTTAAATGTGCAATTTGATGTAGACTATTTATATTCTGTGAAACTGCTTAAAGTAAATTCAGTTGTTGAAAACACTAGAAGGTCATTCATATGTCAACCAAGCATGCAAATATCACAGCTTTATTCTCTCAAAGGGGCAGGATGATGATTCAAAATAACAACATAGAGAAAATAACTTTTGAAATACACGATTCTACTTACCACCCAACTCCATTTTATCACATGATCAAGTCTTAATGCAAGGAAAATAAACTGTAAAATGTTTACTGAACATAACAACTCCAACTGAAAAACAACAACAACTTCAAGGATCTTTGTATAAAAAACAACATATCTCTTACTTTTACTATGGCAGTCTTCAAGAAAAACTTTTTTAAGCACTTGACAATCGATTAATTTAAGCGAACCAAAAAGAGAATACGCAAAATGAATGATTAAAATATTTCATTTTTTGTTTTGAAACATGGTAAAATTATCACTGAAAAATTTACTAGACAGTCAGACCACAGACCTTTTCAAATTTACTGGACTGATGAACCATTTTGGTGAACTTGGTTCAATGTCTGGGGCTAAATATGAAGACTGTTATGGTTATACATGTACAGACAGGATCATTTGAAATCCTTCGTGAAGTAAAAGTAAAAAGAACTCTTGTTTCAGGCATAAAACCTAAAAATAATTGTTTCTGGCTACATGTATGCTCATAATAAATGGGGTAGGTTGGTTGTGACTTTTCTTTTGGCTCTTGAAGGCATGTGGAAAGGTAAAAAGCAAGAAAATGTATGTTCCATTCCTCGGGCCTAATGAAACGTCAAGGGTATCAGAGAAAATTTAGGGTAGATTGGGTAACCAGACACAAACATTTTTTTTTACACCTAATGTTAAGCAGACATTTCACCTTCATGTGTTTTTATTGTTTATATGAACTTCATAATTTCATGACATCAGTGTATTGTGTATGGTTTCAGTGTTGAAAGAAACAACATGACTGATTGTGAGGGCTGAAACAATATGGGTACTGCTTTGCACCTCATAATATGACTTGATCATGTGCGTACATTCAATAATCAATTTGACTCAAGGAACACACCTGGCATTTAAAGTACAAGTACAGATATCACTGTTAAAAGTCAGATAACATACCTCAAATGATCTTTCATTTTTGATGGCCCAAACACAGAATCCAATAGCAACAATGGACATAAACATAAGAGGAATAAATACAAACATCCAGGTATGGTTGCCTGTCTCAAGTTTATCACAGGCAAGTATGTCGAAAACCAGCAACATTAGATGCATGCTTGTAGTCATGACCATTGCTTTGAACTGAATGAAACTGTCACCTTCCAGTCTGAAACCAATGATAAATATGTACAGAATCCAGTCTATCTGATATATCTCTAGTTCACTGAATTTATGAATGATTTAATAGCTCAAATTTTATTCAGTAGTTCTGGCAGTAATAAGGCTCTGCCAGGTATTTGCATCAAAGTGTTCTACGAGATGAACATTACAGGTTTTTACGCGATATTCAAGCATACTTTACCCAAATAACTGAATAAGGGCAACTTCATGGCACTATCTGATCATAGCAGGAAAATTCATTCTTTATATAAAGTGACATTTCGAGGGCTCAGCGCAACACTGTCGTAACTTGTTCTTATTTCAATATGAGTTACAACACTGTTGCGTTGAACCCTCGAATTTGATAAAATATTCCCCTTTATTAAAAAATGTTGCAAAAATTCCCCTTCAAAGGGCCCTGGCCCTATTCCAATTAGATGTAAGATAGAGATCTCTGTCTATGTATAAATATCAAACAGCTGAGAGTTTCATAGTATTAAGTTTCAGCACATGGAAAAATACCATTCCATTTCAAACAAAGTACAAAAATGTACAGTGCAGCCTCTCCAAAGCAACACCCTTTAGGAGTAGCAAAATTATGTAGTTGTTGAGAGGTTTTCACTCGACAAAGGTTAAATTAATAGTTGAATTGTGCTGTGGGAAAATAACACTGTTGTTGAGGGAGGTTGTTGATAAAGAGAGGGCCGATATGGAGAAGTTGCACAATATCGTTAAATTTGAAAACACTTACCTAGAAGAGAGATAAATCTAGAGAATTTTACCTGTATAATGGGTGCTTGAACCACACATAGCTTCCTACAACAGCACCAAATATGACAAGAAACTTCCACAGCCAAATGGGCAAAAATATCACCCAGTAACTCCATTCTATTGTATTGTCAAGTCGCAGTGAAAACAGTAATGAAAACACCAACAGACAAGAATATATCACAAATTTGCTGAAATAGTGAAATTTTAAAATCATTAGCTTGATCTAGAAATAAAAACACTGGCAGTGACACATCTTTCAATTCTTTGTCATTTTAAAGTAGAATAAATTAGGAGCAAGAAAAGTCTATGGTCCTCACCAGGGACTGAACTCTGACCATTTTCACTGTAGGGCGACACTCAACCATATCACCATAAAGTGTTAACTCAACAACAAGGCTGTTGAAAGTGGACATGTACAGTGCTCATACAATCACTAAAAAACTGTCACTATGCTCCTCCCCTTTTTTCTTAATCTTATACATTTAAGAGCTCACCAGCTCTTCAGTTTGATACTCCATGCATGATTTCGTCAAACGCTGCTGCCTCGTTTAAAGTTAATTAGGGGCTACAAAAATCTATGATCCTCATCAAGGATTGAGTCCAGGATCCTTAGCACTGTAGGCAGACACTCAACCACATTTGCTTAAATTTAAAGTCCCATTAGCACTGGGGGCCAACGACGTATCACGAGAGGCGGTTCGCATCGAAAACATGTGTATGGTATGCAACAATATTTTATGTAAATAGTCTCTGGTTTTCTGACCTCCACATGCCATTTTGAAATGTTTGACCTGCAGGGGGGCGAAATGTTAGTTTTTTGGATTGTCTTGTTAGTTGTTTTTATTAAGTTTGTATTTGCCGTTGTAAAATGCGTTTTCTGTACAATGATTGCGTTGTCATTCATCAAATTATGCCAGATTAGTCAGTTATTCTGTGTAAAAAACAGTTTTCCTCAAAATTATTGTGACATGAAACCCATTTGTAAAATATTTAGCACTCATGATACAGGCATCATGTCTGTGAACATAACTTAGCATCTCCCCACCACTTATCAGATTCAATAGAATGTATACACGTTAATATAACAAGGCCTTTCGCACTAGACAAGTGTGTATGGTGTCAACTGAAGTCTCTTTTTGATGTATATGTTACTAACAGAGTGTGTGATGTTTCAGTCTGAAGTCAAATATGTATATCAATTAATATTTTGCAGTTGACAGTTATCTATTTAATTATGTGTGATGGTCTAAAGAGAACAGTTAAAATTCTCAGATGGTCTTATCATTTAATAACTGCATTATAATAGATTTAGGCACATACTTATATAATTTACGAGTTTGAACAATTTAGAAATCTGCTGTTATCTAAAAAGTTTGATTGCATTTCTTCGATCCGTTAACACCATTGCCCCATTCATTAATATCTATAGCAATGTTAATTGCACCGTGCTCGTCAATCCAAGCGTGATTTGCACCGAATTCGCCAATATCCACCATTTGAAAAAAGGTGACCCAGTCTTGAAGACGTCTACGGTCAGTTATAATGCCCCCATCACACCAGAGCACATCCGCACCACGCTCGCAAAGTTCCTATCATGTCCTGAAAATTTTGATGGCCGTGGCAGGGATGGGGTCAAACTCGAAAAGAAATGATGCACTCAGGCTCGTACTACGCCCTTACAACGTATTTGTATGGTGGCTGATTTATGCCATGTCGTATTTTCGCTTTTTCGCCACAACAAAGCGAAAATGCGAAAATACGACAAAGTCAACTTTGTCGTATCTTTGCATTGTCGCATTGTCGTGGCGAAAAAGCGAAAATACGACAGATGAAGGGCGACAATACGACACCAAAGATGTGTCGTGTTTTCGCCTAACATCTGTCGTATCTTTGCTTTTTCGTGGCGAAAATGCAACAATGCGAAAACACGACAAAGTCGACTTTTTCGCATTGTTACATTTTCGCATTGTTGCGTTCCGGTTACGCATGCGCAGGTAGTTTACATAAACCGTATACAAGTTGGTGCGCATGCGCTTGTACAACCGGAACGCGAAAATGCAACAATGCGAAAAAGTCCACTTTGTCGTGTTTTTGCATTGTTACATTTTCGCCACGAAAAAGCAAAGATACGACAGATGTAAGGCGAAAGCACGACACATTTTTGATGTCGTATTGTCGCCCTTCATCTGTCGTATTTTCGCTTTTTCGACACGACAATGCGAAAATGCAACAATGCAAAGATACGACAAAGTTGACTTTGTCGTATTTTCGCTTTGTTGTGGCGAAAAAGTGAAAATACGACATGGCATAAATCAGCCACCATATATTTGCCAGGTTCTCACTGCGTCTATCATGTTGCCAGTAAGTTCATTACACGTGCAGCTTCCCGTTGTCACCAGGTCTATTGCGTTAATACTACGTCCAAATTATGTGCTCACTACGTCCATGCAGACTGAACTGCGCTCTCCCTAGGTCCCAATAGCGTCCTCATTGCATTCACTAGCTCCGTATGTATACTGTACCATATGTGTCCATTTATATTAACTGGTCATGATGGCCAAACAGAAGTCTTCTTTCTGCTTATAGTCATGCACTAACGCAACATAATCTAAGTTGCTTCATGTTTCTTTTTCTTCTATTTCTTATTTAGAAAACGGCAATTTCAGCATCCAAATGGCTTGTCAGGTGGTACAATAACAAAATGCATTCATTTGCTAACGTCCTGTCAGGACGCGGTGGGGGTAGTGCTATCGTTGCACTAGTGTGATGGGGGTATAATTAGAGTAGATGTGATGGATTGAAGAAGCTTTTGTAATTGTACTACGGTCTCTTTTATTGTTTCATCGGTATTGTTAGATCTACTTTTTCAAAGACCTCTGCATCTGAGCATAGTATAGTTGTGTCCAATTGTTCCGTCAGTTCAGCACCATCTGGTTGAGAAACTTCTGTACATCCTGGATTCCGCTTGTTTCAGGAACAATTGGCAATGGATAGACTTAGTTGGTGTGTTCACTTTAAGAAATTTCCATATTGGTCTGTCACTTGTTACATTATTTGTAGGTATTAATTTTTCCAGTTTCCGTGATCGTTGTCGTGTCGTCGATGTTGTAGATAACGTAGTTGTCCTTCATTTTAAGTTGCATTGTGATATTTAGTTGTACCTCTATCATCTACTTCCCTCATGAACGTAACGCTCTATATGCTGGAGTTTGCACAGTGTCATTGCGCTTCTAACATGCTGGAAAAAGGTGACCGGCAGTACATACACACCGCGTGGTCTGTATCCTGAAATTGATTTTGACTTCAATGAGCAACGTACACATGAAGAGTGACCTTCGTTCAGCACCATACACACACTCTGTGAGAAACAAACACAGTCGTAGTATGCAAAAAAAACCCGTTCATATGTGCTTATTACACCTACAGAACATTTCTAATGAAGACAAAATGATTGAATAAGTATACCTTATACCCAGTAAGTATAAGAAATGATACTCACGAAAAATATTTTAATGAAAAATCTACCAAAACAAGACTGTCTACGAACATCCCTAACTTTTGAGCTTAATTCATATGTAATTGGTACTCAATTAACTGCATACAACTGTTTCATAGTATTAAACGTTTCTACTCACCATGTTTCGTGCTTGGAATATGATATTCCAGAAAAATACAATGTCACTAACTACGAAAAATGTCGTCCTTAGCTTTTCAACCACGTTATGTGTACATAACATGTGTCGTTTGTCTTTGCATAACATACACGTTTTCGATGCGAACCGCCTCTCGTGATACGTCGTTGGCCACCAGTGATTAGCATTTTGCTTTAATAAAAAAAATGCAAAAAACAAGTAATCGCTTATATCATCCCAAGTTAATAATTATTGACTAAACAAGCCTTTTTTCTTCTAAAAACACTCATTTCACTGTGATTTTTGCTTTTGTAAACTGGAATATGCAGAATGTGACGTCACTTTTATGACGAGTGCGTAACACGACTGCGAGAAAAATACGATAGTGGTTTCGGAAACATTTTTTCTTGCTATTAAGTATGTACAGGGGGAGGGGAGCACACCGAATTCTTTTGTTATAGGACAAACAGAAACTATTACGACCAATAAATTTAATTATTTATAAGCTCAAGTTATGGGACTTTAAGACTAAGAGTTAAAGCAACAACAAGGCTGTTGAAAGTGGCCATAGTCCTACAATCACTAAAAATTGCTACAGTACAACATTCATACTGTATGAAAGTCCAAATAATTGTACTCTACAGGTGAATATCGAGTTGAATTCTTGGCGATATTTATAAAATACTTAAAATAGCAAAATCATGAATGGATTGCCTGTGCGTCTCATAAAATAGATTAATATTACTCTATGATACAGACTGATTTCAATGAAAATAAGAAAGCTAAATACAAGAAATGAAGTTCATGAATAAATGAATATCGAAACCTGGACGAAGGCTTCAATTTAGTGATCATCCGAAATATTTATATATCCGGAAAAGATACACTTATGGCAAAAAAACTAAACTGAACGAATTGAACAAACTTATAGATAAATACCTTGGATTAAAATCTTGAAATATTATCTTCAAGTTTATCATGATCAAGAAATATATGTCATAATGATAGATTAATGAGACTTTTTCAAAACTATTGATTGAACAAGAAACAAACAGTTCCAAACAATGTTAGTGTAACTTTCATGGTCGTGTTGATTTAACGTTACACCGGATTTGTTTGTTATGTTATTGCATTTTTTAAAGAAAAATCGTCATTTTTCTTAGCCGAGGCTGTGTTCCAGCCACTCTAAAGGCTGTAATGAACTTCCAGTTGAACATTATAATAGATATTTGTAACTTATGATGATCGCAATCCTACTAAAATCGACATAGATATGGTAATTGGTTATTTCATCTTTTGAATACTCTTACAATTATTTTTTATAATTATAATCCTGATATCTTGTGCTAGAACAGTCATCGAAATAGTGGCTTGCTTCCTGCCCGAAATAATATTTTCCTTCTTTAAGTCTTTTAGACCTAGTTTTAGAGAGTTTCCTTCATAAAGTATATAGTCAGGCAACCTGCCACAAAAAATTAATTCAAAGACTGTAGAAGTGTAAAATAAATTTTATCTTTCTGCTATGTGGGACATATCAAGTATAGTAGATCTATCGGTTTGATAACCAGATGGTGTGGTCACTGTGAATTTCTTTTCTCTGGCAGCTTTGTTTACTTTGTTGTCAGATGCGGTAAACATGCACATCGGCCGCAATTCGGTGACTTCCCAATTGCAAAATGTTTTTTTTTCCAATTTTAGGCAAGAAATTCCCCAAAATACAATACTATTCAAACTCAGTAGTCTAACCATCTCAAAATTTGGCCAAATATCACGCTTAAATTTCCCAAAATGAAAGGCTAAGGCCCCTTCCCAATTTTTGTAGTGACGTACACTGACCTCACCAAGGGAGGACCCATGGTTCGGCTAAACAACTGCCATATGTGGATCTTTGGCCTTCTTCAGGAGGGTCCTACCAACCGGTTCCAGCCTTGTTTTTTATCCCCAACTTCTGCACAATCACCACAACTAAATTATTTAAGTTAATAAAACACAGCTAATTGGTTGACCAGCTCATGGAATTTGGGTTAATTCTTGTATCTATCATCGAAGCTTATGAGTTCATAGAAATTCCTTAAGTGTGTTTACCATACTTGATTCTTGTCAGCTTAGAATAAAATGTGTTCGTAATAATTCAAATGAATTTTAATGAAATCTTAAATAAACAGACCATGCATAATTATATTATTACTCTTTATTTCCACTTTTCAGTGATTTATAATTGCATAATAATATATAAATATCATACATAAATTACAAAACTTTTACATTCAATTGATGGATAAGGCATTACTGTTATCGTTACAATTCAATATTCCCATGCTTTATCCAATTTTGCTTCTCAGCTCCTATGATCCAGGGTTTTTTCTCGGTATTTTGGGAATATGACCCATACCCTTGGATTTGGGAATTCTTGGGGTGTTTTAATCAAAATTGGGAGAAATGTATAACTACAATTTTTGCAATGTTCAACTTATTCTACTTATTTTCCCATAGAACAGTACTTAGCAGAATAACCTTGTATATATTTTACTACCAATAGTGAACTTATAATTTTTTTTTTTGATTGGGAATTTTTGTCTGTGTCAGAATTGGGAAAAAAGATACTATTTTCCATTGAGAATATGACCGAATTTCGGCTATAAAATTGCCCCCCAAAAATCCCTGTAATCGCATTTTTGTGTTGTTTTGGGAAGATAAGTCTCAATGATTGGTCAAAATCTGAGGTGTGGCAACCCTCACCTTTAGCAGTCACTTTGCCAAAGACAATTTGAATTGTCAAATGAGTAGTAATGCCTTAGGTATCCATCCACTGAATGATTCGTCGGCAGTGAGTGATAACAAATTTGATTTTCTTTCGATTTACACCGGAGTGGGTATGAAATCACAAAGGATTAAAGAAATTTACTCTGTAGCTAATGAAAACAAACTTAGGTCACATCGATAGCGAGTAGTACTTTTTGTAGGTTGAAGGGCTTGAGGTTCCTGTTCAGAGCAATATATGGATATAAGAGTGGATGGTGGTTAAAGAGAAATAATTATTTCTGCGTCGAATAAGACCAGGCTTTTAAGAATCAGACTCAGTTCAGAATTGTTACAACAGAACCTTGATGAACATGACCGGTGTGATTTCTGAGCCCAGGAGTTCTATACCTTTATTCTATAATATATATTATGTATATGGTGAATTTTTTTTTTTAACTCTATTTTGCTGTTATCACACGCTGGTAGCCTGTGGATTACATTACAGTGATACTTGTCCCATACTGAGATTAACAAGTTCAAGTTCGAAGTTTATTGGCATGAACAGCAATGATAAAATTGCCTTTGGCCATTTACAGTATATTTTGATTTTATGGCAAAGACATATTACCCTTGTTACAATATGTCACATATACTTATGAGTGAATTTGCTTGTAATTTAATGAACATGGCTGAATAATAATAAAAAAGATTTGATTAATCTTTACAGTGATACATGTATAGATTTATAACAAGAGATACATGTAAGCAACTTCAGGTATTACCTATGTAATTGTAATGTCGCAATATTACTTTCCCCCAAAATTGTTGATTTTGTAGCAAATATATCTTCTAGTGAACACTCTAGAAGTCACTGTTTTGATTGGATCATCATGAAACCTTGTCAGAATGTTTGTCTTCATAACATCTTAGATCTAAATAATATCTTGGACAAGTTCAAACATGGGTCATCTTGGGTCAAAAACTAGGTCGCTAGGCCAAATCATAAATGAAAAATCATGTTAACACTGTAGACTTCACAGTTATAATTGGATCTTCACCAAACTTTGTCAAATCGTTTGTTTTAATTATATAACGGTCAGGTACTTGTACAATATTCCATTTTTGATTCATTCTCATTCACATAAGGATAAAGGATTCTAAGTGATCTAATAAAAAATTGCATCATTCTCAAATAGTACTAGGACTAGTAAGAGTAAGACCTCTTTCTTATTGAATTAGATTATTATTGTTACATGTAGATAGGCCAATCTTTTGACCGTGTACCATAATCGAAAAAATGTCTTGCTGTCTTAAACAGACTGATACATTTTTTAGCTCACATGTCACAAAGTGACATGGTGAGCTTTTAGGATCAGTCTTCGTCCGGCATCGTGCATTCTCAAACTTTACCTTGTGACACACTAGGGGCCACATTTTAGCTAAATTTTAGCAAAACTAAATGTTAATATTGAAAAAGTTCGATATTGGACCATTTTGGGTGAAAAGCTAGGTCACAAGGGCCAAATAAGGGAAAACCTTGTGAACACTTTAGAAATCACTGTTTTGATTGGATCTTCATGAAACTTTGTCAGAATGTTTATTTTAATAATATGTAGGTCAAGTTTGATAATGGGTCATTACAGGTCAAAAACTAGGTCACTAGGTCAAATTGCTGGAAAACCTTGTGAACTCTCTAGAAGTCACTGTTTTGATTGGATGATCATGAAACCTTGTCAGAATGTTTGTCTTTATAATATCTTGGACGAGTTCGAACATGGGTCATCTTGGGTCAAAAACTAGGTAAAATCTTATGAAAAACCATGTTAGCACTGTAGATTTCACAGTTATAATTGGATCTTCAGTGCACCAAACTTTGTCAAATAGTTTGTTTTAATTATATAACGGTCAGGTACAAATATGAGTTATCAGGGGTCAAAACTAGGTCACCAGGTCAAATCTAAGGAAAATTTATTAACACTGTAGATGTCACAGTTTGGATTGGATCTTCACCAAACCTTGTCAGAATGTTTGCCTCAACGATATGTGGGTCAAGGTTGAACATGGGTCAGTGGGGGTAAAAAACTGGGTCACCAGGTCAAATCTTAGGTAAAAATCTTGTAAAAGCTGTAAATGTCATGGTTTTATTTGGATCTTGGCCAAACCTTGTCTGATTGTTTGTCTCAATGATATTAAGGATAAGTTCAAATATGGGTCATCTTGGGTCGAAAACTAGGTTGCTAGGTAAAATCTTATGAAAAACCATGTTAGCACTGTAGATTTCACAGTTATAATTGGATCTTCAGTTCACCAAACTTTGTCAAATAATATAAATGTTAAGTACAAATATGGGTCATCTGGGGTCCATAACTAGGTCACCAGGTCAAATCTTAGGAAAACTGGTGGGTCAAGGTTGAATATGGGTCAGCCGGGGTCAAACACTGGGTCACCGGGTCATATCTTAGGTAAAAATCTTGTAAAAGCTCTGAATTGCATGGTTTTAATTGGATCTTGGCCAAACCTTGTCTGTTCGTCTCAATGATATTAAGGATAAGTTTAAATATGGGTCATCTAGGATAAAAAACTAGGTCACGAGGTCAAATCTTAGGAAAACTTTATTAATACTGTAGATATCAAATTTTGATTGTATCTTCACCGAACCTTGTCGGAATGTTTATCTTATTGATATGTAAGACAATTTCGGACATAGCTCATCTGGGGTCAAAAACTAGCTCACAAGGTCAAAACTTAGGAAAACCTTGGCTATGCTGTAGTTTTCATGGTTTTGATTGGATCTTCACCAAATTTTGTCAGAATGTTTGCCTTATTTATATGTAGGACAAGTTGTAACATGGGTTATCTGGGGTTAAAAACTAGGTCACAAGTTCAAACCAATATTTTAATGAATAAACAGTGATTGTCATGTGAGCAATATAAGGCCATCTTGGCCCTTTTGTTTTTGTAAGTTGGACTATAGTCATTAACCAGTATACATAATGGTAACATTACAATATAAAGTGTGTAAACAAGAATATAGGTAGGATTAGGAGAAATGTTCCTTTAGAAAAACAACAACATGTGAAACACCCTCTCCCCCAAAATACATCTACTACCTTCCTCCAAATCCCTCAATCCAAAACTCATTGAACACTCACCCAAATGACCATACCAAAATGGGCTAAACAATTAAAACATGTTCTTGCAGACTGATGGTACTGTCCTGGAACAGTCTATTAACTGAATACTACTTTCTGCTTGCAGTTATACTCAGAAATAAATAGGAGGATATGGTTGATTGGATCTTCTTGAATTAATATTGTGATGTAGTAGGTATGTCACATGTCTCTTTATTAGCTCACATGTCACAAAGTGAGCTATTAGGATCACTCTCCTTCTGGCGTCGTGCGGTGTGCATCGTACGTCGTCAAACTTTATGTTGTGACCACACTAGGGGCCACATTTTTAGCTCAATTTTAGCAAAACTGGGTCAGAACGTTCATGAATATCAACAAAATCTCGGACGAGTTCGATATTGGGCCATTTTGGGTAAAAAACTAGGTCACCAGGGCCAAATAAGGGAAAACCTTGTGAACACTTTAGAAATCACTGTTTTGACTGGATCTTCATGAAACTTTGTCAGAATGTTTATTTTAATAATATGTAGGTCAAGTTTGATAATGGGTCATTTCCGGTGAAAAACTAGGTCACTAGGGCAAATTGCTGGAAAACCTTGTGAACACTCTAGAAGTCACCGTTTTGATTGGATGATCATGAAACCTTGTCAGAATGTTTGTCTTCATAATATCTTGGATGAGTTCGAACATGGGTCATCTTGGGTCAAAAACTAGGTCGCTAGGTCAAATCTTTGAAAAACCATGTTAACACTGTAGATTTCACAGTTATTATTGGATCTTCACCAATCTTTGTCAAATCGTTTGTTTTAATGATAGAACAGTCAAGTATAAATATGGGTCATCTGGGGTCAATAACTAGGTCACCAGGTCAAATCTTAGGAAAACTTTGTTAACACTGTAGATGTCACAGTTTTAATTGGATCTTCACCAAACCTTGTCAGAATGTTTGCCTCAATGATATGTGGGTCAAGGTTGAACATATGTCAGCCGGGGTCAAAAACTGGGTCACCAGGTCAAATCTTAGGTAAAAATCTTGTAAAAGCTCTAAATGTCATGGTTTTAATTGGATCTTGGCCAAACCTTGTCAGATTGTTTGTCTTAATGATATTAAGGACAAGTTTAAATATGGGTCACCTAGGGTCAAAAACCAGGTCACAAGGTCACATCTTAGGAAAACCTTATTAACACTGTAGATGTCAAATTTTGATCGTATCTTCACCAAACCTAGTCAGAATGTTTCTTAATGATATGTAAGACAAATTCGAACATAGGTCGCCTGGGGTCAAAAACTAGGTCACGAGGTCAAATCTTAGGAAAACCTTGTCTATGCTGTAGTTTTCATGGTTTTGATTGGATCTTCATCAAATTTTGTCAGAATGTTTGTCTTATTTATATGTAGGACAAGTTCTAACATGGGTCATCTGGGGTCAAAAACTAGGTCACCGGTTCAAAACAATGTTTTAATGAGTGAACAGTGATTGTCATGTGAGCGATATAAGGCCATCTTGGCCCTCTTGTTTTGTAAACCTGGTACTGAAATAAAAATGTGTGTTTTCTTATTACAGGTCCTGGCAATGAACTGATCATATTTATGGTAATAATTGGAATTACTGGTGATTATGTGAACACATATTTCTAATTCCATGCTATGTGCACATCATGATGCATCCTGTTACATGTATACATATCAGTATATTAGCCCTTTGAAGTTATATTAGTGCACTGTAGTATTGAATTGTTAATTACCATAAAAAAGCCATACAATTATGACTCACAAATACATATATATCACAGTCCTCTGGCTGACCAACTTACCCAAAGTCTGGGGCTATTAAGTCTTCATTTAGGCTTGTGTACTTTCTCAAAATTATCAATTCATGCTGGTAGTAAATATTCTTTTTTTCAATAGCTCACTTATAAATCTAGTTTTGGCTATTGCTTTGAAAAGATTAATTCAGATACTTATTATTTGCTGTGAAGTATAAACATCATAAAATCATTATATATAATTTAAATTAATTTATATATATAATATATATGTACATGTATATGACTATCACCACTAATGAATTAGTTTTAACTATATGATATTAATAAAGAAGTACTTGACTTTTCCATACTAATTATAATTGTATACATGTATGTATACGTCTTAGTAGGCATATACTGTTATGACAAAGTATATACGTGGGTTTAGATTTAAAATGTGTGGTTTTAGGCATATAAGTCTATTTATGGTTAATTTTATTGACAATTTAAGTTAGATTGTTGTGATACATTAACGCACAAGGTTGATGATCTGATCATTTCAAAACACTTCCTTGAATATTGATTTGTATAATTTATACATTTGTATTTATGTGTTAATCACTCAGTATAGTACATGTACTACATACATTTACATTTAGCCATAAGAGGTATGTTTTGTAGAGTTGTAATTATGTTTCTTCGGACATACGTTGTAATTTGTAGGCACTGTTTATATTCTATTGTTTTAATAAAAAATTGGAATAGTTTTCTAAGCACTGGTGTTCATTGCTTTGCCAAAAAACTTTGTAAGATCTTAACCGTGAGATTATGAGATCTTAAACAGTAGGATATAACGAGATCCTAACTATGAGATTATGAGTTCTAAGTTTTTTTACAGCTTAACCATGAGGTAGTGAGATCTAAACCATGAGATTGTGAGATCTTAGCAATGAGATTGTGAGATCTCAACCAAACGATTGTGAGGTCTCAATCAGAAGATTGGTAGAGTCTCAAAATTAATCTCATGTGACTGGAGTACTGCTGTTTATTGCATTACACAGGTCTGTGTGTGATAAGTTTACGTATTCACCTGACTTGAACTTAATAGAAATTTAGTGTGACAATATGATTGTGTTTTATGAATGAATAGAGATGTAAATAACTGCATTTGTATGTCAAACCTGTAAACAAAAGTCAACCTTGGGAAAGACAAGATATGGCCATTATTGACATGTGGCATTTATTCGGAGGTCATTTTTCTAAATAATCAATGAAGGTTTTAAGAAAAATGACCTTTATTTGGAGGTGCCTGCTAACACAGGTTTGACTGTATACTGTATTGTATAAACACTTTGTTAGCAAGTGGTATATGAGTCAGTGGTGTATACAATTATAATTTATGTTCTTGTTCATTTACATATACTGTAATGAATTAGATGCAGTGTTACACAAGTTTTTTTATTCATTAAAAACAACACAATAGAGATACATGTAATCTCTATTGTGTTGTTTTTAATGAATAAAAAAACTTGTGTTTGTATCTTTTGATATACTGATAAATTTCCATACTCTCATGACTATATCATATTTTTGTATTTCATGTTTTAATATAGCTCCTTCAACTTCATTGTGACAGTGGTGCATTCAGTATTTTTATTTTTCAAACATGAAACTCGATTAATCAGCTGTACATTTGACTTTATGAACCGGGGGGGGGGGGGGGGGGAGGGGGGAGGCGGGTTTAACATTGATATACTTTCTATAAAATTATTTCATATGTACTGTTTCATAAATGCTTATCTTATCAGCTCCTAGAACACTGTATTAATATATTTATTTGCCTTTTGATGAAATTCTAAGATAATTGATACATGTATATCGTACAAAATTATGCATTTATAGTTGAATTGTGTATTTTAGAAAATGATGTCAGCAAATACAGTCATCTATCCAGACAGTGGTAATTACAATCAATCATGTGTGTCATCTAATGTGTTCTATGACATTGAAGTAAAGAAGGAGAGTGAGATACAGCTGAGAGATCCAGAGGTTAAACATTTGTTTCAGAACAAAGATTGTCCTGTCTCCTTGCACAGAGAGCCAGCACCATCTAGATTGCTGTGCCCGGACCAGTCTACAAATGTACCGGTCACATCAACAAGTGACACAAGCTACCAGTCTGAGACTGGTTCTGGTGAAATATCAGATGAACGCAGACTGAGTCAGTCAGATAGAAGTCATATTTGTATGACATGTTATAAAGGATTTCGGAACAAACCTCAGCTAACGCAGCATGAACTTGTCCATAATAATGTTCGGAAACATGTGTGCTCTTATTGTGACAAGTCATTTAAACAGATCTGTCATTTAAATCAACACATACGTGTCCACACAGGTATGTACATTAAATTTTATTATACCCCCGCAAATAAAGTTTGAGAGGGGGTATATTGGAGTCATACTGTTGGTTGGTCGGTCGGTTGGTTGGTTCGTCCGTCTGCATAAAATATCACAAGTTTCTGGAGCGAACTACTTAAACACTCTTTAAGTGATCACAATGAAACAATGAAAGTGTAGATGTGCAAGACACAATTTTCATGCCCAGCGATGCACTCATTGCAGAGTTATGTCCCCTGAACTTATCGGTATAGTGTACTATTACATTCTTAGTGTCAAAGCAGCGGTGGGGGTATTAGTCACTTCTGTGACAAAGCTCTAGTTCATTTGTATTACTAAATAATTTTTTTCTTGAAGGGGGAAAGCAATATTATCTAGTTTTTTGATGAATCAGGTGAGCTTTTAGGATCGTTGAATGTCCGGCGTCCGGCCAGAATTAGTTTGTTTACACTCTAGCATCCGCAGCTCACAATGCATATGGCCACAATGTCTCGGCTAAGTTCGATTATGGGCAAAATCTGCCAATAACTTCTAGAGTTATGGGCCCTTGAATTACAAAATTTGCTATATTTAGCTTGTTTACACTCTAGCGCCTTCATTTATTCATCAATCCTAATCATATTTTCAGTTAATGTGTATAACCAAAAGATCTTAGACAAGTTCGATTATGAGTAGAATCGGACCAGAACTTCAAGAGTTATGGGCCCTTGACTTTGAAAATTTGCTATATTTTAGCTTGTTTACACTCTAGCGCCTTCATTTATTCACCAATCCTAATAATATTTTCAGTAAATGAGTATAACCAAAAGATCTTGGACAAGTTCGATTATGAGTAGAATCGGACCAGAACTTCAAGAGTTATGGGCCATTGACTTTGAAAATTTGCTATATTTTAGCTTGTTTACACTCTAGCGCCTTCATTTATTCACCAATCCTAATAATATTTTCAGTAAATGAGTATAACCAAAAGATCTTGGACAAGTTCGATTATGGGCGGAATCGGACCACATCTTCAAGAGTTATAGGCCCTTGACTTAGAAAATTTGCTAAAATTTAGCTTGTTTACACTCTAGCGCTTTGATTTATTCACCGATCCTAATCATATTTACAATGAATGTTTATGACCTTATGGTATTGGACAAGTTCAGTTATGGGTGGAATCGTACCAGAACTTCAAGAGTTATGGGCCCTTGGATTAGAAAATTTGCTACGTTTAGCTTGTTTAACAGTATTATACCTTCATTGTTGGTTTTGATCTCAAAATCTACATAAAAATGGGTTATACGAGTTGGAAACTATATTATCAGGTCATTAATTATTGTGACTTTGTTCTCAGTCAAGCGATAAAGGGCCATCTTGGCCCTCTTGTTTAATATGGTCTGAAATACCTTGTTATATATATGTAGATTCTGTGATTCTGATATTAAAACAAATTAATTAAACTGATGCAACAGTCATGTTTGAGAATTATTTACTCATGTGATCATTGTCCAGTGGTTAGTACTCTGAACTTTTAACCTTAAGGTCCAGATTCAAATCTCAGTAACAGCAGGTTGTAAACTTCTATAAAAAATTAACAGGGTTTCCATTAGACGAAATCAGATTCAAGAGTCAATGACCCTTCAGTTATAATGTTCAAGTGTCAAAATGAAATTTTCAAGAGTCAAGTTAAATTTTCAAGAGTCAAGCTTTAGTAATATCGGTAGTTAGAAATGTTCCAGTATGAATTGATATCATAACATAATGTATTAATGTTCAATATTTATTTCAGAGTTTAACTTATTATACAAAACATATTTAATCAAAATACAATGCTGATTTATGCAGAAATATATATGAAATAAAACCACTTTCTATCAAGGTAAAACATTTTTTGTTGGTTATGATAACCAGCATAGATGAACGCAAACACAAACTGATTAATACATTTTCAGGTCAATTATGAGTACTATTCATGATGTAATTCTCTAATGTCCATCCCCACACTATTAAAATGATATTCATGATACACTTAAATCATCTGACACACTTGTATGACATACAACATAGATGAATGCACTTCCTGAAATATAAATGAAAATAGAAATAAGACATTAACTTAATTTAAGTTCAAATTAATAGCTCTACAGCCTGATTCTTAAATGAAAAAACAATCAATCAACAATCAGCAGATATGTGATATACGAAATTGTGCGTCCGAAAATTGGTAATATCCGAAAACTATCAATAATTCCCCTGTTTATTCCTAAATAAATAAATTCATAACATAATTAGTATATTTGATAAATAACAAGCCCTGGTGATACATTTTCTTTGAGTAAATTAAATGAATGTTGATGTTCCTGCATATGTGAAGAAGTTGCTGGCTCCGTGTGGAAGGCTAAATTAGTACTGGTTAAAATATTTACAGTCCAGCAAAACTGATTAGGTGAACTGGCTGCCGTATATGTCAGAAAAATTGTTGAAAAACGGAGTAAAACCAACTGAAACACTGACTATTTCTCATGCTGGTGATTGGCTCTGATTGCTTACAGTTCAAAGTGTTAGACATTAGACATTGTTTATTAAAGGTGAACGTCCATACAAATGTGATATAGAAGGATGTGATAGGTCTTTTGCTCAGCTGTCCAACTTGAATCACCACAAAAAGAATCATGAGGAACACGTGCGTCGAGACATATCACGTCAATTTCGATGTGATGTATGTGACCGAAGTTACGCTACAAAGAACAGTCTCAATACACATATCCAGAAGGTATGATTGTTGTCAGTTTTTATTTGTTCATTCACACCTTTCTTTACATACAGTATAAAAACACTTGGAAAAGACTGGCATTTTGTTTTTTAGGAACTGTTGTTTTCTTGTAATGTGAAGTATAAGTGACGTATGTTGAAATGAATCATTTTGTCAACTCCATATTTAGCTAATTTTGCTAAATGACTGATGTACCCCTTATAGATTTTGAAAGAACCAGTTGACATTTTATTGTTATGTTTTTGCTGGGGGAATGTTTTATATTCATCTGTTGTTTGACGGGCCCATTTGACAGCTATGGTCATTTCAGGGCTGCCCCCAGAGAGAGAGGAGATAAGATACAGGAGAACTGGACATTTAAATCCCTACTCTTATATTCAGTAGTTCTTTCTGCTTCTTTATCATGCCCGTAAAGCAGAATGTTTCATAAGATTTTTAGTTCAAACATGTACATAATTGTTGATCTGGGAATGGATTATCACAGTTTTTACAAAGTTAGGATTCTGATTAAGTAACTTTTGGTTTAGTTTTATCAATTTTTATTATCATTGTGAATTTTTTGTCTGTGAACTCTTGACTTATGGTTGTTTTTATATTTTAGCTGCATTCAAACTTGAAAGCACTAGAAAGTGGGGTTACTGTGCATTCAACCACAACACATTTACCTAAAAAGAGGAAGAAAGAATCTGACAATCATTCAGAACTGGATGGCTACAATTTCAAATGTGAACCGGATTATGGTATTGACGATGACCTTCCGACACAGGTGAAGGTGAAATCCCGGATGGGACATAAGCCAGGTCTGACTGTTCGTATTGGTACACCAACGTCTACTGAAGAAAGAGACGCAAAAAGACAAGCTCCAAGGACAACATTACCATTACCATTTACAATACCATATGAACGTTATCACCAAGGTCAAGGTCAAGATAGTTTTGTTTCCACATTTACTGATCCTGTCACCCAATCTCATAACCTTGGGCAAGGTCAAGGTCTCTTGTTACAAAATCAGCATTCACATATGTTCTCTAACATCGATAATATTCATAAATCTAGCCACATGTTATCACATACTCCCTCCCAACACATGCATGTACTAAACCCTGAAGCTGGCATTGATAATAATAGGCAACGAGATATTCAGCATGTTGTACATGTACAACCCAATTCATCTCAAGACTCGATACATGCTGAACAAAGGGCGTTAATGCAAGTAGCTGTCTCACAGAGAGAGTCAAGTAATGTTTTATCAAACAATGAACATAGTCAAATCGATCCAAGAATCTCTCATAGTTCTAATCATCTTCATTCCATTTCTAATGTCTCATTGCTACAACAAGGGCAACATGTGTTGCATAGCAACAGTCATTGTGGTAGTCATGGAAACCAGTCAGATCAAATTTCACACAGAGTAATTCAAAATGACACCCCGTCTCATATTGCCCATCATTATCCTGCCAAACCTAATATTCCTGATAACATTGAAAACATAAATTCTCATCATTTGTACGACTCAACTTTCAAAATTAGAAATCAAATGAACAGTCCTGACAGATTTAGTCATAGTCAATATTAGAATTTTAGTCATTTTCAAAAACAAACCTGTCACTAGAGCTGTTGAAAGTTTTAAGTATATATGATATCTTGACAGTTAGACTTATATATGGTAATCAAATTACTAATCAATGTTATGATTAAAAAATTGATCTGTTTAACATGAAGTGATAAAATGAAGTACAGATATGTGTAAGAATTGTGTTTGAACAAATGTTTTTGGTTTTACACATAATATTAATAAGTTATTGTATTTTTTGTTTGTTAATTTTTGTCAAACTTTTAAAAATATATAATAGTAGGCTTACTTTTGATGCCTTGTAGTATCAAGGGCTGTTGAATAATTTCCTGATACATGACTGTATTTTGATACAGTAATGTTTGTTTTAATATACTAGTTACAAATATACCATTAATGTCCTGATCCTGGGTTTGGGAAGTGTTTATTGTTTACGTGGTGCACTTGTATAGAATTTAAATGTGTTAATACCAGCATGTAAAAAATGTAATAAAGCTTAAAAAGGAGACATACAGATCTTCTATTCATTCATTCATGCTATACAAATTTTATTAATTCAGATATATATTACAAATTTTGCTTAGTCATTGCCATTGTTATAATACAGCTACCCCACCCACTCAGTACTTATCTCCCTTGAAATCCTTTAGACATTGCCTTTTAACTAATTTCATGCAGGAGTCATAACTCTGTCTCTCTTTTTTGAATTATTTCCCTTTATTTTCTGTAATACAGAATTACTTTAAAAGTACTGTAAGGAATTTATCCTAATATTTATTCAATGACATAGGGACAAAGTGCAACTACATGTGCATGCATCTTAACTATATTTTACTTAGTTTTGAATTATTTCCCTTTATTTTCCAATTATCTTTCGTTATTTTTTATTTATATTTATTTTTTATTCATTACAGTTCAGTCTAAGTCATTAATAGATGAATTTTTTATCTTTATTTTCATATTGCTGGTATATGTCACTTACATTAAGTGTATTAAGTGTGGAATGCAACATTCAGAAAGAAAGACTTTCCTTTGAGAAATTTTCCATCAGAGCTGAGCTTTTATGATGTATTAATGATATCAAGATAGGATTTTAGAAAAAAGTACCTTTTGCTTGTGTCTTCTAATCACCTGTGGGATTTTAATTATCTTTAACTTGTGATATACAAGTCTTAAATACAAAAGTTTTATTCATAATGTGCTGTAGAAGGGTGGCATTTTGTGTATACAACAACATTAATTTTGTGGCAGCTTTCATTTGTGGAGAATATTGATTGTTGAAAAACTATTCCCACTCTTAGAACATCATTAACTGATTGTCAAACAGTTTGATGTTTTATTTCATTGTTAAAAACCTCAACTCATCAGAAGATAATACCTTTCCTGTTGGTACTTGATGTCTTTTACTGAGAATTTTGTGATTTGTTTGTAAGAATGATTCTAGTGTAAAATGCTTAACACAGGAATTATACTCCCATTCTGTCGATTTTAATTTTACTAAACTTGCATGATTTCTCTAATACACTAACTGTCTCTTGTTGGCTAATGATAGCAAAATGGTCATTTTAGTTTTGTTGTTAATGCATTTTACATTATCCCTGATCTCTAATCTAAGGTTTTTTTTCTATTTTTATTTTTTTTTTTTTTTATGTGTTCTCACGAATTAAGTATTGCATGTTGATCATGCATCTTTAGTTTTTAAACTGGATCTGACCACTTATCATTGGTCAATTTTGAGGCTGAGCTCTGAAACAACCAGTTAAATGCTTCAGTTTTGGAGAGGTCACCAGATTCAATTTAAGACCTTCCTCATAATGCAAATTTACCATTGGTCAATTTGGAGGCTGAGCTCAAAACAAGCCTCATTTTTTGTGGAAAGGTCTTCAAGTTTATTTTACATCATCATGTCATATTATGTTTCATTACATTTATCTATCAAATGTGTTAATTTTATCATCTATTCCTGCCATATTATGTGCTATAAATTATTTAATCTTGTCTTTTTTTCCGTCATTCACTTATTGTATTTATTTAACTGATCATAATACTTGCATTTAATGCCACATATATAGTCGTATCTGTGTTTTGTGTTTGTAATTTCGTTATTTGTGTGATTAGCATGAAATGCATACCTTGAGTGTTCTTTGTATTCTTTTGTGTGCTTTGCATTCTTTCTGCTTTTTGTAATACTTTTTGTTTCTTTTATGGTTGCAGTTAGGAAACGTAACTTGAAGTGTTAAGATGTTCACACTGAAGGATAGATCAAGATAAGCATGAAAAGTCTACACCACTGTATGCTTGGTTAACATATCTGCTTGCAGCTGTAATATAGTGGTCCTGTTAATTACTTGTTGTGGTTGCTATGGAAAAGAAATGAAAGTATTCTACTAACAGAAGAGAACACATTCTTGCAATAATTATTATTTTTAGAACTCTGATTCTGAGAAATCAGTGAATTTTCTGCATGTATTAATTGATTTTTTTGTGTTCAACATTTTAAGCTCTTCTGTTTTTGAAGAAAAAGTTAAGCTATTGTGATCACTGCTTTGTCTGCGTCTGTGCAAAGACTAATGTAGCTCATAACTCTGAAACAATAAGAGGTAGCAACATGAAACTTCATAGGTCGAAAGATTTGACTGAGGCAGTGAACAGACAAGCGTTGGTACCACACACATGCTCTTGTTCTGTGTTCAATATTTGTTTATGTTTATGGAGCTCGATCATTAACAGTTGTGTTTTAGGTAAGTATTAAAAAGTCCACTGTAGGACAAATTTGGATTTAACAATTCAATGACCTGCTGGAATTTTGTTGTCTTTAGTATAAAGTTTCACAAATATTGGAGTGTGTTCTCTCAATGCTTTGATACATTATAATTTAAACATGACTTTTGGGCTAACAATGTTTGTGTACAGGAAAGATTTTAATGTCCTGGCCCTGAGGATTTAGAAAACGAAAACAGTCTCAGAGTTCAAATCTCAATTCTGAAAGTATTATCATGGTTGAAAAAATAGATCTGATTAAGTTTTTCAAACATATTCAAATCAATTATGCTGTCAGACAAGTGTATCAATTATATCATTATTGTCTGATCATAATTGACATGGTAACATTAAAAGACAGGGTATGACGTTTGAGCTCGGAGACTGATCTTAAGTTTTATAACATTGGGGCCAGTATAGTTTCATAATCTGTACATTTAGATGTTCTCTTGTTATTTAAAAGGACTTTTTTTGTTTTTTAGGGAATTTATGGAAACAAGTGTTTGCTGTCTTAAAACTTATTAAGATTTTGGTGAAATTTGACCTAGCGTTACACATACTTTATAGCTACTCTTCTTGGAAATTTTATATTTTTTACTAGTCACTGATTATTGGATTTTTATTTTCTACCTACTCACCAATTGTGCTTTTGGTAGTTTTTTTCGATATACATTTTATATAAATATCATTTTGATAGGTACTTTGCGTTCAATGTGAAAAAAAAACCTGTAAAAAAACATTTTCTGTGTGTAGGTTTACCCGGCCACCCACTGAAATTCTGTGTGTAGGTTTACCCGGCCACCCACTGAACATTCTGTGTGTAGGTTTACCCGGCCACCCACTGAACATTCTGTGTGTAGGTTTACCCGGCCACCCACTGAACATTCTGTGTGTAGGTTTACCCTGCCACTCACTGAACATTCTGTGTGTAGGTTTACCCGGCCACCCACTGAACATTCTGTGTGTAGGTTTACCTGGCCACCCACTGAACATTATGTGTGTAGGTTTACCCGGCCACCCACTGAACATTCTGTGTGTAGGTTTACCTGGCCACCCACTGAACATTCTGTGTGTAGGTTTACCTGAAACAAACATTGTTTTAAGGATGCTCTAGTATCAGTATTTTATGTAGAAACAAGGAATAGTACATCTGCAGATAACATATATATATACATGAATACAAACCATTCCATAACAGATCACAAGGCTTGTCTTTGATAAGCTACAAATTTGTTTTGTTTTAACTATTTGATTCATCTTTCCTTAAGGCCACTCATTGTGGGAGAAATTAATTAGACCACGTTGTTAATTAATAGACCATTCCTGTATGTTGAACTGAATAAACTGTACAGTTTCCATTTAAATCACTTTTTGAAAGAAATTGGTTGGACCACTCTGTTAATTGACCCTTCATGTGTACTTTAATAGGCGTTGTACTAAATTAACTACTGGTATACCGTTTCCATGGAAATCACCTTTTGGAAAAAGTTGTTAAGACTACCAATGCGTACTCTGTTAATTGTTCTTCTGTGTGTACTTTAGTTTCTTACTGAATGAACTGTATTATTTCTTGGAAACATGTTTGGACAGAAATTGTTGTGAACAATTGTTCTGTTAAAGAACATTTCAAAGCACTATCTATTAGCAGGGAGAAGAAACTGTTAAAACTTTTTAACTGGTTGTTAATTTTTTCCCTCATGTAACGAAAAATAGCATTAACCTGATAATATATGTTTGAAAGCATGTCAACATGATTTTTTTGTCACTATTTTACTGATATAGGTCATGTGCTGGTTATATGACTACAGTACAACCTCTCCATTTATGCAACACCCTTTGAGAGTAGCAAAATTATGTTGTTGTTGAGAGGTTGTTGCTATAGAGAGGTTAAATTAATAGTTAAATCATGCAATGGGAAACATCCTGTTGTTGTTGAAGGGAGGTTGTTGTTCAAGAGAGGGCCACTCTGGAGAGGCTGTACTGTATATCAAAATCATTGTCCTGTTGATTTTCTTTATACCAATTGTGCAATCTAAATCTATATACATAATAAACATCTTTACCTTCTTTAGCATGTTGCTTTTCAGTGTTTCTTCTTACTCTGATATTACTTTTTGACCCCTGTTTTAACATCGACCCCTGTTTTAACATCGACCCCCTGTTTTAACATCGACCCCCTGTTTGAACATTTGGGGGTCATTGGGAATTTCAGATCGTTACAGCCTAAACGTTGAACTGGGGTACATGCTTCTCCGAAGTTAATGAAATTTAGTACATACAAACTTGGCTAGGCACTTTCTAGTATGCTAAAACAATGCAAAAAGTGTCTACTGATCGATTGGAATGATTAAAAGTCACATTACGGATGTGAATAATGCGCAGCTTTGAATAAATTAGTAATATATAAATAAAAAACTGTCTCACAGAAATTGCACAGAATGAACTTCATTGTATCAAGCCTAATAATGTGCGCCAAAAATGCTAAATAGCTGTTCTATGGCTGTAACAAAATGTTTCTGTTTAGTTTAAACATATTTATTTGTCAACTCTATAGAGACAAAATGGTATACAATAAATAAATGTGAAAGTACATGATAACTGACGAGTGGATGAAACCAAAAGCTTTAATCGGCCTACTTAAAGACGTTTTCGGTAGTTCGCTACATTTTTTCACATAGACGAAAACTGAACAATAGAGCTTGAAATGAGCTAATATAAGCAACAAGAGGGCCATGATGGCCCTATAAATGCTCACCAGGAGGAAGTTTACTATACGAGTCCAAGTAAGATCTGGGCCGTTTTTAGCTCACATGTCACAAAGTGACAAAGTGAGCTATTAGGATCACTCTCCGTCCGGCATCAGGCGTCGTGCGACATGCGTTGTGCGTCGTCAAACTTTTTGTTGTGACCACACTAGGGGCCACATTTTTGGCTCAATTTTAGCAAAACTGGGTCAGAACGTTAATATCAACAAAATCTCGGACGAGTTCGATATTGGGCCATTTGGGGTCAAAAACTAGGTCACCAGGGCCAAATAAGGGAAAACCTTGTGAACACTTTAGAAATCACTGTTTTGAATTTATCTTCATGAAACTTTGTCAGAATGTTTATTTTAATAATATGTAGGTCAAGTTTGAAAATGGGTAATTTCTGTAGTAAAATTAGGTCACTAGGGCAAATTGCTGGAAAACCTTGTGAACACTCTAGAAGTCACTGTTTTGATTGGATGATCATGAAACCTTGTCAGAATGTTTGTCTTCATAATATCTTGGACGAGTTCGAACATGGGTCATCTTGGATCAAAAACTAGGTCGCTAGGTCAAATCTTATGAAAAACCATGTTAACACTGTAGATTTCACAGTTATTATTGGATCTTCACCAAACTTTGTCAAATCGTTTGTTTTAATGATATAACGGTCAAGTATAAATATGGGTCATCTTGGGTCAATAACTAGGTCACCAGGTCAAATCTTAGGAAAACTTTGTTAACACTGTAGATGTCACAGTTTTAATTGGATCTTCATCAAACCTTGTCAAAATGTTTGCCTCAATGATATGTGGGTCAAGGATGAACATGGGTCAGTCGGGTTAAAAAAACTGGGTCACAAGGTCAAATCTTAGGTAAAAATCTTGTAAAAGCTCTAAATGTCATGGTTTTGATTGGATCTTGGCCAAACCTTGTCAGATTGTTTGTCTTAATGATATGTAAGACAAATTCAAATATGGGTCACCTAGGGTCATAAACTAGGTCACCGGTTCAAAACAATGTTTTAATGAGTGAACAGTGATTGTCATGTGAGCGATATAGGGCCATCTTGGCCCTCTTGTTTATCATTATATGAACAGATTTGAAAGAGGTCCATTAGACAAAGCTAGATACCAAATATCTTAGCTCTAGGCCTTGTGGTTTCAGAGAAGAAGATTTTTTAAATTTTCCTATATAAAATAGAATAAACCCCAGGGCAGGGCCAATTTTGACCCAGGGGCCATAATTTGAACAAACTTGGTAGAGGTCCACTAGACAATGTCACATACAAAATATCTAAGCTCTAGGCCTTGCAGTTTCGGAGAAGAAGATTTTTTAAATTTTCCTATATAAGTCCATATAAATCAAGTGACCCCCGGCGCGGGGCCAATTTTGACCCTAGGGCAATAATTTGAACAAACTTGGTAGAGGTCCACTAGACAATGCTATATACTAAATATCTTAGCTCTAGGTCTTGTGGTTTCGGAGAAGATTTTTCATATTTTCCTATATAAAATAGAATAAACCCCAGGGCAAGGCCAATTTTGACCCAGGGGCCATAATTTGAACAAACTTGATAGAGGTCCACTAGACAATGCCACATACAAAATATCTAAGCTGTAGGCCTTGCGGTTTCGGAGAAGAAGATTTTTTAAATTTTCCTATATAAGTCTATATAAATCAAGTGACCCCCGGGGCGGGGCCAATTTTGACCCTAGGGCAATAATTTGAACAAACTTGGTAGAGGTCCGCTAGACTATGCTACACCCTAAATATCAAAGCTCTAGGCATTGTAGTTTTTGACAAGAAGATTTTTTAATTTCCTATATAAGTCTATGTAAAATCAAGTTACCCCCGGGGCGGAGCCAATTTTGACCCCAGGGGAATAATTTGAACAAATTTATGGATTATGCAGAACACAATCCGACATTCTCACTTCACTTACTAACGATCGACTAGGCATCGCTATCGTCATGTGTGTGAAGTTGGCAATGCAATCGACATTCAATGTCTAGCTCGACAATCGACATTCATCTCGACATTCGTAAAACAGACTGTATATAGCCGTCAAAGTAATGAAATTTCGAATGTCTAGCTCGACAATCGACATTCATCTCGACATTCGAAAAACGGACTGTATATAGCCGTCAAAGTAATGAAATTTCGAATGTCTAGCTAGACAATCGACATTCATCTCGACATTCGAAGAACGAACTGTATAGCAGTCAAAGTAATGAAATTCCGAATGTCTAGCTAGACAATCGACATTCATCTCGACATTCGAAGTTACGACTGTATCGCCGTCAAAGTCATGAAATTTCGAATGTCTAGCTCGACAATCGACATTCATCTCGACATTCGAAAAACGGACTGTATCGCCGTCAAAGTTAAGAAATTTCGAATGTCTAGGTCGACAATCGGCATTCATCTCGACATTCGTGAAACAGGCTGTATGGCCATCATAATAATGTAAATTTCGAATGTCTAACTCGACAATCGACATTCATCTCGACATTCGAAATACGGACTGTATCGCCGTCAAAGTAATGAAATTTCGAATGTCTTGCTCGACAATCGACATTCATCTCGACATTCGAAAAACGGACTGTATATAGTCGTCAAAGTAATGAAATTTCGAATGCCTAGCTAAACAATCGACATTCATCTCGACATTCGAAACACGAACTGTATAGCCGTCAAAGTAATGAAATTTCGATTGTCTAGCTAGACAACCGACATTCATCGCGACATTCGAAGTTACGACTGTATAACCGTCAAAGTAAAGAAATTTCGAATGTCTAGCTCGACAATCGACATTCACCTCGACATTCGAAAAACGGACTGTATATAGCCGTCAAAGTAATGAAATTTCGAATGTCTAGCTAGACAATCGACATTCATCTCGACATTCGAAAAACGGACTGTTTATAGCCGTCAAAGTAATGAAATTTCGAATGTCTAGCTAGACAATCGACATTCATCTCGACATTCGAAAAACGAACTGTATAGCAGTCAAAGTAATGAAATTTCGAATGTCTAGCTAGACAATCGACATTCATCTCGACATTCGAAGTTACGACTGTATCGCCGTCAAAGTAATGAAATTTCGAATGTCTAGCTAGACAATCGACATTCATCTCGACATTCGAAAAAGGAACTGTATCGCCGTCAAAGTAATGAAATTTCGAATGTCTAGCTCGACAATCGACATTCATCTCGACATTCGAAAAACGGACTGTATCGCCGTCAAAGTAACGAAATTTCGAATGTCCAGCTCGACAATCGACATTCATCTCGACATTCGTGAAATAGGCTGAATGGCTATCATAATAATGTAAATTTCGAATGTCTAGCTCGACAATCGACATTCATCTCGACATTCGAAATACGGACTGTATCGCCGTCAAAGTAATGAAATTTCGAATGTCTAGCTCGACAATCGACATTCATCTTGACATTCGAAAAACGAACTGTATAGCCGTCAAAGTAATGAAATTTCGAATGTCTAGCTCGACAATCGACATTCATCTCGACATTCGAAAAACGAACTGTATAGCCGTCAAAGTAATGAAATTTCGAATGTCTACCTTATTATGATAGCCATACAGCCTGTTTCACGAATGTCGAGATGAATGTCGATTGTCGAGCTAGACATTCGAAATTTCTTTACTTTGACGGCGATACAGTCGTAACTTCGAATGTCGATATAAATGTCGATTGTCTAGCTAGACATTCGAAATTTCATTACTTTGACGGCTATACAGTTCGTTTTTCGAATGTCGAGATGAATGTCGATTGTCTATCTAGACATTCGAAATTTCATTACTTTGACGACTATATACAGTCCGTTTTTCGGATGTCGAGATGAATGTCGATTGTCGAGCTAGACATTCGAAATTTACATTATTATGATGGCCATACAGCCTGTTTCACGAATGTCGAGATGAATGTCGATTGTCGAGCTAGACATTCGAAATTTCATTACTTTGACGGCGATACAGTTCGTTTTTCGAATGTCGAGATGAATGTCGATTGTCGAGGTAGAAATTCGAAATTTCATTACTTTGACGGCTATACAGTTCGTTTTTCGAATGTCGAGATGAATGTCGATTGTCTAGCTAGACATTCGAAATTTCATTACTTTGACGGCTATATACAGTCCGTTTTTCGAATGTCGAGATGAATGTCGATTGTCGAGCTAGACATTCGAAATTTCATTACTTTGACGGCTATACAGTTCGTTTTTCGAATGTCGAGATGAATGTCGATTGTCTATCTAGACATTCGAAATTTCATTACTTTGACGACTATATACAGTCCGTTTTTCGGATGTCGAGATGAATGTCGATTGTCGAGCTAGACATTCGAAATTTACATTATTATAATGGCCATACAGCCTGTTTCACGAATGTCGAGATGAATGTCGATTGTCGAGCTAGACATTCGAAATTTCATTACTTTGACGGCGATACAGTTCGTTTTTCGAATGTCGATTGTCGAGGTAGACATTCGAAATTTCATTACTTTGACGGCTATACAGTTCGTTTTTCGAATGTCGAGATGAATGTCGATTGTCTAGCTAGACATTCGAAATTTCATTACTTTGACGGCTATATACAGTCCGTTTTTCGAATGTCGAGATGAATGTCGATTGTCGAGCTAGACATTCGAAATTTCATTACTTTGACGGCTATACAGTTCGTTTTTCGAATGTCGAGATGAATGTCGATTGTCTAGCTAGACATTCGAAATTTCATTACTTTGACGGCTATACAGTTCGTTTTTCGAATGTCGAGATGAATGTCGATTGTCTAGCTAGACATTCGAAATTTCATTACTTTGACGGCTATATACAGTCCGTTTTTCGAATGTCGAGATGAATGTCGATTGTCGAGCTAGACATTCGAAATTTCATTACTTTGACGGCTATACAGTTCGTTTTTCGAATGTCGAGATGAATGTCGATTGTCTAGCTAGACATTCGAAATTTCATTACTTTGACGACTATATCCAGTCCGTTTTTCGAATGTCGAGATGAATGTCGATTGTCGAGCTAGACATTCGAAATTTCATTACTTTGACGGCAATACAGTCCGTATTTCGAATGTCGAGATGAATGTCGATTGTCTAGCTAGACATTCGAAATTTACATTATTATGATGGCCATACAGCCTGTTTCACGAATGTCGAGATGAATGTCGATTGTCGAGCTAGACATTCGAAATTTCGTTACTTTGACGGCTATACAGTCCGTTTTTCGAATGTCGAGATGAATGTCGATTGTCGAGCTAGACATTCGAAATTTCATTACTTTGACGGCGATACAGTCCGTTTTTCGAATGTCGAGATGAATGTCGATTGTCGAGCTAGACATTCGAAATTTCATTACTTTGACGGCGATACAGTCGTAACTTCGAATGTCGAGATGAATGTCGATTGTCTAGCTAGACATTCGAAATTTCATTACTTTGACTGCTATACAGTTCGTTTTTCGAATGTCGAGATGAATGTCGATTGTCTAGCTAGATATTCGAAATTTCATTACTTTGACGACTATATACAGTCCGTTTTTCGAATGTCGAGATGAATGTCGATTGTCGAGCTAAACATTCGAAATTTCATTACTTTGACGGCTATACAGTTCGTTTTTCGAATGTCAAGATGAATGTCGATTGTCGAGCTAGACATTCGAAATTTCATTACTTTGACGGCGATACAGTCCGTATTTCAAATGTCGAGATGAATGTCGATTGTCGAGCTAGACATTCGAAATTTCTTAACTTTGACGGCGATACAGTCGTAACTTCGAATGTCGGGATGAATGTCGATTGTCGAGCTAGACATTCGAAATTTCATTACTTTGACGGCCATACAGTCCGTATTTCGAATGTCGAGATGAATGTCGATTGTCGAGCTAGACATTCGAAATTTCTTAACTTTGACGGCGATACAGTCGTAACTTCGAATGTCGAGATGAATGTCGATTGTCGAGCTAGACATTCGAAATTTCATTACTTTGACGGCTATACAGTTCGTTTTTCGAATGTCGAGATGAATGTCGATTGTCGAGCTAGACATTCGAAATTTCATTACTTTGACGGCTATATATAGTCCGTTTTTCGAATGTCGAGGTGAATGTCGATTGTCGAGCTAGACATTCGAAATTTCATTACTTTGACGGCAATACAGTCCGTATTTCGAATGTCGAGATGAATGTCGATTGTCGAGCTAGACATTCGAAATTTCGTTACTTTGACGGCGATACAGTCCGTTTTTCGAATGTCGAGATGAATGTCGATTGTCGAGCTAGAAATTCGAAATTTCATTACTTTGACGGCGATACAGTCCGTTTTTCGAATGTCGAGATGAATGTCGATTTTCGAGCTAGACATTCGAAATTTCATTACTTTGACGGCGATACAGTCGTAACTTCGAATGTCGAGATGAATGTCGATTGTCTAGCTAGACATTCGAAATTTCATTACTTTGACGGCTATACAGTTCCTTTTTCGAATGTCGAGATGAATGTCGATTGTCTAGCTAGACATTCGAAATTTCATTACTTTGACGGCTATACAGTTCGTTTTTCGAATGTCGAGATGAATGTCGATTGTCTAGCTAGACATTCGAAATTTCATTACTTTGACGACTATATACAGTCCGTTTTTCGAATGTCGAGATGAATGTCGATTGTCGAGCTAGACATTCGAAATTTCATTACCTTGACGGCTATATACAGTCCGTTTTTCGAATGTCGAGGTGAATGTCGATTGTCGAGCTAGACATTCGAAATTTCATTACTTTGACGGCGATACAGTCCGTTTTTCGAATGTCGAGATGAATGTCGATTTTCGAGGTAGACATTCGAAATTTCATTACTTTGACGGCGATACAGTCGTAACTTCGAATGTCGAGATGAATGTCGATTGTCTAGCTAGACATTCGAAATTTCATTACTTTGACGGCTATACAGTTCCTTTTTCGAATGTCGAGATGAATGTCGATTGTCTAGCTAGACATTCGAAATTTCATTACTTTGACGGCTATACAGTTCGTTTTTCGAATGTCGAGATGAATGTCGATTGTCTAGCTAGACATTCGAAATTTCATTACTTTGACGACTATATACAGTCCGTTTTTCGAATGTCGAGATGAATGTCGATTGTCGAGCTAGACATTCGAAATTTCATTACTTTGACGGCTATATACAGTCCGTTTTTCGAATGTCGAGGTGAATGTCGATTGTCGAGCTAGACATTCGAAATTTCATTACTTTGACGGCAATACAGTCCGTATTTCGAATGTCGAGATGAATGTCGATTGTCGAGCTAGACATTCGAAATTTCATTACTTTGACGGTGATACAGTCCGTTTTTCGAATGTAGAGATGAATGTCGATTGTCGAGCTAGACATTCGAAATTTCATTACTTTGACGGCGATACAGTCGTAACTTCGAATGTCGAGATGAGAATGTCGATTGTCTAGCTAGACATTCGAAATTTCATTACTTTGACTGCTATACAGTTCGTTTTTCGAATGTCGAGATGAATGTAGATTGTCTAGCTAGACATTCGAAATTTCATTACTTTGACGGCTATATACAGTCCGTTTTTCGAATGTCGAGATGAATGTAGATTGTCGAGCTAGACATTCGAAATTTCATTACTTTGACGGCTATATACAGTCCGTTTTTCGAATGTCGAGATGAATGTCGATTGTCGAGCTAGACATTCGAAATTTCATTACTTTGACGGCTATACAGTTCGTTTTTCGAATGTCGAGATGAACGTCGATTGTCTAGCTAGACATTCGAAATTTCATTACTTTGACGACTATATCCAGTCCGTTTTTCGAATGTCGAGATGAATGTCGATTGTCTAGCTAGACATTCGAAATTTCATTACTTTGACGGCTATATACAGTCCGTTTTTCGAATGTCGAGATGAATGTCGATTGTCGAGCTAGACATTCGAAATTTCATTACTTTGACGGCTATACAGTTCGTTTTTCGAATGTCGAGATGAATGTCGATTGTCTAGCTAGACATTCGAAATTTCATTACTTTGACGACTATATCCAGTCCGTTTTTCGAATGTCGAGATGAATGTCGATTGTCGAGCTAGACATTCGAAATTTCATTACTTTGACGGCAATACAGTCCGTATTTCGAATGTCGAGATGAATGTCGATTGTCTAGCTAGACATTCGAAATTTACATTATTATGATGGCCATACAGCCTGTTTCACGAATGTCGAGATGAATGTCGATTGTCGAGCTAGACATTCGAAATTTCGTTACTTTGACGGCTATACAGTCCGTTTTTCGAATGTCGAGATGAATGTCGATTGTCGAGCTAGACATTCGAAATTTCATTACTTTGACGGCGATACAGTCCGTTTTTCGAATGTCGAGATGAATGTCGATTGTCGAGCTAGACATTCGAAATTTCATTACTTTGACGGCGATACAGTCGTAACTTCGAATGTCGAGATGAATGTCGATTGTCTAGCTAGACATTCGAAATTTCATTACTTTGACTGCTATACAGTTCGTTTTTCGAATGTCGAGATGAATGTCGATTGTCTAGCTAGATATTCGAAATTTCATTACTTTGACGACTATATACAGTCCGTTTTTCGAATGTCGAGATGAATGTCGATTGTCGAGCTAAACATTCGAAATTTCATTACTTTGACGGCTATACAGTTCGTTTTTCGAATGTCAAGATGAATGTCGATTGTCGAGCTAGACATTCGAAATTTCATTACTTTGACGGCGATACAGTCCGTATTTCAAATGTCGAGATGAATGTCGATTGTCGAGCTAGACATTCGAAATTTCTTAACTTTGACGGCGATACAGTCGTAACTTCGAATGTCGGGATGAATGTCGATTGTCGAGCTAGACATTCGAAATTTCATTACTTTGACGGCCATACAGTCCGTATTTCGAATGTCGAGATGAATGTCGATTGTCGAGCTAGACATTCGAAATTTCTTAACTTTGACGGCGATACAGTCGTAACTTCGAATGTCGAGATGAATGTCGATTGTCGAGCTAGACATTCGAAATTTCATTACTTTGACGGCTATACAGTTCGTTTTTCGAATGTCGAGATGAATGTCGATTGTCGAGCTAGACATTCGAAATTTCATTACTTTGACGGCTATATATAGTCCGTTTTTCGAATGTCGAGGTGAATGTCGATTGTCGAGCTAGACATTCGAAATTTCATTACTTTGACGGCAATACAGTCCGTATTTCGAATGTCGAGATGAATGTCGATTGTCGAGCTAGACATTCGAAATTTCGTTACTTTGACGGCGATACAGTCCGTTTTTCGAATGTCGAGATGAATGTCGATTGTCGAGCTAGACATTCGAAATTTCATTACTTTGACGGCGATACAGTCCGTTTTTCGAATGTCGAGATGAATGTCGATTTTCGAGCTAGACATTCGAAATTTCATTACTTTGACGGCGATACAGTCGTAACTTCGAATGTCGAGATGAATGTCGATTGTCTAGCTAGACATTCGAAATTTCATTACTTTGACGGCTATACAGTTCCTTTTTCGAATGTCGAGATGAATGTCGATTGTCTAGCTAGACATTCGAAATTTCATTACTTTGACGGCTATACAGTTCGTTTTTCGAATGTCGAGATGAATGTCGATTGTCTAGCTAGACATTCGAAATTTCATTACTTTGACGACTATATACAGTCCGTTTTTCGAATGTCGAGATGAATGTCGATTGTCGAGCTAGACATTCGAAATTTCATTACCTTGACGGCTATATACAGTCCGTTTTTCGAATGTCGAGGTGAATGTCGATTGTCGAGCTAGACATTCGAAATTTCATTACTTTGACGGCGATACAGTCCGTTTTTCGAATGTCGAGATGAATGTCGATTTTCGAGGTAGACATTCGAAATTTCATTACTTTGACGGCGATACAGTCGTAACTTCGAATGTCGAGATGAATGTCGATTGTCTAGCTAGACATTCGAAATTTCATTACTTTGACGGCTATACAGTTCCTTTTTCGAATGTCGAGATGAATGTCGATTGTCTAGCTAGACATTCGAAATTTCATTACTTTGACGGCTATACAGTTCGTTTTTCGAATGTCGAGATGAATGTCGATTGTCTAGCTAGACATTCGAAATTTCATTACTTTGACGACTATATACAGTCCGTTTTTCGAATGTCGAGATGAATGTCGATTGTCGAGCTAGACATTCGAAATTTCATTACTTTGACGGCTATATACAGTCCGTTTTTCGAATGTCGAGGTGAATGTCGATTGTCGAGCTAGACATTCGAAATTTCATTACTTTGACGGCAATACAGTCCGTATTTCGAATGTCGAGATGAATGTCGATTGTCGAGCTAGACATTCGAAATTTCATTACTTTGACGGTGATACAGTCCGTTTTTCGAATGTAGAGATGAATGTCGATTGTCGAGCTAGACATTCGAAATTTCATTACTTTGACGGCGATACAGTCGTAACTTCGAATGTCGAGATGAGAATGTCGATTGTCTAGCTAGACATTCGAAATTTCATTACTTTGACTGCTATACAGTTCGTTTTTCGAATGTCGAGATGAATGTCGATTGTCTAGCTAGACATTCGAAATTTCATTACTTTGACGGCTATATACAGTCCGTTTTTCGAATGTCGAGATGAATGTAGATTGTCGAGCTAGACATTCGAAATTTCATTACTTTGACGGCTATATACAGTCCGTTTTTCGAATGTCGAGATGAATGTCGATTGTCGAGCTAGACATTCGAAATTTCATTACTTTGACGGCTATACAGTTCGTTTTTCGAATGTCGAGATGAATGTCGATTGTCTAGCTAGACATTCGAAATTTCATTACTTTGACGACTATATCCAGTCCGTTTTTCGAATGTCGAGATGAATGTCGATTGTCGAGCTAGACATTCGAAATTTCATTACTTTGACGGCAATACAGTCCGTATTTCGAATGTCGAGATGAATGTCGATTGTCGAGCTAGACATTCGAAATTTCATTACTTTGACGGCTATATACAGTCCGTTTTTCGAATGTCGAGGTGAATGTCGATTGTCGAGCTAGACATTCGAAATTTACATTACTTTGACTGCTATACAGTTCGTTTTTCGAATGTCGAGATGAATGTCGATTGTCTAGCTAGACATTCGAAATTTCATTACTCTGACGACTATATCCAGTCCGTTTTTCGAATGTCGAGATGAATGTCGATTGTCGAGCTAGACATTCGAAATTTCATTACTTTGACGGCAATACAGTCCGTATTTCGAATGTCGAGATGAATGTCGATTGTCGAGCTAGACATTCGAAATTTCATTACTTTGACGGCTATATACAGTCCGTTTTTCGAATGTCGAGGTGAATGTCGATTGTCGAGCTAGACATTCGAAATTTACATTACTAATAGCCATTATGATAGCCATACAGCCTGTTTCACGAATGTCGATTGTCGAGCTAGACATTGAATGTCGATTGTCGATTGCATTGCCAACTTCACACACATGCTATCGTCACATTCTCCAACTATTAAAATAATCGAAGACGTAATGTTTTTATGTTTGGAACATTTTTTTCACTAAATCATCATAATATTATTCTAGTTAGTTTTGTTTAATTGTGTTCAAATCAGTTTTTAAATTTTGAAAGACGCATTAACTTATTATACCCGAGATCATAGTGAAATAGTCGTCGCGATTTGTATAAAATCGTAACAAACAATATGATCAACTTAAGGATAATTAAACTGTTGACACGCTTCGTGTATGAATTGATGTTACACATTGTTTGTCACACGACATTTGATTCTCAATCGGTCATTGTTATCAATTGACGATTTCGAATAATAGGTGTGAAAATACGCGTATAATTATACATTCGTAACTTTTGGGACCAAATAATGTATTCGGATTACACCAGGTATTCGTAAAATCCGATTCGTATAACCGGGGTTCGTTGCAGTTGAAATATGTAGAGACGTAATCGGGACCGTAGATTTTATTCGGATAATACCGGGTATTCGGATAATCGGTGTTCGGGTAATCGAGGTTTTACTGTAATTAATTTAGAAACATCGAAAGACAAGCTATGAGTTTTGATTAACAGTTTTGTAACCATATGGGACCTGGTACTACCAAGGAACGATGGTAAAATATGAACTGCCCGCCTGTATTTGACTGAAATTCTGTTGTGAACGGGCGTCAAATACAACAAAAATAACAAAAAACATGGGAAATTCGTATGCTAAAGATACGACTTGGTTCAGTATGATGCAATCTCTTATACAATCTGACTAAAGTATTCGATCTTCCTTACGGCAAGATCTGATGACGGCCTAAACATTAAATTACGTATAACATATTTGTCTGCAACCATTTTTTGATTTTTTTAGTAATCCTGATCGATTCGGCCATAGTAGTATAGAAAATTTAATAAACACGCATGTCACATACGCGCTATCATTACATTTAGTTGCGTAAGAATAGGTGTTCGTGATAACTACAAGTCAAATATTGTTTTTGACTGCGGTTAAAAATAGAATCAGATCACTTTCAGAATTATGAAAGTAAGGCGCTGATTGGCACTTGAGGTGACCTTCTATAGGTCGTCTTCAGATCCTCATAGCGTAGCGGGTTTGAGGATATGATTTTAATCAGATTGTCTCTTATAAAGTCTATGATGATTAAACTCCGCCTATTTTATTGAGCACCGTCCCATTGCGGTAAATGATGACGTATTTTGCACCGCCCTAACCAGCGTTTGGTCACGTAGCGCACAAACTTTACTTATTTTCTCCATATCAGGGTTTTCGGCACATTTTATGCGATATATTTTTCAAATTTCAAATGAAATGCGGACATTTCATTGGACAAGAAATTAGGACAAACTGTAATATTTGTTTCATTACATAGAACATTGTAAGAATTTTGCATTAATTATCTTTTTGAACCGTATGAATAAATTAGAAATTGCCATTTGTTTATATCTTAGTTGTCTGTATATATGTATGCACTCGTTGTTCCACCTAAAAGTGATTGATTTACATAATGCAATATGTATACAATGAATAAGGTAAATATCAATAAATGAATATTGAAATATACAGTACATAGTCAATGGAAAAAAGAATGTCAATAGAATATCTGAGAGATTCACACCTACAAGTGTGCGCAAACAACACTACACACAGGCATGTATTCTGGAATAATTCCACTCTGGAGACAATCAAACATTTTTGATGAACACATATCAGTACGCACACATATATATTAAACAAATTCTCGCTGCTGGAAAAATAACAGTAAAGTTCCATTACATATTGAGCATACAGTTGATGAAGTGGCATGACATTTTTAAATCAAAGTCAACAGAATCCTGAAATATATCTCCAACTTTTATCAAAACTACAAAGTCTGCAGTGCATACTCATACAACAAGTGGTAATATTTTTCAACGCGGATGAGAAGCGTCACTGTTTTGTTAGTACAAAAAGTGATATATAGCTATAGGAACTTCGTTTCTGAAAACCTACTTTCTGATGATAGTTAAGGTTAAACTGATCGAATTAGTTCATCTTCAGAATACAGCGCAACCTCTCCAAAGCAACACCCTTTAGGAATAGCAAAATTATGTTGTTGAGAGGTTGTTGCTCTAGAGAGGTTAAATTAATAGTAAAATCGCGCAGTAAGAAAAATCATGTTGTTGTTGCAGGGAGGTGGTCGCAACAGAGGGCCGCTCTGGAGAGACTGTACTGCACTTGTATAGAAGTTTTCGCAAAATTGAATTTGATCGTTGATGTACTGACCTAGGCGTAGTCATAAGTGTTTCAACAGCTCTGGGGTATTGTTAGTGATATTTGGGGTCTTAATAAATTTGTATATTCAACTTTATTGTGTCTTTTTAAGCCAAACGATTCAGAATGTTCATGAGCTGTCTTTCTGACATATTTTGGGGGAAAGCAGTACAGATAATAGATTACACATTAATCAACCAATTTCAGCTATATTCTGCGGTAATGAAAAAAAAACATCTTATAAAGTATATCTTAAATGGCTTGATGCATTTGGTTGGAATGAAAACTTATTCCCTGGATATTCTAGCGTGCAAAACATTCATACTTTTCAAGACGTCTCAGCGAGCAACAACATAATACACAACGCCCGACGCTTTACCGACTCAAATTTCACACAGCGGTTACTTCCCTTGATCAGTACATAAAGCGTAACGTAACCGTTGCGAGGAGTTTGTTACCGACTATTGTAGCGCGGAGCACTTTTTTCATGACAATCGGCTTATCCCTGTCCAAAAATCCATGCAAAGATGATTGGTTTATTGTTTGAGAAAAACCTGTGGAAAATTTTTCATGACCTTAATAATTTATTCAAGGTGAGTACTAATGATCGTTGGTGAACACCAATCATGCCATCAATATAATAATTATGCATTCACACGAAGAAGCATATACTGGACTCCACAAGCAAATCTACTCAGTAAAGCTGTGAACAAAGACCACCCTATGGAAAGACAAAATTTGGCTTTTATTTACAGTTGGCCTTCATTTGGAGGTAAATTTATTTAAAAAAAGGTCTTTATTCACAGGGTTGCATTTATTCGGAGGTGGCTGCTAGCACATATTTGACTGTATTTCTAATATTGTCCAGGACTCCAGGCAGCTAGGATATAATCATATTGGTTTCTATAGCTATGCTTGCAACTACTTATTTGGCTCGATGTATTGCGCTTTGTTACTTCCCTTTGTTCTAAATGCACATTAATATCTATTCGTTGCCATATATTTTGCAAAGGGTGGTCTTTGTTCACAGCTTTATATGCATATCGGATACTAAACGTTTCCACTTAGTCTACCAAAATCCCACCTTTAAGGTAAGAGTACAAAATCTGCAAAATAATTAATGGATGGGATGAGATTTTTGGAACACAGTATTATGTATATTACTTAATCGGGAATATAAATATTTTATCCCTATTATGTGCGTGTGTGTGGGGGAGGGGTGATACATCATTTTGTTTCTAAAAGGTCCATGCGTTCGGTTCAGTAAATATATTGGAATGACAGGCACCAGTTATATATTACAATTTATTAAAAGAATGTATTACAACGTAATGATGGATACTTGATAATTTAATAAATGTAACGTTACAAAGGTCACAAAGGTCAAAGACAAAATGTGACCTTGGTTGGCAGGTATATATAGCCGTCTATGCTATACTCCATAAAAAAGCAACACTATTTGCGGTTACCAGGCAAGCGTAAGCGTATATTTATTTGTGCAAGTAAGTATATGTGTAAGTACAACTGACAGTTTACATTGATGAACAGCTCTGTAATAAATGATGGCACAACATTAATGCACCGTTTATGCATGAACATATAGAACAATATATTAAACATTGATTGTATATAACATCAAATGATATTACCAATTGCCCTTTTAAAAATGTAAGTATCAAATTTCATCCAAATTGATAACAATAATATTCAAAATTCAATTTTTGAGTCCTCAACTGCAAGCAACGGTGGCTACCTAACCACAAAAAAAACCTTATGAGGGAAATATGGAGGTAAGGGCTCCAGGCTAAACAGTATAGTGGCCTTTAACACTTGGACTCAACACAGTCTAAACATTTAACATTTCTAGTCATATATAATGATCATTTTACATGCGTATGAGAACTATGTTCACAACAATATCGATAAAACTACGCAATATATTTGAACAAAAACATTTATCATTGGTTTATCACTGAAACCACATAACAATGCGAACTAGCTGCTGAACCACAAACCCAGAAATTTATTTAAAATGTATAATTTCAATGGTGAGATGGAAGTAGGAGATTCCATCCTATAAACAGTGATGTGACCGTCATTACCCTGACTCTAATTGTCAATATATCACTAAACATGACTGTGTCAAGAATCCATTATGCACATAGAAAATATACTTTTTTAAGATAACAATTTACTATGTAAACAAGCACTCACTGATGAAGAGACGATAAACCAACTTGAATAATCACAAAATCACATATATACACACACAATATCACATAATATAATGCCATTATCACATATAAACACACAATATCATATACATATGAGCACCCACAATATCACATATATATATGCACCCGCAATATCACGTATGCAACTGCAATACCACATGTATATTGACAATATCACATGTATACACCCACAATATCACATACATATGTGCATCCATAATATCACACATATATGTGCACCCACAATATCACTTATGTAACTGCAGTATTACATATATAATGACAACATCACATATATAATGACAATATCACATATACATCCACAATAGCACTTATATATGTGCACCCACAATATAACTTATATTTTTGCACCCACAATATCACATAATATATATATGTGCACCCAATATTACATATACAATCACAATATTACATATACACCTACACTAGCTCATATATACAACCACACTATCATATAAACAACCACAATATTACATATACAATCACAATATTACATATACAATCACAATATTACATATACAATCACAATATTACATATACAATCACAATATTACATATACAACCACAATATTACATATACAATCACAATATTTCATATACAATCACAATATTACATAAGCACCAACCGAGTGTATATACAAGAACAAAATAAATGTAGAACGATCACTTCTCAAGACAAAAAGCACATATTGTCTTAAAAACAATGTTGTATTTCAATCACCATATTTATCATTGAAAACTAAAAACATTTTGAAAACCACAAAAAATAACTTCAGTATAGTTCAATTTTTAGGTCAGCAATGTTATTGTATACATGGAAGATCCCATTTGCAAATGTTTAGGTAACACGAATACTATTGTAATATGCTATAGAGTAATCTATGACACATTGATATCACTGTCCTCTGTGGCGCAGTTGGTAAAGCATAAGTTTAGTGAATCTTGAGGACTGCGTCTGATGTTAGACAACATTTTTATTTTTTAACTTTTTTTCATTTTTAATAAAAGTTAACTTTTCATATATCGATAAGAAAATTATGTTTAAAAGTGTTTTTTATATTTGTATTGTTTCGTGAAATTATGAAAATAAAATAACCTCACATGGGTTATTAGCATTTATAATATTATTTTAATTGTGGTGTAATTATATAATAAGTAGACACCTGTTTAGAAGTTTACTATATTATAGTATTTGAAATTATTTTTGCATTCGGGAATTCGTGCAATAAAATGTATAAAAGAAATAAAAACGTTGAGAAATACATCAGAGAACAAATACATTTCTAAAATTCTTTCACTTTTCTATTTTGAAATACAAAAAGGTATTATTCAGCGTGTATACATACATGTAACAAGAACAAACATATTCAAATGAGTAAATTATAATAAAAAAATGTATAATTGTAAATAATAATTAAAAAAAGTGCCATTGACTGAGTTCGAACCACTCACATCTGCTCCATGTAGAATGTCATGTATGTACATGCCACCTTATCCAATACACCACGATTCTTGTTCACCTGAACGATACTTTACTACGGATTTAAAATTTTGGCAATCAATTTACAGTGATTACCTTTACAATGGTATCGTCCAATATTCGACCTTGACTATATAAAAATTGAACTATATTCGACTATGTGTTAAAAACTACATTACGCAAAACAAATCACATTCTGTATAATATATACATAATATATAAACGGGTAAATAAGACGTTTACTTGTATGCGCTGCCTGGTAGAATGACCACTTACACGTCGTTTCATACTTCACTGACCATCCCATCACGTGTTTTTATCACCCTTATTAATATGTTACGCGTAAAGACAAACAGTTCACGCTATACTATCGAAACGCGTGAAATTTTCATTATTCGGAGGTCATTTTATTCTGAATAATCAATGACGACCTTTATTCATATGGTAGCTTGTATTCGGGTGGCCGAAAACACATGCTTGACTGTATATCTACTCACTACGTGTATGCCTTAAACTCATACGTGTAATGGTACTTGAACTCTTGTTAAATGTGCAAGGCTTCAAACATAGTCACGTGATTTTTATTAATTGTTTCAAAAGGCCCCAGTTCCACACAAAGGGGCTCGGTTCTAATATTTTAAAGGTAGTAAGGTGACGGTTTTGTCAAAATTGATGTGCCGAATCCCTTTGGATCCACACAAAAAAGATTTTCCTCAGACTCAATTTATCTATAAAGTCAACCATTTCTTATGTTTTAATGTACGAAATTCAGAAAATGGAACCAAAAGAAGGCACAGTTGCTGTCTAATAACAATTTCCCACAATTTCAATACAACTATATTCTCTTGATATGGTATAATTCAATAAAATTGATTTGAGTCTTTTATTGGGAATTTGGAATTTGATGTTCGAGCATACAATGTAAAATAAAGATATTCAACTATGATATGGTATTGTAGACAACAGTTTGAACCTATGATATATCGAAAAAAGCATGATATCTTATTCATATTGTTAGTATTTATTATTTAATTATTAAAATTGCTCGAAAGATGGGAAAGGTTCATCCGTAAGTAGGCCTATGAGAAAAGTCTATCTAGTTGAAACATACTTTTATGTGTTAATATTACATACATTGAATTGTTTTGGAGTACATGTAGTCATATTCAACTAATTCGGATGATTACGATATTGTATGTGGATAGTTTGAGCCAATGAGAGTCCACAGATCATTTAGACGAGAATGAAAATCGGCTCCAGATCTACGGCTTACATTAAACAAGCATCACCAGACAAGTCCATCTAAATATCGACCTATAAAATATATTGAGTGACACTGTAAGAATAAGTTTATTCGGTTGTAAACAATGTAATTCAGACAAGCTCTAGTCTATGACTCTATGGGGATATAAACGGAACATTATACAATAAAACATTTATCTATCTAGTCAAGACTCCATGACGACAAGTAAGATAAATCGTTTTAATGTATTTGTTTGATGATAAGTTTTATGTCTGAATGATTTCGCAGGTCCGTAGGAAGCTATGTCAGCTTTTAAATTGATTAGCCCCCATTGTCATAGTCCCTCCCCCCGTTCATAGGGCCCTGTTTCGATTGAATAACAAACAAAATCCGATTTAAAACGTACACATCACATCAAACGACGCATTTCTCTACGTCAGCAAAACATCAACCATTTAAAAAATTCTACAAATAGATATTTTATCTCTTGCACGAAAGTAAGGTAAATGAGGAAATGTAAGTTCCTTTAATGTCGACATTACCTGAAAAATTGCTTCTGAAATCTATAAAAAGATAGGATCCGTCATATTATATAATATAGATCTATATATATATTATATGAAAATATTTTCTCGGTATATCTAAAACTTAAAATGTATCGTGCATGGTATGAGTCTTAATGCTTATAGATTCTAAAATATATGTTGCATTATTCTAATATGAACTTCATTTCTACATTCATTGTACTGGAGGAGCAGTGATGTAGGGGTAGAACATCGCACTGTTAACCTGAATGTGGCAGGTTCGATACCCGTCAGTGGCGGAATTGGACCGGAACCTTCACAATCCATTCTTTCAGCGCGAGTCTGGTCAGAATTGAGGAATCGGTCTCCGAGAGTATTTTAGAAGTTGTCAAAACTAGCTCTACAATCGATGTAAAATAAAAAGGTTTAAACTATTCTTTTTGAATTGCTCCAGGTTTTCTGGTAATCAATTGTTGAAGAATAGGGTTTCTACTATTTCAATAGAATGTTATAAATTCTTGACTCGGCTCATCTTGACTGACTTCGTCAAAAGAGGAAACACATTGAAGGACACCATTGCAGTGAAAATGCTGACAGCCCTCCACAGACGCCATTTTAAGAATTTAGCTTATTTATATGGAGTTTTATGGAGTCATATGAGGCGGACAGTTCACCTAAGCATCGTTCCTGGGAAGAGCCAGTACTAGATTCCTATCCTCCGTAAGAAACTGCCTACTTTCTCACATAAAGAGACAAATAGTCGGTAGCGGGGCTGGAACCCACGACCCTTTATCAGTGAGAGGTCACGGTGATTTGAAGTCAGCGACATTAACCACTCGACCACGGAGACGGGTCCAAGAATTTAGTATATAAGCAGTAATACTTATTACAAATGTACTTATCATGATTGTGATGTCAAATCTCACTCATATGAAATGATGATAGATGTTCTGATGTACTGTAAGCAAACTACTTTCATGGAAAACCTTACGCAGCATGCGCTTGTATACATCTTACAGTATTACCTTTTTATTGCTGTGTTCACAATAGTACAACATCGGAGCCAAATTGGTGCGATATTTTCTATCGCCAACATTTGCGTCCTTATTCAAAACAACAGCGAGGATATATTGCATAACATGAAATACATAAGTGCTTCAAATTGCATTAGAAACATAAATCTAAACAATTTGCTTACTTACAGAACGAGCCGAAGAATATCATTTTTGCTCAGAACAGAATGTCTGTGAAGTTGGCAGCCCAGCAGCCTAGCAGCCCAGCAGCGTGAAGTTGGCAGCCCAGCAGCCTAGCAGCCCAGCAGCGTGAAGTTGGCAGCCCAGCAGCTTAGCAGCCCAGCAGCGTGAAGTTAGCAGCCCAGCAGCCTAGCAGCCCAGTAGCGTGAAGTTAGCAGCCCAGCAGCCTAACAGCCTAATATATTTCTACAGTTAAACTGCACAACAAATCATGCAAAAACTTAAAAACGCATGAAGTAATAACATTATGTTGCTGTCATGTTTATTAGAAGACAAAAATACGATTTTTATCGATTTTGTGAATCTGGCAGTGTTGCGGCCGCATAGCGGACTATTATAGTCAAACATATAAAATGCACAAGAAATCCGGCTAAACACTTACGAATCGATGATATAATTCGATTTTATTCCTTTTGTGCGTGAAATTAGACGCTGCTAGCTGCCAACTTCACAATTCCACATTGAAAAAAAATGAAAATCATATATTTTCAGTTAATTAATGTCCAAACAACAGACTGACATTATTTTATGCATTCTGGAGTATTTTTCTTGATTTGTTGTGAAGTTAATCTGTAGAAATATATATTACGCTGTTACGCCGCTGGGCTGCCAACTTCACGCTGCTAGCAGCGGCTAATTCCACTTTGAAAAAAAAAGAAGAAAATCATATATTTTCAGTTAATTAATGTTTAAACAACAGACTGACATTATTTTATGCATTCTTAAGTATTTAGCTCGATTTGTTGTGAAGTTTATCTGTAGAAATAAATATTACGCTGTTACGCTGCTGGGCTGCTAACTTCACGCTGCTAGCAGCGTCTAATTTCACGCACAAAAATGTTTTGAAAAATCATATATTTTCTTTTAATTAACGTTCAAACAACATACTGATATTATTTTATGCATTCTGAAGTATTTTTCTTGAGTTGTTGCGAAGTTTATCTGTAGAAATATATATCACGCTGTTACGCTGCTGGGCTGCCAACTTCACGCTGCTAGCAGCGGCTAATTCCACATTGAAAAAAAAAAAGAAAATCATATATTTTCAGTTAATTAATGTCCAAATAACAGACTGACATTATTTTATGCATTCTGGAGTATTTTTCTTGATTTGTTGTGAAGTTTATCTGTAGAAATATATATTACGCTGTTACGCTGCTGGGCTGCCAACTTCACGCTGCTAGCAGCGGCTAATTCCACTTTGAAAAAAAAATGAAAATCATATATTTTCAGTTAATTAATGTTTAAACAACAGACTGACATTATTTTATGCATTCTTAAGTATTTAGCTCGATTTGTTGTGAAGTTTATCTGTAGAAATATATATTACGCTGTTACGCTGCTGGGCTGCCAACTTCACAAAAAGAAACAAAAAATGAAAAAAATGTGTAAGTTCTCATCTAATGAACGTTAAAGGAATACAATCGAATTATATCATCGATTCGTAACTGCTGGGCTGCTAACTTCACGCTGCTGGGCTGCTAGGCTGCTGGGCTGCCAACTTCACGCTGCTGGGCTGCTAGGCTGCTGGGCTGCCAACTTCACGCTGCTGGGCTGCTAGGCTGCTGGGCTGCCAACTTCACTGACATCAGAACAGACACGTAAATTTAATTTATTTTCATCAAGTTCAAACTCTTTGTATTTTTTAAATGATTTATTACGCTTGTCCAGAAAGTTCAGAAACCAGGTAACCAAGAGACATTCTACAAATCAAAGTTCTGAAGGCACTGGTGTTGTTTGGTATCACAAAGTAGTCAGAAACTGAATATTAAGACCCATGTCCGCAAAGTAGTTCAGTAATTAATTTTAGCACACATCAAATATTCATACGCCATTCTGTCGTCTTGATGAATTAGTTTCGTTTTACATATTGTTGCTGCTGATTCATATCATAATCGGTTACGATTTTGTCGAGTCATCTGATTTTTACTTAAGTGCATATTTATGATAACTTTTGCTTGAATGTATGTCATTGAATTGTAAAGTTGGAACTACTTTCGCAGGCGGAAAGTTAGACTGGGGAAACTCTTCGGTATGTAGTGAAAAATTCCTGACCGAATGTTGAAAACTATCTACATTACCATTCGTTCCGAATAACGAAATTTGTAAATCGTTTATATGATTTCTGATATAACGCCAAGTGTGTGTAATATTGAGCATGCACGTTATGAGTGCCAAACAATTTATTGTCGGTTCATCCATGTGTCGTAAATGACATCCTCTCATTTTTGGAATTTGATAATTCCTTTGCTATCATCGACTTACAAAAATGCCGTGAGCTCCATAACTGCCATGGTTCCCGTTCCCACTCTCACTCTATTGTGTGCGGTAAGATAGGGTTAGGAAACCAACTAGTTTAGCATAAAATAGTTCTACTTTCGGCTTTCGTTCAGTAGGTCAGTAATTTCTCTGCAGAAGTATGCATGTAATTACATTAATCTACTATTGATGTATGTCTTATATGTGGCTTTTTGACATGATATGTAAATCAGTGTTAAGGTTTATATCCACAACGCGTATCGATCGATACTATCGGCTAGAGCTATATATAGTTGGATAAATTCTAAAAATAGAATGTGGGGTTTTCCCGTCGAAGTGCAGAGAACAGAACGACAGTACACATACATTTGCGAAGAAATAACAGTTATTGTGAAGTTCGCAATTATTATGTTGGTTCACAGTGTGTGAAGGGTATTTTGATGTTAAGACAGAAGGATCGTAATGGAACTGATGAAATCGTGTGATGTCGGTATATTCCGTAGTGAGATCGGCAAATGTCCCCGTATAACGGCTCGTTTCCGAATAGCTATAGTTTTTTACAATAAACTTTTACTTTCACTTCAAAACCTGTCATATAGTCCAACATCATGATATCAAGTTTGAATATAATTCCCATACCAATAACATATTTTTTCTGAAAAAAAATCTTAAACTACGATTAATCAATCGATAGTGGTTTATGTCAGTTTTGTTCCGAGTTAGGAACTAAAACATGGAAAGTCGAAAAATTCTTCAAAACCAAATTATCACTGAAAGAATTATATAGGTCGATTTTAATTCGTTTCTAACACTGTAGTGTGCATTTGAAGTGATATGTGATCATAATCAAGATATATTATTAAAATGGAGCGTTTTGAAGAGCTTTTCGGTATGTATTAAATCAGTAAATACGACAGCAACAATGCTTATTTTGGTACCGATGGATTCGGAAAAAATATAGGCTGGATAATGGGCTACATAATAAACTTGAAACATCTGATTACTTAGATAACCATCATGTTTGGTTGATGGAATTTAGCACATGAATATCAGAATATGTACATAAATAGATGGCAATATTGAGATGGTGTATGTTAATTCCTAAGCATGAATATCCATGAACTGAACCTTCTCCTAACTGTCATTGTTGTGTTGTCAGCAACACCATGGCAGTGACTTGTCTCATATGAAAAAATCAAATTCCGACAGTACTTTCAGTACTTTGATTAGTTAATGATAATATTAGTATTGACCATGAAATAAGCTATGACAGACTCCATTAGACCATGTATTCAAAAGTTTGTCACACATACATTGCCAGATACAAACCAAATATACTCCAATATTTCTCCGGAGTGCTTTTTTGGTGAAAATTACAAATTCGACTCTTGGCATGGAATCGATGTACGTAAACATATAAGAATTACTAACACGCGTTTTGTGTGTGGTACGTACGGAAGTTGTTTGTTGTGCTTCTTACCTCAACAAATGACATGTAAAGTAGGCATACCCTGGAACGGAAGCATCTCGAATAGCAATCTAATTGCTATCATTTTAATGCCTGAATCAATTAATGAAAGCCCTGTAAAATATTCACGAAATATCCCGCTACTTACTCAAAATACAAATTTCAGGATTTGCTAAACCTGCCGATTTCGGCTCAGAAAGTATTTGTCATTTTCACTACTCGACCCTTTCGGGATCTGTTAAAACCAAAAACATCGCGGAAAAATGACATCAAATAAAACAGTGAAATGGTTATTATTGCTCATGCTATGTTCATTTTTGCGATATCAAGTTTATCCTATCTAAATATCAATGTTATGCTGCTTTGATAGGCAGCGTGCGCTCAGTTAAGTTCTCAGACGAATCGGAAATATCGTTATCCTCAAATCGACATACAAATACCGACGTGCGCGTGGGTAAAGAGTCATTTTGGAACGCACGTTCTTCTTCGACTTTTCGACAATAATTGTTTTTACTAGTGATAAAACGCATTTTTGTTGTATGAAAACCAAGACACAACAGTTTCTTGACATGGCACTTTTTAACTATGAAACAATGTATTTTACCTTACTCTTAAACAATGATTCAATGGGTGATATAGTGAAAGGCGCTGGCTACTAAACGAAAGATCGTGGGTTCGAATGTCGGTTCTGCTTCTCGATATTTCTCAGGGACACCTTTTCAGAGTCCCCATTTCAACTACCGAGCCAATTTCTTTAAAATCACCGAATTATGGAAGATGCGTGTATCTAATAAGGAGCTAGGAAAAGCTATTCGAAATAAGAGTAGGGATATAAATGCCTGGTTCTCCTGTATCTTATTTCACCTATCTCCGGGCAGATCTGAAATGACATTTGCTGTCCAATGGGCCGTTAAACAACATATAAACATAATTACATAAACAATGATTCACTATTCTTGATTATTGATGGTGTTAAAGATAATAAACAACGAGTAGATGTTACAGTCACGCTGACAAAATAACACTTGAGTAACAATAAACAATACACATGATGATGTTAATGAATTGGAAATAATGAAAGTAAAGCAAATCAACGAATTTAAAGTAATATTAAACATAAGGTAGCTAATAGGAGCAACGATTAATAACTAATACTCAATTTTCATTGGTCAACACAACATTTATTAGCCAACCATATTACTTGTAATCAAGTAGCATAGCAACCACCGTGCTATGGATTAAACAACCCGTACCATGGAACTTTAACACTCATAGGAAATAATTGTTTCTAACTAATTCTAAAAATCAAACGTCAGAAAATATATTACTATGTCACAGTTTGGTTTTAACCATGTATCGGGTTCGCGTCCTACACCAACCCTTGACCGACCGCCCCAATCTCCGTTGTAGGTAGTGGTAGTTATAGGGTACATCTTAGCACAGTAGTGACTGTAAGACCTTGTCACGTAGTGCACTCTAAATACTAACACCTTGCGCACGTTACTCTCTTTTTATTGTTATGGTAATTGACCTTGGTGAGTGACCAATCGATGTCGAGACACCAATCATAACTTGTGTAATGATAGATGGCTTGAACATCGATTGTTCATCGTTGTTTAACTTTGTTAGTAAAATATATTGTTGTAATATATTTTGCAGGTAATTACCATATATATCAATATATATTTCTTATACTTTCTTTTGCAATTTGGGTTGTCCAAATGTAAAGTTAATACTTATATTAGTATGTTTATACCATGTTTTAAACCGTCCGCCAATCCGTCATTGTCGTCATTTTACATGGTGATGTTCTTTTTATATATACATGTAATCATAACTCGTGCAATGAAAGATGGCTTGAACATCGATTGTTCATCGTTGTTTAAATTCGTTTGTAAAATATATTGCTCTAATATATTTTGCAGACTTGTTGTTGTTTCTGCAATAATACACTTGCGGTGAGAACTACACGACTCTCAGATCGAAGGCTGTCTGTATGATACCAACTAATACACACTACAGACAGACCTGGGATACAGGAACTAGACCTGTGACACTATACGAAATACAACGTTAGAGAGATATGCGTCTAACATTTCAACAAAACTGATGAGAGGGACAACATAGAACCACTTTGCCGTTACAATCATTACAATGACAGTCTGATATCTCGTCTCTGCAGGCTTTAAATTCAAACATATTCATACAAGTTTCTAAGAAATCTCAATGCTCTGCTTAACGTAATAAACCGAACTCTTCACGAATTTTCTTGTTAATAAAGCAGCTGTATACGTTATATTGATGTTTTCAGGCGACAATTTGGACTTCATTGTGACATAATGAGTAACAATGTTAAATCCAAAAAAATATTTCTTACAGTTTTCTGATTTTGAGTGTTGTGGTGTAGAGTTAGAATCCTTCATAATTGAGCTATTGTGTCTGTCTAAAATCCGTCTATAAACAGTTTGGATGTTTTTATTTGATATCTCTCTGATTTTCTGAGAGGAGAACGGGATGACTTACTTTTTATTTCACGGTGACTTATTTCAGTACAATTCATCACATTGACTCGATAAGAACAATCTACATGTGCTAAGAATTAATGTAAGGGTATATAATTTCTATGTGTAAAAAGTGTGTTCTATTACTGGGAGGGACGGAATCGAATCTGCATTTGGATTAGTTTGTTGTTTTTGCCAACGTCTAGATAACGGTAAGTGTTCCAGTGTTTCGATATGTCTACGTCATAAAGTAGTGATAGTTTTGAAATATTCATGAACCGTGTTGATGATTATTGCTTATTTGGATTAAACAGCAATTTTTTCAGTAATATATACGGCGGCAGATTCACCCAACCAGTTTTTTGGTCGTTACAAATCGCCGAGTTACAAATCCAGCAAACTGGCCACGGTCTCGGCCCCGTGTTGATGTGGTATACATGTAATTTGAAAAGTGGTTACACCATGTGAGTTGAATATATTTCTGTTTATGTGTCCTTTTGTGCGTTCTGAGGTAACTTAAAATAACAGCACACCAAAGATTACGAATATCGTTCAAATATCATTCAAATAATTGAAATCGTCTTTTAAATGGGATTTTGTTTGTCTGAAATTTTCTTGAGGGAACCTTAATCGAAACCTTATTGTCATTTAATTTATTAAAGTGTGCAGTATTTGTCCCAACTAAAACTTTGTTATTCAACCAAAGCGAAGTCAATTTTTTTCATAATAACGTATGTAAACAATATAGAATAAACTTTCCCCGTGATTATACGTCTACTCTATTGCTTTACTGATGCTTTATTGGGTTTAAAAATTGTATACAAGTACCTTTACTTATGTCGTATAACTTCAGGCCGCCAGGCCCCTAGGCCGTCAACTTCACAGACATCATTAACTTGTATAGTTTGTTTTAATGAACATATTGTACACGTACGATACAATACGTATCGCCATACGGGAAGTCCGATGTGAGATACGTATCGCAATATTGGTGGTCCTATATATGCAAAACGTATCGCAATATGTGTGGTTCTATATGCAATTACGTATCGCGATACGATTAGTCCAATACGCAATACGCATTGCGATATTGGTGGTGTTAAACGCAATATGTATTGCGATATTGGTGGTGTTAAACGCAATATGTATTGCGATATTGGTGGTGTTAAACGCAATATGTATTGCGATATTGGTAGTCAGATAAGATATGCTTGATACGCAATACTAACAGTCACAGATTTTAGTCCCATATAGTTGTCCGAACAATTGTCAGAGTTCAGCTTCAATGACCATGCCTGGACAAGGTCCGATGAAAAATGTCTTAGCTTAGATTAAGCAGTTTGGTTCATTATTGGTCTTGCTTATCTCCGACAACAGTAATGTCAATAACATCGTTTGTTGAACAATATTGCACATTGTTACATTATTCAAAATTTGGCATTCTACGGGGTTACCATTTCCGTAATCGTCTTTTATCAGTTTCAGGCTGATTTTCTTTCAATAAAGTTCAATACGTGGCTGTAGGAATAACATGGAAGGTTATTAATATGAGCTGACAGAACGTCATACAGTGCGAGATGTTGACAATCTCTGTGGGCTGGTAGACATTAAACAAAGTTACAAATATCGAACGTCTTATATTAGCAATCCATGCAACATTTTCTTGGGCATATATCTCCTGTTTTCAGGTTAATGATCTAGTAACCGCACACCGTGTGTTTGTGAAACTGTCATTTACTAAATTAATGGTAAATTTTGTGATTAGGCCGTTCTCAAAAAATGGGTTTACTAAAATTTCAGCTGTAGGTTGGAAATCAGGATGTTTGGACACATTGTCATTATATGTGCCGACAATGAAAAGCTTGAATAAAAATAAAAATAACTTTTTGGGGTCGGGGATTTTTGAATGAGTGGGTCGTGTAACAAGTCAGGTCAAGTAAGATATTTATTGACATAAATATAAAACCTGTTTGTCGTCAAATAAATTTTAAAATTGAACAAATTGAATACATAAAATATTATATAGTGCATTCTTCCTACAACAGCTACCAATGAAAATTGCAAAAATGGCTGTTGTAAGGAAGTGGCTGTTGTTGAGAGAGTGAAAATAGAGTAAAACGTTAGTTGGGATTGCTAGTACATTGGTAGTAAAAGGGAGGTGGTTGTTGTTCGGAGGTGACCGTTCATGGAGGTATATGTAAATATATGATTACAAGTGACATAGTGCTAGTATTACAATACAGTACAACCTCTGTAGATCAACACCCTGTGGGAGCTGCAAATATTGACTGTTGTTTAGAGATTGTTGCTCTACAGAGGTTAATTAAATCAATTGTAAATATCAGCTTGGGGAAATTTTGAAGGTGAAAACATGAAAACATCTATTATTAAAGAATATTTATCAAATTTTACTCTCCACAGGCAAAAATCCCAACATTTTACGGACGGCCTTTTATGAAAATTATGTTTCGCAACAAGAATGATTTCTCACGCTAATTCACCCAGGGATTTTGTTATATGATCACTTAAAATTTAATTGAGTTTTGAATGAATATTTGTCGCGTTTTTCACCTGTAAATGGACTACAAAATATGCATTCTTATCGCAGCTGATGAATCTTAATTTGAACAAAAATGAATCAATACTAGCGGAACGTTACAATTTGTACAACAAAATGCAAAAGGTGCTTGAACATTTGTCGAAGAATGAACAAGGTCTTCATCGTTTAAAACCAACACCTGACTCGTAAAACTCTTCAAATATGTTCCATTCTAAGGCGCCATGACGGTTCAAGCGCTTATGGGACAATAGGGAAGTCGGGGAACTACTTTATTGAGAATTTATAGATGTTACTTTAATTGAGCGTTATCATAGATTTTGTTTTATAGTAGTGTCACCCCTATATATTGACAGGACAAGCCAAGTTGGCTTATGATACTTATCTTTGGTGCGTAAAGTACCTCCCGAATCCTTTTTTGTCGCCTGGCTGAGATGGGCCTTCGGTAACCATTATTTAACTAGCTGGTGGCTCACCAACCGACCGTAACAGTTCTAACCCAGTCTCCACCGGGGTTCGAACATTTTATCTCCCGCTCCGAAGGTGGACACCCATACCACTCGACCACTGTTGTGCTTTTAATATCAATCTATACTTCTTTGTTTGTCGTTCGTGCACACAATAACTGCGTTTCTGATTCAACTTCACTATTAGATTTAAGTCGTATATAATCGAGAGTAAATTGCATCAACGCAAAGTCCATGTTCTGTCTTCAAATGATTTATCACACCGACAATCAATAATCAGCACTGAATTGTTACAAAAAAGTTGTAGTTAAAGAGAAAAAATAATTTGAAATGAAATGACAATTGTTTTTAAAAACCAAAGCGTTTAAAACGACGCAGACATATCAAATTGTAATAGCGTTTGTGTTTCTTGTAACAGAAGAAAACGGCAATGAACTGAATTTATTACAATAACAGAAAGTCTTTTGTATTGCTACAAGGAAGAAAGAAAGCGGAAGACAGAAATAAAAAAACCCTGTTTTTTAATGTGGCAGAAAAACCAATCGCACGAGGAATGCCACGTGCACAAAAGAAACAAGCCACACGGGGATCAGTTACAACAGAGGACCTCATAAGTGTCTTATTTAATTCTGATCCGTGTGTTTTTGAATGAGTCAACGGAAAATTACGGGCGCAGTGTAACTCCTAAATATATCTTGTATCAAAATGTTATACGACTATACCCCCAGCAGAGCTATTCAAAAAGAGTCTAGAAGACACTTTTCAATAACCCAACTTTCACGTGGACATTATCCTTTATCGTCGTATAAGTCAGATACACGTACTCGTATTTTCTTCAAAAATGTCTTCTTACAGACGCTAAGAAGACGGTTTCCTTAGACAAACAACCATTTTATCCTCGGCTTCGCCTCGGACAAATTGGTTGTTTATCTAAGCGACCCGTCCTCTTACGTCTGTAAGAAGACACTTTTGAAGAAAAACTCGTACTGTATCTATTACATAATTATATTCCTGTGTATTCCTGTCGGTTTGAATACATATAAATTAAACCTGTCATGTCATTTCAATGGCTTGAACAGTCTAGACGTACTTCTCAATATACTAGGTACTGATATACAGGGTTATGTTCAATACTCAATTTGTACATATGCATGTTTTGATACCTAGCGTAATTCAAACCAATAGTATCACCATGTGTGTTTCACGTATATCATTGTTGGATAACCCCAGTCTTGTTTGTGCTACTAGTCCTGAATAAGATTTGATTGGGCGTTTTTTTTTGTCAATCTACAACCATAGCTAGTTGGACTTCGTTATAGTTGGTATTCATATTATTCAGACATGTCGTTGGCTTATTTCTACACACACTTGTGTCATATTTTTCCCATTTTGAGAAAATCGCATTTGAAGTTAGGCGCAAATAGGCGAGTTACGGGTTTGAGGAATTTGGATTAACCCTATTAAGTTGAGATCTAGAAGTTTATTGTAAATAGTTCATCGAAATGATACCAAAATCACAATATCGATCGCCAAACATTGAGTTACGGGGTTGTGAAAATAAGTCATGATGTCCAAATATGACCTTCTTCATGGCATTTCAATGACTGACAGTTCAATTATCAACAACATATACACGTATATTGTGACATATACATATATTTTGAAATGTTTCAAGTGATATGCTATACAGTCAGTATGTTTGTCCAACGCAAGGAGTGTACTAATTGACGTTGATCGGACTAATTGTTACTTTCACAAAATACTATTATCATTTATTCCAATTTAACAGATTCATGATTCAGCCAAATTTTCATTTCGGACTAAAACGGTGTCTTGAAATTGTGGTATAATACAAATGTTTACACTTGTTGGTTTCATCTCTGCTAGGACTTCTATACGTGTATATAAGTCCTTGATCTCTACAACAGACAACACGATGTTTACAGTATTATTCCAGTGTCTTCAGATCTAATTCATGTATGTAATTATATCATTTATTTATATATAGACTTTCTCGTAGACAAAACGTCAACACCAATTTATTGTCTGGGCACAACACTTACTGCATAAAAGTACACGGTATATACAGACGGCTATCTGATATCATATTTATAATTTTTAGAGACAATAAAACACATAGCAAGGCCTTACACCAAGGATTGGTTTGTACAAAGCTCTATATAACACAATTTCTTTGATCAAAGAAAAGTATAATACACTTAAAAAGCTCTTAGTCACAAGAGCAATGAAATATTAACATGTTTCACGCGACGTGATTCCGGACAGAAAATAGTAGTTATAAAAGTAAATTAGTAAATGAATTACACGCAAAATTAGACGAAGAGGTTATTCATATCATATATTTATATGTATCACGTACATCTACCGTCAGTTACACTAAACAAAACGAAGGTGTACTAGTTGTGACAAAAATTGTTTAGCAAGTTAACTTATTTGTATCATTAAACTAAATGTAAATTAAATTGTTAAATGATTGCCTTGGACGTGTTTACATAATTGTCGCTCTAAAACGTAATGATTTACTTTGGGAGAAGATGATTAAAATGGCTGTAGGAGATCTTAAATAAAGTCTTATTCTAAACATGATTATATTAGAAACACATAGAGATACATGTACTTTAAATGATGTTTCCTTTTTTCTTTCAACATAATTCCCCACCCACAATTTTGAACAAAATAATAAATTGAAGTAAACTAAGATAGACGAGGTACCGCACACTAAGTACTTGTCCAAATTTTCGATCATGGAATATTCGATTGGCTCATTAAGTGACAAATTGCGGGGATATAACCTGAAGAATTCGCGCCGGAAAATGTTTGTTCGGCATTATAAAAAATAAAAATGGTTTATTCTTTATAAATGAAACAATTTCTTCAATTGATATTTCAAAACATAGTATTGAATTGGATTTGGTTTACCGTATCCACTTGGCCTTAATGAAAGCTTTATCCAGAACTGCAGTCTCTCTTTTCGGTTGTGGCATTTCCATTTCGTTATCTCGTTGTGTTTCTATATACTCACCTTTGCCATTATGAACAACATTGCATAAACATTTTACCCATAGTTACATAAACAACACACATCACACGTCCAAAACAATAAACAAACTTCATGGTGGTATTCGCTAGGCACAATTAGCGATCAACAAACACACGGAGTACAAAATGATTATCCGATCTGGAATTATAACATTCGACATGCAAACTCACGTTATGCCTTGAATCAAGAAAAGAAATAATCTCTACAGTTTCTTGACGTGAAATAAGGGTAAATAAGTCTCAAAACTTTTCTTTTTATTTATCATACGTAACTTTTCCGAATATTTTCCTATTTTGGTTTAATCTTTAGCGTCGGTACCAAATATTGGGATCGGTCAAGTTAAACATAAACAAGACTATTTCTATTCTGGCCCCTTCCAATATCAACAGTCCAAAAAAGGTCTTGAATCCCTATAATGCACTCGACAAAGTAAACGAAACATGTAAAACTAGAGAGCTTACCGTGGTTAAATTTTGCTAGAGCATTTACGACAGTGATCATATTGGCAACTTCGATTTTTCAAAAGGTCTGTGAGGCAGCTTTGGTATATATCATGGAAACAAAAAGGCTTTTTGTCAAGAAGATATGTAAGACGTGCCACATTCTTCCAAATACTAACTTCCCTAAAACCTCTTACCTAAATCCACCAACCAACCATGAAATTGTATAAAAATTGGAGGACACTCGACAGTCTGTTTGTGGGGTACCGCGCTAGAATGATCTGCTGCCAACAACACGGAGTAAGCTGGTTTGATTGTTTCCAACTTCAAATTTAACAACCTTTGGTACGTGAATATAAATGATATTCCAGTTGGATAAACACCGTTTTTAACAAACTTTCAGTTAATATAATTTATGAAAGTCGACTCATCTATTCAGTCTCCCTGGACTGTATTTCAAACCAGTACTGACCTATTTGTCTACATAACGAACTTGCACTGAATAATTCGAATAGTCAACGTTATTTCTCTGAAATGTACCGAATTTCGTTCAAACACAGTCCTGCCGTTTGAGTTATGACTATAAACGATGCGCTGAGTATCTTCATTAAATAAATTGAACGTTTGAACGAACCCCAAACGAATCAAATGCGACTTTCTATCGAAATTTCCAAATATTCCCGAAACGTCTCAGCAAAGCAGATTTGCATTAGCTTTTTTACGGAATTATCTTCTTGTAATCAATGTTCTAGTTGACTTCACGGCGAAAAATTACATCTATGACTGCAGAAGTACTTCACAACACTTACAGAACTGCAGTACTACAATGACAAGACAATGAAGAGGAAAAATACCAGGTGTAAAGAGACTCGAAAAGCCTAAAGCCGTTCTCCCTAAAAGTAAGCCAATGGTACCATCATTGCACCAATTCTTTAGTTCAATTTCAAGAATTTTGGGACATCAGATGCAAAGCCTATATCACCAAAATATACTCATAGAAGCTGAAGTCAGCACCAACTAGGGTCAGTAACACCACTGAGAAAATAAATAAATAAATAAATCCTTTGTACTTAATGCACTTACAGTCACTTCTTCGCAGATAACGACAAGCTGTGCATGTTTGCCATATGTCTCACATGGGTATCTTTGAACAAGAATTCGGCGCGATTTAATATCGACACGTACATGAAAGGACCAAAGGTCAAACGTACGCCTTCCGTTTCCTCTGCCAATCTTAACAGAACGCATTACGAAATTCAAGTTTGCTAATTTCGTCGAAAAAGTTTGTGCATGCTGAGGGGAAAGAAAGCGAACATCGAACAATATCGACGATTAGCTTCGAACATAAGCCGTTCGCGGAATGAAGCTTTTACGAATACGCCGACCTTAAATTGGTACACGTTCGGTATAATTTTCGGCTGGGTGGGGTCACATAGCAGATTATGTGAAATGTCAAGTGGGCAAAATAGTAAACCGCAGACCAATCCTGAAAAACATGTTTAAAAACGTATTAGCCAGCAGAAAAGAAAAAATGCACAACGCCATAAACGTTACCAAATCGAGAAATCACATTATTTTCCACTTTTGTAGTTTATGGAACATAACGTTTTTTTTAAATGGGCGAAACGTTTAACGTGAAACAAACATGCTTGATGGCACTGGGACATTAGAGAATAATTTGTGAAGTCGCAGTCAATACATATCACGTCATAACCATTATTCATACTGTGGATATTGTTTGTCATTAGATGTGTCACCTTCAGATGATTTTATATACCCTTGTAATGAGTTCATATTATTCATGATAGCTTGATACTAGACGAAGTCATTTGTATCTGCCAAATCTAATTCAGGAATATTCAGACTAATTTATTCTGACCAATAGCTTTTTCTCCTCCTACAAAAACAAAATGTAGATTATCGTAATAAACGTGTCTGGTCATTGATTGGTTGACAAAAATTGATTGTAACAAAAAATATTCATATCTTCGGGGTAAGAAATATTTCTGTCTGAAGTTTTTAGTTTGACTTCAAGTTTATTGCAGTGACGAAATAAACCTTTAGTGTAGACAGTTTTAAGCGTAAATTTGTTATAGCATAGACTGCTTTATGTGGGTGTATAAATATTATCTAGACCTTTACTATCGTATTTTATGAATGCCAACAATGAATACTATTGTAAGGACCGTCTCTACAGATCTTAAAATGAGAACCCCTCTGTTCTCACTCTCGTTTATTTCAATTCAGTCTTCCCAGTAAACTAAGGAGTGTATCATGATCCGGCGTAACAATATATCATGAGGACATATTGAATCTTACGTTAAATTAAGCTTTCAATACCGATAAACTGTACATTTTCGCATTAACGATCTAGAGGGTAAATTTAGGAAAATCTATTTCGCATTAAATAGTTGATAAATGAGCCTATTAGAGCGCTAATTACCAAATTGAAATAATTCATCGAAAACTCTTTTACTGCCTAAATTTACCATATAACAGCCAATCAATCTTGTCCTCATTTGTATGAGTAATTTATCATGTTTAGGACAATTACGTCGCCCCATTGACAGAAATTCAAAAGATCAGTTCAAGACCATATTGAAAGATAATTCACTAAACATGGTTATTGCTTCCTCGTACGTTTCGGAGATTATGAAATTCTACGATTTATACAAATATGATAAGACATTGTCAAAATACAGTTAATGTACAACTTCTCCAGAGTGACCCAACCTTGAGCAACAACCCCACTTCAACAACAGCATATTTTCCACAGTACGTTTTAATTATTAAATTAACCTCTGTAGAGCAACAGCCGCTCAACAATATAAAAAGGGTGTTGCTTTGAAGAGGTCGCACCATGCTACCGAATGGTTTAACACTCAATTACATGTACTTCACATAGTTTTGCTGCCTATTTCAGTAAAAAGGCTCATGTTTTTATTTTCTTTGCTTAGCTTGTTTGGATATTTTTCAACACTCATTTACAGACATAAAGACACTTTCTTACACAATTCTCTTCATTTGATTTAGCTGTAGCATAGGGTTTTTACCACAGCACACCAATTAGTTCGATACTCATCATGACATCTTTGACTTGTGGAGCTCAATGTCCATGGTTCTATGCCAAGAGTTTGTTGACCTTCCTCTTTGACTGTTGCCTTAAGGATTCCAATCTAGGGCTTGTCTTCTATGCTGGAATTGCTCTACACTCGGTGTGGCCGATCTTTTGTCATTTCTTCTGTAGTATGGAGTCAGTGATCGCTTGTTGTTGCGTTCTTGTCCAGAGTTCATAGTTTGCCACATTGACTGTATGACTGGCCTCGTTGATCCAGGCTTTAGTCTTTCCCGGTCTCAGCGCCGTACAGGACGTCTGTCTTTACATGGTGCTAAAGAGCCTCATGCTTGTTTTCAGGTGGATGCTGTGAATATTTCGCTCTACATTATTCAACTATGGTATGTATTACATTGAAATATCTAAGCTTAGGCTCTCACCATTAAAATATCTGATACGGTAGGTCAAATGTCATCCAGTCTTTCAGGAAAGGAACGAAGGTCTCGAAATGATCCCAGTAAAAAAGGTGAAACGAAGAAATTCCTAAAAGAAGTAAATAAGACAAACAATATGCGTATGCAGCAGCGGCCATACTGTTTAGTAAATCACGTATTTCTCGTACATTATTATTAAGATGACAAATTGTCTACAGGATTGCCTTAACTTAACTCACAGTTCATACTCGGCCACTTAATCCCACAGACTGTATTGTGATAAGGTTACGGCTGCCGGCATGTCCCATCTGATCGTACCTACCATACTATTCACCATGATCGTACCTACCATACTATTCACCAAGATCGTACCTGCCATACTATTCACCAAGATCGTACCTACCATACTATTCACCAAGATCGTACCAACCATACTATTCACCAAGATCGTACCTACCATACTATTCACCAAGATCGTACCTACCATACTATTCACCAAGATCGTACCTACCATACTATTCACCAAGATCGTACCTACCATACTATTCACCAAGATCGTACCTGCCATACTATTCACCAAGATCGTACCTACCATACTATTCACCAAGATCGTACCTACCATACTATTCACCAAGATCGTACCTGCCATACTATTCACCAAGATCGTACCTACCATACTATTCACCAAGATCGTACATGCCATACTATTCACCAAGATCGTACCTGCCATACTATTCACCAAGATCGTACCTACCATACTATTCACCAAGATCGTACCTACCATACTATTCACCAAGATCGTACCTACCATACTATTCACCAAGATCGTACATGCCATACTATTCACCAAGATCGTACCTACCATACTATTCACCAAGATCGTACCTACCATACTATTCACCAAGATCGTACATGCCATACTATTCACCAAGATCGTACCTACCATACTATTCACCAAAATGAAATGCGATAAAAGCTTCAGATAACAGGAAATAATGTTACAATTTCAAATGTTTTTTTAAATGTATGTACACATATGAGGTGCGGAAGTACAGAGTACAAACAAGTACTAGTAAATTATTTCAAATGTGTTGTCTAAGTAAGAAATGTGTCATTAAAATGCGATTTCCCGGTAGATGATCACTAAGGGAACAAACATACTACACTCGTGAGATAATTCATCAGTGGTGTAAAGATCGATCGAACTTCCATCCTTCCGTTTCCTTGATAAGCAGAAAGAACACACTGTCCTACGCTCAAACCTGTGTTCGTAGATATTTCCAAATGAATGTCACCTTGTGAATACAAGCCATTCGACGATAAACGTCTGTTGGTTATACAGAAGAGTAAAGGCAATCAGTCAATAAACTTAAAGACCATATTTTGTCTTTCTCAAGGGTGACATTTGTTCACAGGTATGACTGTGTTTCTTAATTTTGTATACAGTCAAACATGCGTTAGTGGCGTATCCCGAATATAGACCAGTCTGTGAATAAAGGCCATTCTTTTAAAAACCATCGTTGATTGTTTAGAACAGAACAAACTCCGAATGAATGCTACCTGTCGATAAATGCCATATTATGTCTTTCCCAATGGTCACATGTTTGACTGGTGATATTTTGAACGTAGGTAGTCAACCTCAATAAAATTATAGGCTTCAATACTGCGATATTTATGTCTCGTTTTATTGACCATATATAGAAACATTTCATGATTGGAGGCCATTAATCAACCAGGAATGTCCTATAATAGTCTATAAGCAATTTACTGATTATAACAGATATAGTGGATCAGAAATATTAGACCGATCATAAAAGGTCACTAGCTACTAGAACTGTTTTGGATCTTATTTATATGTTTTGTTCTCTGTGGTTAAACGTACCACCAACAGTCGCCAGGATAACTTGCCACTATTCCGAAGGAAGACAGACACCATATATACACCTGGGTAGCTCAAGTTGGTTAAGCTAATTGGAGAGTATCCTTTCGTGAGAAATTTGGTTCCGAAAGAGTAATGGTGAGAGGATAGTGATTACTAGTCTAGGATCTGTAATTGTGTTACCTGTAATTTAATTACCTGTAATTGTATTTCCTGTAATTGAATTACCTGTAATTGTATTACTGGTAATTGTGTTACCTGTAATTGTATTAACTGTAATAGTATTTCCTGTAATTGAATTACCTGTAATTGAATTACCTGTACTTGTATTACCTGTACTTGTATTACTTGTAATTGTGTGACCTGTAATTGTATTACCTGTAAATGTATTTCTGTAATTGTATTTCCTGTAATTGTATTATCTGTAATTGTATTTCCTGCAATTGTATTTCCTGTTATTGTATTTCCTGTAATTAAATACCTTATAATTGTATTACCTGTAATTGAATCACCTGAAATTGTATTACTGGTAATTGTATTACCTGTAAATGTATTACCAGTAATTGTATTTCCTATAATTGTATCACCTGTAATTGCGTTATTTGTAATTGTTATACCTGTAATTGTGTTACCTGTACGCATGTGTTTTATTCCAAGCATATTTTTGAATTTGAGTATGTATCTTTTCTACTTCAGTGAATGTGGCACAGAACATGTTGTTACCAAAGTCATTTGTCTCAAATTACACATTTTTAGTTCCTATCGGACGCTCTTGCTAATTTTACATTTATAATTGACACAAAACATGAATAAAGAAATCGTATTAGAATATATGCAAAATGATTGTGATCTTAGGTTGAAATATATGATCTTCAAATATGCTTAAATGTACGTATACTATAGTTCTCACAATATGTTCATTGTATATTCCATCAGACACCCATGTTAAATTTTTTACCGAACGCCCTGTCACAATCTAAAAGGACTTATTATGAATTCTGTTTGTAAATTTACAAAATGTAAGTTCTTGTAAGATTTATCGAATAACAATATCGATTTCCGTTCAGAATGTGGCATTCCCAAGGAAGGTATTTCTGAATCTAGGACGGCTTTAAACTGTGGATATACATTTTGCTCATTAACTTAAATATTTCTCATGCACCTTTTGTACATACTGCACATGTTTCATTTAAAACAGAGAACTATAGTATATCTAAAACTGTCAGCCATGAAGATATGAGACAGTCATTTTATTAATATCATTAACCAACAAAAGGTATCGTTTTAATAAGCATGTTATTGCGAAGTATTGGAGAGTTCCAAGTTATTTCTACAATGTTTCTTCGGCATTTCAGTTTATTCTTTTAAAGACGATTAAAACAGTTTGTTACTGTTTTCACATAGACAGAGACAGAATGAGAACTATTCAATAGAATCTATTCAAATTTTGTATGATAATAGAATATGACAACAGAAACATTTTTCAGTAAAACATTGGAGTCTCTGATCTTGTTTTTGAATTATCTGCCATTGAATTTGAATGTTTGGCTTATTTTAGGTAATTTCAAGGGCAGATCACTAATACATAAATCTCAAATACCATATTTTTACTTTTTTTTCATTTTATTCTTGGACAAAATACAAAATTTCATGCAAACATTTTTATTATCTTTTTTCAGTTGAAATTAAGAGACTGAAAATTCTTCAAAATTAGCCTTCGTCTTTCTGACGTGGTTGCAGACTGCGATATGTGTACACAAGACAGTCATATAACAACTTACAGTATTATAATGGATTTAAAGTCTGTCCATAGGGAACCCCAATGTGTAGTTCAATCATTGTAGAAGATCTATATCATATTAAAATATAAGATCTATAAATAAACACATTTCGATTGGCTTAAAGCCTGGTCCATTTTATAACATAAATGTCATATTCAACGGTGAAACTTCGGAATATTTCGGAATTTAAAATTCTAAAAATAGAACCAGGTCAATATTCATCACACAAAAGATAGACGCATTGCATATTTTGTTCTTTCGTCCCTCCGTGTCGGGGGATGGAAATAACCCGTGCAGTTTTTGTCCCCACCCCATTTTTCTGACCCCGGGCATTTTTGTCCCAACCCCCGGGAAATTTCTGAATTTCCAATTTTAAAAATAGAACCATGTCAATATTCATCAATCGCAATTATAAGTCGTTATTTGTGATATATTCATTTTTCTTTATGATTAATATGATACACATTTCTGTTTATCAAATAATGCATTAAATTTCGACACGAATCTGAATAATAATTATGCTCAATAGTTTTAAATTAACTTTTCATATAATAAAACAGTTCACTTGCAGAATACCATATTGACCGAGGCGAAGCCATTCTGCCGGTGAATATCACATCATATTTAATGGGTCACTTGTCAATAACTGTATAATATTCAACGCCATAACTCGATATATAATGACGCCACGATAGCAATCCACATTTAATTTTGTTGTTCACTGCGTTGTCTCTCATTGTTTTCTGTTTGTTTCCCCTTAGATAAGTGTGGGTTTGGGCCCACACAACTAGTTTTAATAAGTTGATAATCGCTATAGACCGTTTTAAGGCAATACCCTCTATAAAGCTATAGATTTTCCTCCATTTATTTTGTTCCTATGCGTTGGATAGGTTTAGAATTGGAGGTTTGAGAGTTGGTAGATCAAGTATTTGTTGGGAAGTACGACTATTTTGTATGAGTCTCTATGAATCCTGTTTTAATATTGATTTTTTGAAGATGAATAGAGTTATGATGTTGTATTGGAACGCATTGAGAATTCTAATTTTATACAGTACACAAGTATTCAAAACCTTTACGGAAACTGTTCTAACAACCCTTTATAATTCTTAAATATTTGAAGCATAAATGTCAAAGGCATTGATCTCTTTCAATTCTCAACACTCTTATGTACATTCTGCAGGTATTACGTGTACCACAAACACTGCTCTTTTACATCTAAGTAATGCTTGTATCCATTCTCGTGGAGAAACACAGCACCAATCAGCTTCCATGGGAAGGTGCAATTTGTTTCTGGTTGGCATCGATGTTTTTTTCTTATCAATTAAAACACATACCGATGCTAAAATTGTACAATGGTTTTAAGAGCACCTGCCAATACGTATTTATTTAATTGAGGCGCTTGTGTTTAAGCCGAAATACCTGCGAAAGGCCAACATGTGGAAAGACAAAATGTGTTGTTTGTTGGTAGACGACATTTAGGAGGTCAGTTTTTGTTTTTGCTGAATGACGGGTTTTTAAAGAATGGCATTTATTCACGGGTTGGTCTTCATTTGGAGTTGGCTGCAAACAGGTTAAAAAAAGAAAGGACGCCTAGAAAAATACACACACTTAACGTCACAACTTCCACAAAATGCATTCAATGCATTTTTTTTGGCAATTTGTTAAAACTTCTTCTCTAAAAGTGTTTGAAAGCCATATAGCTTTTTAAATCAATGAAATGATGCGCATGCATAAAATAATTGTACCATTTTTACAACATCGAGATTGTATCGGATACAATACGGCGCTAATTATTGATTTGGTTGTTGTTATAATCCTTCGATTAATTAATTTTTGAGAACTACAAGCCAATTTATCGCTCTCATAACCTCATGTGGAACATTACCAATTTTAAAGCATTCTTAGAGATTATAGAAAACTCAAAACAATTTGACAGACAGGCGGCAGTGTTATCAATGATGGATAAAATCAGTGTTTAACATGTCAATAACACACCCTCTATACTGCCCACATTGCTGTTTTCTGTGTTGTGCGGTTTTTGCTTTTATTGTGATTTATCTATGAAAGTAGAATTCATTGCAATTGGAGAATAACACAGAAAAGTGTTTCTATCTAGTTTTAACAACGTAGAGACATGTTTGTGAAAAACATTGAATGTAAATGTAATCAAGGTTTATCATATTTGTCGTGAAACTCTTTTAAACCTAGTCATTTAGATACAGTCAAGCTTGTGTCCAGAGGAGGCCTACCTTGGGAAAGACAATCTGTGGCCTTCATTGACAGGTAATCTTTATTTAGAGCTCGTTTCATTCTAAATAATCTATGACGGTTTTTAAAGGATCATTTTTTCATATCTTTATACCTTTATTCTTAAGTTGACCTTTATTTGGAAATGGCCGCTAACACAGAATTGAATTCGACTTAATGAAAGAATAATGAGATATATAGACGTCAGTTTATGTGTGTAACCCTTCGCCCCTTCCCTAAAAAACAATTTGCACTTTAAAACCTATTCGTGAACTGTGCCACTCGGAATACCGCTCGGGAAATCAAGTTTTCTTAGAAACTTGAAGTGTCGATTTTGTTGGATTTGTTTATTCTTCAATAAGTAATGATAAAACCCGACTAGACATTTTCAAATTGCACTTGAGACTTCTCCGTAATCTTTAACACTACGTGATTTTAAATGAGATTCATTTTAAAGCTATTGATAATGTGTAGGGTCGTGGGAACCTTTGGGAGGGGCTAGGGGGTGCCTAAGCCCACCCAATCAATATTTTTTCTCCCCCTTGTCAGCCAAAATCTAAAATTACTCCCACACCAAATCTGTTATTGCTTCTTATGGAGTGATAGGTGACCACATATAGTCGTGTACTTGTATGTAGATGTATGTAATGTAGACTTTGTCGTGTACTTGTATGTAGATGTATGTAATGTAGACTTTGCCGTGTACTTGTATGTAGATGTATGTAATGTAGACTTTGTCGTGTACTTGTATGTAGATGTATGTAATGTAGACTTTGCCGTAGACTGTGAATATGTTTTCTAAAATAAATGCTGAACCTTTTTACATACTTGACTTCCTAGTTACATTATAACGCCCCGTTATCGACTATCTCTCTTTATGTGAGAAAGTAAGCAGTTGCTTACGGAGAATGGGAGTCTATGGTACTGATTCTTCCCAGGAAAGATGGTTAGGTGAACTGTCCGCCACATATGACATTGGTGTAAAACCCAAACAAACATACAATAAAGTATAACAGCTGCACTCATGACATAACAATCGTTTGGTTTATACCAGCATGCGTATATACGTACATGTAATCAGTTGGATTCAGAATAGCCATATTCAACCCGAACACAAAAACGACCCATTTTAATTGCTGCACAGTTTACAATTTTCTTATTGCTAGTCGGTTACAAACGCTTGAGCATATAACATACGAGTAAAATGTTTCATGATCAAATACTAATCTTCATTTTTCCTGTTCATTTGAAGAGGAGATAGATCAGGATAAAACGTCTTCCCTTCATTTAAAGTTGATACATGTGTACTTTTTTTCTTCCTTTCTTTAAGATCGACATCTTTCTCATAACATGGTTCTAGTGCTAGAATCTCCTGAGGAATTAGCTTTCATTACGCTAGAATAGAGAATAGAAATGAAATGCAAGGATATGCATCTTGCAACCAATTCGATTTTACTGCGCAGAATTCTACATTTCCAGTCAATGCACATGTGCTTAGTAACCGTATAGATGAAATATACAGTATTGTAAGGTTTTAAAATAGAAAAAGCCCCAATGGTCGAATGTTTGTAGTCTCTAACTAGAAATCACTGTCCCCTTGCCACTGTAAGCTCGATTCTCAGCCGCGACCAGGCTAATTTACACTTATGAAGAAGTTGTCAATTCGGTTGTTCTACCCAGGAGAAGGCTGGGGTCTTCCTCTGCCAAACTTCAGCGAAAAACTTTAAAAGCTTCTTATATGTTTTCGATGATACAATTTTCATCATATTAACCTGATTATAATGAATTGAAAAAAATACAAATACATGTAGGAAATGAAAACCATAAAAGAACAAGTGTTACAGTTTAAAAAACTCCAGATTATCAATTTATCGACATGATCGAAGCTACAGTCATGGTTAGTGCGTTGGACTAGTAACCCCGGCGATAGAGGTTCGAATTCCGATCGCGGCAGATCGTACACATCTTTGAAACCAAGGCAAAACAACGAGTTTCCTCCACAGGAGAAACTTGACGGATCCTTGTGGAGGGAAAACTGGTTAAGTGAACCGGAACTTGAAAAACATTGTTATGTCCTTGGAAACACTCATACATCAGCAGGATTGATATGTTTTATCACATAGGTATGTTTTATCACATTGATATGTTTTAACACATAGGTATGTTTTATCACATTGATATGTTTTAACACATAGGTATGTTTTATCACGTTGATATGTTTTAACACATAGGTATGTTTCATCACATTGATATGTTTTAACACATAGGTATGTTTTATCACATTGATATGTTTTAACACATAGGTATGTTTTATCACGTTGATATGTTTTATTACATAGGTTTGTTTTATCACATTGATATGTTTTATCACAAAGATATGTTTTATCACATAGGTATGTTTTATCACATAGGTATGTTTTATCACATAGGTATGTTTTATCACATAGGTATGTTTTATCACATAGGTATGTTTTATCACATTGATATGTTTTATCACATAGGTATGTTTTATCACGTTGATATGTTTTATCACATAGGTATGTTTTATCACATTGATATGTTTTATCACAAAGATATGTTTTATCACATAGGTATGTTTTATCACATAGGTATGTTTTATCACATTGATATGTTTTATCACATAGGTATGTTTTATCAAATTGATATGTTTTATCACATAGGTATGTTTTATCACATAGATATGTTTTATCACATAGATATGTTTTATCACATAGGTATGTTTTATCACATAGATATGTTTTATCACATAGGTATGTTTTATCACATAGATATGTTTTATCACATAGGTATGTTTTATCACATAGGTATGTTTTATCACATAGGTATGTTTTATCACATAGGGCTGGAGTACAAGTATGTGACATGTGAAAATAATACCAAGCTATATGAATACTTAATACTCCTAAATCGAACCCTTAAACAACATTTATGTAACAAATGCCACAAAAAAGTGAACCTCATGTACTATGCCATTTAATTACTGTATACAATTTTGTTATAAAGATTTGAAGAATCAGAAAACGCGACCCTAATTAAAACTTATTTTTAAAAATAGGCATATTTACCCCCCCCCCCCCCCCCAAACCCCATAATTATTCTCACAGTTGTATGAATCGCACTTAGCTCAAACTGATAAAATATTTTTTGATAAACAAAAAGTCGTGTCTCACATAGGCAATACTAAGGACTCCCGGAGAGTAGTCTTGGAATTTTTTACCGTCGTTATTCTCAAAATTTCTGAACGAATGTTTTTAAACACGACCGATAAAGAGCAAAAAAATATCGCCTTAATGTCACCAATGCTTGTTAATTAATGCTTACGATTCAAATAAATTAGCACGTAAGACATTTGCAAACCCTCCCATCTTAGTGACTCATAGGGCATTTGATGTATCCTCGCGTACACAGTTCGGACGCACCTAAGAATTAATTATTATTTATGATAACTGAGTAAAAAATAAAGCAATACATTACCTTTGCATTGCAAAGTTTGATCGTTTATTTATCGTTTTACATCATGTTTACATAGATAAAATACATTTTCCAACCACAGAACTCATAGTTTCATAAGTGACGACTGTCAACAATGGCTGAATGAGAGTACAACGCATTTGATTGGTTTCTATATTTAACTACAGTTAACCATAAATAACTCTTGATTTTCACTGTGAATACTTAGTACTCATTTTAGCAACAGTATGATACAATTTATAAAAAAAATTGTGAAGCAAAAAATTTTTTACGAACAAACATAATTAATGGTATTTTTTGCAGAAAAAAATGCATAAATGTGAAGCTGCTGTTCTTGTGGTGGCACCACAATCACTTGATATGATATTGACTTCTCTCATTTGAGTTGTGGAATAATTTCTGTGCCTGACTTTAGTTACAGAAAAAAAGTGAAAAAAATAAAGAGAAATCAAGAATTAAGTTATTCTGCAGCATTTATAAGACACACTGTTTTTGTTAACTGCAATTTTAGCGATCCTTGTTACCTAACGAGTACACATCTCTAGACAGTGAATATTTCAATTGTAGATCACATTACAGGTCATATGACCATCATGTGACTTTATAAAAATAGCGAGCGAGGATGTGCCAGCAGATCGCTTTATTTTTTCATTGTTTCAAGAAAAATATTTTGCTTCAACATTTTGACAATTAAGTAATAAGAAAAATACATAGTTTTCAGTGTTTATTTATAAAATCTGTTAAAAAAGTATAAAAAATGGCTAAATTCCCGCATTTTCGCCCAGCAGAAAGTGCTGTTACGTTTACTTGTAAATTTCCGCGGGGATGACGTCACACGATAGTACAAAATTGAAAACGAGATCAAAACAAAAATGGCGTCGTAATCGGTGTGCGTCAGAATAGAGTACCGGAGGATACCATATATTTATAATTCTTCCCCATTTTAATGGAAACTAAGCGATAGCTTTCCATAGCCATCATTCCATCGGCGCGCATGAAATTTGATTCGGAACTAAGTCCAACGTTTATCGACACCCGCCGTGTAATTTTTATTCTGGTTCCCGTTTCATGTTTCTTTGCAAGTCTTTGCAAGTTCAGTTTCCATGAGTACTTTCAGTACTTTGATTCTTGTTGGTGTATATCAAGCTGTGATAGATATAAAACTTGAAATGGCAATCACAGTCCCTGTCAAATAGTTATCCATACTTAGTGAACTATTCATGAACTATTCATGAAGTATGCAAGAATAATTCAAGAAAGATTCATGTTGTCATGAATTCATTTCAAAGGAGTGGTACTTGGAGACATTTTATGCTGTCCATGAAAAAAAATCTGCGAGGTGTGTCCTAAAATTCCGTACACCCATAATGCTCTTATCAAGAATGAAGCAAAATAAAATAACCTTTGTACCACTTACATTTTCAATTTCTTATCTACTGTAACACTTAAAATGACTACATGTACTTACATTTGTGAAATCGGTATCCATTTGATGTTTAATATTTTCGACACAGTGATGCGAGTTTTGAAGATTTTTATATTCAAATTCGCAGATTCACGCCTTTTTGGGGGGGGGGGGGGGGGTTATTGCAATGGGCATTTAAAGTATCACTGAATAATAAATATTGGACATGTGATGTAATAAACTAATGTTTATTAGACAGGAATATTTATGCTAACTTGGTAACCTTGTATGGACTGCTCCGCCAATGGACCGAAATAAATCCCCTAAAGATAATAAATTGCTGTTGAAAACACAATGCTAAATCGATTGTGCAATGATTCGATTCGATAAAAGAGTATTAAATTCATAAATTCACTACAGCAATTAGCGTCCGAGTAGGCTCCTTTATCACCAATTTAACGGGAAATAGATCTCCTCCGCAGTCTCACGATCAGGTCATCCGGACTGATTTTCGTAATTGCCATTGAATGTTTAATTTACCGGAAACTACAAGAACAGCAGACTGGTCATCTATTTACCACGTTAAGCATGCGAATGATTTAGCCATTCCAAACCTAGTGGTACAATTTGAAAGATGTAAACTCGTGATATCTATATACACTTTAATGCCATGAGATAGACATAGATCACATGATACATAGTACCATATTTGAATTGAAACTGTTCTATCCAAGTGGACGCCCTATTCTACACGTACGTAATATATACGCACAGGCGTTATACAGTAGGCATGATCAAGTGATGACAAAAATAAAACGTGAAAAATGCAAAGGTGACTCAAAGATCAGTCCGTCAAAAACTTTGAAGTTTTCAGTTATTTTTTCTTGAACATGTACACAGAAAAGAAATTCTCCGATCTACTGATAACTTGTTCTAATGCTCCACACACAGTTTTACAACTTCATCACCAAACTTTTGTGTTTATTTTTAGGCACAAGTACAAGTTTATCCTTCATGTTGTAATTACCATAACTTGTACGACGACGTAAACATTATGCTGTATTTTACATGTTACTCTCCGTCTGTTCTTACAGAGACATAGATAACAGAGATTGGCAAATAACAGCATGACATCACTTCGTGAATTCTGTAGCAGGTAAAACTCAAAAACCAGATAACATACATTATATAAATAATACATTTTCTGAAAGTTTAAACATTTGATAGTAGCTAGAAATAATATTTTGTTATACATTTGTATTTTCTAAGTTAATTTTTAGCTATAGCCTGTAATCAGCCTGAAAAATGGTACCAGTAGATATTTTTTCAAAAGACGGCATACATAGATAGTATAAACATGGGTGTAATACAATTATCAGTCAAAATTGATATCAGACAATGTAAAATTTATGCATGTGATGTCAGTAAAATCAGCATTTGGGGGGGGGGGGGGTGAGAGTAATAGTCACACTTGCTATTACATAGGTAATAACTGAAGTTGCTTTTCACTGTTATCTATGTATCATGTTCTCAATACAAGCTTTAGTCAAATCGGTTTACGAGTTCAGTCCACCATTATACAAACACATATTATTTAAGAAATAGCACTTACATGCACTAACTTGTACATGTTTACAATTAATAAAAAAAGGAATGGCTATGAGTCTTTAATAGCGTGCATAAATATTTCTGCAGCGACGCAAGTACATAATAAAACAGGATTTCTGACACAATAAGGCATACATCATGAAAATGAATTGTTATAGGCAATTTTCGTGCATGGAAATACTGGGTAATTCATCAATTTTGCCTCTCAGATGCTCCAGAATAAAGCCATATTTAGCCATACGAACTCGTTACAAAGATAATTATATAAAGTCACCCGCAGAAGATCTAATAAATATTGATAAGGAAATGATTTCTAGAAAATGGTATTAGCCTCCACTCGAATCTCCCACCACAAACCGCCCCCAAACCCACAAGACCTTACAAAAACACCCCAGAAGAAACGATTTTTTATAGACAATTATCGAAAAAAAATCACTGCCTAGACATATCTATTTGGAACATCCATATTTTATTTTGGCAAGAGTTAAGAAACAGCCCATCAAAGAAATCATTAAACAATGCGTTGAATAATGCTAAGATGTCTAGAATAAAGCCATATATAATTTAGTGATAGGAACTCATCACAAGGATGTATAAAATTATTTGCAGACGTCTAATAAATATAGATAAGAAAAAGATTTGTAGAAAAAATGCACACCTTTCCAAAATATTAGCCTCTCCCGAACCCCCGTCACAAAATGCGCCTAACCCACATGGCCTTAAAAATGGACGACAAAATACACTCTCTGGGAGAGTACCACCCTGGAACTACAAGCACTATCACATCAGCTGTATAAGACATACTAGGGAAAATATTACCAATGACATGCTACTTCTTCAGGCTTTCTGTGCTACCATTGGTACATTTGAAGTCACAGAAAAGATGAATATTGCTCACCCCTACCAATATTAGACAGGAATAACACTTCATTTAATCATACTTATTGGTTTATATACTTATTGGTTTATATACTTATTGGTTTATTTACTTATTGGTTTATATACTTATTGGTTTGCTTTAATTTAATATCCATACCACGAAACTGTGGAAAACTGAATCGTATTAGCAAGAAACGTCGCTTTTCCATGTACTGTAACTCAATATAATTCTAGAAAAACAAAAACACAGAAGTTGCCACATATACACATGTACTACCCCTTCATAGGCAAATATAATATATGAGTGGCAAAACAAAAATAACACGGGTACCACCTTAGAACGGTTTGCTGTAAATATTATTTGGCTTGAAACCGGTTTCACTATAGACCATCCATACACTATTTCTCAGAGAAATAAACATTGGCGTTTTAGTACCGTGTGGTCATCACTTATCAGCTAGCGGTCCAATTAGGTCACCATTAAAATGTTGATATTAGGTCAGCTAAATAAATTACGAATGTATTTAATAATTTAATATATCTGTTATGATGTATGTATATTTACTAGCATACTGTTAGATAGTCTGGTACTCGTACACCTCTTACGTCTCGACATCAATTATTTATACCTCAAGAATATCTTTGAACAGATAAAGGCGAGTCATGAAAGAATAGATTATCTCACCAAACTATTGAAATCTGTCTGCTGAATAAAACCAAGTATATGTATATATTATATGATATACACTGTATTTGATAAAATGTCTAAAAGGACTACTAATCACAAAAACTGATGATGTTGTGCTACCATTAATGTTTTGTAGATTTCCTTGAATAGACATGGAATATCTCGGTAATATAGGAAAATATACCCTCAAATCAATACTTCCATTTGATGGAATTAACAAGGAATTTAGAACTCAAAATTTAGTTTCTTTAAAGCTTCACATATCCATTTAAATTCAGAAATGACGTTTGATAGGGAACTGACTTCCTGTCACTGTCTGTGTGGAATATCTAATGAACATATTGTGCATTTTAAAATGGAAACAGGAACGCAATTAAGACTGGTGTTGTGCTTGTTGAAATATTTCACTCCTTTTATGATTCTATATTTTGCATAATAGCAAGGAAAAGGAAAATGCTACATTCATATATAATATATTGCCTATTTAGATAGGCTTAGGGAAATTGCAAAACGTACATAATGATTTATTCTATTGTACCATGAGTAAAACTATTTTAGAAACATTTTTTTTCATTAATATTATGTATACAATCTCCGAACAACAGTCACTTACCGTAATAGTAAGCATTGACTATTCGCGACATCTCTGGTTTCGTACAATTCTTTAAACATTCAATATGAATTCTTATTAATTACTAACAATGCAATTAAAGTAGTTGAATATCTTTCCTGCCAATGGGAACATGTATCATTTTGCATTTAATGGATGAAACACCGACTATTGTAAATAAGATATTGTGTGAGGGTCTAATTAATTGTAAGGAAGAAATGTTTGTCAGTTATTACCACATTGTGCCGAAGATATACGTGACATCTATAATGGTTGCCACTTCAAAGCCCGGCGGTATTTGTTTCTTAAGAACGCAACTGCGTTTGGTTGTGAATGTCTAGGACAATTGTCCATTAGAAAGCAAACCAATTATGCCATGAGCCGTGAATATGATATGTACTACAATCATGTTTTTCCTGACAAATTTAATACTTATTTGAGATCATATTCAATTTCAGACTGTATAATTCATTAAAATGAGACGTAATACCTTGTGGTAGTCACGGCACAGGATTGACATGAAATATAAAATAAATACTAGTACCCTACTGTCTAATGTTTATAAATACTAGTACCCAACTGTCTAATGTTTATAAATACTAGTACCCTACTGTCTAATGTTTATAAATACTAGTACCCAACTGTCTAATGTTTATAAATACTAGTACCCTACTGTCTAATGTTTATAAATACTAGTACCCAACTGTCTAATGTTTATAAATACTAGTATATCATAATTGCAAAGAGTCTACGTATAAACAAAACAATCAAACGAAACTATTGCTGGATTACTATGATTTTGTTACATGACTCAGAAAGAAAGTAGTACAATGTTAGACGGCTTTTGACATTAAGTATGTGAATGAATACAGAATGCAAAAAAAACAAGTAGGTTTATGTTACGCCAATTTGCTGTATAAGTGAAGAATCAATGCCACAAATGAAGCATCTACAGAGCTAGACATCCGTAAACTGATACACCTGGTCTGAACATTTCAAGACATGATGGGCGGAGTGGTAATTAATCGCTCTCTGAAATACTTAAACTTGGTCAAAACGCAATTCCAACATCGATGATACAGAAGCTGAATAATAAAAAACATGTTGCTGGAAATCTAAACATAATAAAGAAACATAATGAACAACGAACTTCAAATATAGTGCAGCCTCTCCAAAGCAACATCCTTATGTTGTTGTTGAAAGGCTGTTGCTCTGGAGAGGTGAAAGTAATAGTTAAAGCTAGCGGTGTGAAAAATCATGCTGTTGTTAATGGAAGGTTGATGCACAAGAGAGGGCTGCTATGGAGAGGTTGTAATGTATATTGAAACTGAATTAATCAAACTTAATTATAAATTGGAACAATGTGCATTTTGCTGAGTACAAAATAGTTTAGATACAGACACGGAACATGTTGAGATAACGTTGGGACTCATCTATTTTTTCTTACGTTCAATTTGATGATGTGATAGCATAGGATTGATGGTAGACTAGATTGTTAACTTATCTGATGTTTTCTATCTTATACATTGAAAGGGGTCCAAATTAAACTCTCTAAAGAGTGTTTGTTTTGTTTTGGGTTTTACGCCCCTGTTCATCAGTCAGAGTCATATTAGGCTGACAGTTCACCTAACAATCGTTTCTGGGAAGTACCAGTACTGGACTCCCATTCACCGTGAGAAACTGTCTATACAAAAAAGGCCATCACACAAACAACAGGAGCACGACCGCGCTCATCAAATCAATGGTACATTTCGCAACAAACGTTTTGAAACTTAGTGACATGTATCAGTTAAGTATGTAATATCCAATCATCGTATCAAATTCATCGCATTCCCGACAAATAATCTATCAAAGGGGCGCCGGTGCAGATGTTTAAGGGTCTAGATAATGTTAATACGCGATTGTTTCCCCAACATGAACGCCTGTCACAGCAAAGGTAATGTAGTGTTGTCTCATTTGTATAGCATGATAATGACTGTTAAAGATGAACACTTGTGGCATTGTGGTGATCAAAGCTTAATAATACAATATCATTAGAAAATAACATCTTAAGAAAATGAATTAGAAGAAGTATTTTATCCTTTTGGTAAAATAGTGGAGTATCGAACATAAAATCATCATGCTGTAAGGCAATTTTCAAAAATCATCTGCATTATCAATACTAAAACAATTAGGTAACATCGAGTATGTCATCACACATATCGGGGAAGAACCAGTGTGTTTATGTAGCATATACTGACGTTAATTGTTACTTGTAGACGATTTAGGAGAGTGATAATTACTTAATAATGCATGGGAAAGGGTTAATAAAAATTGCATTAAGTTCGAGATTTCATTTCTCATCCGAGAAGTTTAGTCATTATTGAATGAAAAACATAAATCTCGATCTGAAACTGAGATTTACAGACCTTCCTTTAAACAACATAAAACATCAACTATTTTAATTAACAAAAAAATGGATTGAATGCTTTATAAATACAATAGGACTGAAACAATCCGGACGACATACACCAACCATTTTAACTGAAAGTAAATATACAGATGCCTAAGCAATGCCATGGGTGAATCTTACACCGTATTGCCATGAACGATGGTTGAAAAAGAAAAAGAAAAGTATTTCGACCTTCCTACCATGACGACTTTAATCTATCCTTATTGGCTATCAAATACTTGCAAGAGGTGTTCAAATTTAACTCACGAATAGAACATTTCCGTATTTGTTACATTTCGTCGCCAAAATAATTGAACATTCTAGATATTTCTTTTCTTAATTAAATGACGTATTGATAACATGTCAAAGAAGTGACATTTAAATTAAGCGTTTCGGGCATCTTAGAGAAAAATCAAATACATCATGTGTTTGAATCGATCAACACAATTTTCACATTCAATGCCATATAATGAATTTGGATTTGGAAAAAGTAACATAATTACATTCATTTTTTTTTCAGATAGTCTATAAGATTAAACCAATATATAAAACAAAACAGCGCATGTATGTTTTTTATAATCAATGAATATTAATCCGATAATGTTTTGTGTCTGTTTAAGCAGTATGGCATTAATACATTTTGGTCGTCAGTGAATAACATGTACATTTTTATCTTGATTTTTACCGATATCTTTTATGTTTCTTCGTGCTCACTTACTTAGGTACATTGTACTTACGTGTCTTATGCCTCAGTCAGATTTCCCGGCCGGTGGCCGTAGACCGGTGGTAATCGGTGGTGTGAGCGATGTCCCCCAACATCGGTCCTCATCGGTCAAGTAGTCCTTAACACATCTGGCATCGGGCATACCCCCGCCGATGATCGTACGGCGAGTGACTTCAGAGGGAAACATTTTTTTGACCGGCGTGGCACTGATTACCGGTCGGACATCGAGCGGAGATAGGACAGTCTTCACCGATTATCCTGCAATGCTCGGCCGGTGGCCGGACGTTGAATCGGACATCGTACGATTATTGGCCGGCCTCTTACAGACATTGCTGGATGCCAGGGTGATAGTCGGCCGAAGTAACTTGAATTCCCATGGCCGATGACGATTCTTTCTGACAAGTAGTATAAAATGACCACCCTACCTAGCATGGTCAATCAACCACAATGGCTTTGGCACCGAGACATCTGAAATTGACCATGCTGCAGCAACAACTCGCACAAGCCCGGCTCCAACATGACGTTATCTTGGCGGCGTTGTTAGAAGAAGTAGAACGAGAGCGACAAAGAGCCCCATGACGAAGAAGAAGTTGGTGGGTCCGAGACTGGATCTTGAGAAGAGCCCTGTTTGGGCAGTACGAAACTTTTATGAGGGAACTTGAAGCGGAGCATTCGTCAGACTTCAAGTCTTTCCCAGGGGCTTGGAGAGACAACGCTGTCATGCAAAACGTGCAGGCAGAAGGCCGCGGACCAAGGACCACTGCGGCTGGCAATGAGCAGAGGGCCTATCTCAAGAATTACTTTAATAGTCCTGCAGGAAGTGTCCCCTGGCGGGTTTTGCCATAGACAATTGACTTTTGTATTACATTCATGCTTGTGATAGACAATTGACTCATTCATATCTTTGCCTTCTCACATGTGTACAAATATGTTGTTTGTAAGATTTCATGAAGATGTTTTACATTGAAATAAAAAAGAGTTGTTTAATAAATATAAAACATTCCTTGCTGTCTTTGTGCGGTCTTGGCATTGTTGTTGTCTGCTGAATGAATATTGTACATGCGAAATATGACGTGCATATAAAGGCCCAGCGATGCATCGCTAATCATCGACCGATGTTCGAACGGTAATTAGCCGATGTATATTACATCGCTCATACATTGGTGAACATCGTTCGGACATCAGTCGACTATGGGCCAATGTTTGGTTGTACATCGACCGATGATCGGCCGATGTCTGTTGCCCACCACTCACCCCTGATGACCTCAGATTCAACGGACACTGGACGATGCTGGGCCATACATCGGCCGATGTGTTAATGGGTTGCCGATGAGGAGCGATGTTGGGCATCGGTGGAGACATCGCTGATTTTTAACTACAACTTATATTCTCCCGATGACCCCCACCGATTCGCCTGATGGCCTCAGCCACCGTCCGATTACTATGGGTGTCCGGCCGGCAACCACGCCATTTTTACAACGCATCGGTTGCCCATTGTATATCCCTTCGCTGGATAATGTGACTGATACTTTAGTAGGACTATATCCGTCATTCAATATAATAATCGGTGTACATTGGCTTCAAAATACTGTTGTATATTTTGAACAGTCCATTGAAAATACCCCGCATTTCTGGGAATTTTAAAATTGTTTATATTCTAGCCTTTCCATTCGTCCACTCAAACCCCCCCCCACGCCAATCGTACACGTATGTTGATAAAATAATAATTCACCGAACCTCCGAGGGGCTACCGGGGGGATAAAACATATTTTTGTGTAGTTTATTTTTGGTTGCACTACCATGTGCCTTTTAATGAGAGCCCTGTTGCTTACATACGTGATTGTACCGAACTTATTGATGGTTTCTATTCGCCATGTTGATTATAATGTATTTTTATGCAGTTAGGTGCAGCGGTAGGTCAGGTCTTTGTTTGTCCGCGTCATAAGGTAGAATACTATTGGCATGTTGCAATTCTTTGAAATTCAGCCATACTTCAATTTGGATGTTGCAGTCAATTTTGGTAGATCAAATTTATTACTCGTAGCATGTAATGTCCGCCTAAGCAACGAACAAAATACATTTCTGTGGTTAAAGAAAGTATGAATGAAAAAAGTACACATAAAAGAGGATAACACCAAAATACAGAAATAGACAAAAAAAATATGTGATGTTTGTTTTCGACAGTAAAAACATGATATACCAATTCAATACGTTGAGAATATATTTCTTTGAAATGGTATGGATTAACAAACATTTCTGCGCATATTGCACGGACTTGAAATGCACAAATACACACAAAGGATTCCATTCGATATGACATTGTGCATTCGTGTTTCACAAAAGCACAAGGAAATGATTACCACAAAGCAACAAAAACTGTTCCAAATTACCGCATAATTTTCAGCGATATTTGGTGGAATTTAGTCATTGGATTGCCTTTGCCCCTTGAAACCGAATGTCAAAACAACCCATTTCTTTCAATTGGAACAGTCGGCTTTTAAGACTGTGCCGTCTTGGCTTAAAGGAAAAAAACAATTTAACACAAACCAGCTCAGACGCTTAAAGCCTTATAGCTGCATGGTGTTAACACTGTTTAATTAATGTCTCTTACTGCGTGCTCTAGTCTGGGATTATCCGTGATAAGGCTTTTGTATTCCACAGCTATGGTGTCTCTATAAATTGTCAAAAGGATGTGACATGTCAGGCAGGATATGATTTAAGCATGCTCGAGGGATGTGTGCGGGTATGTGAATGAGAGCGTATAATTATGCATGTGTGAGGATGCGTTTTGTTGTCACGTGACAAAATACAATATCATATTTTTTGCATATGTTTGTAACCAGATACATTATGTATACGTTCTGTTCTGTTAGATAGACAAATACGTACATTTGCATATACATATAAAGCAGTCTTGATTGGCTTTGGAACTACAGGTATTTCAGTCTATACATTCTGTTTAAGTCTTAGTTTAAAAGCAGTTTGATATAATTCGGACTGTCTAATTGGACGATTTTGGTAAGACTCTTGCTTTATTATTTGAATTTCTATCGTCCTCAATTTAAAACACGCATGGTTGTATCGCTGACAGTCAAAACAGACCAGGTGATTGGTTAAGACTTATGCTAAATGAATATACGAAACATAATATGACACGAGTGATGAGACAGCTAACGTTTCAAACCTAAAAAATAATGCCTTCCAACTTAAAAAAGAAATATTCATAAAGGAAAGAAATGATCATAATTCGCTTAAAGAAAGAAATAAACTAAGACATAGACGAACTCAAAAATGAGAAATTAATGCGGATTTAACAACATTAACAGAAAGAATTAAAGTAAATCTATCTGATATAAAAAGCCTCACCCATTGGCCCAGTGGTCAGTACGCTAGAATCCGGGTTTGAATTCAAGTAGCGACAGGACATACCCTTGTCAAAAATGTCGATTTTCTTCTTATGCAGAGAAGTGGCCGTCTCCTAGTGGAAGAGTATCTTAGCAACGGTGAGAATACGGTCCAAGAAGACTAGTTTGTTGAGCAACCGCCGTATACTGAAATATCGTTGGAGACTGGCGTTAAACAAACTAAATCTATTGAAATCCATGTTGTACTATACGTACCATCACTCCCTGGAGATATTGACCTCAATTTTAGGGATTAGGGATTGGTATTGCGGGAAATTTCGTATCGCGATATACTGCGATACGCAACAATGTATTACAATACGTATTGCGATATACTGGGAGTTTAAAACTTTTGATTTATTAAGTATTCAAGCTTGGATGAAAGAAATGAAAATATCAGTGACTAGAATGAAACTTCATGCTGCATAGTACACAACAATTGTATATATAAACCTCTCTTGGAGCACGGCAATAAACAGTCCTAACACAGTTACGCAAATAAAATATTTCTAATTGTTTTCCGAATTTGGCTACATCTGATACAATACAAGTCGATGTAGTCACTATCAATTTTACTTTAAGAATACCACGATACAGGATGGAACCGTACCGCTACGTATTGCGTTTGGAACGAATTGCAATATACCGGTATACCGGTATTATCGCGCATCACTACTTAATTTCCGTCAGTATGAAGCTCAAAACGTGTCAGTTACTCTACATTATATGGAATATCTTCTGGTGATACTTTCTGTTACCAGTTATTAGATGTACACTTTGCTGAATAGATTTGTTGAATTATTATTTTATTTTGTGCCGTACTGCACGCTATCGAATGCTTCCTAATTTTGAAGAACATATTAAGTTTAGTCTGCAACATAAATGCGTTTTGGGATATAAAAGCAACGTATTGAATTTCGGTTTTGTATTAAAATACTTTTATTAAAACAACCACAGACATACTCGTAGTGTTATGATACATTCATATGTGTTTGGCATTTAAGGTTTCTACCGGGCGAAGTATTTCTAATCCAGATAGGCGTATTAAAATGAGTGAAGTCGACCAAATGCCAAATAAGACGTAAAAACAAAAAGTGGTAGAATGCTAAATTCACAATACAATTTGTCATCAGTCCAGTTAAAGTTTATTTGTATATATCCGAAGAACCGCTATTTAGTTCATCTATAAATATTCATGCCCAGGGAAAAGCTATGTTACTTGTTAAATGTTCATATACGCAAAACTGAGGCCACATGTTCATGAGGGATTTTCTGGACAGGTTTCCCGCTGAGTACGGTGTAATTCATTAAAATGTTTGGCAATATTCGTCCGAACAGCAACGAAAGAATGAGAGCATTTATAAGTCACTTTGGACAAATAACATTTTCATGTTGTTCAATTACTTGAATGTATTGTATGTTCGTGTGTAACCATATTGTATATGTATTTGTAATATATTTTGACAAATGTTTCAATATTTCAATGTTTGTGTTATTTATGCATATTATGTTTTTTTTCCAGTAAACATTTATACCCGCTTAATGTTGTTACAGCCAATATGTTCGTAGTGATTGTTTATTTGACGACAAATATGTTTTATAAATATGTTTTTGTCAATACATATTTTGACTTGACTGTAACTTGTTTACATAACGTATGAAAGGCTTAAATGTTGGCTTGATGCCAAACATTTCAAGCATTTAATCCATTCAGTATTGTTCAGTGACTAAATTGATAAGGTAAAGCTGAAATATGGCCCGCGGGTGTTTCTTACACGACGATGAGTGTCAATATAGCGTAGTCTGAAGTAGACACGGACTTGGGGGCTTTATATAGGCGCAACAACTTAACATAGTATACGTACGGGAGTGTTGTACGGTTGCTTGTAGCATAAGTAACATTAATTGAATGGATAGGTTATTTATATAATAAAAGTACACCGCTCCCCGGGATACGAATTATAATTGGATTTTTGTATACCATGAATGTGACTCGTAGGAAAGACAAAACATTGTTTAGATCTATATGCTTGTTTTAAATGTTAAACAGAAGGCGGTAGGCTTCAGGGAATGGGATGATCCTTTCTTTGTGGATACTTATCTGAACAAATGTATTGTGTTATAATATGTTTGAACATTTTGAGGAGTGTTGCATTCTCATGTGGGCAAATATAATTCAGCATCGAAATTCGAACCACTTTAAAAATGGCAACAACCGAAGAAATTGTGTTGACATTAAAAAAAAACGTGAAAAAAACTCTCTCGTAAATACAGCACAGAGCATAGTTCTAGAAAATCGGAAATCGACTAAAGAAGCCATACACATATTTAACTTAATTTAGTTTACCATGGTCCAATTTGTAACAAGAACACATTAATTAGGCTTCAGGGATTATTTTGTGAGATGTAAACGAATCGAAAATACGAGATGTGGATAATGGATAGCCTCCAATGGATAAGATATATCAGTATTTCATGTATACTTACTGATCTAATGTTTTATCATGATGTTGACGATAGTTACAAGTTGATTTCTAATTTGTCCAGATTTCCCTTCATTTCTACATGTACGAGTAGTATGCTTTAAATTTCTGAGTGCAACAACATAATCAAAAGATTGTACAGTAAATCACTTAAAATCGGACCCATTGCTGACTTAGCCGAATGTGTCACGGAAAGTGTTAGTCTTGCCCGGGGTTCGAATTCACAAGCACTTGATCAGTAGACCAGCGCTCTAATCACTGAGATAACCGGACAGGCTAAATTATATTTGTAGCCTTGAACTCTTTGCAAACATCGTAACGGTTGTCTTTAAAACGTTTCAGTGCGGTACTAAATATATATATAATGTCTTTGTACTTGTTCTGTTTGTAATATTAGTCCTCAGTGTGTACTCGAAAGTTGAATTAACGGTAGACTTCGGATGTTCAAATATATTACACACATATGGTCATTTAGTCTCACTTGTAGCGATTAAGCAGGTATGGTTTCCTCTTTAAAATTGATAGTTGGTCGAGACACAACGCACTTATTGAAATATCCTACCTTGTTATTTTAGCAATTTTGACAAAACGACAACAAAAACAACACATTTCCTTCTATATTCCATCATATAGTTTTTTAAATGCGATCACACTAAGCTAAACATGCTTCCCTTCCAACCTACTGTTAAAGGTTAATGCTGCGTAATCACATACCAACATGTTTAAGGTTGCATGTGATTGTAACCTCAATATCATGTTTGATACCAACAATAAGTTTACGATGCGCGACTCTATTTTACTTCGATCAGGTTATTTACAAATGGCAAAATACAAGATGGATGCAAAGTATGAAATGCGAGTGAGCTTTTCTACAATATCAGTTTCATTGTCATTCTGCACTCTGTGTCTGAACAAAAACTTTAAGCCAGAGTGTAACGATTATGTAATATAATCCTAAGTAAGTCTGCAGGTTCGTCTTTGATACGACATTAAAATACAATTTGTTCTAAGAGGAGCATGTAACAGCAAAGAATTGTGCAGTAACCATGTGCCAGGAAAGTTTAAATAACATTCTATCCGCGAAAGTGTGTTCATTATTTTCTATAGAAGCAGCCGTAAAATGTTCGTAAATCCAGACTAATTGACAATCCGTGTAATTATAGACCCTCCAAATGGTTTCAAGTGGGTTCATGCGAGACATCACATTACAGGATGCCGCCTGAAATTTAAAGGTGTTTCATTCGTGTAAGAGGTTTGTTAACCCTGTCTTTGAGTTTGTCTCGCTGGTGCGCTGATAACGATTACTACGTACACCATTTTATTTATTTATTTGTTGCTTAACGTTCCATTCGACAGCTATGATAATTTAAAAGCCCCCCCCCCCCCGAGATAAGTGGAAATGTAGCACAAGAGAACCGGACATTAATGTAGCACAAGAGAACCGGACATTAATGTAGCACAAGAGAACCGGACATTAATGTAGCACAAGAGAACCGGACATTAATGTAGCACAAGAGAACCGGACATTAATGTAGCACAAGAGAACCGGACATTAATGTAGCACAAGAGAACCGGACATTAATGTAGCACAAGAGAACCGGACATTAATGTAGCACAAGAGAACCGGACATTAATGTAGCACAAGAGAACCGGACATTAATGTAGCACAAGAGAACCGGACATTTATATCCCTACTATTTTCGTAAAGTTTTTTCTCGTTCTTTATTGTGCCCGTTGTAAAGCAATGATAAATTCCTTGCTCTTTTGATTTCATAAACACAGTCCTCGATAGTTAGGGTAGGGGTACAGTGAAAAAAGCATCCCAGAAATATTGGAAGGCATAGCCGAGATTCGAACCATTGACCCTTCTATTAGCAGTCCAGCGCATCACCACTAGACCACCGATCCGATCTACCCTAGCAGAAACCAGGATAAACTGTTGGATGCGATGTTAAAACAATTGATAACATAAATAATATTGAAAACTATTAAATGTAAAACCATTTTATAATACAGACATGCAAAATCTTAGTAGATCTACAGGATACTATTTTTGTCCCCCTTTTTGTGTATGTTGCTTCGTATTGAGTGGGCTTTTGATGGACGGGTTTTAAGGAAGATGTAACTTTTAAAATTTAATATTTTTTCTATGAATCCGTTTCTTATATATAATTAGAGCTGGGTATCGGTCCTTAAAAGCGTATCACGATATATCACAATATTTCATGCTGTATCGCGATACATATCGCGATATATATAAATGGTAAATTTACAGAAAAACATTACCATTTAACATTTATATAATGCCTTGGGTTATAATACAGACAATAGCTCACAGTGTACATTTCAAATAATTTGTTCTGTTTTAGCAGTGTTGAAACTATTAATGCATGTATAAATATAAATATGTATGTGTTCACAGTTAATAATATTACAAGATTGACTAGCATTTAGAAATAAATAACACTTTACCACAATGTATGAACTTTTTTTACAATAATAAACATAAAATTCAGTTATTTAAGCTTAACCCGATATATCGGTATGCTGAAAAAATATTGTGATATTTATATTGTCTAGCTGATATCGCGATATACCGATAAACCGATAAAACCTCCCAGCTCTATCTATGATATAGCTTGACTATGTGATTAGAGCCGTGACGACATTATTCTTTTAAAGATGGCCTAACTGTGCTTTCTATTATTTCGTAAAAGATTTTCTACAAGGCGATCATAATTTTAAACAGGCGATATGCACAGACCAGGGATGGCTGACAATTTAATTAAACACAAATCTACAAAATATTTGTTTTGCCTATTTGCCATTTCACTGAAGCAATGTGCATTACCGTTAAAAAACAGAATAATAGACAACCAATTTCAACAGCGTATATAACGTTCTTTGTCCTTGATGTTTGTATTTAGGATCAGAGTACAATCTTACAACAGCATATATAACGTTCTTTGTCCTTGATGTTTGTATTTAGGATCAGAGTACAATCTTACAACAGCATATATAACGTTCTTTGTCCTTGATGTTTGTATTTAGGATCAGAGTACAATCTTACAACAGCGTATATAACGTTCTTTGTCCTTGATGTTTGTATTTAGGATCAGAGTACAATCTTACAACAGCGTATATAACGTTCTTTGTCCTTGATGTTTGTATTTAGGATCAGAGTACAATCTTACAACAGCATATATAACGTTCTTTGTCCTTGATGTTTGTATTTAGGATCAGAGTACAATCTTACAACAGCATATATAACGTTCTTTGTCCTTGATGTTTGTATTTAGGATCAGAGTACAATCTTACAACAGCATATATAACGTTCTTTGTCCTTGATGTTTGTATTTAGGATCAGAGTACAATCTTACAACAGCGTATATAACGTTCTTTGTCCTTGATGTTTGTATTTAGGATCAGAGTACAATCTTACAACAGCATATATAACGTTCTTTGTCCTTGATGTTTGTATTTAGGATCAGAGTACAATCTTACAACAGCATATATAACGTTCTTTGTCCTTGATGTTTGTATTTAGGATCAGAGTACAATCTTACAACAGCGTATATAACGTTCTTTGTCCTTGATGTTTGTATTTAGGATCAGAGTACAATCTTACAACAGCATATATAACGTTCTTTGTCCTTTATATTTGTATTTAGGATCAGAGTACAATCTTACAACAGCATATATAACGTTCTTTGTCCTTGATGTTTGTATTTAGGATCAGAGTACAATCTTACAACAGCGTATATAACGTTCTTTGTCCTTGATGTTTGTATTTAGGATCAGAGTACAATCTTACAACAGCATATATAACGTTCTTTGTCCTTGATATTTGTATTTAGGATCAGAGTACAATCTTACAACAGCATATATAACGTTCTTTGTCCTTGATGTTTGTATTTAGGATCAGAGTACAATCTTACAACAGCATATATAACGTTCTTTGTCCTTTATATTTGTATTTAGGATCAGAGTACAATCTTACAACAGCGTATATAACGTTCTTTGTCCTTGATGTTTGTATTTAGGATCAGAGTACAATCTTACAACAGCGTATATAACGTTCTTTGTCCTTGATGTTTGTATTTAGGATCAGAGTACAATCTTACAACAGCATATATAACGTTCTTTGTCCTTGATGTTTGTATTTAGGATCAGAGTACAATCTTACAACAGCGTATATAACGTTCTTTGTCCTTGATGTTTGTATTTAGGATCAGAGTACAATCTTACAACAGCGTATATAACGTTCTTTGTCCTTGATGTTTGTATTTAGGATCAGAGTACAATCTTACAACAGCATATATAACGTTCTTTGTCCTTGATGTTTGTATTTAGGATCAGAGTACAATCTTACAACAGCATATATAACGTTCTTTGTCCTTGATGTTTGTATTTAGGATCAGAGTACAATCTTACAACAGCGTATATAACGTTCTTTGTCCTTGATGTTTGTATTTAGGATCAGAGTACAATCTTACAACAGCATATATAACGTTCTTTGTCCTTGATGTTTGTATTTAGGATCAGAGTACAATCTTACAACAGCATATATAACGTTCTTTGTCCTTGATGTTTGTATTTAGGATCAGAGTACAATCTTACAACAGCGTATATAACGTTCTTTGTCCTTGATGTTTGTATTTAGGATCAGAGTACAATCTTACAACAGCATATATAACGTTCTTTGTCCTTGATGTTTGTATTTAGGATCAGAGTACAATCTTACAACAGCGTATATAACGTTCTTTGTCCTTGATGTTTGTATTTAGGATCAGAGTACAATCTTACAACAGCATATATAACGTTCTTTGTCCTTGATGTTTGTATTTAGGATCAGAGTACAATCTTACAACAGCATATATAACGTTCTTTGTCCTTGATGTTTGTATTTAGGATCAGAGTACAATCTTACAACAGCGTATATAACGTTCTTTGTCCTTGATGTTTGTATTTAGGATCAGAGTACAATCTTACAACAGCATATATAACGTTCTTTGTCCTTGATGTTTGTATTTAGGATCAGAGTACAATCTTACAACAGCATATATAACGTTCTTTGTCCTTGATGTTTGTATTTAGGATCAGAGTACAATCTTACAACAGCATATATAACGTTCTTTGTCCTTGATGTTTGTATTTAGGATCAGAGTACAATCTTACAACAGCGTATATAACGTTCTTTGTCCTTGATGTTTGTATTTAGGATCAGAGTACAATCTTACAACAGCGTATATAACGTTCTTTGTCCTTGATGTTTGTATTTAGGATCAGAGTACAATCTTACAACAGCGTATATAACGTTCTTTGTCCTTGATGTTTGTATTTAGGATCAGAGTACAATCTTACAACAGCATATATAACGTTCTTTGTCCTTGATGTTTGTATTTAGGATCAGAGTACAATCTTACAACAGCATATATAACGTTCTTTGTCCTTGATGTTTGTATTTAGGATCAGAGTACAATCTTACAACAGCGTATATAACGTTAAATGAACCCACTGTATAAAGTGCATTGCAAGTAATTTGAAACAAATATTACATTTGATTGGTCTTCTATAAACCAATATCGCACGTAATTTACAATTTTTTGAACAACGATAACTACCCTGTATATTGGAATATATTACAACAATTACTATAAATGTATAAAGCAGGGAAGCGTGCCTCAGTTTTTTTATAAAGTCCTTCGTTCGTTAGATACTTGACTTCCGTACCTAGAGCCCCGCTGTTTATTACGTAATACTCCATAGATAAAAAATGAAAACAAGTATCAAAAGTCTGAGACACGGTTCCCTAGATTAACATTTCCGCTACAAAATACTGAAAAACGCTTTGAAATCCGTCATCAAATAAGACGGCAATATTAATTCGAAAATGACACCTACTGTGTTTTTTAAGATGAGCAATTAACAATTAAAGTGTCGGATCATTGTCGTCTCATGAAATCAACGAATTTGACGCACCGCATTCAATTTTGATAGCCAATCAAAATCGCTTATGTTTACGGTTCAATAATTAAAACCACGCCCAGATTTGATGTATAGTAAGAGATTTTATAGCAAATTTTTGTCATTAATGAATTAATAGTATCATATCGTACCGATACAATGCACATTACGTTAGAGATGTTTAACGTTGATAAGGAAAAGTCGATAAACGGGTGCAGTATTTATCGCTAATAAACACCATTTTTGAGCGTTCGGTTAGAAATGTTTTTGTTGCTTGGTATTAAAGTATGATATTAAACTTTGTAAATAATGCAAAATATTATTTACGTTATTTTAGCGATTATAACCAAGCCAGATCAATCTCCTTTTAGATTATATGTTTATAGGTTGTATTTATTCTGCAATGCCATTGTATTATACCATGTATCCTCTTCACCGTACGGCTTACAGGATTGTTTCTGAATAAATTTCTATAAACTTCTTTGATATTATAATATTGGATACCAGTCTGGTCCCTTAAGGGGTCAAAGATCACTACGAAACACAATCTCCTACTTGTCGTGGGATAGAACATAATGAACTTCAAATCTTCAATGAGACTTCCCTACATTATAGAATAAACACATGTCATGAATAATCGTTTTGTTAACTGTTCAGTTCGTGCGCATTACATATTGTGGCAGAAACAGAATAAAACTTGTTTAGTCAAAGGTATAGACTGTTAAACATTGGTCGATAGAATCTGACACATTCTACCGTTTCCCTGCGAGTAAATTTCTAAGTTTTGAAATCTCCGGTGACTTGTGTTAGCGTAACATTTGCAGATCTTTGAGAATCTGTATAACGCAGGTGATATAACATTGGGAATACGCGAGAGGGGATTTTATTTTGGAACACACAAGTTGCATAATTCAGCTTTAGGGGTTATCCGTTTTCAATTACAGTTCTATGTTTCGTATAAAACAACATGACCCTTTAGAGCCGTGAGCAAAATGGTTTGACACGCTAATATTTCCAACGCTATTTTTTCACTTGTGTTTTATGCGCAACCGGGACCAACTCTGTTGTTTTTTCTAAATAGTTTATGAGGAGAATTTTGATACAGCTAATGCAAATGTAGTGGCTTTCGAAGAATGATAAAAACATTTTGAAAATCAAGCTATCAATGTCTTATCGAGTACCATTTCATATGTATTCACCCTATCTTCAAAGACATAAGGAAAAACTTTATACCAAATTATAAATTATAAAAAAACATCTATGTTTAAATTTTGTGAACTGCTTAATACTCAAAATAAAACTGTTTTTACTAAATACTGCTAGATTTGTAAAACAAGCTTTATATCTTAGAAATTCCATGTTAACTACTCTTAATTGATTACGTTCACCCTCTTAGCACAACTTTACGTACATATATTGTCTGACACAGATTGCTAGTACTAGTATTTGTTGTTAATTATAATTTCTCATTCATATACCTTTTCAACCTATCACATGACATATGCTTATTTGTATTGTATATTTGTTTTGATTTGACAATGTACATTGAACAAGTCTCTTATAAACGTCCTGTTCTGTTCTTATCTACAATATGGATAAGAAAAGGAATTAGACAAAATATATACTTAATATACCACCTTCCCCAGTTTCTTCGGTATCGAACTTGTACTTACATAAAACAGGAGAGATTATACGTGACACATTGGCTGGTAACAATAGCCGTTCTTACAGATGAAGTAAATCTGTTGCTTCTTGTTCAAATGTAAGGCATGTTCACCATGTATATCACAATTTATTAGTTGACGTATAGAGGTAATAATTATGCCCCCCCCCCCCCCTGTAGAGGTAATAATTATTCCCCCGTCGAAGAAGCGGGTGGGGGATATATTGCGTCGCACACGTCGATCGGTCTAACCTCGCTAGATTAGTCATCACTTTGGGATATAGATCGATCAGTAGCGTATGAAGAACAACGTGATTTTATTTTATGATGTAATGTATGTTCCCTGAAAATTGGAATTCCTAGAAAGTTTGACAATTTTTCAAGTCCAGATTTTTTTCGGAATTTAGAATCATAGTACTAGTACATGTATTATATTATTGTGTACAATGATCCCGGCACCCATATATAAATACACTATTTGACTGGACATACGTATATAAAAACAAGGGCTATTAGACTGTAAGGCATGCTTATATATGTTAGATTTATGTAACAAGCTAAGCCAACGATAAATACAAAACTTGTATGGATGATAGCCACTCTGACATACTACTACACTTTACGGACATCTAAGCAATGTACAGCAATAATCTAGATCACATTTTTGTATATCACTGAACCACGGATTGAAAACACAAGATATCGCCCGACTGTATTCTCCTTCTACGATATCTGTATCATATTACATTAAATAATAGTTTGTGTTCACATTTGCCACATCTGTTGAAACAGCTGAGTAAAACTTTCTGAGCCTGCATGAAAATATATAAGAAACAAACACAATTTGCGCATATAATGGAAACTCGCCGATGTTTCTTAAATGTTTAATGGCTGACGAATTCATTATACAAATCCAAGACGCCCACAAAGATGGTTGGTAAATTAGAGTTAACAAATAGCTGTATTGTGATTTAAGTTTTGAAATGCGGTTTGGGTTTAGTTTTGAATGTTTTTAATAGCGTTTTACACAGTCATATTTTCAAAGAGCATTTTTTTGGTAAATGCACTAAAATGATGCATAGATCGAAAATTATCTACAACTACAAACTCAGATTTAAAGGTCACCTAAGTACAAGAGCCTGACATCTATCTAATGTTGTCTAAAGGAAAATTCCAAGTCACAAATTCAAAGGATGGAATTTCAAAATACAATAAAACACATGACTAGAACAAATATCGCCCCTTCACAGTTTATCATTGTTACATAGTGGGATTCAGTCACAATTGTTATAATCTAAAATCTATATAACCTGTGATTTGACGTCGGATATAGTATTTTACTGAATACGAAATGTATATTATATATTATTTTTATATATACTTTTATTGTCTGAGAAATTTGTTAAACCATATCTTAAGACAAATGAAGGAAATTGAAGAAATAATATAATCTAGCCAAACCTGTGAACAAATGCTATCCTTGGGAAAGATATAATGTGACCTTTATTGACAGGTGGTCTTAAATTACAGGATATGCTGTTCTTAATCAATGACGGTTTTTAAGAATGGTCTTTATTCTCAGGGTGACCTTTTTGGAGGAGGCCGCTAACTCAGTGATTTAGATACAGTATTGAATATCTAACAGTGGATAATTAATATTGAATATCTAACAGTGGATAATTAATATTGAATATCTAACAGTGGATAATTAATGACATCAAAGTTCATTTCAAGGAAGTAATAATCACACACATTGAACACATTAACAGAGCAAGAAGTGAGTAATCCAAACCTCATTAGTTTGCATGTTCAACGTTAATTAGAGACTTACTCAGTCCTCATCACAAAGAATCACATGTCATGGACAAGACATTTACGGCAGCTTAGATATGCCAGAGAATTCTAATTAACATTCAGTATATGAATGTGCATTATAAAGGTACTTTGGTACAATGTTCTTATGTAAGACAGCCCCCCCCCCCAAATGACAATGAATTATGTACATGCATTGATAATCCAACATAATAATAAAGGTATCCTTTGTACTTGTTTCCACCAATGAAACTTTAATTAACACATGATTTGTGGGTGATCCACTGAGGAGCAGTCCGCCCGGTTAGCTCAGTGGTTAGAGTGTTTGTCTACTGATAGAGAGGTTGTGAGTTCGAACCCCGGGCGAGGCTCACACTGTCCGTGACAAATTTGACTAAAGATATTACATCCTATGTTAAATTGTCCTCCACCTCTGAATCGTGTGGGATTGCTTGGATAGAATGTGATTAATACTAGTTTATAACTAAATGAAGTCCAGGATAGCTGGTTAGAACAAGCTTACAGTCAGTATTGCATGCAATACAAGTCCCCTGCCAGCACATATCATTGGAATGTTAGCTGCTGTTTATACAGCACCATCTGTCTAGATTTTTTAATGATGACAATTTTGTCTAAATGAGCGAGCCAGCTTAAGTTATCATCCGGAAACCAAATTTCTATTTTTAGTAACAGTGACCTAGATATTTGACCTACAATCTGATTAAAATCATATCCTCAAACCCGCTACGCTATGAGGATCTGAAGACGACCTATAGAAGGTCACCTCAAGTGACCTTTTCCACTAGCCAATCAGCGCCTTACTTTCATAATTCTGAAAGTGATCTGATTCTATTTTTAACCGCAGTCAAAAACAATATTTGACTTGTAGTTATCACGAACACCTATTCTTACGCAACTAAATGTAATGATAGCGCGTATGTGACATGCGTGTTTATTAAATTTTCTATACTACTATGGCCGATCGATCAGGATTACTAAAAAAATCAAAAAATGGTTGCAGACAAATATGTTATACGTAATTTAATGTTTACTAACGTTTAAATAACATCGTCAGGTAGAAAGTTCATTCGGCCAAAGTACCGATGAAACGAGTTATACGATTGGCTGAATTATAAATAGATATAAATAGTGATAATGGAAATTCCGACTTTTGAAAATAGAAACTGGTATAGGCCGTCATCAGATCTTGCCGTAAGGAAGATCGAATACTTTAGTCAGATTGTTTGACCTATTGACCCCGAATGTAATCCTACTCTAGGTTATCCCCTAAGCTATCCATACACCAACTTTCATTCAAATTCATCACCCCTAACTGAAGTTATCGTACGGAAACCAAATTTCTATTTTTAGTAACAGTGACCTAGATGTTTGACCTATTGACCCCAAATGCAATCCCACTCTATGTTATACCATACGCTATCCATATACCGATTTTCATTGAAATCCATCACCCCTAACTGAAGTTATCATACGGAAACCAAATTTCTATTTTTAATAACAGTGACCTAGATGTTTGACCTATTGACCCCAAATGCAATCCCACTCTAGGCAATGCCCTAAGCTATCCATATACCACCTTTCATTGAAATCCGTCAATTCTAACTGAAGTTATCATCCGGAAACCACTTCGGACAGACAGACAGACAGACAGACAGACAGACAGACAGACAGACAGACGGACGGACGGACGGACGGACGGACATACTAACGATAGGATACTTAAGTGGCTTTTCCATGTTAAAATTTGTCAAAATTTAGCCACATAAACCCGATTTTAGCCACATAAATCCACTTATGGACATTTTTTTAAGTGACTCCGGTTGAACAAAGAGTCCTAACCCTAGAGTCACCCAAACCCAATTTGTTTGTACGGACTGACGACGACAAACACTATAGTCCCCTCCGGTACGGCAGGGGACTAATAACTGCCCGTCACCATATGACTGAAATAATGTTGAAAATGGCGTTAAACCTGATGGAACAAACAAATATTCACTGAGGAACATACTTGGTGCAGTAATTATATCGGTATTTTTGTTTGTTTGTTTATTTGAGTTCTACGCCTCTTTTCAACAGTCAGAGTCAGATGAGGCGGACAGTTCATCTAACCATCGTTCCTGGGAAGAGCCAGTACTAGACTCCTATCCTCCGAAGGCAAAGTATTTTTGTTTAATGTTGCACAGTTAGCCAGACCCTTCTTACACATATCTTCATTTTCTTTACAAACAATATAATTTACGGTGAGAATATTTCAGACATGGATTCCCCATGGATGATTTTATCAAATTTGCAAAATGTGTCGAACGGCTTAATGAAAGAAAAAGAAAATAACAAACACTTTGGCTTCGATCGTAAATTGTCAAGCATTGTGACCAAATCCTCGGTTGATTCTTGAAGTGCAACGTTTGCAGACTTAATACAATGTAAACACTACAGGGAATGTCCTTAAGTTACTTTACGCGGGGTGACAAATGCTATATGTTCTATTATGGTGGGGCAATTATAATCTAAGTGCACAATATCTCTTTTTATGTATGTCGTCTTGCGTTTAGCGTTGCGAATTGATACTTATTTATTTAACGCCATTAAAAAGCAACAACAGTTATATACGGCGGTCGATTCACGTAACATGTTTTCCGGGACGGTATTCAAACCAGTACTGACTTACCTTTATAGGGAACTGGCAACTTCTCCACATGTGGAGAAAAATCGACATTTTTAGATTTTTCTTCCCAGAAAGATATGATCTGCAGCTGCCGGAAATCGCCTGGTTACAAGTCCAGAACAATTTCGACTGGTCCACGACCGCGTCCCAAATTCATGATATAATAGAACCGTTAAGGAAATATTAAGGTAACAACAGATGACATGACACAAGATTATTAATCAAACATATGGTCATTTAATCAAGTATATGATCATATGTTTAAACATGACATAATTAAAAAAGTCCACGAGACTTGCTGACAATGTTAATATTTTCAAAACTTTTTTAGTCCCTATGGTGTTGGATGTAGTTTTCATTAATTGATAATGACAGATTATGATTGAATTTGTAAGTTTGAACGTGGTGAGAGATATACTTTGTACAACATGGTACGTCTTTGACTTTTTTTGCTCGTCGCTCCGGTGTTGATTACGATTACAATTGTCCTATATGCCCCGCCCCCTCTGAGACGTTGTTGGATTTAATTGATATGTCACACAACAAGATTATTCATTGCTTCGTGAATACCTCACTCATTTCCTCCTATTTCAGTTTCAATTGTTATACGTCTCATAAGATTTAACAATATTTTGGCTAGCTCGACGCATCAGTCAGAAAAACTTAATATGGTATTCCGCGGCTTTATATCACATACATTATTTGATATTACGCCGCATTAGCGGAATGATCGCATTTTGTCTCCAGCAACTTAATATTTATAACAAAAATGTCAACAAGTCATCATAAATATAGATAATGTAAATCATGCTATCTGGTGCATCAATATATTTTAGACTAGTGAGAGCAATATATCGTAGTTTATCGGGATGTTTAGCATGTCCAAATTCACAATGCGTTATGATGCAAGGCAGATCGAATTTTATTTGGAAATAGTGTCATCTAAGTAGTCATGGAGATAAGTGTTCCTTTCAGGGTTTAAAATGTTTTCTTACCGAAGTAATAATAAAAATATTTGTCAAAATTTCATTTTTATCGTTTATAGAACATTTGGCAAAATGTAAATTCAAGCTGAATCATGAATCTTATTTTAAGTGTTAATAAACAACAATATCTAGCTTTATATAAACTTATCCGTGTAGATCTGTCAAAATGGAGAGAGACCTAATTTCTTGCACTGTTGGTTGAATGCAGCCGTGCTATATCCTCAAATTATGGAATTTTTACCCAATTGCAATTTATGATTGATAGTAAATCTTCGAATGACTACTATTCTAATGTCACATTTCTGTCATTTTGTAGTTGAGTCCCTACACTTGTGACATGCGTACGTTTTCGAATGTTATATTATCAGAACTTTGTCTTTATTCCGACTGGCTATTCGTTGTATGCTTTACCATGTTTTATTCGCAAAAAATACAGAATTTTATAACTCCCATGAGTCTGTTCGTTATCGGCTAAGAAGAGACCTTTTGCTTTCGTGGAACGACAATTTCTGAGTTCATTGTCAGATAGAAATGACAAACATGGAATATTTAAATAATAATTAAATTAATTAGCAATTCAAATGTACTTCACCTTTCTCAAGATGTAAGAATATTCTCTAGAAATAAGTTTTTATTGAATGGATAATATTTTTTCCCACAAAATGTAAAGATTTGTTTTTGATGTTTTCTGTCTAAAGAGTGGTCGAACTCTGACGTCAGAATCTACATTTAATCGTTTCGAAGAGAATATAAATACATTTTGTATATACATAATAAGACACACATAATTATATTGTGTAAATAAACGGCACACATTTGCGAACAATGTACATGACTTAGTCAATGCATTTACGTTACGCGAATACAAGGGTATTTTTTTTATTTCAAACATTTTCTTTCAAACTTTGGTAATTGTCTACAAATTTCTGAGACAAACCTTGTGCTGGCATGTCGCCTATGTCTTCTTTTGGTGACTCAGACACAAGTCCGCCTCATTTGTACAGAATATATTCTTTATTTTCCATGTATTAATGGTGTTTAACTATTATATGAACACGTGCTTATAAAAACATATATTTTCGCGACAATGACACTTTAATACTAGGAAGTCCTGTATGCTCGTATTCTTAGGACCAAATAACACATTCTCTTTCAAGTTATGTTTTAAATAGCTATTAACATTTTGCGAGCAGTGCTCTAATTAAATTTGAAATATATTTCCATTCCTACCATCAGCAGCAGCCTAAGTTATCTACTAAGTAAAGGTTAACACGTCTATTGTAGTGTAACCCCGATTTAAAGGGTCAGCCAAGTTGGCTTAGTACTTCCCGACTCCCTTTTCTTTTTTCCGGGCACCTCACTGATATAGGCCTACGAAAACCATTATAACTAGCTCGCGGCTCACCAACCGACCGCATCAGTTCTAACCCAGTCTCCACTGGGATTCGAGCCTTCAATCTCCCGCTCCGAAGGTGGACACCCAAACCACTACGGTTACGGTCTACTATGTTAGTTGTAACGGATGTTTGTTTAATAACATCTATGAGCGTTATATGATACTGTATTTAAATGCTCGTCTTTTCTACACTTACAAATAACAACAAATACCAATTTATCCTGTTTCTACATTGTTTTTAGACCTAATAAAGCAGTGACTGGATAAACCTGGCTTTATCCTGTCACTAGATCACGTGGTCAGCTTTATTTCGTCACTTTGTATTCCTACGCGCCGTAGTCCGCTCGTTATACAACAAAGTGTGCTTTTTATATTACAAAATGATACAATTATTTAAAAAATAAAGTGGATGTTGAAATTCTCAACGTATTCTAAGAGTTTTTATTCAAAATAGCGTGACGGTTGTACGGGACTATTTTATTGGCTCAGGTTTTTATCTACCCCGCTGGTTCTCCCAGTCACAACGCGGCGCAATATTGTACCGGAAACCCCGACAATTGTAGTCAAAGTGCGGTGGGACCTAGAAAACGTGCGCAACGGTCAATATTTCATTTCTGGAGCTGGCAAAGGACGATGAACTTATTTGTATTCATGGTAAGATTTGACTGCTATTTCATAACACTGTTTTCATGCATACTAAAACACAACATCTGAAAACGTTGGGAAAGAGTTTACTGACATGCTTCACAAGCTATCTAAGTCCATTTTCCTGTATACAATGACTCGTTAAAAACTATGAAAACATGTTTCTCGGATGTAAATATAGTAAATGGTTAAATATATATAGACCCTAAACAAGTCAGTTTATTTTAATCTGTACATGTTTGCTCTGTAATATGAATGGAGTAGAATACTTTATACACATTATTTATTCACAAAATATACATTAATTTCGTAATACTATGATATATGAATGTAGTAAAAGTTTTATACTCGTTATCTATATACAAAAATATACATTAATTTTATACTACTGGTGATATGAATGAAGTGAAAGTTTTATACCCATTATGTAAAATAAAAATATACATTAATTTTATACTACTGAGTGATATAACTGAAGTAAAAGTTTTATACTCATTATCTACATGTATATACAAAAATTATACATTAATGTTGTACTACTGAGTGATATGAATGAAGTAAAAAAATTATACTCTTTATTAATGTATTTAAATGCTATGCTTGTTCAAAATATGATCTCAGGTAGTTATCTAATTATTTTTTATTACATACGCGTGTATTCTCAGATGTAAATAATAAATATTTTTGTATGTAGATAATGAATATAAAACTTTTACTTCATTCATATCACATAGAAAACATAGTAAACTCTTTCCCAACGTTTTCAGATGTTGTGTTTTAGTATGCATGAAAACAGTGTTATGAAATTGCTGTCAAATCTTACCATGTATACAAATAAGTTCATCGTCCTATGCCAGCTCCAGAAAAGACATATTGACCGTTGCGCACGTTTTCTAGGTCCCACCGCACTTTGACTACAATTGCCGGGGTTTCCGGTACAATATTGCGCCGCGTTGTGACTGGGAGAACCAGCGGGGTAGATAAAAACCTGACCGCGCCAAGGGGAGTCACTCTTGGCGTTTGTTTGCGGATAACATGGCGTATGTCACTCCTTCTCTTTTTTCAGATTACCCGACCCGTTTTCAAGTAATTTACAAAAGTCAATATTTGGACAAAATACGACCGAGTTATTAAATTTTGGGTAATATTACATGTGAAAAGAGCAAAATTGCCGAAAAAACAATTCCTGACTTCGAGCTCCTATGAGTAGAATGACCACCTTACAAATACTCTTTTCTCATGCACGATTAAATCGTGAGCAACACCAATCAATATCACAGTATATAGTATACGTAACGCGTAAGGCAAATATTTCACGCTATACTATGAAAACGTGTGAAATGAATATTCTTGTAAACCTTTGTCTTGGTACAGAAAGATGCGTTATACTATTGCTTCTGTTTTCTGATTACATAAGCTCAATAAATTGAATTGCGAGAAACATTTATGTGTTAAATTTAGATAATATCTTTGGGAAGAAGAATCAATTACTTGTTTTCACACTTGTGTATAATTATCTCCATATACAAAATTAGTTTGCGTTCAAGACCTAATTCTTAATATGTGTATAAATTGCTGGAAATTCTCAAATTGGTTCAGCTTCTCAAAGTCCCGATACTTCTGCTCTATATAGTTTACATATGATACAATTAAGTTATCAACACAGCTCTCACCTAAGTTCAATCAATACATCTACACATTTGGACAACTAATACTTCATTTTATGGCCCATTTTCTTAGCTTAAGGTCTTAAAAGCTTGTTTAAGTGAATCTTCTAATGAATATTATACACAGATAGTTGAAATTGGTTATAAAAATACAATTAAACCTACTCGAAATCCACTTTGACTTTACCAAGAAGGCATTGAAGTTGAAGGAGAAGGGGAAGAGTGCAAGAAGGGGCCTCCATTTAGACAAGGAATGAGATAGATACTTTATTTTTCCATTAGGCCAACTGGCTCATGAGGACAGCAACATACGAAAATATACATTGGTAACATACATAGTTATGAGAAAGGTACCTTTTTAGGTGTAAGCCCTATATACGCTGACGATGACGCCGTATAGAGCATGTGCCGTATAGAGCTTACAGTAAGCTTTATTTGAAATGTTTCACAACGAAGCATTTAAGTGTGTAAAGGGCAGTTACTATTTTAACAGTGATTACATTATGAATGATATTCATTTGCGCATAAAAGTACTTGTATGTAAACATTTTGTTAAAGTTTTGTGAGGACAACTCTAGCACAATGTTGGCATTATGCATTATATTTGCATTAGATTGATTGAGGGCAGCAACTAGGACATACTTGATGGATTGACAAAATGGGATCAATGTGTGTTGCATCTCTAATGGTTTTGTAAATGTTCGTCGAAAATCGCACGAAAAATGTTGGAGGAATTTGTACAGAAACATGGAAATGTTGAATTGAGAAAAGGGAAAAACTCAGCAAAATCTATTTTTCGAGAGAGCCGAATTATGTTATAACCAGTCTATGAAAGTTCATTGATAATTGCATCAAATATCACATTTTTACATTTTTTTCGTAAAAATAGAAATATTTAAGTTTAAAAACTTTAAATGCCGGCCTTAATTTGGTCATTCGGCATGTAAGCTTTATACGTTAGCCATATTACAACAATAACAGATCATGGTAATCACTTGAGGTATAGAGCTTACGGTAAGCTCTATACATCGCTTGACAATGTATAGAGCTTACATCTAAGCCATATACGGTGTAAGCTCTATACGGCGTCCAGATTACACAGATTGAGACCAAACAAATATTCTTGGTTCCGATTACTGGACCGATCCATATTTTTAATACGACCATAGAGTCTCCGACAGCAAAATACGAAACTATTTGGTGACGAATCGTGCCTTCAAAGTACTAAAAATGCGCTTTGAAGAAAAAATAGATTTGAGACCTATCTATTCTATTCTGTAAATGATAAAACCTGAAACATCTATTAAGTTGTTTTTATGGTCTGACAAAGAACAATTTACAAGCAGAAACTTCAGACTAGGTAGGAATTTAAATGCTGAGCGTTCAATAGTTCCTCTTAAACTCCTAGTATCTACTTCTGATGCACCAATTTGCTTCACATTGTAGTAGTGAAGCTGACATTTCAAAATTGTTCGCAACATAAGTATGATATTACACACGCCCGTCAGAAATCGTCTCGTTGTCCGGAATTCCGAGTTCGTTTGTTCTGACACCGAATATTTTGTAAAAATGTTCTAATTCAATGTAATGCATTACATTATTATTTAGTCGATACATTGTTTTAATTTGTATGGTCTGATTTGACGAGATGTTGATGTACATAAAATATGTTTTTCTAATGTCTTCATTCGATATTTTTTATGTAATACAGTAAGTTCGCCCCCCCCCCCCCCAATTCTATTGTATTTGCCATAAGATATTTCTCATGCTATTTGTTGGTATGGGAATGAAAAACATGCTCAATAATGTCAAAAAGGATTTTGGGAGTAATTAAATACAGCTTAAATCTAGTAAATTAAATGTTACGTGAGTTGGAAGAAATTGGCATAGCATGTATAAATGTTTGTGTATCCTATTTGTACAATACTGGGACACTACAGGAAACTAGTGCGATAAACTTCTCATCACCTCGTATCCTTAGATCTTTGATAGTATAACATGTCTACACAAGGTTCATTATTTTCTTTTCACCAGGCTATAACAACATCACTTTAAATTAGCTAGGATGATGAAGCAACTTTTCATGATTTACCTCAGGTGAACCTTTGACCTTTCGTAAGCTAGCTGGCGGATTCTTTTCCAAATTTAGCTGAACCCGAGTTGGATTCGAACTGAAATTCATGAATGGGCTAGAAGCTACTAGCTACATATTGACCACTCCGTCCCAAGGTATCACACCGTCTCTAAAAAGGTCTCTTTATTCCATGGCTTCAGTTAAAATAGGTTTGGTTAATAATGTCAATAAACTCAAGATAACATTATACGCCACTCGAATGAGAAGGAAAAACAGTCCAGAAGATGATCTGTTGTTTATGGATAGGAAATAAACGACAACAGTACATACGTGGTTTGTTATTTGTTTCTGCCCAATGATAAATACCAATGTCGCACCAAATTGATTTGTCAGCATGGTTGCTACGTAATTAGGAATTATAAAGTACGAATCTACGAACAGAATATTTTCCTCGTCTTCACATGAATCTCTCCTACATTTCTATCTTACCATTTACGTTTACATGAACGAAATATAGTACAACCTCTCCAGAGTGGCCCTCTCTTGAGCAACAATCTCCCTTCAACAACAGAATGCTGCTTTTCCACTGCACGTTTTAACTTTCAACGTAACCTCTGTAGAGCAACAACCTCTGAACAACAACAAAGGTTGGCTTCTCCCAAAAGGTGTTGCTTCAGCGATGTCGCGCTGTACTGTTGATTATCTTCTTAATTCTCATAAGATAGAAAAAAACAGGTCAACCCTGGTAACACTTGTTCAGGCACAAGACAGGTACATTTCACTTTTATAAATAATTGTTTGACCAATACTAAATTATAAAATTAAGATAGGCAAAGTAATTGATGATCTCTGGTCCTAATTATTTTTCCAAGTGCATAAGCACTTAATCTAATGATCTTGACTTTCTTTTCTGTTTCTTTTCAATTACATAGTACAGTTTATCGTATACATTCACTCATTATCGTTCATATTCTATCTTTTTGACACTCTTCTTTGTATATATACAGTAAAACCTGTGTTAGCAGTCACCTCCGAATAGAGGCTATCCTGTAAATAAAACCTTCATTGATTATTTAGAACAAACTGACCTACGAATAACAGTCACGTGTCAATAAAGGCCACATTATATATTTCCCAGGGATGGTATTTGTTCACAGGCTTTATTATATGGAATATGCTGTACAAAAAAAAAGATTTAAAAAACTCCGCTTATTCCACTGTATCGACTTTGATTAAGCGAATAGGTCTAAAAGAATTACTCTAAAGTTGGGAAGTGAATTTTAAGGCTTTTGAAGATTGAGTATAAGCTTAATAAAGTAATTAGTAGTAAAGGACTGATGCATAATTCAATATCGAACTTATTTCATTCTTTATATAAAGAGTTGGTACTTTAACAATCCAACTGTCTGCCACTGATTCTGTTCGTCAGGCTAATATCTGTGAGATATGCTGCGAATTCATATCAGATGGAGACAGATATGTATAAAGAAGTATTAAGAAAACATTAATTCCACATATCTACACTATAAAAAAGTTTATTGTACCGATCTGGTAGATTTTTAATATTGTTGAGAGAAAAAACATGGCAATAACAATTATCGTTTATGAAGGAACATAGGTTGTTTTTACCGAGAAACGAAATGAATATGAGAATGATGATATCGAAAAGAAAATAATAAGATGATACTGCAAATTGTGATTTTTATATTATATCCGTCAGTGGCATCAGTTGATCAAAGGACTGAACGTACTCATGGAAACAGAACTTACATTCACCTGTACTGCAACATGTTGGAACGGGGACTAGTTAAACAATTGCATGGCGAATGTAGCGAGAGACTGCTATGGAAAGCTTAACTGTCGTTCAGTTTTCGAACATATGATGGTGTAAGCTTAATTCTGTGGCCAGTTCTATGCAAGATATAAAAATACGCATATTATGAACTACTCCAAATCACAAACATTGCATGTGCTTATGGCAAGAACCCTGCAAACATCTATTCATTCTTTAAAGATGAAACTAGTAGACTGTATGTGGCTTAGTCTGTGTCTATGTACCATACACTCGTAATTGTGTTAAATTCTACTGTCTAAAACAGTTTCCGCTTGCAAAATAACGTAGACATTTTTTAGCTATCAATTCATTATCGCTGTTGTCATGAAATTGCTTTTGCCTTTAACAACAACACATGTTCGGCTTATTTTAAGGACTAAATTACTGTAGAAACGTTCAATTATGCCGCAAGATAAGACTGATAATGTAAAAAAGTTCCACCTTTCTACGATTACAGACTGTCCAGATTCCTACAATGTCCGGCAGTTTATTGATCGCCCATGTCATTGGCACATGTCACATATAGCTAAAGTAGAGGTATTCATATACATGTTGTAATTGTTAAAAAAAGACATTCAACGATTATACGTAGCTTCTTTCATTAGTCGTGTAAAACTTTCTGACATGGTTGTAATATATTTTCTGAGAAAAAGACCACGTGGTACAAAATTTACCATTGTCCGGCCATATTGAAATATGCATCTATATTTTGAAAATATCAGAAACCGTACCATGTGTATCGCACAAACAAATAAAATGTTTGATGGTTCTATATGTCGTTTAACGGCCCATTAGAAAGCTTTGGAAATTTCAGTCCCACCCATAAGCAGAGAGAAGAGATGCAGACGTTCAACTAGTATTTATATCTCTACTCTTATTTGGAATAGTTTGTCCTGGTAGTTTATCGTGCTTGGTGAAAAGTACCGATACACACCTCACCCGTTTTCTCTGATTTTCTAAACACAGTGCATGCTTGGCTCGGTATTTGGAAAAAAAAGAGTTCGTTAAATATCGGTAGGCAGAGCCGAGATTCGAACCACTAACCTTTAATTCAATAGTCGAGCGCATTTCCATTAACCTATCGATCAACACCAATACAGTAAAATGAAACTAACATGTACAACTCACTGACTTTAGTTTAATCTGTGTAGTACATTGAAGGCTATGTGTTCATTCTTTCAAAACTGTCTCTGACACCAGAGTGTCCGGAATTGTAGAGTTTACATAATGTGGGGTATTGCAGTATACTCGTATTTAAGTCGCTATCAATATTTGACTTCATGTTTACTGTAATTGTCCCTTCATAAGAAGCGGAATTAGAAATAAGACATATCATGTAGATGCAACTTTATGTTGATTCTGCGATATGAATTGGTTGCATTTTTATTATATTCTGGTAGCACATGAAGATGTGAATTTTGCAACAGTTTTTGTATCATTAAAGTCCCATTAGCTTTTTGCAAAAAATATATGCAAAAAACAAACAATTGCTGATATCATCCCAAGATAATTATTACCGACGAAACAAGCCCTTTTTCTTCTAAAAACACCCATTTCGCTGTGAATTTTGCTTTTGTAAACTTGAAATATATATAGAGCGCGTGACGTAACTTCATGCCGTGTGCATAATATAATTGCGGGAAAACACAGCTGTTCTATAAATAGTTTTTTTCAATGATATTGAAAACAATACGATAGTTGTTTTGGAAACATTTTTGCTTGCTGCAAAGTACGTACGGGAGGAAAACACCCCGGATTCCTGTTATAGAACAAACAGTAACCATTACGACCGATTATTTTATATGATTATTGGACTTTAATAAAACACTGCGTACTTTAAACGCTTAGAACGTACCTAATTAGTTCTGTGTTAATCGCCACACAGTTTTTGATTTTTTTAAAAAAAAAGTGCGTATCTTTTAAAGTTTAACAAGAGTAGGGAAATATTATAATGTAATTTTCCCTTTTGAATAATTTACAAAGTGTTATGTATGCTCTGTGCAGTTAACGTGTTAAATGTGACTTTAAACTCTGTGTGCGCCAGAACACACTTGATTAAATCACATTTTAACGTAATGCTACAATTTATGTTAAGAAAACGCATTCCAGAAATCTGTTTCATACTTTGATGTCCTGGGCAACGATTATAGATATTCACATTTGTGAGAATTCGCGCAACAAATCTCTTTTGAAGGCAATTAAATAGAGATATCGATTTTTATGCAATACCATGTTTTAGAGAAAAATAGACGGAGGATGCATCGACTTTGAAAGAGTTACATCGAATGTAATTGTAGCCTGGATACGCCCACTATAGAGAGATCGTTGTGGTCAATGTTTAGTATCGTTGTCTAGTATGTACACGTAAGTTTCTTCACTGCATGAAAAAACAAGCTTTACCAAATAGAATTAAGATAACATACCCTAATACAATCTTGGACTATGAACAAATATAAACTTAGAGGTATCCGATCCTTATAGAGTTTGTTTGACATTCAAACATAATTGATTTTTAAATGATAACTTTCAGCCATACACTATTTTGAAATGTTGGACCTGGGTCAGTTATATTTGACTTTACACCATAAAGGGAGGTAATATTACTTACAGTACTCTTCCTTTTCTATGATTGTATATTATTAGCATTTTTAATTTCATGCTTGGACATTTCAAAATTACACAATTTTGAAAAAGCTGGTGGTGAATGATTTATAAATGATTCATTCTACATATTCAATGGAAATACGAAGAGAGAGAGAGAATACATAATTTAAAATGTTGTAACGCATGTCATTATCATGATATAATGCTATTTTAACTGTGTTATAGTATATTTAACTTAATTAACAAAAGATATAAAATCTAGCATTTTGACAAATCTCTTCACAATTTTTTTTTACTTTAATCGGCTAATTGTTTGTAACATCAACAAAACATTGCAATTCGTGTGACCGCATCACTCCTGAAAACAATCTTAATTGTATATTAAACAAATGTACCCTAATCCTGAGGTTGCGGGTTCGAATACCGTGTGTGGCGGACTCTGACCGGAATCTTCACAATCCCTTCTTTCGGCGCGTGTACTGGTCAGAATTCAGCCAGCAGTCATCGAGAGTAGTTAATATAAGTTATAAGAACTTGTTCTACAATCGATGTAAAATAAATAAGTTTAAACTAAATGTGTCGTTTCAGCGAATTGTTGTTGAAGGGAAAAGTAATATCATTGCTTAATTTTACAACATACACATTTCAGCAAACATATGCATCTTCCAGTCACAGAAATTAGCCTAATCTGAAATGCAGACTGTTGTCTTAATTATAACGTATTTCGAGACAATGTTACGACACTTCTTATTTCTTATTTTAGTTAGATCAAGTTCACCTACCAAAATAATGACAAATGGCAACCCAATGGTAAATCAAGTATGTATTAATTATAACAATTAATTGAGTAACCATATACGGAGCACAGCCTTCCACCAGGATTGAAAATAGCAGGGTAATAATGGCAAAAAACACATGTTCTGCCCGGGCTCGCAACTTTAATTTCGTTAAACAAGAAAACACTCTTCTCGGTGATGCGGTGATAAAAATATTTTATGCGGGCAATTGAGAGAGAAAATAAAACTCCATTCCTTTAAGCCTTTCTTCTCTATTGTTTTTATTATCACTAATGTGTGATTCTTGAGCCAACCAGAAAGCTCCATCTTCTCAATCAACTCTAATGAACACCGACGTAAAACCTTATTCAATCTTAGCGAGGTGGCTGTATCATTTAGAAGAGTTGTCATCCAAGACAATGTTGGTATTGCATAAACATGCATAACTTGAGAACTGAATTACGTTTCAATCAATTTGATACGACTTGTCGCTTTGATAAGATGCTTTATACAGGGAATATTATTAAGTTTACCAGCTCATATTTATTGGATTTTCGAGCATGCAGAGCGACTCTGTATTAAATGGTACCACTCCATGAAAGACGCTGTGGGACATATCAGTGATTTTCCGAGAAAAAGAAGCTGAACTTTTTATTTTTTTTCCAACACGTTATTTGTTTGTTCTGACTGGTCGTACAAGTAGCAATCAATACTGACTAACTAATTACGGAAAGGATCATGGTTGCCTATAGACTGTACTTAAAGGACTAAGACGAACAATTGATCGAGTTATGTACATATTAAAGACAACTGTTAATTGTCGGGGATTTAGACTATTACGACATACTGACGGTCCGGAAACTTGTGAAGGAATTGTTCAAATAAACTCATTCTAACAGTTCTGTAATATTTTTAAACTGAAGTGATAATTCATTCAACAATCAAGGTGAAAACGATACCACAGTAACATATTATCATGGAAACTTAGACCACCAAATACGGTAAGAAAACATCTTTGTTTCTTAAAGTTTTGTTAAACTTAATATGTTGTCTTGTTTGACATAAACATCATCATATGCATGTCCTAACTCGTATTATCTGCATAAATCTGCGAGAAATACCGCTACTTTGTCATTTTTACTTAATTCAGACAATAATTTTCAAGTAACGTATTCTTAATGAAAAGTAGTTTGTGAAATGTCAGAACCAAGTATTCAATGACATATAAATTTATGAAACATAAGTTAATTTCAAAACACTACTTCCTCGGTGAAAATCAAATTGTGTTAAAAACCAGGGTGTCGATTGAAGCATTTTTCTAAACATTCACCGTTGTTCGTTCGGAAAATTCCTTTGAATTTGGTATGCGTCTGTACGAAAATATTATTTATTAATTTTGTGTTTTTGTTTACATGGTTTATTCATATCTGATTCAAAGAATCACTGTCATAAAACTGATATGCCATTGCCCAGACAAAAGCTATAACTCATTTGTAATTGTATTCTGACCTTCAAGGTTTCATATCCATTATGTCCAAAAAAAACTTAAATCTTAAAATGGAGTGGACAGATGATGGAATCCTTCATATTTTTTATAGGTTTCTATGACAAAAAAAAAAAGATTTAACGTGAGATTTAAAAAAGAACAATGGCACTCTGTTGGTTTCTTGTCCCTTTGAGTTTGCATTGATATCAATAGAAGAAGCCATTTTTTTCAAATATTAAAAAAATCCATTTCAACGAAAGCCCACATTAAAAAGATGAAAACAACAACTAACAGGTATTAATGTAATTGAATGAAAAAAGCGAAAGGCACTGCGCATTATTTCACAAAATTTTCAATGAGGGCAAAAACTCATACATGTTTTAAAAAAATGGATGTGACATAAAATGTGACTATGAATTACATTTTAGGTAACTATGAATGAAAAAACGATAGTATGGCAGCTGTTTTTATAATATTTATATATTTGCCTAGCGTTCAGCAGATATGTAAAATAAAACAACCCTAAGGAAATATGCAGAACGTGAGTAAAATGGTACAAAGGGTTGGATGATATAGTTTCTGTTTTCACGATTCAGATATCGAGGCCGCCGGGCCGTTGTCCAGTGGATAGTGCGCTAGTGAACCAGCGACACGGATTCGAATCCAAGTCGCGACAGGTCATGCTCTTCTGTGAATGTTTGACAAAAACTGTCGAGTTCCTTAATTTGTGGCATAGGTGCCCGCTCCCAGCGCAGGATTGTTGGAATAAAGTGTCAGAAATCTGCTTAGGCTAACCGGCCGCCGAATATAACCGAAACATCGTTGCAGAACGGCGTTTACCCCTTTGAAATGAAATCAGATAACGAAGTTGTGTGAGGTGTGGACACTGTATATATGATAAATTGCTCACATGTTACGTTTCTTTTTATATTAAATCGTCTTCGTCCTTCCATGTTTTTTTTCTGATTAATACAAAGACAAATCTGTGGTGCGTACTATGTTTATGAAACATACCGGTGGGATTTGACTACGGCCAACCTTGATACGTATAACACGATTACTTCTCAACTTGTACCAATATTTAGATCTATCAATTATTATCTATTTTGAAGTTGAACAAGATTCCGTGAAAAAAATTACAATACATTTGTAAGTTTCAATAAAGAATATATCAACAACAAAGTACTGATCCAATCCGTAAGTAAGCTAATTATATTGTCTACAAACAAACATGGTTATTCCAAACGGTTCTTGTAGACTGTTTCACCCTCCTTATAGTCCACAATACTAATCCACGGTAATTATCGTGTCTAAAATCGATTGAGTGACTTAAGGTTTTGTAAACTGCTCTGGTGTTTATACCTTACGGAACTGTGACGTCATTTATCAGAAGTACGAATTTCAAAGTACTCGTATATTAACGTCTTCTTACTTTGACAAATAACAATAATTAAAATGGTTTTATAACGTGAATACATAATTCGGACCACATACATGTAGCATGCATTTTACAAAATGTTCAAATATGATAGTTAGTTAGTTAACATTATTTATGTAGTACATAGTAATAATGAACGATAAGTTTAATAGTACAATACATTTTGATAACATTAGAACGTCTTTTACAGTTCTTGTGCTATTTTGAAGAACACAACATTTAACAAAGTTTAATGACAATATACAACAATATATAACTAATTTACCAAACACTATTTCGCGGCCCTAGTCCAATGGTAAAAGCTCTGGACTTATATCCCGGCGATAAGGTTTCGATTCCCAGTCGCCGCAGGTCATACCCTTACAAGGGAAACTATGCGGAGACGTTACCAGCTCCTTGTGGATTAGATAGTACTTTGTAAACGCGACCAAGTGGTTAGAGCGCTTGATTTATAATCAGGTGATGCAGATTCGATTCTCAGTCGCGACAGGTCATACCCTTCCATGAAAATTTGAAATTTGACAACATTGTTGAATTTCCTTCATATGTGGAGACGTTGCCAGTTCCTTGTAGAAGGGTAAGTTAGTACTGGTTACAGTGTTGTCCAGAAAAAAACTGGTCAGGTGAATCGGCCGCTGTGAAAACCTTTTTCAAAAACGGCTTTTAACGCAAATAAATAAAGTCTTAGTGAGTTCGTGAAATCAGATACCCTATGACGTAATTTTGATTTCTTCATTTGTTAACTTTAAACGCCATATTTGCCTTGTGTTAAAATATTTTCACTTTAAAATACATTTTTAACTTGATGTAAAAAGAAGAACAGGCGGATCAAATCCAAAACAGATATTTTATTTAGTCCTGTGTAATGTGCAACACAACACATTAACTATTCCTTATCATTATAACATTTAAACAAATAAATAAACAAAGATGTACTTCACAGTCATTTGCAAAAAAAACACGTTTGAACTATAATACAATGTATGAATATGAAAAATAAAAGTACGTATAATATATACTTTTTATTAGAAGTCATGTATATAAGCTCTACAAATAAAAGGGATTTCATGCCATGAAGGAGAGCAAACAAGCAAACAATATTTGGTACAACAATTATTATACGTGTTAAGATTAAAGATAGGTCTCATACTACATGGACTTGGTCAGCGGTCAAGTGGATATGGTCTCTGACATGTAATCACTAATCCTTCACCGCTGTGAGCTCGAATTCAACCAGGGACCAACTCTCCCATGAGCAGGAGCTGTCTTGCAAGCGTACGTAAGATCAACGATTTTACCCGTGTGTGCGTCAGTGTTCGCTGGAAATTCACCAAATGACAGGAAAATGATCTAGGTTAACTGTGAAGTCTTTCGTATCAAACAAAATCCATACATAAGCGTCTTCTTACACAGACAAGTCTGCATCATGGCGATTGCATTGTTTCCTTTCTGTTCAACATCTTGTTCTTCGTCGATTGATATGTCTTTCTACATCTCTCAATCTGTAGAATTTATCGTAATATATTTACATAGTCTACGTTTCACAGAAATAATCAGACACGTACACTTTTGTAAAAGAATCTAATATTTCTGTCTGAGTAGAAATCATCACTTGAACATATAGGTGTAAGAAAGTAGATGTAAATGATCAGTTTTATTATCTACATACAACGTATGCCGTGATATATCTTCTGATGTATCCACTACAAACTTCAGACATCTCAATGTACTTAGGTCTCTGTTAATGTAACTCTTTGTCCTCCTAATACGCTGTGAAGCATTAGTGTCGGTTATTTCTGATCAACCTAAAGTTTAAAGCATCTTCAATTCATTCAAATTTGATATGAATTGATAGCCGGCATTTGATTACAACATTTTTCTCGAAATGCTCGTTCAGGGAAGATTAATTTAGACATTTTTCTCGAAAACTGCGAGGCTACCATGACACCAGGGTCTGTTCATGACAAAAAAAACGCAAATGATTCTTGCTATCAAAAAAAAAACACAGAATCAAATTGATCAGAAAACTGATTAGAAACACCGACCATAAAATGAATCGTTAAGAAATGCATTCCATTTGAAAGAATATTAAACGTGCCAGATTTCAGCTGTGGAAATAATGAAAACAAACGAGCCGCATAGAAAAATGACAATGCCATCCATTAGACCTCTCAGATGGACCTAAGGCAGAAACTTGGAGAGCTCATGGGGAGACTTCCAGTGTGCAAAACCCCTAAGCCTCAAATCCATAGACCCCAGTCTCTTAAACAGACACCAATAAAGATCCTCTAGGCGAATCACCCAGAGCCCCTTGTTACATACGGTGGAACAACGTCTAAAATGTAAATGTGCAGAAAGAGTCGTTGGTGATGAATAATACTCATTCATTTTACATCTAAAACAAGTGACAAATAAGGACAACACTAAAACACATTAACACCCATCGCTCTGTTGTTTACTAAATATGCTTTTAGTTTCGACAATTATCATTGGGAATAAAAGTAGGTCGTAGAAATTATTTTCTGAAGAAAAGATCATGTGTGTTTCACCAATGTATATCACATTAAGAATTGTATGACATTATTGCGTCTTATTTTACCGTCTGTGAAAAGAGGAAAAATAAATTAGATGTCACACTGTTTCAATAAAACACACCATAATGCATTAAAAAGAATACGTTGTCCTATTATGTGGTTTAAAATGTACGATAAATGTTGAATCACAGCTTGTTGGGTCTTGCTTAAAATCTGTAACATTCAAATTGATACCAAAGTTTTTTTCTATGCAGTACCTGTTACTGTTCAAACTGATTCTTTTTCAATGTTTTGTTTAAAATTCGACAGTTGAAAAATTAAGCAATTTGTGTATATTTTATACTTTAATTAAATCTATACACAGATACATACATAACACGAATGCCCCAGAAATGTAATTTCTTTTTAATAGGCTATGCACTGGCAGGTCACCGAACCCGGCATGACAACGGGTTTTCCAACACATTTATTTCAATTCTTATCTCTGCGACTAACAACACAGAAGTAGTAGAAAAATTGTTCCATGACTGACTGTCATTATACACAGATTCCATGCAGTTAGTACAAAATATGTTTAAAATAAAAACAAAAAACAGCTCGCATTTTGTCTATCAAGCGGTTGCTCGAAGTCTCAACCTCAAAGCAAGTGCAGATACCACTATTTAACCGTATTTTAAACTGACGTGGCTTCCACTACAGCCCGAGTATTTACGGTAATACAATAATACATCTGGAGAAATGTATTATGTTAATTACAGGACAGTTGGCACGAGTTCAACTCTGTTAAAGGATGGCACTACCATACACGTTAATACATAGTTCCCACATGTACAATATTTACCTCCATTGGTGGCCATCTTGCTAGGAAAATTTCTTATGCGCTTAATAGAAAAAAATCTGAAAATTGGTTACTAGTATTAAACAACTCGTTCTATAAATTAAAGTGAACTTAATCATGAAGTTGTTCATGCCATAAGCACATCAGATTTAAGAAAATGTTGTCACATATGATATTGTACAAAAAATATGAATATTTTCTATCAATGCCTGTTGAATTTGCCAAACAAAGATGGCCGTCAAGGGAGGTAAATATCGCAGATGTGGGAACTAAGTATCAGTACAAGGCCATATACTTTAAGTTTGTCTAATGGGTATTAAAGTTGATATTCCCAGTAAAACATGAGTATCGCAGAAATGGTAGTATAAAGTATACCACAAGGGACGTTTTTTCAGTGTTCTAATCCCAACTAAAGAGCCAAGTACTGTGTCTTGAAAATCACAGGAAAAAGCAAGAGGCGTGTATCGGTACTTTACACCAGACACGATAAAAGACAAAGAAAAAATATTCGAAAAGGGTATAGGGATAGAAATGCCTGGTTAACCACTGTCGTCTCTCACCCTTTCTATAGCGGTACTGAAATGACCATGGCCGTCGCATGGACCGTTACACAATGAATACTACCAAAAAAAGGAGTTTGCTATCCTAATGAAGTTTTACCTCCTCTACTCAACCCAAAATAAATTTTCTAGTCAACTTTATATTCGTTCTCAGTCAGACGACTATTGAACAATCTAGGGATATAAGCAATTTGTTATTGCAAAAGATATGTAAATGATCGGCTTTCATAAGTTCTTATACGATTTTCTCTCTTATTCGGTGGATTGATTTTGTCTCGATTATTCTCGTTTGTAAATAATACTTGCATTTTCCCTGCGTACTTGTATACAAGTTTCGCACTAAGCATTACATAATCTTCATATAATACATAGTATGACTACGATTATTAACGATATATTCGGGACTTTGATGAATTACTGCATAACAAACATAGAAAGTATCAGTTGGCATTGACATAACAATGCATAAGAAGTTGTATTTGGTCAATAAAATATTCCAGTGATAATCGAAACGGACAATCCGCAATACATAATTAAAGAGGCACTACATTGCACCTCTGCTTAATGCTTATGAATACGGACACTATGTACAATGCTTTCAATTTTGTAAGCGGAATATTTCATGCACGTCACGTTCATACTATATTCTATGTTAACGACGTAGCACTTGGCGAATCGAGACGTATTTCGTTTATATCTTCTTGTCTTAGTTTGTCCGATTGTTGTTAATTGAATCCATATCAGTCTATGAATAGTCATATATCATTTTGCTACTTCAAAATCGCCTCGTATATTTAGAATGATACATCGATGATCATGATTTGATATCGACTACACCACATTCCTCATTTTGATTAATTTTCATTTCTACCAATATTGATTGTTGGCTTGTGTCTTAATGTCTCAGAAAACCATTAAGAAACGGTTAAATATCACTAAGAATGTCAAATAATACAATAGTTCATCTGAGATAATGGTCAATATTTAATATTTATTGTAACATAGTCATTTAAAACTGAAACCAAAAACAAAATTAAGGTGAACTTTTCATCGGGCTAACATTTTGTGGACTCTAAATAATCAGAAATCACTTGCTCCACACATTTATACAATTACAATTTATTCGACTGTTTGATGAAAAATTACTGTATCTACGAGTCCCTTGTATGCCCGAGTAGCCCAAATAGTTTCCTCTCATCTAGAGTAAATCAACTTTAAGCGCATCGGCGAACATATTTGTTTCATTTTTCACGAGGGAGATAAATGAAATAGCATGACGTCATAAGATAATTATACGCATACGTCATGAATAACACTTAAAGGTGAGCAATGTCCTGCTCCATCCCTCGTGTACATGTTGTTCGACGTTGTATGTTGTGTAAAACAACAGAGGAATTATCGACACATTAATGATTTATTTTCTTGAAACGTATAACCTTTAATTTCTTTGTTTCTATTCCCTGATATTATAATCAGCAACATGCCATCTTATTCTTGCATCCTAATTTGTCTTCTAAGGTCTAAACCTCTTTCTAGTTACCCGACCCGCCCTAGTTTTTCCCCGCCACCCTAGATTTTCCATAAGCCGAAGGAACAGTACATACATTCTTTCACTTGTTTACCTTTCCGCACGCTGTCAAGAACAAAAAAGATTCTACCAGCCCTATTTTTATATGTAACCATACACGCCTCAAATATTTAGCTTCCATAAATTACGACAGGATTTCACAATATTCTTAAGAATTGTGTACATGTACTACCTCCTTTAAAGTCGGGTTTCTTTGCAACGCATAGCGTTCTTGACATAATGCAATGTATGCCACATTGCTCGGATGGTTTAAGCTGATGCCATTATCATCACGATTTCATCTTGAGGCGACATCAGAAATGTACCATTTGAATGATTTCATGTAGGAGTCCATGTTTCGCCTTATTTTCTGTCACGTTTCTTATTCAGAGATTTACGAAAAACAATTAATGGAAATGTATAGCACACATTCCATTTCATCTAGGTATTTGGTTTCCTTTAATCACAGCTGAAGTATTCAGTTAAGTAATTATTCCATTTTGTTCACATTCACAGAGTTCAGAATGACCTAGTTACAAATGGGTGTGTAATATAGATAGCTTTGGTTAAGATTAACACGAATTGCCTTAGATGGCGTAGAAAATTGAATTCCGCGTATATGAGTTTTTGAGTTTTCTGTGTAGATCATAAATAACACCAACAAAAGTCGTAGTTAAACGACATCTAAACTGACAGTAAAAAAACTGAAAAGTCGCCAAAAGATAAATTATAACTGCGCTAATTTCTTATGTTTTGTTAGGATTAAAATATGGCTTAATAAGGATACTATCCGGTCGTTTGGTTTTTAGCTCACCTGATTCATCAGGTTAGCTTTTAGGATCGTTGAATGTCCGGCGTCCGTCCACAATTAGTTTATTTACACTCTAGCAACCGCAGCTCTTCACGAATCATGATTAAACTTGCTCACAATGTATATGGCCACAATGTCTCGGCTAAGTTCGATTATGGGCAAAATCGGACAATAACTTCTAGAGTTATGGGCCCTTGAATTACAAAATTTGCTGTTTAGCTTGTTTACACTCTAGCGCCTTCATTTATTCACCAATCCTAATCTAATTTTCAGTACATGTGTATGACCAAAAGATCTTGGACAAGTTAGATTATGAGCGGAATCGAACCCAAAGTGCAAGAGTTATGGGCCCTTGATTTTAAAAATGTGCTATATTTTAGCTTGTTTACACACTAGCGCCTTCATTTATACACCGATCCTAATAATATTTTCAGTAAATGAGTATAACCAAAAGATCTTGGATAAGTTCGATTATGGGCGGAATCGGACCACATCCTCAAGAGTAATGGGCCCTTGACTTAGCAAATTTGCTATATTTTAGCTTGTTTACACTCTAGCGCCTTCATTTATTCACCGATCCTAATCATATTTACCATGAATATGTATGACCTTATGGTTTTGGACAAGTTCAGTTATGGGTGGAATCGGACCACAACTTCAAGAGTTATGGGCCCTCGGATTAGAAAATTTGCTACGTTTTAGCTTGATTAACAGTATCGTCGTGTCGGGTAAGTTCGTGGAACATGTAAGTTCGTGGATTTTTTCTTTAGATCGTTTTCACGCGAATTTCGTTGTCATTCCAAACGCAAACTACCGGAAGTTACATATAGTAAACAAACGCTACCTGTCATCGTGAATCAAAGCGAAAATATGCGGTTTAAGCAGGTAAGAACATCAAATATTTGTACAGTAGTGTAATTTTCCGCCATTTTGTTATTCCCGTTTTTTGGCCCATCCAAATCTGCCTGTTTTAACTAAAAAAACACATTTTAAAATGTCCGCGTCCATTCAGCTACTCCCTAGACATTCAATGACAGCCTCGTTCTGGTATTGAAGTAATTTTAGGCCAAACATATTTTTTCTGTAGTTTCTTCGTACCCACTGTCCTTATTATTGATTTTTTTAATTTTCAGTCTTATCCCGTTATGTTAAAGCATCCATACAGGAGATACTCTCCTACATCTCTCCATAATGCATTTAGATGCGTGAAGGAGCAAGAAGTGTCAGTATGTGAAGCTTCCAAACTGTATGGAGTTCCGGAGCAGACACTAAGGGACAGAGTTAAGGGCAAAATTGACCTGGACTGTGTAACAACAGGAAGGGAGCCCCTTCTTTCCATTCTTGAGGAAGCCAAAATAGTTGAACATTTAAAAGCAATGGCTAGGTATGGCTACGGATACACCAAGCAAGAGACAGTAACTATTGCTACTGATTTTGCTGTTCAACTTGGTAAGAGGACTGCAGACCAACCTCTTACATTTGCATGGTTTGAAGGTTTCAGGAATCGCTGGCCAGAACTGAAAGTGCAGAAGCCTAGATGACTTGATCATGTTCGTGCTAAAATGGCGAGTGAAGAAAAAGTGGCCGATTACTTTAAAAATCTTCATCAAACACTTGTGAAGTACAATATTGTTGACAAACCTCACCTCATTTTCAATGTTGATGAGAAGGGTATTTCCATGGATCATAAACCTCCCCATATTGTTCATGCCTCTGCTAATCCTCCAGCAGTTACATCAGGTAAAAGTAAAACAATCACTAATCTGGGATGTGGCAGTGCCATTGGTGTGAATATTCCGCCATATTATGTTTTTCCTGGTAAAAGAATGCTACCAGAACTGTTACATGGCTCTTCTCCAGGAGCGGACGGCACTGTAAGCGAGACTGGCTGGTCTAACAGTTGTATATTCCGTCAATGGATTGAGAATCACTTCATGAAATTTATTCCAGGCCGTTCCAGAGAACCAGTGCTACTCATTGTCGATGGACATAGATCACATGTCTCTGTGGGTCTTACAGAGTGGGCATTAGAACACAATATTATCATTTTTGTCCTACCAGCACACTGCTCCCATATTTTGCAACCCTTAGATGTTGGTAATTACGGACCCTTCCAAAGAATTTACAATAATGAGTGTCATAAGTACATTCGTATTACAAGTGCCACTATTTCCCGTTATAATGTTTGTGAACTCTCATGTAAAGCTTACACTAAAGCTCTCTGTGCTGAAAATCTTCGATCAGCATTTAAGAAATGCGGTATTTATCCATACAACCCTGCAGCTATTGCAGCAGAATACCTCATTCCTGCTCGTGTATTTGATATCAGCTCTGTTGCAAGTATTGACAGTCAGGCTACTGTAGAGGGTGGAGTTCTAATTGATGATCCTGCATATTTCATGAAGCAGAGAGAAACTGATCTACAGACAAACAAAGTGTCAGTTATCTGAGAAAAAAGCAAGAAGAACACTTAGTAAAATTGTATCTGGCAAGGAACTTTCAAACTCTACATTACAGCAAATGAAAACTCACGAAAATGTTCAAACAAAGAAAGGAATTAATGTTGTATCTTCAAATAAGCCTGTGAAATGCTCATTGAAAAAGAAATGTAAAACACCTGTTGAATGTCCCAGCCCGAAACAAGGCCATTCTGCAATATATTGTGCTGCCAATTCTGATGATGAGTCGGTAGATGGCAGTGAGCCATGTTGTGTTTGTGGTTTGTACCAGCCGCTTGAAATGACCAAATGTCGAAGCATTTCATTTGCACAATGGACTCAGTGTGATGGAATAAAAGGGGGTAAGCCATGTCTCCACTGGGTACACCTGAGCTACTGCTGTCCAACTTCTATAGTTGAGAAAGAAGACAAGTTTTATTGCCCCCATTGTGTCGATTTTGAGGAATAAAATGTAATCATAATTAAGATACGTTTTTTTTCAAGTTAGAAGTGTTTTTACAATTAATTTTATGTTATTTAAGTGTTAACAGTGTTCAAATGCTACTTTTACGTACTTTACTGTAATGACACCATAAACAAATTTTTAATATGACTGGCCTTATTGTGCAGAGCGAGAGCAAGTGCGAGTATGACGTCACCACGAACTTACATGTTTTAAAATGGCCGCAAGCTTGGGGATCGTAGCATTGTTTGGATTGTTATTTCCTGATCAAAAATAGATATTTAGATGAAACTTTCGACATTATTCAATTGAAAAAGGATTTAATTCAGTATTGTAAGTATGCATTTTTCTATTCCATTTCAACTGCGTAAATTTTCGGCGATATTTGTCTTGCGTCCACGAACTTACCCAATTCTAGGATATTATACCTTCATTGTTGGTTTTGATCTCAAAATCTACGTAAAAATGAGTTTTACGAGATGGAAACTATATTACCTGGTCATTAATTATTGGCCTTTGTTCTCAGGTGAGCGATAAAGGGCCAATGTGGCCCTCTTGTTATTACAAGAATGGTTGCAATGTCCAACCAAACTTGTAATAACCATTCTTGTAATAAAAGTTTGCACTTTTTAAACTACTGATGTGTTTCGTTGCATGAATTAGCACGGGCAGACCTAATTAAGGTCATTTACTCTTAAAAATGACCTTCATTTTTTAATATATCATCTGTTCTTACAATTGAAAATTGTCATGTATAGGATTATTACAAGTTTTGTTTTTATTACAAGAATTGTTGTAACAAACGTCGCAACAACAACCTGGGAAAGTAGATAGCCTTTCCGTCTTCTAAACGATAGAAGAAAACACAGGCGCACTCTTGGGTAGAACCACCCATCTCATATATGATACTTCAACAGCTTCCACCCATGTGAAATATGATCCGATGTAGGAATCGAACGTAGAATGGTATAAGGAGCTAGTGATCACTAGTAAGAGACTATAACCCCTTGAGCACAGAGACCCCTCTAACACGCAGGACAAAGAGTTACATTGTGGTAGGTCAAGTTCTTATCACTTATGACATTTACTTTCCTACTTATTGTTTACATTGTCATGAATGATAGGTGATTGTTTCATGATTGCTTGCTGAATGATAAATGAAGGATTTTGTTATATTGATTGATATATTTATGATAAATAACTGATTGCAAAATAATGGGCAGATGATGAAAGATAATACGAAAACTATTGAGAATACCAGACATACATGCAAGAAGAAGTCACTATATTTCCTGACATATACGTTCATGTTTAAAGCAGACCAATGTAATATTAGCAATGTTATATCGGTAACACATGGTGTGTTCTCGTATGAAAAACATCTCGACGCAATTATTTCCTTTGATGTACTACTTTTTTCAAGATTGCTGATTTTGTAACACTTTTTTCTCTTGGACTATTTTATGGACGCGATCAAAATGTCTTACAGTCAGTATGGATTATTGGTGTAAGAATGGCTGGTCGTAAAATGTATTTCCTGCTAAACGATATTTTTCATATAAACATGCTATCATAGCCAAGTTCTCATGCCAAACGACCGCATAAACGTCATGGAAATAATGAGATTGTCTCCATAGCAACAAAACATATAGAACCAGGAGCCATTGATAATCTTTTGACTGGTTAAATCTGAGATAAATGTCTCTTGAATGATGAAGAAAGGTTTAGTGTTAGAAAACTCCGCTTAAGTAAAAACAAATGATTATTGTTATGAATGCCTCGCGCCACGATATCAAAATACAATCGATATAATTACTAGACAGTGTTTTATGAAAATCACATTCCCGCGGGTGCTTTTAGTCATGTAATTTTGAGAAAATATGAAGACGGCAAAATCTGTCGTGTTATTTAAGGTAATTTTCGAATATTTCATGACTGACTGTTAAACGGAACAAATCGGTTGGGGTATGTGCTGTCAAAAACAAGTAAGAACACATAATATAAACTTTACATTTAGTCTATCTACGTTGATAAAAAATAATTCCTAAAAAAACGCAAAAAGTCCCGCCATTACCAAATAAGACTTTTGTCAAAACTAACCAACCCTAAACCAGATAAACAACTGGTACAACGAAAAGAAGCAACAATGGAAAAAAGAAAACGAGTGGTGTAATAGAATGAATCACGTCCAATAACAAGCATTTCTTCACTTACGTCTGATTGATAGCGTTGTCTAAGTTGGCGGTGTCTTAGAACTTCGAAAACAGCCGAGCTAAAATGACTTTAATCGTGCTAAGAACAACATGTACCAGCTATGTGAATAATACCATGTTTCCTTTTTTTAAAAAAGGATTCAATTTAGTTCGGTAATATATGAAAATATCGGCAAGAAAAAACTGACCGAAATCGGAAAAAAGTTTAGGTTAGTTTAAAAAATGTGGACGATCGGTTTATTTGAAATCAGGAACTTTCATTTTGCGATTAATGTAAAAATAAATTGATCAATAACTTCGGATAATAGCATATGTATAAAATTGAAAATGCGTATATTATTCGTTGTGGTAAACAGTCGACTACGAGGGAAATTTCAAAGTTAGTATACATATTAACGTGCATTATATTACAAATAAATACAAAAAATGTAGATCACAATTCGAAAATGATTTATCATTTAAAGTATACTTCAAGAAATTTGATAGATTCAAACTTTTATAGTGAATGTCAGATTTCAACCACTGGCACGTGTTTTCAATAACTTTACTCAAGTGCTATAACATAACAAGGAGGTCTTAGAAGGACGTTTAGAAATTGGGCTCTGTGCATTAAGTGTCGTTATTTTCCCTCGTCATCTGGCATAGAAAGGTATTAAATGAGGTTTTCACATGAATTTGTAACTGGATTTCACCAGCTACAACGACTAATCGTTACATTACGTCTCAACAGTGAACGGTTGTAAGAGAAGAGGTATGGATTCCATATTTGTTACATTACGTCTCAACAGTGAACGGTTGTAAGAGAAGAGGTTTGGATTCCATAATTGTTACATTACGTCTCAACAGTGAACGGTTGTAAGAGAAGAGGTATGGATTCCATAATTGTTACATTACGTCTCAACAGTGAACGGTTGTAAGAGAAGAGGTATGGATTCCATAATTGTTACATTACGTCTCAACAGTGAACGGTTGTAAGAGAAGAGGTATGGATTCCATTTCCCTCAAGATCATTCCACAGCCAAAGGTCAACCAAAAGCAACACAAAATAGTCAAACGCAAACTCAACATAGTGATGCGCAGATATCAGACTTGCCTTGAAGTAATTGTATTTTGTACTCATAAATATATGGTTTAAAACACTAACATTACATCACCATCAACAGGTAGGACAGATGAATTCCTTGAGAAATCTCATCCCAATACTGACAGGTCTTTGTGACTTGCACTAGACGTTCTATTTACACCATGCTGCGGCATTTTAAGAAATCAGATTATTTTACGTGCAATATTTTTTTTATAATCCTTTCAGCGCAAACATATCTGTTATCTTAGGAGATCCCCTGTTCAAGACTTCTTTTATAATGTACTTAGTTGATTCATATCAAGATAGGTTCACGTCGTTAGATGGATAGTCTTTTGTATCGGATGCTGATTCTAAGTGTATAAAAGACAAGTGTGTGATTCATAAAGATTTCGAGGCATCATACAGGCATCATACAGGCATCATACAGACATCATACAGGCATCATACAGACATCATACAGGCATCATACAGACATCATACAGGCATCATACAGACATCATACATACATCATACATACATCATACATACATCATACATACATCATACAGGCATCATACATACATCATACATACATCATACATACATCATACATACATACATCATACAGGCATCATACATACATCATACATACATCATACATACATCAAACATACATCATACAGGCATCATACATACATCATACATACATCATACATACATCATACATACATCATACAGGCATCATACATACATCATACAGGCATCATACATACATCATACAGGTATCATACATACATCATACATACATCATACAGACATCATACAGGCATCATACATACATCATACATACATCATACATACATCATACAGGCATCATACAGGCATCATACAGGCATCATACAGGCATCATACAGGCATCATACATACATCATACATACATCATACATACATCAAACAGGCATCATACAGGCATCATACAGGCATCATACAGGCATCATACATACATCATACATACATCATACAGGCATCATACATACATCATACAGGCATCATACAGGCATCATACATACATCATACATACATCATACAGGCATCATACATACATCATATAGACATCATACAGACATCATACATACATCATACAGGCATCATACATACATCATACATACATCATACAGGCATCATACAGACATCATACAGACATCATACATACATCATACAGGCATCATACATACATCATACAGGCATCATACATACATCATACATACATCATACATACATCATACAGGCATCATACATACATCATACATACATCATACATACATCATACATACATCATACAGACATCATATAGACATCATACAGACATCATACAGGCATCATACAGGCATCATACAGGCATCATACATACATCATACAGACATCATACAGACATCATACAGACATCATACAGGCATCATACAGGCATCATACATACATCATACAGGCATCATACAGGCATCATACAGACATCATACAGACATCATACATTCATCATACAGGCATCATACATACATCATACATACATCATACATACATCATACAGGCATCATACAGACATCATACAGGCATCATACAGACATCATACATACATCATACATACATCATACAGACATCATACACACATCATACAGAGACATCATACAGGCATCATACAGGCATCATACAGACATCATACATACATCATACATACATCATACATACATCATACATACATCATACAGACATCATACAGGCATCATACAGACATCATACAGACATCATACATACATCATACAGACATCATACAGACATCATACATACATCATACAGGCATCATACAGACATCATACAGACATCATACATACATCATACAGGCATCATACAGACATCATACATACATCATACAGACAGCATACAGGCATCATACAGGCATCATACAGGCATCATACAGGCATCATACATACATCATACAGACATCATACAGGCATCATACAGGCATCAATCATACATCATACAGGCATCATACAGGCATCATACATACATCATACAGGCATCATACATACATCATACAGACATCATACATACATCATACATACATCATACATACATCATACATACATCATACATACATCATACAGGCATCATACAGGCATCATACAGACATCATACAGGCATCATACAGGCTTTTAATGTGTCTGACATTTATGACATTTTCCTTTTCTGAAGCAATTTAAGGTAGCAAGAAAAGACACAGATAACTCGCCCATTAGTGTATTAGGAATAATGTCTCCTTCAATTAATTGCTAGCTAATATTCTTATCTAATTTTTGTCTACCTATCTACAAAATGGAAGCAAATTACAAAACTTCTCATGGAAACTGAACTTACATACTAGATATGCACTGCAACATTGGACGGGAACTAGTTTAACAATTGCATTGCGGATGCATAAAACTTAGAACTTCATAGACGCCAAGCGAGTGACCTCTATGGGAAGCTTAATCATCGTTTAGTTTCCAAAACTGAGTTAAAATATTCTCGACCGTCGACTTTGTAATTGTATATACCAGATATATATTTTTGTTTCCACATAAGAATTCAATTTTAAGTTATAATGATTTAACTGTTGCTGATGCTTACGTTATTTGCGTACCGATACAACGAGCCGAATTTCAAAATGCCAACCTTGTATTTTACTGCACTGGAAGAAACTTATTGAACATGCATAGTTGACTAACAAAGTGAACTTTTTATATATTTTATCCAGTATTTACACCGAATACCTGGTTTGTTTATGTGTGTATTTCGATTGTAAGTATGGTAAAACATAAGAATGTATTATTTTATTTGGGTTCATTTTACAAGGTGAACGTTCAGAAATTCGACACTGTGTATATGTTACTAATGCCGAGCACACGACTATGTTATAATTGATTGGTAATGAAAATTCCAGCATATTAATCCGCACGCCATTCAGTCGTTGTTCCATGGAAATATAATCCGACACCAAATATAAGCATCATTTCAGCATTTCATCGCTAAGATTAAATTCTGCAGAATGGCTACCCCAGTGATTTAATAGTACAATTAGGAATTAATCTCGCCGCAAAGCGGAAATGGAAGATTTTAATAGCGTGTTCTGGCGTGGTTTGCAAAAAGGAAAATCATGCCTGGAAATTTAAGATTACTTATTCCAATTAGTCCGTATCAAACATCCATGCAATATTAATAATGTAGAGTAAAAACTTGGAGCTTTTAATGCTTTTTTAGAAAACATGAGATCTGAGCTGCTTTGTTTGTGACATGCAACAGATCAGACACATGCCACAAACATTGCATTAAAACCAACATAATACCGTCGACTTTCAAGTTAGTGGCTAGTATCGTTGAATCCATTTGTTACAATTATCAATCCGTCAACACTGCTACCGACTCGGAACTGCTATTAGCTTAATGCACAAAAGGCATAAAAGAAGTCGGATAAACTGATTTCCCAAATGAAATTGAGTTTTCATTCAAATACATTTGTTCGAGTATTTCTTTTCTTGGAATTGAAATAGTATTGCACTGTGTGTTATTTTGGCAGCGTCTTAATTAAGAGCATTAATCTGCCAACAAATATTGTTTAAATTCTCACTTACACTGCAATATGTCATTTAATTTACATTATGATCGCTTCATATCACATTTCATCGCCGTATCTTTTATAGAAAGAACTCATGATTTCTCCAGGAGTATCTTCGTATACAATTTTCATAATTTTCACGTAGTTAACACACATTAAGGAAAGCGATACAACCAACACCACTTGAGCACGGATTTCACGAAGCAACAGTTAGGTCATCATCGACATATTAGCGGAATTTCCAAAACTTAAGACCACGTCGAACAAGCAAACGGAGATGAGCAAAACTAACCACCCCGACACTGAGATGATAACACTGAAGCAACCAAAAACTACACTGCTTAACTGTTATGATCGGTCACTTAGACTTTTGGGTATTTTGAAAATACACGACACTAAAAATGTTTATTTTTATTTCTTCGAATTTAACGCGATTTTCAACATTATTTCAGTTATATCGTGGCGAGCAGCTATCCTTACCAACTTCCCTGGGCTTCGTTTAGGCCTTAACCAGTACTAGCCACATTTTGTCCGCAAGCTATTGCCGAGCCACACCGCATAATTCAGTATGAGCCTCGCCCGAGGTTCGAACTTCGAACTCACAACATCTTGATCAGTAGACCTACGCTCTAACCACTGAGCTAACCGGGCGGGCTTTAAAATATATATAAGTCAGTCTAAGATTTATCTTGTACGAAATATGAAATGCAATAATATTCTTGTGGATAGTTGGAGTTAGATTTGCTTGTGAAGCCTCTATAATATTATGGAATCCAAGTCGAGAAGAATTGTTTTAAAGATCATGATTAGTTAATTGCTACGGAAAATATGTACGTCATTTAATAAATAGCGAGACTTTGCTAATAACTTAAAATGTATATTAGATTCCCTTACGCCTCTATGTTCCTTCAATGAAACATCATTGCTTTTGAATAGCCGATTTTCTGCTTTAATTCCTTTTGCTAGGCAACCGTCGCTGAGGAGTTATACCTAATTTGACAATGTCTTGTATACATGTGTCTTTGAAGCCCTTTTGGAACATTCGCGTATTTTGCGCCTGGCAGAGTAAACTATACCGATTAGTATTATGAATATGTGTCCTAGGTTAATATTCGCATTTGTTTACAGTAAACATTACAAACAGAAACATTTTTTACAATCACCAATTCGAAGAAATTCTTCTTTTTCGCGATAGTTCGGCCAGCAAATATACTGACCGTTGTTATATCGATACCATTCACTGTCGCTTCCAGTTCACCTTCCTATACAAAGTGATTACATTGTGTCATTTATAAGTATCCAAAATAAATTATCTGTTATCCCGCAAGTTAGAAAATATTATGTTTATTAATTCCATAGCTTCCTATGATACTGTCATTATATGTCGGTTACGAAATGAATTTGTTTTGACCGTCTGATTCATCTTCTAATTCATGATAATTCTATTAAGATAATGGTTGAGTAACGGCGTTACGTGTATATTATACTGACTAGATTATGATGTATTGCTCAACATTTAGAATCTCCTTCTATCTTAATTTAGGTCAGAGATGTAGAAAATTGTCTGTCATTAACCGAAGAAATATGCTATCAAGAAATTTGAATAATGCACAATATAATTTCTAACCCGAAGATATTTAAGTACATTACCTAACGATAAGGCATGCTTGCCCGCTTCAGTCAGTAAAGAAATCGTTAGTTTTACGACAATTGGGCTGTAGATTGAAAAACTGGCCTCGGCACATGTTTAGATGAACTTAACGCGTCAATGGCTTTATTCTTCCATGGCTGATTCAGGGCGCGGTCCAGTTGTTAAATCGCTGGACTTACAGCCCAATGGTCGATGTTATCGTACTCTAAATGTAGTTATTATTTTGAAACGAAAAAATCAATAAAATATAATATTTAAATGTCAAACATCACAAAGTCGTTCTTCACGATTCAACATTTTCGAAAACAATAATGAAATTATCAAATTCAGTAGTTCTTTGTTTTAGAATATTTAATTGTTTTGCGAACTATGATGCATTCCAAAAACATATACCAAACATGTTTTCGTAAATTTTGGCAAACGTCTAAAAATGCAAGTTTTTTTCGCAGATTTCATTTTCTTAACTTAAAACAAAAATACATGATGATGATATAATAATAAATAGTACATTATTTTATTCACATTCTGTCTGCTCTGTCATTTGTACATCCGTTCAATAGATGGAAATATGCTTATTCAGCATCTCTCACAAAAATATATATATTCAAATATAGAAACTGTAATGAGCTTCGCTTGCAAAGGAAATGAGATAGCTGGATGAATGTAATGTATTTGTTTAACAGCTATTAATCTCTACATAGAAGATCCGAGCACAAAAAAGTAGCATGCAATATTCTCCTTTTACATCAGTATCTGATTAGAGGATTAATGTTTTATATCAAAGACAGAGTCGTAATACGCTATATATTGCCAATTTGCTGACATAAACTAATAAAGATGTCCTAAAAGTACATACACTTTTAACATTTGGTCAGATCATTTGGCCGTTTTATTAATACTTTCTATAAAATAAAAGGTATTAGCGCGTAATAATTACGGTCGCTACATTGATACTAGGCACGAAATATTACCTTTGTTATGCCATGATTTTGATCCCAGCTTTTGTTAGTCGAAATCATAGCATCCCAATGTATTGCAAAGTGTGAATACTGTTTATTTCCTTTTAGCGGGGTAAATAACGAAAAAATAGTGCAAATTGTCATACAAGCATCAAATTTTGCACACATGTTGGGAATGATATGTAGAAACGATTTAGGGTGTGTGCCAAAGTTCAAGTGCCTCGATTCAAGATGGCCGCCAAGTTTTCAAAATGGCCGCCAAATATATTTTCAATCACAGAAATTGTTATCAAAAATCTCAATACCAATGGATTATACTATTTTAGCTTGTTTTCATAACATGTCTAGTATGTTTATACATACATATAAGTAAATTCAAACGAATTTTGTAAAATGCCCCCCCCCCCGACCTCTAATTGTAGTGGTACATATATCGTGACCCATTTGCCTTAGTGCTATTTTAGGCATACATTAGTTAATTGTTACAGGAAAGAAGTCATCCGGATTTATTGTGAGGAGGGCTGCATACCGATATGGACATTACATTCCAAGACTTTTTGTCCTTTCCAACGAGAGCCGACACGGTGTCACACCCGGTAAATGCGTTATAAAATGGAAGAACTTATAACTTTTTGCCCAATTGTTTCGACAATTTCATGCGTCGGAAACCAACTGAAGTCTTTTGTTTTACAAAACTCCATCCAAGTAGTGCCAGTATTGATTTTTTTGAAAACAGACACTGAAAGAACAATAATGTCTGTGTCAGAATCCCTCACCACGTGCTTTTTCAAGTCGTTATCCACAGTGTGTTTCATATGCAAAATATCCTAGTGACACCATCTTCATGGGTGCATGTGGTCAATATAGTTACGTAGTGCTCAGTGTTGCTAATCATATTTTGGTCTTTCGTCCCAAATATAGCATCAGGTGCTTTAATCTGTAGCCAAATTCAATAGCTCCGTTGTGTTATTATCCATCTTTAAAAAGTTATGGTAGTTGCTTGAAATTTTGTTCGAATCCTTTACAAACAACTGTTTATACCTGATCAACGAGCGGTTCTTGCCCTTGCTTTTAAATAGGAAGATAAAGATCGAACACATTCTATTCGAAAGTGTCTTAGAAAGCAGCATCCAGGAATTGGCACAAAACATATGTAATGTAGCCATCAAACGTTATTGCGGCCCCCAAAGTACTAATATTTATAAATGAAGCGCTTGGGTTTAACGTCGCACAAACAGCCGGTATAATGTTGCGACTTTCCAGGAGGACCCCAAACGTATATTTAGGTTGGACCATCGACCATCTGTAAGTCAGCTGAGGGATTCCTCACACGTGAATTTTGTCTGGTACCGGCTGGGTGTCGAACTCGAACTGCAGTAATTTAGTAAATATTTTGAGTAAAGTATTTACCCAAACAAATCCTTCTTACTTACATAATTTTTCATTAGTCTATACTCACTCACAAATAGGGTCGGTAAAGATAAATCAGTGGCAATAATACAATAGATCTCTCTAGAGCGGCCTTCATTTGAGCAATAACCTCCCTTCAACAACAGTATGATTTGTCTTACTGCATGATTTAACTATTAATTTAACCTCTCTAGAGCAACAACCTCTCAAAAACAACATACTTGTGCTGCTCCCAAAGGATGTCGCTTTGAAGAGAGTGTACATAGTAACACTGTAAGTATGACTTTACAGATACGTATGATCGATACGTATATATTGGTACGAAGAAACCTTTCTGTTGTGTTTTAATGTTCCATGGTCACGTACGTGTTTTTAGGTCAAACATAGTGTGGTTTATTACAATGAAACGGTGGCCTTAATCGTGGTCATGTTATTATTTAAAACTAACAAAAATTAAGCATGTAACAGTCATCCAATTATATATTGAATCGTTATAGCACATTTGACTGCAGTAAAAAGCGTTGCAATGGAATCATGTCTAGATAGCAAAATATTCCCCAAAGCTGAAACACGATGTGCGTAACATTTCATAACAGAATTCAATTCTAGCATTCATAGTGTTTATCGGTCTAAATAATTCTCTGAAACATTTGATAAAATTAGGCTAAAAACTTTATCCCAAGAATGTCTCTTACTAGAAAATTATAACATCACTTTTGAGTGTAGACTTGACAAGCTTAAAACGGTGGATGATGACATGAGAAATCAAGCGTAATGGATCTCGCCATGCGAATAATTATTGTTTGTTGAGGTTTTCACGGTGTGGGTCATTTGTTTTCTGCTGTTGGCATTTTGTAATGGCAAATGTAGTCTCATACACAAACAATGCTCACACTTCAGCATGTGTGCCAGACTTACGTACTACTTAAGTACTAAGATATACGTATAACACAAGAGACCGGGCATGATGTAATCAATGTGTTAGAAAACTGTGTGATACTGAACTCGGGGAGTAGGCGATCTTTGGCGTCTTTTGTTTTTGTTTATATGTATACAAGTACATAAGCCAAGTTTAATGGTATGTGGCTCCCCTTTTCGATGCAGTATTTCAAGAGAATGTTAAGTACTTTTTACGTTTATCTTAAAGGACAACGTTGTGCATGTATTCTTAAAAAGTCTTAACCATAATGTTCTATTTTTAGCGTTTCAATTTTAGATCTTGAATGTAACATTAAACTTCGCTCTTCATGTATTTTAACTTGCCTTTTTCAGCTGACATGGTTTCATTTGATAAAACAAACACGTATCGTATCATTTTAGCATTTAATCATTTTTATTTGTGTTTGTTCAAATGATGGTTAAATCATTAAACTTCCCTAGGAGATAAAAGATTACAAATAACAACAAATATCACTTTAAACACGAGGGCAATACAACCATAAAAATATGTCGTGCTAAAATTGCTATAAAAGATAAGGATCTTCATAGTTGTCAATATGCTAAAATTCAAATGAAAAAAAAAACAAGAAAAAAAACAAGATGCAGAATCAAAACATTATACAAACGTATTTGTAATATTCATCACCAACTTTAGAATATTATAGTAATAATATGACCCAACGATAACTAAATTAATAATGCGCAAAATATTGATATAACACGTAATTTGGCTATTGGTGGGTGTCGAAATGACTTTAGTTGACCTTGTTTCAATGGGTTTGAGCCGTGTACGTGTAAATTGATATAAACTGCTCGTTTTGTATTTACCTTCTTTTCCTAAAATGTTTGCGGTGTTCCGTTTCATACAAATCATGTTTTCAGGGTTCTGAGCGTTGGTCTGGACCATGCACGGACAATTGGAATTCTTTGCAATGTAACATATCATTTTAATCCATTGTTCCTCCAGAATTATTGTTGACGTGGTAAATTTTCGTTTTAACGTATCAGAAATGTCTGTTTGAAGGCTAACACCAAAGCAATGAAACCAACGACTTCGAAATTGTCTGTATGTCAATAATCACTGACTATTGATAGACACTTTGTCGTCTTATAGAAACAGATTCTGAGGTGTAACACTTGAATCCAATTATAGAAACTCTATTGCAAGCTCTGAAAGGAATTTTGAAATTCTATATACTGTTAGATAAATGCTTGAAACAGAGAACTGATTGAATTAAAGTCTCCAAATTCATATGAAAAGTATCAACCAGACGATGCGTATTGATGGAGTCGAGTAAATCAGACTAATACGTGATTGCCTCTTTATAGATATAGATACTATTCTTATTGATTATGATCTACAGTCTTGACACTTTAAAAGAGAAAAACCTTGTCATTAAAGTTGTTGAATATACTGTATAAATGACCATGTTTTTTAAGCATGTCATGGTCAATGCTGATGTTAGTATCCAACTCTTTGTCACATCACGATTTGTATAATAAATAATTAAGAAAGATTCTGAATTCAGAAATGTAATTTGCATTAGTCAATAGTTATCAGTCATATTTTGAATCTTATGCGATATATTACTGCACTTTACTTTGCGTCGCTTATGATGTCTTGCATTACATTCGAAATATGAGCAATAACTGTAAGTCCATTATCATTTCCGAACAAAATATGTGGCTGATTTTATCCATACTAGGTTCTGCGACATATTTTCCTGAGTTCAAATGAAATGCCGATATTTCATTGGACAAGAAGTTGGGACAATCTGTACGACAATGATGAGCCATAGACATGCATGCATTTAAAAAATCGATTTTTCTCCGATTGTTTTGAAATTTTGTACAATGGTAGTATAGCATGTTCTTCGATTTTTGTTCGTTTTATTATTTTTTTTGTTTTGCGCCCGTTTCCTAGCAACGCTACGTCAAATGCCAGCGGTGTAAAATCGACGTTGTACATACATAATTGGTTCAAACATACCGCTATTGTAATTTCGAATACACCAACTTCAAGTTCTCTATCTGCGGAATAAGCTGATATAAGTTTTAATGGGGGTTTGCCGTCATTATTTCCTTGGCGAAACATTTAGCACTAAAAATACGTCCGTTTTTTTCACCCGTAATTTTGACACCCAACTATGTTTTAGTGTACTTTGGTAAACGGAAGAAGATTCAATCAACTAATGAATCACCTGTTGATTTTGTGGAGATTTTACCAAGCAATAATGAAAGGAAAAAATAATATGTCATCGCGCATAATTTTTCACAAAATTGCAATAAATTATAGTTCGGACATCATGAATAACGTTGAAATTGTTACGTCACGTCGATTGTACGTAATAACTCAAATCGATGTAGCTGTTTTGGTATTCGACAATGATAAAACTTTCAGAGTTAGGACTGGCAAATGATCTGTAGCAATTCGTACCAAGAAGAATGATTATGATAATAATGGTATTTCAAATCGAAATCATCGCTCTATTTCTCCAGCATTATCCTAAAATAGAACCCGTAGTCGTTGCTAAAGCATAATTTGTTCGAATTAAAAACAGGATTTGATACTGATGCATGTACCACTAACAAATGGCGCACACATATTTTTGTAGCACTAATCGCCCTATAATTGATATTGATATCTTTCAATATAACAAATAGTCTTAAACAGTTGATAAATGTTATTCGTGGCCCTGCCAAAGTTTTGTCACCATCATCCGTCTTTTTTAAATTTTGTTAAAATTCTAAAGCAATTTACTCTTCGGTATGGATCGAGCCGTTTTCCGGCTAGTAAAAACTAACATCTTTAAGAAGATCGACTTCTTGTAAGAAAACTGTGATAGGATAAAACACGATTATTTAGTTACGTTTATCAATATGCTTTACCATTCTTATTTCTACACCGCCACAACCTTAACACATAAGTTTTTAAATTGTTCTTGCATTCATAAATCAGTATTTAAGTCCTTCGTTCTTATCTAATTTAAGAGAACGGTTTCTGGAATGAAATCAGATACAAACATTTCACTAACACACACACCATGCTGAACATTTCCATTTCTATTGATAATGTTTGATTAAATTCAGCTATATCATTGTTTTGGCATCAAGTAATTCATATTACCATTCTCGAACATTTAGTTGATGCATTAAAGTGTGTAGTTTCGGCATGAGATGTAAGAATGCGTTAAGGCTATTTTGTTGCGCCAGCCGTTTTGGCGGCAATTGCTGTATACGGCATCACACTTCTTTATAATTAAGTTACATTTCTCCTAACGTCGATTAGTATTTTCGGATATCTCTATGAAAGGATACATATTTGCATTAAACAAACACATAATGGCTATTGAACGACGAATGAAATCGAAACATGTAATGTAGCTGCTAGCATTGAGAATATAGGAGCTAAGGAACGATTGCAATAATTCAAGTTCTCCGATTATTACCGAGACATTATTGTGTTTCCAGCCATCTTGATAGACGTGTAGGGGTAAGTTGGTCCGGGCGAATGATAAAAATCATCATGATAAGGTCGTTAAAAAATCTGATAATCTGTGTAATACTTGGGTTGTCCACATTTTTGAAGTACATATCAACTCACTTGATACAACTTACAAATGTAGTCATGGATAAATTGCTGCACATAAGTACATGTACTCGTATTTCTTAAAACAGTATATAACCAATTATCCGGATCAAACAGCACAAGCAGTTGATTATGAAAGGACCCACTTAGTTAAATGAATGCTCCGAACAGGTACTTCTGGTATTAAATTAAGTAGGTTCTTTAGAGTGCTTCACAAAGTGAATGAGTTGACTTGTCTTGGAATAAGTGATTGCATCTCACCATGATCATGACAATAGCAGATAAATACTAGATACAATATCCAAATCAGGAAAATATCGTATATAGAACTTTACTGGCATAATTAGTGAGGTCGTTTAGAATTATCATACTTATTAGACTATTAGCTCTAATCACTTACAAAATGCAGACACAGTATTATGCACTTGCAAGTTCTTTATTTTCATAAATAATGGAACCAAACAGCCGTTTGTATCTAAATAAGTGTAACATCGATATCTATGATAATAGTGCTGCTAAGTCAGAAGCGAACAAAAATATCCTCTTACCCTCTAATTATGATAAGAATAGGTCGTTTACTTCCACCCAATTATAAATCGTTTAGTCCAATAGATGAAAGCGTTCTTGTTTAAAAGTACGACAATGGAACTTCGTACAAAAATGTTAAAGGTTTGCAAGCGAAACAGCCTACATGGACAGTGTATAGATAACCATGTAATGAGCTATCGAGATACATGGACAGTGTATAGATAACCATGTAATGAGCTATCAAGATACATGGACAGTGTATAGATAACCATGTAATGAGCTATCAAGATACATGGACAGTGTATAGATAACCATGTAATGAGCTATCAAGATACATGGACAGTGTATAGATAACCATGTAATGAGCTATCAAGATACATGGACAGTGTATAGATAACCATGTAATGAGCTATCAAGATACATGGACAGTGTATAGATAACCATGTAATGAGCTATCAAGATACATGGACAGTGTATAGATAACCATGTAATGAGCTATCAAGATACATGGACAGTGTATAGATAACCATGTAATGAGCTATCAAGATACATGGACAGTGTATAGATAACCATGTAATGAGCTATCAAGATACATGGACAGTGTATAGATAACCATGTAATGAGCTATCAAGATACATGGACAGTGTATAGATAACCATGTAATGAGCTATCGAGATACATGGACAGTGTATAGATAACCATGTAATGAGCTATCGAGATACATGGACAGTGTATAGATAACCATGTAATGAGCTATCGAGATACATGGACAGTGTATAGATAACCATGTAATGAGCTATCGAGATACATGGACAGTGTATAGATAACCATGTAATGAGCTATCGAGATACATGGACAGTGTATAGATAACCATGTAATGAGCTATCGAGATACATGGACAGTGTATAGATAACCATGTAATGAGCTATCAAGATACATGGACAGTGTATAGATAACCATGTAATGAGCTATCAAGATACATGGACAGTGTATAGATAACCATGTAATGAGCTATCGAGATACATGGACAGTGTATAGATAACCATGTAATGAGCTATCGAGATACATGGACAGTGTATAGATAACCATGTAATGAGCTATCGAGATACATGGACAGTGTATAGATAACCATGTAATGAGCTATCAAGATACATGGACAGTGTATAGATAACCATGTAATGAGCTATCGAGATACATGGACAGTGTATAGATAACCATGTAATGAGCTATCGAGATACATGGACACTGTATAGATAACCATGTAATGAGCTATCGAGATACATGGGCAGTGTATAGATAACCATGTAATGAGCTATCGAGATTCATGGACAGTGTATAGATAACCATGTAATGAGCTATCAAGATACATGAACAGTGTATATATAACCATGTAATGAGCTATCAAGATACATGGACAGTGTATAGATAACCATGTAATGAGCTATCAAGATACATGGACAGTGTATAGATAACCATGTAATGAGCTATCAAGATACGTGGACAGTGTATAGATAACCATGTAATGAGCTATCGAGATACATGGACAGTGTATAGATAACCATGTAATGAGCTATCAAGATACATGGACAGTGTATAGATAACCATGTAATGAGCTATCAAGATACATGGACAGTGTATAGATAACCATGTAATGAGCTATCAAGATCTATGGACAGTGTATAGATAACCATGTAATGAGCTATCGAGATACATGGACAGTGTATAGATAACCATGTAATGAGCTATCAAGATACATGGACAGTGTATAGATAACCATGTAATGAGCTATCAAGATACATGGACAGTGTATAGATAACCATGTAATGAGCTATCGAGATACATGGACAGTGTATAGATAACCATGTAATGAGCTATCAAGATACATGGACAGTGTATAGATAACCATGTAATGAGCTATCAAGATACATGGACAGTGTATAGATAACCATGTAATGAGCTATCGAGATACATGGACAGTGTATAGATAACCATGTAATGAGCTATCAAGATACATGGACAGTGTATAGATAACCATGTAATGAGCTATCAAGATACATGGACAGTGTATAGATAACCATGTAATGAGCTATCGAGATACATGGACAGTGTATAGATAACCATGTAATGAGCTATCAAGATACATGGACAGTGTATAGATAACCATGTAATGAGCTATCAAGATACATGGACAGTGTATAGATAACCATGTAATGAGCTATCGAGATACATGGACAGTGTATAGATAACCATGTAATGAGCTATCGAGATACATGGACAGTGTATAGATAACCATGTAATGAGCTATCGAGATACATGGACAGTGTATAGATAACCATGTAATGAGCTATCAAGATACATGGACAGTGTATAGATAACCATGTAATGAGCTATCAAGATACATGGACAGTGTATAGATAACCATGTAATGAGCTATCGAGATACATGGACAGTGTATAGATAACCATGTAATGAGCTATCGAGATACATGGACAGTGTATAGATAACCATGTAATGAGCTATCGAGATACATGGACAGTGTATAGATAACCATGTAATGAGCTATCAAGATACATGGACAGTGTATAGATAACCATGTAATGAGCTATCAAGATACATGGACAGTGTATAGATAACCATGTAATGAGCTATCGAGATACATGGACAGTGTATAGATAACCATGTAATGAGCTATCGAGATACATGGACAGTGTATAGATAACCATGTAATGAGCTATCGAGATACATGGACAGTGTATAGATAACCATGTAATGAGCTATCAAGATACATGGACAGTGTATAGATAACCATGTAATGAGCTATCAAGATACATGGACAGTGTATAGATAACCATGTAATGAGCTATCGAGATACATGGACAGTGTATAGATAACCATGTAATGAGCTATCGAGATACATGGACAGTGTATAGATAACCATGTAATGAGCTATCGAGATACCAAGTTTAATATTATTTAAATGTCATTCGCCAAATTACGGAAATATTTAAGATTCATCTGCGAGACAAATTATACATGCCAAGACAGCAATACCTACCTGAGTTTTTATCTGATGCAATGAAACTGTTTATCTCTTGCATTAATGATGTGTTCATTAATATTTCAGAATATTTCTTTTCATTCATAAGCTACATGTCTGTCTACTGAAAAAAGTCAACGAAATATGATCATAGCAGTTTTATCCAGACCGTATTAAAATGGCAAGACTGATGATTTCCTGAAATGTCCTGGATTTTCCTAAAGGCGGGGGAACGTGGTATTTAATAGTCGCCGCTATGACCACCATTGTGTATGCATTTCACGATAAATGAAACACAAACAATGACTTAATGAATGTTTAATTCCACAGCCACTACCACAATGCCCTTGGAACAAAATCAAACAAATGTTAAAAAATACATCATTTTCTTATGAATACATATTTTCTTTTTACTTGAATATTTTCATACGTGTTTGAACTTGAAATATTGTATTCATGTATTGTTTGTCTTAAAAAATAAATAAATGACATTTACACATATAGCAATGTTGTACTCTTTACATTTAACACACATCAACTGACATCTTAATGATTCCGTGGCTTCGATGTTATGAACATACTTAAGGTATAGGGAATGGGAAGGGAAGAGTCAAATGATATTTAACGCACTTAAACCTTGAACCTGTAATTTCAGCTAATTTATTATATATGAGACGGACCTTGCCAGACTGGGTGCAGATTCCGTAGAGTTAACTTCGGTGTACACTTTTGCGAAATGTTATGGTTTTGATTATTACCACCTTCATCCCCATCCACCTCCCCTGATCATATGATGCAGAAACTTGGGCAAACTTGAATAGCGATAGTTGGACTTGTTATTGTTATTTTTATCATTATAATACTGGCAGTTGGAAATTACATGTTTCATTTGTTTTTCTGAATCATTGATTATTGAACATGTGTGCCGGTTTCATAAATGGATCGTGCACTTATTATTATATTCTGCTTTGAATCATTGTTTCTGATTTTTGTCGAGCCCGCCTGCGGTGAGCTCGACATAGTCGCCACAATGGCGGTTGCGTGTCTGTACGTTAGTTAGTTAGTGAGTTAGTTAGTGAGTGAGTGAGTTAGTTAGTGTGTCCGTCCGGATCCTTGTCCGGGCTGTATCTCCCTTATGCATAGACACTTTTTAAAATAACTTGGCATGATTGTTTAACACCATGAGACGGTATGCAGTGCGCAATATCCAGGTCTCTAGCTCAAAGGTCAAGGTCACACTTAGAGGTCAAACGTCAAAAATGAGCATTATAGACCTTGTCCGGGCTGTATCTTCCTTATTCATAGAAACTTTTTAAGATAACTTGGCATTATTGTTAAACACCATGAGACGGTGTGCAGTGCGCAAAATCCAGGTCTCTAGCTTAAAGGTCAAGGTCACACTTAGAGGTCAAACATCAAAAATGAGCATTATAGACCTTGTCCGGGCTGTATCTCCCTTATGCATGGAAACTTTTTAAGATAACTTGGCATACTTGTTAAACACTATGAGGCGGTGTGCAGTGCGCAAAATCCAGGTCTCTAGCTCAAAGGTCAAGGTCACAATTAGAGGTCAAACGTCAAAAATGAGCATTATAGACCTTGTCCGGGCTTTATCTCCCTTATGCATAGAAACTATTTAAGATAACTTGGCATAATTGTTAAACACCATGAGACGATGTGCAGTGCGTAAGATCCAGGTCTCTAGCTCAAAGGTCAAGGTCACACTTAGAGGTCAAACGTCAAAAATGAGCATTATACACCTTGTCCGGGCTGTATCTCCCTTATGCATAGAAACTTTTTAAGATAACTTGGCATAGTTGTAAAACACCGTGAGGTGGTGTGCAGTGCGTAAGATCAAGCTCTCTAGCTCAAAGGTCAAGGTCACACTTAGAGGTCAAACATAAAAAATAAACATTATACACCTTGTCAGGGCTGTGTCTCCCTTATGCATTGAATTAAAAATGACTTGCCTTAATGCAATGCGACCATGTGTATTGGGCAACACCCAGATTTTTATAGGTCAAGATTACACATTCGGTCAAATATATTTTCCTTGTCTGGGCTGTAACTTCTGTTTGCATTCAAGGATTTTTTAAAAATAAATTGGTATAAAAGTTTACTTCAATGAAATGATGTGTCATGAATATCACTCATACTTGTAGTTCAAAGGTCAAGATCACAAGCTGGCTAAACAGGGGCTCGACATGTTGCCCTTGGGCTTCTAGTTATATATATATATGATATTGAGCAAGAAAGTATGCGAAATAAGTTTAGAGATATACAATACAGTTATTACTGGTAAACATGCACTTAGTTATGTTTGGGTAGCCGGCTCGCAGTATATTTGATTAAATTGTCATTCGTAACATTATTAGTTTCCCTGATTTATATTGGGAATGTGAAGGGAAGAATCAAATACAAAAATGTACATAATGATTTATGGGCGAAACTTTGTCACGGATTCATGCTTCGAGTAATTTAGTTAAAAACTTTATACGTTTAATAGATGGGCCATGTCAACATCAGCAAGATGAAGTACCGATATGTCACACTGGATCTCAAGGAACGCATTCATCAAAGGCTTTTTTACGCAAGTAATTAATTTAGCTTTATAATGATCCCTATTTACACAATGTTTTATGGCGTTTTGGTGGATGCTACGTCTAAATATCCGAATTTAACCAGAATTCGCCTTAAATCAATGATATTCGTTCGTATCTGATTTGGATTTAAGTGACACGCCTTGATTTTGACTCGGGTTGACCGTCAATTAACACGAGTCCTATTCTTATTAACTCTAGATAATTTGATAAATATGAGATGAACAGAATATGTAATTTTCAGTCATATCAAACATGATGACGTGTAATTCAAGTACCCAAGAACGAACTTCAGCAAACAATACAGGCTGTTGCCATGGACATCATTTATATCTGTTGTTAGTATAGCAACATTTAAAGTATAAGATGAGATATAAATACAGCGATGTTGACAATACACTGAGTATACAGTAAAACTCCCTGAACCCGGAATACTCTGAAAATTGGACAATTTGAAAAGTCCAAAATTCATAGAAATTTATCCGGAATTCTTAAACAACTTTACTTTTGGCCTACACTGTGGGGTCCAGTTTCCAGGGATATAACTGTATCTGTTTATTGTTTTATTGTGTTTTTTTATTTGTTTTTAATGAAAAGGTGACTTCGTATTGTAAATTACAAATGAAAGTAGAAATAGAAGCATGCGGCCGCTTTCTATGAAAACTTTGACATAATGTCGATTTTTCCACATATTTTGAGAAGTTACCGGCTGCTTATTTGATTATAGTCCAGGAAAACAGCCGCCGTATATAACTGAAATATCCGCGTTAAAACCCACCTAAACGAATTAATAGTAAAAGCAGGCGCCTAGTGCCCACGCCTCTTTCTTAACTGTGGTAATTTGTTGTTGCTGGTATAATACTTTTTTTTGATATCAGTAATGCCCCGAAAGCTGACTTGATCGGATATGTTTTCATGCATTTGCTTATTGATCTATCACTTTCCTATTATTACTTTCTTGTAGCAAACAGCTAAAGACAACTTCCTGCTGGCATTCAACAAACTCCAAATTATGGTGTTTGTGAAGTCTGTATTACATTAATGTTGCTCACAGGGGGCAATTACTTCAAGATTACAACGAGAATGACTGTTACAAATAAATACCTCAATATTGTCCTGTTCGACGTTGTCAGCCTTTTTGGCATTATTGGATTGCATTACTTAAACTACTAAAAGCTACATCATCTTTGATTCTTAAAGCTATATCTGACAGTCCTATTATTGACAGAGTAATAGTTTGTATGTGATAAGCATACCCAAGTACCGAAATTTAAATACTGAATACTGGAAGCACTTAAGCACCATCTGTTACATTGTCTGTTTGTCTAACCTCATGTCTCAAGATCCACAACAGTTTAAATCAGAACGAGTGTAATTAATCATTCTGCAAAAATGGTGTGAGCACCTATGAATTGCTTTTCTGACAACGTCAACAGGGTAAGTTTTTCCAAACTTTAGAAAAATAAGGCATTTGTGCAAAAATAAAGCAATGCATTTAGCTATAGCTTTGGATTTTCCAAGTACGCGATGTAAAGATTCTCGTATTGCCAGCTAGTGGACAAGTTGATGATAAAATCGTACGACGCAAACACTCGGGGTGGCTTGAAAACGTGTATGAACGCCTCTCCTGACCAAATATAACATCCAAAACGTCAATCCTAGTCAGTATCTTTACATGTGCGTACTCGGAAAACTCAAAGCTAGCTAACTGCATTTTGATATTTCTACACAAAGACCTGTATTCTTCATAATTTTTGGAAAAACCTACCTTATTGACATACAATGTGAGTGCTAACAACCAGAAACGGACGAAGGATAAATTACACTCGTTCTTAATTAAACGGGCGTGAGGTCGTAAAGGGATTTTTAAACTATTCATTAAAACAGGGTTAAACAGGTGTTTAATCAGAAAGCTTCGCAACCCCGCTAGCAGCCTGCTTACGTCATATACACGTGACTACAGCATGTGATCATCTAGGTTACCCCCATAGCAAACAGAATACCTATCTACATGTACATGCAAGACCTTATCGTGCTTCAGCGCCTAGTAAATTTTCATGAGCAAAATATAAATAGAAATGATGGGGAGAAACCCATTCTATTCTGAGGAAACATAATTTGCTGTTCATATTTTTTTGTGAAAGCGAGCGGAGCATGTTTGAATTCAGCAAACACTGCTTGAGTCTTTAAGCATGCATTGGAATAAAATGTTCTGGAACACTTATTCTGTTAACCTGTAACAGTCATGCTTGTTAATCTACAAGGACAGGTTTTGTTAAAACTCATTTGGGACAGTGTGATTTTACACTTGCTTGAAATCATATACCAATTTTGTCATATATAGCTTTATACAGTTTAAGGCTCAAGCTACTATATAATGAACTATTACATGCCATTCGTCACTTGATACGAAGTTACTGATTAATATCACATAGTAAGGTTTCATATATATATATTTAGATGTTTTGGTCCGGATATTAAAGCCTTCGCGTTTACTTAATCGGATATATTCTGTCTTCACCGTCAACACGATCACGACAGAAGCTCACCGAATATATATTGCTCTCGTCAGAAAATAACAAGCCGGAAATATCGGTAGACGTATGTAATACATTAATTCTAGTCAAACTAAGCTGTTTCGTAATATTGCTTGCTAGTTTTCATCGATATGTTGATGAAGACTTAGTATTACAAAAAAGGGCGGTCATGAGTCACGTGATTTCTCAGGTCAACGGAAACACTCGTACAGAGGTTTAATGAAAATGGGATATTCCCCAGCATTCGTCAGTCAGTCAGTTAGTCAATCAAGTTTTTTTTTGAATTCATCATTGCAAAGCTTATGTTTTTTCTAGACGAATTATACTTACGAGTATTTGTTTATTATAGCTGTTTGCGAGTACTTACTGTAGTGTCTATTACTTGTTTGGCTAATCCTGGCCATTTGATTGGCTAACGATGATGACTGAATCTATTAATTGTTGACAGATAAGTAAATCATGAAGGTATTGATAAGATAAGTTGTTGTGTGGCTATTTGAAGTTCAATGTGGTTGTATGATAGTGCTCAGATTTATGGTGAATTCGTTAACATTTAGGGTTGATTCTATTAGATTGATGTAGGGTATGATATTACCATGTGCTTGTGAACTATATACATGAATGTATTCATTTGTCAAATACTCATGATTGTCAATATAATGTGTATTACTCATATCAAGTAAATATATATACGAACGATGAATACGGAACAAACGAGTACATTATGACACCAAAATAAAGGATCTAGGTATATGTATTTCAAACATGTATTTTTTACATAAATTTATCATCGTTGTTTTTTATTTAAATCGATCAGTATCATTAGAATCAAATTAAGATCGTACCGATTGGGTTCATCTTTCACATTCTAGTGTAACAAACTCATGATTTATTCAATCCCGTCATTCGCAGATAGATTAAGCTAAATCTAAAGCATCCTTAAACGACATCAACACGCTACAGAAACTACAAATGTATTGTCTAGCTATTTTATGGTAATGCTTCTAGTCCGTAAGAGCATGTCCTCGGGACGAATTCTGTCTTCCTATAATCCTAGAAAATGCACAGAAGTACATTTTTCTCCCTCTTGTCTAAATGTAATTTGCGAATTATATCAGGTCTGCTTTTGTTTCGAGAGATTCTATGTTGTTATACATAGAGCAATGTCGATACACAATTCGTCAGCGAGGCTATTAACAATCTTTTATAACGGAAGCAATTCATAAAGCTGTCACATTCTCTGTAGACGTGTCCATTTAAGATTGGTTACTATCTTGGTCTCTCCTAGTGTTGTACAATTACCTCCTGTCAAGTTTGATAATGATTGATTTTCAGTCTGATTGCTAGAATTAAATGTCTAAGGAGGAATCATACATTGGTTTGTAATCATTAGGTTCTTGAATCTAATATTGTATCGAACGATTGGGGAACCTGGTAAATGATCATTTGGTATTTATACCTAGCGTCAATTACGTTATTGTGGTCATTCAAATAAGAGAAACATTCCATAACATTTTCGATGATAACCTTTTTTGTTTATGTTAAAATTTACGCATCTATGGAAACTTACTGAAATTAGTGCTTCACGCTCGCCAGTTGTAGTAAAACATTGAATGTATTACGACTAGAATTAGATATGATTGTTCATGCTTTTAAAACATACCTTAAGAAAATCAGATTAGAGTTAAAGGACTGTCTAGCAGATTTTGTTCCTTTTATCCGGGGTTATACGTCGAAGTAACAGCCAGGGTCATTTTTGCGACTTTTTCAGCTTTAAGCTTGGAAATAAAACCAGATGTACACCGTTGTTGTTAGTGAATTGTTGTTGTTGTTGTTGGTGTGTTGTTGTTGGTGTGTTGTTGTTAGTGAATTGTTGTTGTTGTTGGCTTATTGTTGTTGGTGTGTTGTTGTAAGTGTATTGTCGTTGGTGTGTTATTGTTAGTGTATTGTTGTTGTTGTTGTTTTTGTCGTTGGTATGTTAGTATTGTTGTTGCTGTGTTATTGTTGTTATTGAATTATTGTTGGTGTATTGTTTAAGTGTTGTATTCTGCGGTCTAAACATGCAGTTGTAAACCAAGACAAGATGTTTAATACATCATTTCTCATAAGCCTTTGAAACAATTACTCACAATTCTTCTCAATATGTATAATACAACCAGACATACTATTGTTGCGTTGCGTCAATGTATTCAAGAAATCCATTCCGTGCAAACAATAACACTATAAAAATACCACACTACATTAACTTGGCTTGATTCAATATTCAAAAAGTTCTACATACCTCCTCTAATAGCTTATAATAGAACTAGCAGATGTGTCTATAGACTACACTAACGGCTGCTACATTATGTTACTGTCGGATGTAAAATGTACCGTTATACAAATTCCTCGAGGCTCGCTTGCTTATTGAATCAAGTAAGATAAATTGTTGTGCTAAAGTAAGTAATCTGAGTATTATAGGCTTTTCTAAAGGTATTAATATGTCACTTATCAATGTTATAAATATTCACAATATATACTTACTACAACAGTATTATGCCCAACTTAAAGACCCACTTATATAGCTACAAACAAACATAATAATGCGAATATCTTACTGAGAATCAATTTGTTTCCGTTATTTTGCAAGACTATTTACTATGCATCTGCACTTATCGAGATGTTCGGGCCGTCCATTTGTAAACCGCATGATGCGACATTGATTAATATTATATGAAACCTTATTCATTATTCTACATATACAATCAAACCTGTGAACAAAGGCCACCTTTTGGAAATACATAATGTGACCTTTATTGACAGGTGACCTACATTCGGAGGTCATTCCGTTCTTAATAATCAAGGACGGTTTTTAAAAGAATGGCCTTTATTCACAGGGTGGCCGCTAACACAAGTTTGACTGTACTTATTTTTACTAATATTACATTTTCGCCCTTTTTAATAAACTAATAAATCAAAATTGTCTTGGTGTGGATAATGTAATTGGGCTGGCTGGTGTGCACACAATTCCACCATTAGTTTGACGGTTTGAAAGTACGGTTGTGTTAGTACCTAGGTACGAAATGATCAACTTGTTTATGCAAAGAAAACCCATTGCAAGATCTGCCTCATTGATATGTATACATGTGCCAATAACGCACTCATACTGGCAAAATATGGAATAATTCCTGAAAAGGAACTTCTTGTGTGTATTCTATCATGTGCGCTTCCTTGTAGAACGCTTAAATGTCATGGGTTACATCGAACATACATATTTAAACGTCAGAAAGCGTGTTAAGTTATCTTTTATTTCAAACCAAGACAATATCATATTGTTTCATTATGTGCTAGCCAAGGCAGATAGACTAATATATAACATTAATCAAAACTATGCCTGTCAGACTACATCCTTAATAAGATAGATGTAAAACAAGCACGTCATACATAGCATTACTTCCGGCGAGTTTTGTGGGACAAAACAATAATTGCAGTCATTAAAATGTTTTAGAAGCATCAGTAATGAATGTATGTACATTGCATCTCTCTCATATATCATTTCAGTCCAATCTCACACTATCATAAACTTTATCATCAATATATTCCATTTCGTATCGCTTGTGATGAAATAAATATGACATATGTTTTGACTATCAGCATTAATTCAAACTACACGTAAGCTATTTGGTGTTAAATTAGCATTGCAGATACATTTGCTGGTCTGCTACGAGTCCTACTGTCTGTCTAATGTCAGAAAAGAAACCATAACTTTCCATATACTATATCAGAAGCAATCAATGTAAATACGACATAATTGCTGAGAAATCTTGTCAAAAAGATATAAGCGTCTTTCGCATTATATCTGAACCGCAATGATGACATAATGATTGTAGGCAGGTCTTTGATAAAAGTCTACAATCGATGAAATAGTATTATAGTATTATTTATTATATCAGATTTTCTTTGCCTGCATTCCTGTGGCCCGGCATCATTATTTATTTAATGTTGGCGTGAGTGTGTGTGTGTGGGGGGGGGGGGGGGCGTACTGTTTGCGATGACTGTTATTCATAATTAAAAATGTTGACTCACACGTTTACAACGGATAGGTAGAAAGGCTTTTTGTTTTAGTTGATGATGTTTGATTATGCGCTGAAAATGAATAGCTGTTATTAAGCACAACCCAACAATTGTCAAAATTTCTATTTTCAAAAAAAAAAAAACACAAAAAAAGAAAAGTATGTTTGAAAAGCTTAAATATCAGCAGTATCGATATAATACTTAATTTTGTTTCGTGATTTTTTATGCGAATTAGTACAGGGCATTTTAACAATTGCGTTAAAAATGTTTTTATTAATATTTTGGGAAAAAGAACACGTGTCGTTTACATAGCAACCAGTCAACATATCTGTCAGTTTATAATGTACTCGTATACATGCGTGAAAGTCATGCTATCAGACTTGACACTAATACAAGTATAATTAAGTTTTTCTCTGTCTGTCCTGTTATTTGTACATGTTTCATTGTTTTTAACGTCATGTTTAAATAATTAAATACTGCGTTACTAGAAGAATTCCATATCCTGTTTGGTATTTTATAGGACATGGCGGCTGAAGTCACTCAGTTTAGTGAGAAAAAAAGAAACCTTACGGCGCCTCGAACATAACTTTTTATCCGTCTTGGCAAATGTATTGGCAATCATATTATCCAACACATTTACAAGCTCCTTTATTTCACCAAGATGTGTTCTAGATTTTATGAAATATTGTCGGCTAAGTATTCTATGAATTGATATATCGTTCCTGTTGAAAGCCTGTTTTATAGATATATTTGGGTATTTAGGTCACAAAAATAGTTTGTACTTTGATTGATATGGGAAACATATTATTCCACACGATCAATAAATCTTACGTGAGTGTCTGTAAAAGGCTATTTGTTGATTGTTACATAAATGGCAAGAAAGCCCGCAGCCTACACGCAGACAAACTGGAACCTATTTTTGCTCATCAGGTAAATCTGCGAACGGAAAATACGATGCAGAGGCAGGTTGGCTGGGTTGCCGCGTTTATAAAACCTTTCATATTATACAAGTTCGTCCGCTTATGACTATGCTTACGATATCAAAGTCATCTTCTATTATGTTCCATTATTTTGCACACCTGGTCTATGTCTTTGTCTGAACCCGTCAGCCGTGGTCCAATGGTTAGAGTGCTGGACTTGTAACCCGGCGATTCGAGTTGAAATCCCAGTCGCGACAGGTCATACAATTACATGAAAATTTGACCCCCTCAAAAAATCCTCCATTTGAGGTGTAGTTGTCGGTAATTATAATTATAGAAGGTTTAAGCTAGCGCTGGTTAGAGTAGAGTTCAGGAAACTGGTAAGGTAGACCTGTCACGTTGTATAACTGAAATGTCTTTGTAACATGGCTTAAAGCCTACTGGAACAAAAACTTTGCCCAGTGTCATCTCTGTGAGATTCAAAACAGCTATCTAACATGTTTAATCTTATAAATAACTTCTGGTTCATTGTAAGTTGTGACTGACCGTAAGAACTAATTTTAAAAAAAATTATCAACGACTTTGTTCATGAGCATTAACGGGCTACCGTGGTCAGATGGGCGTGGTCTCTAACTAGTAATCGCTTGTCTTTCACAACCGTTAGTTCGAATCCCAAGCGGTAACAGGAACAATCAAATGTTTGGCGGCGTTTCAGATGACTTATGAAAAGTCGGTGGTTCTTCGGAGGTATAAAAATGACATCTTCCATCACTGATAAAGTAGGAACAATCGCCAAATTACCATGGCTGTTAAATCTGAGGTTAAAGCCCAATTAGCCTTTTGGATGTTAAAATTAAAGTAGGTCTTATTTTACTTAGAAGATGTCTAATCAGTAAATAGACTTTTATTTGCAATAAAAACATTCCGAAATTTTCTTTTTTGATAACGAAGTACATGTAGAAATGAAGCGCAGCATTTTTACAATGTTGTTGCCGAAATAAGAGAATGCATATGGCAACGTTTTCATGAGATGTGGCTAAAGAAAGGCATTATATGAATATTGTTTTAGAGCAAATGACATATTTCTTATATTATATACTATAATTTCATCTTTTTTCTGCATTATTAAATTCCAAAAGCTAATGGGCCTTTAAGCCCTAGTGCCAGAGAGCGTTATTTGCAATGTTTATATTTGTATCATCAAGATATTTCGATTTTCGATAATTGATTATGTTAGTTTCGAAATCAAAGCACTGAGAATACTGTCAGAAGCGGAAGTTAAACTGTTTGGTAGGTATGCATTAGATAACTAATGATACCAAAAATCTCAACCAACTCTAGGCAACAATGTTACAAACCCAAATGTGTATATTGTTTGGACTTATAGTTTCCTCAAAAGGAAGAGTCAGTTTTGGCCCAGTGTAATTCAAACGTTCTGGTAGAGGTTCACTTGTTATGCTCCCAATTCTGTTGAAGTTGTTCACAGTAAAACACATCTGATTCTTTTCCTAATTATATGTTATAAAAGAGTTAGTATCTCCTTCATTGGAGTTCACTCTTTAGCGGTGTGGTTGAGTGTGCAAGGGGTCCTGGGATGAAATAATTCTTAAAACGCCCCGAATTCAGTAAAACTGGCTGTTTATAACTCTGTTTTTGAATTAATAAAGCATTTAGTAATTCATTTATGTCGAAGTTGTTTTTAATAAAGATTTATTATGCAAACCTTCTCGCAAATAAGAATTTCATTTCGTGAGATCGAGTCCATTCCGTACTTTATATCTACCCAGTAGGCGGAGATACAGTTAACTGGTGTCCTCGTTCTCCTAGTGTCTTTTAGCGATTCCCATGCGTATAGCACTAATGTTGTCCTTTTGCGCGGATGAATACTGAATTATTCAACTCAATAGTTTTACAATTTAAAATGGCAAAACAAGGTTATAATTCAAAATCAACATATTAATCTTCCCCCATATCCAACTTGTATCAAAACTGCAATCGGTAGAGTTATACAACCAGTGGTACTATTTTACAACGCGAATGTATGGATGAGAGACGTCACGTTGTGTAAGTACAAAACTGGTTTTTGCTTCGCTTTCGCTTCTAAAAATTGTTATCTGACGTTAAATATCGGGTTGAAGTATGTTACTATGATATAATTTAATTACTTTCGTCTGTTTACAAGAATAAGTGGCAGTTAATTTCAGTTACTTCGCTATTTGTATAATGTATTTTCTTAATTACAATATAAACAATGTTTTCTGGCTATAAAATGTTGAAAATCAATGTATATTTATACCAAGAGTTCATGCAATTGTTATTGCTACATAAACGTAATGGAACTGGTTGGCTTGATCGATAAATGTATGGTATTGCATTTTCCCTAATAAATACGTTTGGACAAAATCGGAGTGTTTACGATTACACGTTCGAGCTTATTTCTGGCGAGGGAAATATTTTGGGATGAAACTTACCTCCAATGTTCGGAAGTTGTGTTTAGAAGTAAAATAGAAAAGAAAAACAATGTGCTACCTACCTACAGTATTTTTGTAACATAACCTTCAATATGGCTAATAATATATTGAATATGTTAGATACAGACATTGCTGTGACTAATACTGTATTTTCATTTATTTTCGTTGGGCTCAATTTTCGCGGTTTTTACAAAAATGGCTATTTCGTGGGGACATGAATTCGTGGATTTTAATTTTTGAAAAGAAAAACTTTTATCACTGCATTTAAATTCGTGGGGATTTGATTTCAAGGATTAGCCGACCCACAAAACTAAATCCCCAACGAAAATTAATGATTCCACAGTACTTAATACTTTAGCCATGACTTTTTTGTTTTTGTTTTCATATTATGATACTCTCTAATTACAAACAGCACGATGTCATAATAAAGCGACCTTAAATCAGCCTTTTTTTATGAAATGTATTATGTACGACTGTACAATATTATTAATGTTAATTTTGATCCAATCTTTCTTGTGAGCCGCGTGTCCCATACGGAGACAGTATATTGCAATGATATGGCTGAATGCATACCTATAGGAGAAGCTATTGCATTGAATAAAGTTAGTATTCATTTGGTTTTATTACCCCTCACTTTTTTCGTAATGTGAATTTCCCTTGGGCAAACAGGGAACATTTTTACTGTTACATTCATGGTACCACGTGACTATTTTTAACAGTATTTTTACTGTCACAGGGTAATAGTAAATTTCTAACAGTATTTTTTTACTGTCACATAGGTAACAGTATTTTTTTTCAGTATTTTTTACTGTCACATAGGCGATAGTAAATCTTTTAAGTATCTTCTTGAAAAAAGTTTGGGGTAATAAAATAAATAACACATAGCTTACGTTGTGGGTAACGGCCTAGGGTAACAGTACTTTCCTCACTCTGACATTTTTTACTGTTACCCATAAAGCTATGTGTTATTTATATACTGTCACAGGGCGATGGTAATTTTTTTATAGTATTCTCTTGAAAAAAGTTTGGGGTAATAAAATAAATAACACATAGCTTAAGTTGTGGGTAACAATAAAAATGTCAGCCCTCGGAAAATTCTGTTACCCTCCGCCTTCGGCCTTGGGTAACAGTACTTTCCTTATATAAAAATGCACTAGTAAATATAAAAAAACAACCAACAAATTCTACAAACTGTATGTTATGTAATACAAAATGTATGTATAATGAACAGATAATGCACAGAAACAACTTGCGTTATTGTTATTTTATTCTCGAACATAGTAATTTGCAAAACTCACGAAAGTAACCGTTTATACCAGAGTATATCCCACGCGGAGCCCTAAGCATTTTTTTTGTATATCATTCTGTAGAGTTCTAGCAGACGATAATTTGTAATAATGTGTCCTTGTATTTTGATCGTAATGTCTAAGATCACGCAAGGGAAATACGACTGTGTTAAGTTTAAATACGAGGTTGAGACAATATCTTGGTGGCATTTGCCAGAGTCTGGAAAATGACGGTTAAATCGAATCAATAGATACAGAGTAATTTTGATAATCTAATTGCAATTTATAATGCGTTGCTGGTCCGGAAATCTATCATGAGCAGTCGACGACACCAACAAGCCTAAATAACCCGGTAACATAAATTGTTAAGAAATGGTTTTTACACTGCAATCTGAATTGTACTCCTACTATTGTAGTTTGCAATTTGTTGCATGCTTGTGTTTGTATGATATTGTATACTCAAATTTTGATATGATGTATACACAATGACGGTGAGCTTCACACTTAAGTCAATTAATAAATATTCAATGTTCTGTTCTATCCAAATTCACATTACTACAAAGCAAGAAAAAACAAGAGTGGCAACATGTCACTAAATACGCCGGGCGAAAGGTATAACCAAAGAAGATTAATGCCTGGTCCAATCTGGCCAGTTACTGAACTTGGCTGTGATGTAACGCTCACAAACATTGTCACTAAGTTTGATGTTGATGAAGTTCGAATAGAAAACATTCAACTTAGAGCGTGGACATCGTTCTGGACACCGACCGCCCGCCCGCCCGCCATGGGTATTCCCATGACATTCCCCGTCTTGGACGTGCGTATAAAATGAAATTCTATTTATAGCAAAGTTGGTACTCGTGAATTTTACGGTATCGATATGGTACAAGTAAGTATCTATATTGAGTACCCACGGTGACCCAAGATTTTTTCTCGACAACAGTTCTTTATAATGTTAAGACATCGATTATCGACAAAAATCAGGATACCTATCTGAAACACCTTTGGAAAAGGAATCTGAGCCGGACAAGGCACGTTTAGTTTTTAAACATTGATTTATTTTTGTTTATATTTTTGAACGAATACCGCTCGAGTAGAAATATAGTGAGAACATTTGAGCCGCGATTGAAATAAAAAAAATTAGTTCCCACCTGTGGTTGACTAGTCTCAGTGTACTGGTTGTTCCCTTGAAAGTAAAATCAATTCTGCTTATTCTGCTGACGAGTCGTATATAGATTACCTTGATTCCAGTAGAGAGCATTTAAAATAACAAAATCAAGCCTATTGTAAACTCCGACATATCTTTCTCCACGTCTACTGTGTCTTATTTGTCATCCTAGCGCTGTTACCATATTCTCTGAAGTCTGTGTAGAGTTATACCGTCCATTGGCTGGCCTGACTGCTTGTTCAATGATGTTATAGTTTTCCAATATACGAAAGAAGGATCAAAGCCAGTAATTGAGCACTTGTTGTTAATGAATTGATGACACATTCAATCTAAAGTACATGTATTAAGAGGATTGATGGTTTTTCTGAAGAGGTCGTCACCCTCATGCCTGTGATAGTGTATTTAAAATCAACAAGACCTTGTTGACGATACTTCGAGAATGTCAGAGAACATCATGGCTGATTACTGCTGAGCTTATAGACATGACACCTGATATTAAACCTTAATGGAATACTCACAATAGAAACAGTTTCAATCTGAAGGACATCTAGTTAGTGTGTATTTGACATATACCTTTAATTTAAATGCTCCTTAACTTACTAGTGTTTGGAAAACGAAATTGTCTCCGAAAGCAAATCCAATTGCTCCTAGCCAAAGGAGCGATAGTGACTGTAGCTTTCTAAGAACACACAGACATGCATTCTATCCGTCTTAGTGATCCACACGAGCAGTGTGTACTAAGTCGTTCTTGGAAACTTAGAAGGTAGAACACCAGTTTTATATTCGATTAAGATAAGAAAGCCAAACATTTTAAAAGTCTTTGCCATGCACTGATCAGATAAGAGAGTGGTTCAAACATTAATTTAATTGAACGAAACAGTCTAGATATTAATGGACAAAAACTAGTTGAAGAGTGTTCAGACAAATTACAATCACAACGTTTCGCATAATCGATGATTCTAAATTGGCAGGCAAAATAATGTCATGCAGATAACCTGTGTGTGGAGGCACTTTCAGAAAAAATCCTTTTAAATGCAATGTATTTCAAGTTCTCATTGTTTCTATATTAATCGAAAACCGGACGTTTAAAATCATTCCGATTCTCAAATCAAGTGCTTTTTGAAAGGGCAATAAGCTACTGTTCAGAATTCCGCTCTTATATATATCTGCATATTTTGAAAATTTGTTATTTGAATACAAGTCCGTTGAAAACCAATTCATAAGCATTGCTTATAGCTATTGTGTGTGATACTTCAACTAGGAACATGCGTTGATTTGTGTATTTTATTTTGAATCTAAGATTGTTTTTGTGTAGCGTGTGTGTATTTTGTTAACACAGTCATATATATCAAATTTTCTGTCGTAAGTAACACAGTCATTTGTGCAATGAGTTGAGCCTTGCCTTACCCTATAGGGATCCTTTCAAATATAGCTCCTCATGGTTGCACTTTTCGGTGAATGAAACACTTCTTTAAATTGGGTAGCTGAATTCGGAAAAAACATGTGCAAAGTCGAAAACAGCTCGCATACACTTTTGTCAATATGTATGGTATATGCATATCTGTTTGTAGAAGCATCGAATATTGTAATGACTTTTATCTTGCATTAGATAATCTTCTATCCGAGGAAAAGTAACTACTACTCCGAATACAGCTTCTTACTGAGTACGGTGTGACAGAGTCTATCTAACGGCGCGTTCTGTTATAACTGTTTATTCCAAGACAACGAAAATAGGAGTAAATATTGACGAAATATTGTATTTGAATCATGAAGGACCCGCTGTGCAACTACACATGTATGATTCTTCATTAGACAATACAAAAGCATTGGTAAGAAAACACACTTTATAATTTGCGATGAAAATGATACTTTCGCCACAAACACTGCTTACCTTACTTGTGTTAACTTAGTTTTAACTTAAAGCCACTTTAAAATTATCTTATAAGGCGAATAGTTCTAAAAGAATTTCAAAGTTAAGGACACTGGAAACCATGCAAAAACACTTTACTGAAGAGTAAATGGACTTTATAGCTAGAAGTACACCACGAATAGAAAACCTAAGATTTAATTATATCTTCCAAAAGTACTCAACATACCCTGCCCTGCAAACTATAATGTATAGTGGCTGATATATGTCATGTCGTATTTTCGCTTTTTCGCCACAACAAATCGAAAATGCGAAAAAAGCGAAAATACGACAGATGAAGGGCGACAACACGACACTAAAATTGTGTCGTGCTTTCGCATTACATCTGTCGTATCTTTGCTTTTTCGTAATGAAATAATATGATAGTCAAATACAAGCTGGAAACACTCACCAGTATCAGGTATGAGCAAATATAATATGGCCATATTGAAAACACCAATTGACCAAATAGTACTGTGCATGAATGTAGTTTCAAAAACGTTTATGTCCAATCTGTCTGTAAAGTATTGACGTTCAATTTAGGATGGTTTTTGTCCATCTGTCTTTAACGGCTCATTCGACAGTTATGGTCATTTCAGAGCTGTCCAAGAGAGAGAGAGAGAGAGAGAGAGAGAGGGAGAAATAAGATACAGGAGAACCGGGTATTTATATCCCTACTCTTATTTCGAATATTTTCCTGGTTCTTATCATACCAATGTAAAGCAACAATAAACGTCTCATCTATTTCTTGTTGAGCACGTGACACAATAGTTGAGATGGAGACATTGGAAAAAAGCGTCCCACGACCTTTCGTATAGTACAAGACCATCGACCATCCCTTGTACAAAGACGGATACAATAGATTGTGGATATTACAAATTACATTGCACTCAACCGTATATATGTACATAGGTTCACTTACAGTTCATTGTTGCTGTAAGATCAGCAGTACAACCGAATAAAACATTCTATTGCTATATCGTATCAGTGAACATAATTATAATCGTACAGGGGCGACAACAAATACCACTACTGAACTTCAACGTTTCGTAACATTTATTTCCCTTCATATATTTGTCGCTTTCTATAACATTAAGCAGCCTGGTTTAATGATTTTTTCCCCGAAAACCATGAATATAATCGAATCTAAGTGAAGCATGGGCATTTTGTCGGGTGTTAGTGATAACTTACATATATAACTTTCAAATGTTATTGGCAATTAAAGCATGAAATGATAATTAAATGCATTTTTCTTAGTTTCTTTACTGAACCTTAGTTTCGTTGTGAATTAAAAACATTTCAATATTGAATAGTGAAGTATTTCATCTAATATCGAGTAGCTAATGCTATAGTCATGTTGCACGTTTCCCCGTGACCCAAACTGTCTACTACCCCCAGGAAAGTACATCCATTTTCTCATTGTATTATAGTTCCACTCGCCTTTTTTGATTAGTTTTGATTAGCATTTTGAAGTGATACGGACTCATAACTGAATGTATTAAACAAACATTTGTAAACACACAAATGGTATGTGTGATGTACATGATTACTTCCTCTGGTTAACATTTACCAGTAGTGTCTTATGTCATGCATTCCTCTTTCGATAAACACGACACATTGGCAGCTTGAGCCTTTTAGCGAATTTTCAAGCTTTAACAGTTGGGGAATTAGCCTTGACAACACCTAGGTAGAAGTACCGACCGTCTGAAAACTAGCTTGATATGTTCCGAGTATTGATCTTTGATTGTTCCTGGCTGGGGATTCCATATCACAGAAAGAAGAGACTAATGAAAAGAGGCCGTGGGGGCACCATCTACTTCCAATTCTCAGAGCATTCAGAATAAGAAACAAATGCAAGTTAAAAACAATCATGTTGTTGTATAACTTTTTGTTTTCTTCCACAATTATAACCGTTGTACGCTTGTTAACACATGCACAGGTTATTAAAGTCAAATATCAAAACATGCAATCCATGCAATCCTTCTACAGTACTTTTAACCACACGCATCGTTTTGTAAATTGTGTAACATAAGATTCATGTATCATGATACATGTATTACAAATGCTTGAAGTTTGACCAATACCAGGTTACAAATGCCAGAGAAAAAAAACATGACTGAATGCCTAAGACGTTTGTTTAGTAGGCGAAAGAAATTATATTATACTACGTAAGTGATCATTTACGTGAAGATACTAAATATGTCCCAAAACCATTCTGACACGAGTTTTATGCGTTAATTTGTATCAAATACAAGTTTTATTATTTGGTTTATAAATCAATAGAATATATAGCTTGTAAAAAGGATGGAAATAGAATCAAAGTACTGGAAGTACTCATGGAAACTTAGCTTATAAAGACTTACATTGCAACATGGAACTTGAAATAGTTTGTCAATTTCATGGCGGATGTAGAAAAACGTAGTACTTTGGTCCGCTTCAAATTTCACACACGCCGAGAGAGTGACGGCTATGGGAAGCTGAACTATTGTTTAGTTGCCAAGAACTGTCCCAATAATGGATAATGTCAACTGCTTCACACCTACACGAAACAATGGCGCACAGCTAGACATAAACTTGTGATTAAATCTAGACCGACAGACATGTTTACAAGAACATCTCAAATGAATCGCGTCCCTTCCAATTCCGTCTTATTAGATTTCTTCAGATGCAAAATGTATACAATGCAATGAATTAGAATCATTGTCACTAATCTGATTAGTATACTTTTCTCTATGGATAGTCATCACTTGTATGACTGTAATGAAATCTTGCCGAGTATTTGTCTGTATAAACGTCACACTGTGTTTGAGAGCAAAGTAAGAAAGGACGACCAATCTACTTCGTACATTTTGTCTTGTCTTGCATGGTAAAGTGCAGTGTTGAATATACCAGGTTTTTCAACGTATTTAATTGAATTTTATTTTACGTCATACAATTTGTATTGTGTATTGAAACGCTTTTAACCTTGTTATTTAGACGTGAATATTTCTGAATTCAAACGATAAATAAGCAAATGCACACAAATTACTACTTTTATTGATTCATCCTAATACAAAATAAGGTCAATTTGAGAATTTCCTGTCATGTTGTAATTAAGTAGACACTATTTCAAAGGAAACAACACCCGTTCATAAAAAGACGCGTTTTGTTAAAGTTCACAAGCAAGGCATTTGTATTGTTTGAGTAAGCAGGTTTAGATTTACTTTATAGCTTTGAAAACTATCATCAATATTATATTCGGCAGGTACTATGCGCACAAAAGAAGCTATCTTGGCTGGCCCTTTCAATAGGGGTGACCCTTTGATAAACACAATATTTACATAGGCCTTTTGTAATTAAATATCCATAACCAAAGAAAAAGATTTCAACTTTTGTTTTGTTGGCGTATTACTGCGTTATGTGGCCTCGTGGCACAAACACATTACCGCCGTGTCCCATACTGTTTTGTGCAACGTTAACAAAACAATGAAAAAATATATTATTGCTTTTGGTGTTTGATGGATACAAATATAAACCGATCGGTTCTCTATTGTTTTGCGACATATATAATGTAAGAGTCGAGAGGGAGAGAGCAGATAAACTTGTATGTGATGAATTATTACATGACAGATTGATACACATTAAGTGTAGATACGTAACAAATCAGGTTACGAATTGGTCCCTAAATGGTTTATGGAAGAAGAATGAAAGCTTTAGTGTGTCTGTATTGGAAGCCGCAGGCGGTACCAGCTAACAAGCCTATATATTATAAGCCTCGACTAATTTAGTTTCCCGCCTAGTTTGGTTCCCGGCACAACACCGATAACGCAGTGTCAAGGACAGGTTACTCCAGATTAAGCTTTTAATAAAACTGGTTCCCGTTGACTCTGTCTGTACAGAATCTTTGGAATACTGGAACGTGGAACGGAAACCAGACTAAGCATTGACGAGATTCACATTATCCTGTGATTGCTCACCAAAATGTCGACGGCGTGTTATCGAAACGGATTTGTTTATATAATATAAAAACAAACCTGAATTGTGACAATGTCATAATACTTTATTTTGAAATAAATAGTATATGCTTTCAGAGCTAAATGAAACAATATGAACTATGTAATTTGAAATGTTTTTGGTTGGATTAATATTTAAGATAAAAAGGGAGAGGTCCCTTGACGTCACAATGCGTATCTAATTATTGCAATTCTGCATTTAAGTCACGTTTAAAGACAGGATGTCTAATAAATTTAAATAAAACCCAAAAAACCAACGATCTTAACAACAAACTTCCTTAATATGATTAAGCTACAATGATTCTTCAACATTAATGAGGTCAAATATTTCTCGTACAAATCAGAACTTGTAAAATCTAATATAATACTAACCTACATTGGCTAATTTACAATCTAGTGAGATGTGTGAGATGTACAATATGCATATACTGATAACCATTCCTCCGTTGTCATGAAATTCAAGAAATGGCTTAACTATACTTGTTATATATTATTGCTTAATATTGATAAACAGATGCATTCACGAAATATGTTATTTCTATGCATGACAATAAGTGCTGAATAACGCTCAGATATGTTTTAAAGTCATGGACATGAGATGCATGTAACTGATTTCTAGTACACGTAAACAGTATGTGACATGAGATGCATGTAACTGATTTCTAGTACACGTAAACAGTATGTGACATGAGATGCATGTAACTGATTTCTAGTGCACGTAAACAGTATGTGACATGAGATGCATGTAACTGATTTCTAGTGCACGTAAACAGTATGTGACATGAGATGCATGTAACTGATTTCTAGTACACGTAAACAGTATGTGACATGAGATGCATGTAACTGATTTCTAGTGCACGTAAACAGTATGTGACATGAGATGCATGTAACTGATTTCTAGTACACGTAAACAGTATGTGACATGAGATGCATGTAACTGATTTCTAGTACACGTAAACAGTATGTGACATGAGATGCATGTAACTGATTTCTAGTACACGTAAACAGTATGTGACATGAGATGCATGTAACTGATTTCTAGTACACGTAAACAGTATGTGCCCTGAGAAGTCAACTGAATACTTAAAACTCTCATTCATGTGTTACAACAAATGTACGCCTACGTATTACACGGAAATAAAAAAACTCCCGCCAAAACATGGAAAAAGTTTATAAGATTGTCTCACATAATTCAATTCCCTATCGTCTTATTGGATTTAGCAAGATTCCAGAATGATAAATTAACTTATCTAATTAGACTGACTGAAAAATTGAGCTCATGTCTCCGTCGTGAAAGTGCAGATTAATAAGGCAGCATATTGGTTCCTGGTCGACATTGGTACCATAGGATATTAGCAAGCAAGCTAATGTGACGGTCACACAAAGAGAGCCGGGGACAGAAGAGTAAGTTGACAGAGACATTAAAGCTACATTTCTAGAGGGATAAATAAAACATACCGTATGACAAAGTGCAAATTGTCATACAGACACCAAACTTGGTGTTATAATGCCTTTATGTGTGTAGGTTAAATAAAGGCCTAGTGCAAGCATGTTTCTGGTCAGGTATGGAGTGTTGTGCCGAATAGCGCTTACATAATACGAGTATATAAACTAGCTCTATTCGTAAGGTAGTTCGTTGCACAGCGCCGAACAGAGCTTACATCAAATTTTCAGTGCATTTTGGGTTAGTGTTAGCTCTGTTTTCGTCGCTACCATATCAGTTTATCAATAATTACGTGTTTACGCTGACAGGTCTAAAAAAGAACAATATCAAAGGACTTTAAACACACAATGCTTTTAATTTGTTGTCGTTTTTACCGTTTCACGCAGCCGATGAGTTTCTTAGAAATACATTTTCTCTGTAAATTTAACGTTTGCATTCATCTTAATTTACGATTGATATGCATAAACCTCGATATGAATTAGAATGTTATTATCAATGCTTTTAAATCAAAGACTTTTCATATGATAAAACAATTACTGACAAGTGTATATTCATCGGCAGAATGCCATTTTGAACTCGGCTTTGACTCGGTCAATATGGCGGTCTTCCGGTGAGTAACACATCATTAGTCAGTAAATGCATGGCATCAATGGACACTTATTTTCAATAGACTTCGAAAGGTGTACACGGAGTCACTTTCTTCTTATTATTCAGATTTCCTTTCTTGCACAATTTGATCATCTTGAGTACCAAATCCAGAACAAATGGTGCTAGAAATAAATGACACAGTATAATAAATCATTCCTTTTATTCGGTAAATTGCACATTTCTTGTCCATAAATGGATAATTACACATTGCAAACGGTCCCTGTGAAATATTTCGGCATGACCTATGAAATCACGGCAAATGATTTCGGAGAGCTAACATTTCCCAAAGGTCACCAATTTCTTTCTGCAAAGGACATTTGCACGTAAAATATATTGTTCGTAAATGACATTAATATCTATGGCATCAAACACTGAACTTCATGAGGGGTCTGATATTTGAACTCCTTGTCTGATTTCTGCCCTGTTTATTGGTTAAATGGTACATACCTTATAACACACATTCTGCTGGCGTATGCCACTCGACAAAATCGAACAAAATATTATGTCGCCATGACAATAATTACATTTCAAAGATGACTTTAAAGGTTTTGAAAGCTATTTCAATGAAAATCTACCATGAGTACCAGCCTGGGTATAATTCTTCTCATCAGCACATCTGTTTAAATGGATGTAATGTGCTTTTAGTGCAGTTTGCCACAAACTGACAGTTGTGTTCGTATAAATACTTGTACATGACTGACTGTTTATAATTCTGCTTATATAAATGCATGGTCGTGTTTCATTTATTATCTTATGATAAACAACATTAACATGTTTGGGGTGTGACCAAATGGGTTTGTCACGAAAAAAATCATAAAAATGTTTTTCCATGTTACCCATATAGATATAGTATATATATATAGAAGGGAAAGAACTTCGACAATTCGAGTTTTCCAACGCATGTTATAAACCTCCATGTTATTGCAACGCAATACATAACATTTAACTCATATATAGTGCAATAATTCCAAACTTTAACACGCTAACAGGCAATGCATACCTTTACTACCTTAAACATTATTTTAAACTCACTTTTAAGTTTTTCTCTCGAAAGACAAAAAGACACACAGTAAATACAGTCAAGCCTGTGCTAGCGACCATCTCTGAATATATACAAGCCTGTTCTAGCGACCATCTCCGAATATATACAAGCCTGTGCTAGCGACCATCTCCGAATATTTACAAGCCTGTGCTAGCGACCATCTCCGAATATATGCAGGCCTGTGCTAGCGACCATCTCCGAATATATACAAGCCTGTGCTAGCGACCATCTCCGAATATTTACAAGCCTGTTCTAGCGACCATCTCCGAATATTTACAAGCCTGTGCTAGCGACCATCTCCGAATATTTACAAGCCTGTGCTAGCGACCATCTCCGAATATATACAAGCCTTTCTATTAATAAACGTCATTGATTATCTAGAACAAAACGACCTCCGAATCCACCTGTCAACAGAGGCCAGAACTTGTCTTTCCCAAGGATGAATTAACAGGTTTGAGTCTATCCAAGGCCTACATGGTCGCGTGAATGTCAGCAATCTTCTTCAATCGTTAATGCTAGAGATGTTGCCAAATGAAGTTGATAGTTGGTAAAAAGTTAATTACCAAACAAATACAAACCCCTTATCTTTTGTTTGGAGCTGTGTTAGTCACCTCTAAATGATGGGTTTCCACCTTCTGATGTTTTCATCAAACGTTGTTGTGTATATAGATATATAATTCCTTAACGGTGTTTATATTACTTTGTTTATATATCTACCATAATGAACTGTATCCGATGCTTTTTTAATCTAAAAACAGATTTAGATGTGACTTTCAGGCACATCAGTGGTACAGATGTATTATAGCCGTACATTTTACAACAATGATTTTTTTCTTCTCGTAAAATGCATACATTATCTTACGCCTTTATTTTTGTTTATAATTATGTTTCTTCACAGCCGATCACTAACTCTTAACAGAATAAATTTACTGACTGAGACGGTAAAATAAGACAATATATACCTAATAGGTTTTACCATACTGTGAGGTCTATTTCAACAATATTTTATGTCGATTATAGTAGACACCGAGTAATACGTTGTTCATTTCATCTGAAAAGTAAAACAGCATACCTATTTATAATAACTAAGTTATTACAATGCGTTTGAGATGATAGTGTTCCTTTGACATCCTGTTTGTCATTCTTCATTTTGTCTATCATTCTACTCAACTGGCAATTTTGAATTCGATCTGTGGGCATAATAAAGGTTTCAGAGGTTAACCAATAAATGTTTGCTTTTATGTGAAGTCGTTTTTTATATTGGCGGTCAGTGCTATGCTATTGCCGAGTATAAGGTTTGTGAATTATTTGTTTCCGTCTGTAAAGATTAACTATCATGGTTTTCCGTTGTATATAAACCACTCAAACACGCCGTATATACTGTGGCACCAAATACCTATTACTTACACTAGGAACGGATAAATTCTGCAAAACACAAGAAGGCCAACAGCAAGAAAGGCTAAGACGGGAATTCTTAGCATCTGTACTTCTCAACATTTCATAAGAAGTATTTGCGATATCGGGTGTAGTGGGTGGTCCCCAATACTATTGTTCTTTAAATTTGATTAACATTTGGTCATTCAGGCGTCATATATGCCATATGCACTGAAACAAATGTGAATTCCTTTGAAGCATATCTGCATAGTATATATTTGTGTGTACGGACTTTTCAAACATTGAGTAAGTGATCAATTTTGAGCAGTAGTTCGTATATAATTGAAGTCGATACTGTTGTATAATTATAATATCACTTTCAATATGGTATGTACAAAGCAATGTATTTTTTGCACAAAGTCAAGTAAACAACCACATCTTATACTCAATGTCATAATGTATTTTTTGCACAAAGTCAAGTAAACACCCACATCTTATACTCAATGTCATAATGTATTTTTTGCACAAAGTCAAGTAAACACCCACATCAGTCAAGTAAACACCCACATCTTATACTCAATGTCATAATGTATTTTTTGCACAAAGTCAAGTAAACACCCACATCAGTCAAGTAAACAACCACATCTTATACTCAATGTCATAATGTATTTTTTGCACAAAGTCAAGTAAACAACCACATCTTATACTCAATGTCATAATGTATTTTTTGCACAAAGTCAAGTAAACAACCACATCTTATACTCAATGTCATAATGTATTTTTTGCACAAAGTCAAGTAAACACCCACATCTTATACTCAATGTCATAATGTATTTTTTGCACAAAGTCAAGTAAACACCCACATCAGTCAAGTAAACAACCACATCTTATACTCAATGTCATAATGTATTTTTTGCACAAAGTCAAGTAAACAACCACATCTTATACTCAATGTCATAATGTATTTTTTGCACAAAGTCAAGTAAACACCCACATCAGTCAAGTAAACACCCACATCTTATACTCAATGTCATAATGTATTTTTTGCACAAAGTCAAGTAAACACCCACATCTTATACTCAATGTCATAATGTATTTTTTGCACAAAGTCAAGTAAACACCCACATCTTATACTCAATGTCATAATGTATTTTTTGCACAAAGTCAAGTAAACACCCACATCTTATACTCAATGTCATAATGTATTTTTTGCACAAAGTCAAGTAAACAACCACATCTTATACTCAATGTCATAATGTATTTTTTGCACAAAGTCAAGTAAACACCCACATCTTATACTCAATGTCATAATGTATTTTTTGCACAAAGTCAAGTAAACACCCACATCAGTCAAGTAAACACCCACATCTTATACTCAATGTCATAATGTATTTTTTGCACAAAGTCAAGTAAACACCCACATCTTATACTCAATGTCATAATGTATTTTTTGCACAAAGTCAAGTAAACAACCACATCTTATACTCAATGTCATAATGTATTTTTTGCACAAAGTCAAGTAAACAACCACATCTTATACTCAATGTCATAATGTATTTTTTGCACAAAGTCAAGTAAACAACCACATCTTATACTCAATGTCATAATGTATTTTTTGCACAAAGTCAAGTAAACACCCACATCTTATACTCAATGTCATAATGTATTTTTTGCACAAAGTCAAGTAAACACCCACATCTTATACTCAATGTCATAATGTATTTTTTGCACAAAGTCAAGTAAACACCAACATCTTATACTCAATGTCATAATGTATTTTTTGCACAAAGTCAAGTAAACACCCACATCAGTCAAGTAAACACCCACATCTTATACTCAATGTCATAATGTATTAACACAACCGCACATATTTTAGGCAAGTTGTCATTTCAAATTTGGACATATGTTCCCTAAACCTCCCCTGTTTGTTCGTTTGAAATACTTAATATTCTAAACATGGTCTCCCGTGCATTCTGCTCACATATAAGATAAAAAAAAGAAAGTGAAAATGCTTGTACCTGCAAACTTGAGTAAATGGCCGCTTAAGAAGATCGGATATTCTGTTAGGCATTTATAAGCATTTACCGTTCAAAGGCGTTACCCGAGGGTTTGGTAAGGAGTTTATCTGAATTATGTAAACCTTTGATAGTGTGTAAAACACCACTTGTTCATATTAATGCAGACTGTGTTAGTATGAATGAAACTACAATGTGTTCGACCAAAACAATTAGTTCTTCGATATTCTCCAATATTAACAACCATTCCCAAGTTTTTCGGTTTTGATAATATATATAAACACTTAGATAACACTTTATGAGGATGGATCGTTGTTCATGCCATTTGTCACGTACAGTTTTATTGCTGTCGTGTTTATGTAAGCTATGAAATTAGTGCGATTTCATTAAACTGTCAAAGCTGAATAATTACACGGTCGCTGAATGCGATTATTTTTAGCTTCGTGTCACATTCGACAGTTTTCGTTTATTTTACCGTAAGGGAATGTCTCATTCCACATGTACATCGAAGATTATCATACCACTTACGAAATTACTCGAAGCTAAAAATAAATGGAAGCATTGACCGTGAAATTATGCGGCTTTGACAGGTTAATAAAATGGCACTATATGATTATATTATCACTATCGTTGAGAAAGTATTAAACAATATGTCAACGTGGAAACTACTTGTAGAATCAAGGCATGTTATTCTGTGTGTAAAATACGTAAATAAAATCTTCGTTGGCTTTTTGTATTTCTCCAGATCAAATCACATGAAAACGTTAAAATATATATTATTATCTAATTATCTTTACACGCTATAATTACGATTGTCATCAATACAGCGTGTTCTAACTAATCTACAAATGTAAAATACCATAAACATGGATTATGCACGTGCGATAAATTAAATGAAAGCGTTATCAAAGCATTACGGCCACTTTTTGGTAACCTAACAATAGTTCAGCTTCAATAGCCGTCACTCACTCGGCGAATGTTGATGAGGACCAAATTGCTACTGTAACGTTTTTCTTCCTCCGACATGCAAGTATTGAACTAGTTCCCGTTCCATAATGCAGTGCAAGTCTATATCATTTCAGTTTCAATGAATATGTTTAGTACTTTCGAGGAATTCTCCATGATATACATTTTCGATACAACCTTACAATTATCTTAATATTTAATGGAATATAACATTCATCTTCATTAAAGAATATCCTCATATCGTCCAGAGAATTGTCAACCTCGTTTTTACTTCTTTGTCTGTGGAAACAAATCGTATAAAGTCAAATCAGAACTATATGGCGGATATGAACTATTTCAAATTATCTCAATTATTTTTTCTATAAACACGCATCGAACCACATACATACTAGTATGTAATCCCGTGTATGTAGGTATTTCTGTAAACTGTTTACGTTGTTTTTGGTACATAGACATGCATGCATGAAATGTAGTGAACTGGTATCTAAGCTAGAGTGTTGTTTACATTAAACCTAAATCAAAGGAAACTAACCACGGAAAAATATTATTTCTCTGGTAGTATTCTGCCTAGGCGGATCTAAATTTGGTTTGTCGGAATTTGTGTAACCATAGATATTAATGCTTCTCTCTTTGTTTACTAAGTGGTTCTTTCGAAAAAAAAGATCTCATAGATTGTTGCCTTCACAAGAAACAATGTTTTATTTTGTTCTTAGATATTGTAAAGTTTATTACCTCGAGAATAAACCATTTGTCTTACCCAGAAACGTTATAAATCAATAACGCTCAGCGATTGGTTAATCCAGAGGCTATATTTAGATGGGTATATAAGGAACAGATTGGAGCTAGAATCCTTGACTTCGAAGAGATTAGTCGTAAGTTGATTAATTTTGCATAACATGGTCCACGTGCTGTTCACTTCGAATTTGCACAAGGTTTAATTCATTTTATTGTGAATTCTGAGTAAAATAATTTGCGTTAATTATATAAAACGTGTTCAAACATACACGCTGGGTGTATGGTTAAGCGCCATGTTAAACGTGAGGTTTAAAAAAAATGATCTAAAATTAAAGCAATTTGTAGAGTGTTGAACGTCATAATTATTGACGTCAGTACTAGTATTTGTAGAGATCTTGTGTATTGGTTTAATATTTTATCTTTAGATTGTTTATTTCGTTAGGTTAATTATTTGTTTGTGTTTTTGTTCCATACATTGCCAACATGCCATAATGGAACCAGCCAAGCAAGAAGGGAAAACAGAAACGCCAAGCTGTGGATGTTGTGGACCCGCGTGTGGTTGCTGGTGAGCATGTGGTGGAATCCTCCAGTAATACATCTAGATCAGGTGATAATTAAACCAATTGACCTTAATTTGAATAATCTGATGCCCACGTGTTCAGCATTCAGGTTGTCGGCACACGTTCCGTTGCCTATCAAAGAGAAAATATAGGCTAACAGATTTATTGAATTTAATTGTTTATTACGCCATAAACCGGCGGAGGCTAAACAAAAAATACAATTAGTCAATGGGGAACTTGTGGTGACGGAACAAGATATATCAGTTAAGGTAGCGGAGAGGATCGAACTTTGGTCAGATGCATTTATTGTGTTCATATCTGTATATATTGAAAGACATCCTGGTGAAACACTTAGTTTATTACAATACATGTCGAATATAAGGCTTGCATCCACAAAATTTAATGGTTGGTTGCTTTATGATAAACATTTTGGCTTTAAAAAGTAGATGTTTGATCATATGTCATGGCATATTTTCGATTCAGAATTGTGGATGCTATGTATGCAGCCTATACCTCGGCTGGTTACAAGTAGTGCCATTAATATTACATCTTTTAACAAGCCTTGTTTTACTTTTAACCAGAATGGTTTCTGTGTAGACAAAACGTGTAAATATATGCATTATTGTGTAAAATGTCAAGGTCAGCATTCTGCGGTTGTTTGTACCAATAGTTTTGTGCTGCTGGTATTCGTTTTCAGCGTCCTCAGTCTGCTCAAAGGAGCATGGGTCCGCACAATTTGAGACCGCGTTATCCTGGTATACGTTTCAGGTCTCCAAACTCAAGCGGCCCTCGACTTTTCCTCAGTAGTCAGTTCCAAAAAGGCCAGATTTATGGGCACATGGGAACAACACCTATACTAATCTTCAAACGTTATGTTTGTACTTAGAGAATTGTCCGAATGCAGAAGATGCAAACTTTTTACTGCTTGGTTTTAGTGAAGGTCCAAGACTGCCGATTAGGTCTAATAATTTAATATCTGCAAGACAGAATAGCACAATTCTGAACACAAAATTATTCGAGTATAGAGCATTAGATAGAGTTATTGGACCATTTTGTGTTCCTCCAATTTCTAATTTACGTGTTAACCAAGTCGGGTTGGTACCAAAAAGTTGTGGGGTTGGCTTTTAACTACAAATTTGTCGTTTCCTATCGGTTTGTGTGTAAATGATTTTGTTGAGCCGAGCTATTGTAGAGTACACTATTCAAAGTTGGACAACGCGGTTAATATTGTGCAACGCATTGGATGTCAAGCTTACATGGCAATTTAAAGGCGGACATTGAATCAGCCTTTAATCTTTGTCCGATTTGGCCCCGTGATTGTGATTTGTTAGGTATTCAGACTGATGCTGGTTATTGGATCCAAAAAATGCTTCCGATGGGCGCTTCTTGCTCGTGTTTTACTTTCGAAAAATTTGCTCATTTATTCAGAGGTTAGTGTCTCGTGAATCCTTATCTCATAATATTGACCATTTATTAGATGATTTCTTTATGGCAGGTGCTACTTATGATGAATGCTTGCACATAGTTAGCACATTTGAATCTGTTTGTTCCTCTTTAGGTGTTCCTCTTTAAGTAAAGCCAAAACAGTAGGACCGGTCACAAAATTAACGTGTTAACTGGACTCGGTTAATCAGGAAATCAGTATCCCAGAAGATAAGATACACAAAGCCCGTGAAGCATTAACCAGTTTAATTGGTAGTAAAAACTTAGGTTAAAACAATTACAATCTCTGGTTGGTTTGCTCAATTTTATTTGCAAAGCTATTCCTGCGGGCAGAGCGTTTAATCGCAGATTTTATGATGCTATGGCTAAAGTTAAGAAACCACACCATTTTGTTAGAGTAAATGAAGGTCTAATGAATGATACTAAAGTATGGTTGATCTTCATAACGCATTTTAATGGTTCATGTACTTTTAATGAACTGAATTGGTCTGAAGATAATGATTTAGATTTTTACACTGATGCGTCCGGGAATAGAAATTTGGGGTGTGGCTGTTAATTTAAAGGCCATTGGTGTGTTTTCAGCTGGCCAGATATGGGGGATGATACGGTATTTAAGGATATAACATATTTAGAGCTGGTGCTGATATGTTTAGATTTTTGTATTTGGGGCCATGAATTGTCTAATAAAAAGATAGTTCTGAGATCAGATAACCAATCTTTGGTCGAAATAATAAACCAAAAATCATCTAAGAACAAAAGAGTAATGCAATTTATAAGATTCCTAGTATTAATGACTTTGGTCAATAATACACAAGTAAAAAATGTGCATATTTTGGGTAAGAGAAACACGATTTGTGATGATATTAGTCATTTTCAGTGGACACGTCTTTTCCGGTCACTTCCGGTATATGCTTCAAAGCAGCCAATTCCCGTCCCGCAACAGTTTTTGCAGCTTTTCAACCTGAGGTAGACAGATTATTACAGTCTTCAATAGCGGAAATTACAATTCAGAAGTATAATCATGTAATTTCGCTGCATTTGAACAATTTTGTAGGGAAAATGGGCTAGGGGTAAAATCGGCGCCGTCTAGTGCTATGATTTCGGATTACATTGCTTTTATGTCGCTTAATAAATACTCATATTCTTCTGTAAGTGGTCATGTAACAGCCATGAGTTGTAAATGTAAAATAAGTGGTTGTAGAGATAATACCAAACAGTTTTTAATTAAATCATTACTGAAAGGGGTGCACAGAACAAGATGCACACAGGATTCTAGACGCCCTATTACTTGGGATATACTGTTGACCTTACTGCAAGCACTCCCCAAAGCTTGCCGTTCTCAATTTAAGACAATGCTGTTTTCAGCGGCTTTTTCCCTAGCCCATGTAGCTTTGTTAAGGTTGTCTGAATTCACAGTGGGGAAAGGAGCTCAACCAAGTCAGTACTTTGGTATGAAAACTACCTGATTAAAGTTATGTTGGAAAAAGGCGTGATTTCTTCCTAAATTATTGTTACGCATGGTTATTTTCTAATCAATTGGAAAAGCATGCGGTATCTTGCTAAATTTGAAAAGCATGTGATATCATGCAAATAATTTCATTGGAAATGCATGCGGTATCTTGCTAAATTTGAAAAGCATGTGGTATCATGCAATTAATTTCAAAGAATGTGGAATATATTGCTTATCATTTATACATTTCAAGTGTATTCGTTTTAATGAGCAAGATATTTAATTAAAATTTAATTAAGTCGTGTTTGTAGCTAAGGAAATCACGTGGTATTTTAACTAATTTAAAATATATTGTATATTAGCTTCGGAGCTTATATTGGAAAAGTGTGGTATGTTGTTTTAAAAATAGTTTATAAATTTAAAATTTGGTATTGGATTTGCCATAATGCCTTTTTAGGCCGGCGATCCGATTTAAGTAGCTAAATTAAAAAGCCTAGTTAATTCCACATGGAGACCGTTGCTGGGTCCGTGTGAAGAAGTAGGACAACATTTTCAAATTTGTATAGGATTAGCCATATTGCCATGATCAAATTTATTAGGCCGGCGTTCCGAATTTGGCTTTTAATGTTCAAGTTCAGTCAGTATTAATTTCCCATGGAATCCGTTAGCGGGTCCATGTGGTTTGAAGGGGGAAATAATTGGTAGGTGAAACCCGTTTTTAGCCATCACGCTGTGTTATATATATGTTTGCACAGGGTATCAGTTTAGTTAAGGATATTTTTTTGTGTGGTGAGATACATGAGTACACTGTAAATATGTTTGCGTTTATTGAACGTATTTGGTTGATGTTGCAATTAATTGGTTGAGCTGTTAGTTTGTATTAGTCAATTTTGTTGTACATGTAACTAATACACGGCTTGTTTCATGATCGACAGTAGATGGATCATCGGTTCGTCCAATTTGTCAGGGTCCTGGTGTTGGTTTAGAGAAATTTGGGGTAGATACATTTTGGAATTACCAAAGCGGTATGAAATTAGTTCATGTTTTGGAGTCATTAGACTATATAAGGGTGTTATACCCAGTACCTGATATTATAATAGTTCATTGTGGTGGGAATGATATAGGTCTTAAACCTATGGTTGAGGTGACTTGGGAATTCAAGACCCTTTTGAAGGAAATTAAGTCCATATTTCCCCATTCCCTGATTGCCTGGTCCCAAATTTTACCCAGGCAATCTTGACGTTATATTCCAGTAAATACTGTGGCAGACAAAATTCGAAAACGTATTAATAGTTGTCTCAGCTCTTTTGTAATTAAAAATGGTGGCCGTGCCATTAAATACCCAGACATATGCCCGGATCCAAGATTTATCCAGGACGATGGGGTCCAATTATCCGTCCTGGGTTGTGCTATAATGCTCAACACGTTGTCCGGGGCTGCATTGACTTTTATGGAAAGCGGAAATGTTTTGTTTCCTAATAAGAACTGTGTTATGATATACATGGTACATGGTTGACTATTTTAAAGTTTATTACATTTGTAAAAATATGAAAATATACACAGTGCATTTATAGAAACACACACTACTGGTTTTATTTCGGTTTGTTAACTAGCATGAAAATACTTCAAATGGAATTACCACACTATTGTCTACATTTTGGCAGCAGGTATCATGTATTTCATTGGATTTTACAGGTACTTTCATTAATTTTGTCAGGATACAATGAAATAATACTTTACAAACATTGGGAAAGATACAGAGTGTGCGTTTTGGAATGTGCTGAGTACACATTGGGTATAAATTTATGGTGGTTGTTATGGAAGCAGTCACTGTGGATTTATAACTTAATTAGCATTGGTATACATTTGTTCATGGCTGGTTAGGAGTTATGATAGACCGCTAGTGGCAGAAGTTCCATTCTCTGCGCTCTGCTTCGTTCACGTCCCTTTTTGGCATATTCTATCATAACAGTGGTGACCGATGACGGAACATACTGTACTTGACATTTAAAAGAATATGCTTATTGTTTATTTATACATGAACTAATGTTAAATATCATTCCAGCCATGACAAATATATTGCCATACCTTAAATTAAAATAAATGAATGGAACTTATTACATAGTTGTAGTTTCTTTGGTAAGACAATGTAAAGTTTATTAGCTCGAGAATAAACCATTTGTCTTACCCAGAAACGTTATAAATCAATAACGCTCAATGATTGGTTAATCCAGTGGCTATATTTAGATGGGTATATAAGGAACAGATTGGAGCTGGAACAGTCTTTTCATTCCTTGGCTTCGAAGAGATCAGTCGTAAGTTGATTAATTTCCGCTCCCTCCCACCCAACGGTTTATATATACAATTTTGCTGCTGGGTATTTTTGTATTTTGCAGGTCAACAATCTTGGAAATAGATGAAAAGCGTCCATTGTGTAGGATTCGTCATGGCTGGTCAAAAAGACACTGTTACCAAGGTGTCGGGTACATTATATCCAATGATTGCAGACGTTTGTAGTGTTTTATACAATAGGACTTATCAGCGACCGTTGTCCGGAGCTGAACAAAATGTTTGTCTTACAGCTTGGTTAATTTAAGTGAAGTTTATGATATACTTTGCTGGCATATTCTATCATAACAGTGGTTGACCGATGACGGAACATACTGTACTTGGCATTTAAAAGAATATGCTTATTGTTTATTTATACATGTATGTTTATACAATTCCAGCCATGACAAATATATTGCCATACCTTAAATTAAAATAAATGAATGGAACTTATTACATAGTTGTAGTTTCTGTGGTAAGACAATGTAAAGTAAAGCGTTTTTGCCAGGCGAACCAACGTGATGTTGACGTCATCCAAGATAAGCATAAACATAAAACCTGTGAGGACATCGTTCGCACGAACTAGACGTTAGTATGCTACCATCCTAAAGTACAATGCAATGACTGCAAACATCGATTTGTACGAATTATGAGATAATTGACATGTAATGGTTTGCTTTGTCTGTTGTTATTTGTAGTTTACCGTCTTGCATCCTTACCCAAACTCCCATTGCAATTAACGAATAAATCGTTTAGTAATGTTGTTAGGTACATGTAGTTAAAATATTCTTCTTAAGCTTTTCTGTTAATGTTCTCCATATAGTTTGTTGACCCCTTGTCAGGTATATACATTGTATATGACCTCTCCAAGTTTGTAGTCAGGTTAAATTGTTTGGACGACTCCCGACTCCTCTCGGCCATTTAAAGGGTAATTCTGGAACAACTGGTTTCTTAAATGAAAGGTACATAATGTGAATGTGCTATTGTTTGGTCACACCTGTAGAAAAACACCCCCCTCGTGAAATAATGTTAAATACCATTGTTTGGGTTTCGTCTGTACACCCGTTTACCTCGTCTGTCATTGTATGTAATACTATACAAAATGTGGTTTCAATCTTATAAGGAGCATGGTTTTGCCATATGAGTGACCTCGAGGCTGCTTAGATGATCACTTGATAAACATCTAGTAAGCAAAATATATGTTGTTTTAGCGCATTTCCAATTACACCAAAGTCTGTGTTGTTATTTGAATGCCACTGTTGCGATTTATTTCCCCACCTGTACTGTTATATGTCTTGATTGCTATGCATCACATGAAATAGATTGTAATTAAATTAATAAAATGACATTTTAGATCACATGTGTAATTTATTCATTTCAGCTAACACAACATTTATTAGTGGTATGAGATATTGTAGTATTACTCGAGTTGGTGCAGCAAATGATTAGAAGTTATCTTCAATCTGATGTACATAAAGCATCTACAGTGAATTCACAAGACCTGTTTGATAAACGAACATGAAACCACAATTCATCATGATATTTTAAGACATATTCCACATATCGTGTACATGTGTTCTGTCAGGAATTAGAATATATTATCTTACTTAATGCTTCTTGAATCGTGATAGTTTACCATTTATCGGCAATGAACGACCTCTATCTTCAAACACTATTGTACGAATGCAGTGCTCTAGAAGAAATTATTTACGCCATTAGAGATACTCATTAAGACATTAAAGGTCTGATTGAAAACACACCATTATCCATTACCGTAATGTGGAAAACCAAATATATCAGTAGTGGTGTAATGATAAAATGGTTACTAGTAACAGTGATGCCAGATTATTTACTGTCTAATAACCATTGATAACCATTGATTTATAACACAAATGGATATTAGGTTAAATGAAAATAATGTGATGAATGGGAGAAGTCAATGATATAATGTCGAGAACGGCAGCATGAATGATATTCGTTACATAAACCATCAAGCAGATTGCTAAGTAACGAAAAGGGACTTGACCAATGTGCTTTTCTAGACAGATTTTAGTCAAGTACAAGTTTATTCTAGTTGTTTGTGGGTATATAGTATAGTGTCTATTACTAGTTTGGGTAATCCTGGCCATTTGATTGGCTAATGGTGATATATTGATCATTTTGTCATGTTTGAGTGAATCTGTTCGTCTGCTCTTTGTTGATAGGTAAGTAAATCATGCAGGTATTGCTCTGTGATGTTGACCTAGATAAGTTGTTGTGTGAAATGCTAGTTTAAGTTAAATGTGGTTGTATCATAGCAGATTATGATGGATTTGTAAACATTTAGGGTATATTCTATTTGATTGGTGTAGGGTATGATATTACCATGTGCATGCGAACTATATAAATGAATTTATTAATTTGTCGAATACTCATGGTTGTCAATATATATGCATTATTCATAACATGTGTTTATTAAACTCTCCATAATGCAGAAATGAACAAAATATACAGTCAATATCCTTTTTGAAAAAAAAACTTCATACAAAAACATAAACCAAAGCTTCTTGTAATTCGTCTACCTATAACGTTTTGTTATAGTTTCTCTTGTTACATGCTGAGTTGTCGCATGTTGTGTACAGCTGAGGAAAATATATCTAATGATATAATATACGAGCATGTTCTGCCTTTAAAATCATCCTGATTTAAAAAATCAGCTCTGCTCTCACTCTCCAAGCTTCAGAGTCTGCCTTGATGTTCAATGTTTACTTCCACATCAGCGAATGCGACCCGCTCCGGACATTTTTCTTTCAAGAATGATCAAAAGACGCACGGTAACAAGTTGTTAGCTGTTTTCAGCCAAAATCTGTCCTGGTGTATTGTCAAGTTTCAGATTTCAGGTATTGATCTCTCGCACACTTTGATCGTATGAAAAGTGTTTTTTGAGGTATTTAAAGAAGTATTGGCTCACTTTTGAAAGCTTCGTGTTCAACTTCGTTAAGTACTATTCTGTTTCAGTGAGCTAAACATCGCTTTTTCATATATTTTGAATATACGGTGTCCGGTTCACCTGACATTATCGTATGAGAATTAATCAAGCCTTTCATAAGTATCCGGTTATTTCTCCACACAAGGAGGAACATTGATTTATAATTTTCATAGAATAGGGTATGACCTGCTGCGCCTGGGATTTCAACTCTGTTCACAAGGTTATTAGTCCTAAGTACTAACCACCGGATCATGGTCGTGGTCAAATTCGTGATGAAGCAAGACGCTGTTGTTGAAAGATGAACATTGCCAGGACCCAGCATTTTGTCATTCTTCAATTTTGGTCTTCAGTAATGATATACAATGATTTATTTCCTTCATTGAATATTCCAAGTTACCTAATTATTATTCCGCCAGTCTTTTATAACAACAAAAGCATAATTTATAAATTGCTGTCATTTTAACTTCTGACGCTGTTCAGTTTTCAGCTATGGTTCCATCAAATTAGAAACATGACATAAATTATATTACTTCGAACATTTTGGTATTTTTTCTGTTATCTTATGTTCATGATCACGAGTTGGTGCCTTTTCTCTTTTAAGTACATGACGTTTACATTTGTACGAGTACGTGAGTGTTAAATGTGTTATTAGCCATAAATTTAAGTGACTGATTATATAATTAGAAGCTAGTCTATCAATGACCCTGTCAGTTTTATTGGACTCCCTACTGTGGAATATACAGGACTGCTGGGTCTTAGTCACATGCCTAGCATTCCTGGTTCAATGTCTTTAAGTCCCTTTGTTTGGTTACATAATTCACATGTACCTACATGTAGATTTTACAGCCTTCAATTGTTTTTTGTTGTTTTGCTTTAAGATGTCAAGTACATAAAGTTTTAGGACTATCATCGTTCATACAACGCTAAAGTCTTTCAAATGGTGTGGTAGGTTTATTTTTTCTTGTCGGGGGATTAGAAGAGGTTTCCAAATTTTGTTTTTCTTGCTGCTACGTCATTGGAGTTTATCTTTTTCCCCTGCCATTTTAGCTCAAGTCAGGGAGAATCAGTGAATTTTCGAAATTCTTGCATACATATTTATTGCCTCATTTTTAATTGAACTAGAGCAAGTAATATGCTAATAAGGCAATACAAATTTCCATATCGACAATGTAATTCAATATGATAAGCTGAGTGGATTTAATTGCTGCATAAAATGCTGAATCATTTCGAATTCTGTACTGTTATAATGAAACTTTGTTCCGTTGAAATAATGTCAAATTAATTCCTTTAGTTAATGTTTAAAGTCTTCAATAATTCGACTGAAAACCACGTTTCTTAAACAGTGAATAATTGTTATAATTTAAGTAAAAATGTTGCCCTCACTTGGTGCAATCACGCATATGGTAATTCCCGTTAATTTTGTTGACATTAGGGATGATCCAACTCTTTTTTCAAGATTCCTTAATTTTCAGTTTGGGAAAAGGAATAAACTGAATAATATCTCCTTCCAGTCGATCTTCATCGCGATCGTCCGAGTTGCATGGTTCCAACTGACATATTCTAACCATTTAAAATGTTTATTCAATCAGTTTTAGTAAAAAAATCATTGTCTTTGAGCTTCTACATAGCGTATCAGATAACCTTCGACACGACAGCTTGTCGAAGGAAAATGGCGGCGATAAGTGTTGCTAGGGGGTGTGAGAAAAAGCCGATATCTGATTGGATAATCGATTGGGCTGATTGACAGGTGGCAACTGGTCAATTGAACATTGTTCTCAGTCATACCATTATGTTTTATCATTCTAATTTTAAAAAATATGATTCGAGTTCTTCTTTTATTTTTTTAATTTCCCATCATTAAGATCTCAGCCGTGGTATTTCTATATTTTTTTCGCGTACTGTATCGTTTTATCGTCTCCATCAATCAAATACTACCTAATCCGTCAAAATCCACAAAACCAAAAACTCACTCAACTTATAAAAAACATTCAAAATGTGGTGGACAGAGAACTTCTTTCGCAGTGTGCCTCCTTTGAATGACATGCAGCATAGTCACAGAGGTTTTGAACTAGTTAAGGCACCCAAGTCTTACACTTAACCTCTTTGGTACAAAGAGTAAATTGCAGAACATCAATCATATAACAATACATAAAATTGTGAATTAGGTCAAAGATGACCCCTGATCACAATATCAATATAAAATGTTTCTGTATAGTCGTGTTGTAGTCAAGGTAAATTATACAGACGTAAGAATTATTATTATTATTATTTTATAAGTTTAACCAAAATGTATGATATAGGGTCTACTTAGTGTGACCGTTACTTAAGACTGAATATAACCGTCCATTTGACATAATAATTTTAAAATCAGCGTTACAATGACATCATCACTATTATCAATAAAATGTATTCAATAAAATCAAAATGATATAATTAGCCGAAAGGCATTACAAAGTTCATCTACAAATATGATTTACAAATATGTAACAAATGATATCATAATCGATAATGAAAATGTGTGAGAGCATAATCAATGATTATACATGTAATAATATTGTATATCAAAATAAAAGTATTGTATATCCGGATAGACATAACTTTAAGAATAATACTCGTACATGAAATATGTTCAAATAAATAACTATTTTCGAAAGAAATGAATATCAAACTAGCGCATCAAGAATTGTTGTTTTAAATATAGCCCTTTATTAATAAATACGGAGAGATTTCGTAATTGAATGATGTGTTCACATGCAAAAAGCTGACATAGTTTAAACATACTAGGATTATTTAGGAAGTATCTTTTGATGTATGTTTTTCTGATATCTTTTAAAAGTTCGCATTCGAAAAGGAAGTGAAATTCGTCGTCCAATTTATTACAGTTTAGACATAAACGTTCACTTTGAGGAGTTGGTGGCTGCCTCCATCGACCCTTTTCTATTTCTAAATGATGTGATGAGACCCTTAGTTTTGTAAATGAGACTCGATATTTTCGGATATTGAGTTTATTTAGATAAGGTTGAAATTTAAAACTACATATGCTCCTGTAAAATAAAGCCCTTGATGAGTCAGTAAGTCTAGATCTCCAGTTTTGAATGAAAGTATCTCGTATTCGTGTTTTCAAGTTTAAAAGAAAGGCTTTAGCATTATTTACCCCCTGTGCTAACCATACGTTTGCGAAGCCTAAATTACATAAAGTGTCACGAATAAAACCAACCCAATTCGTTTTATTTGGAAATAAGTTGATATCATTTAGCATACAATCATAAACTATTTTTATATATTTTCTATCGTCTACGGAGACAACTTTTAACCAATATTTTATCGCATTATATACACGTGTAGATTTTAAATCAGTTCTACCCACTTCCCCGTAAATAAAATCGTTTTGTGTTGATACGCGTACACCCAATAAAGATTTACAGAAATGCAAATGAACTCGCTCTGTGCTATCCGCTTTACAAAACCCCCAGACTGGACTAGCATAACATAAAATTGGTGAAATCAATTTATCAAATAATTACACGAAATAATACACGAACTCTAAATTTACTGGTAGACGACCAGCTTTGCGAAATATCATTATTTTGGATTTGTCAATGTTTACTTCATGCAGTATATAATGGAAGTTTTAGTGTTATCTATTTTGGACGTCTTATCAATGAGATGAAGAAACTGCATGAAAGATTGTCATGCAGAACAAATACACCCCATAGGTTGATACCATGATATATATGGACATCAGCAATGGTCATTGTTAATTCTTTACTGGACAATTAAGTGCATTAGTTACACTGACTGGTGTAAGTACTCAATCTGCTATAAGAAAGAAATTCTACACGCTGTTTTAGTTGAAGTGTCATTCATAAATGTACTCATGCGGTATACCGTAAGCATTTAAAGCATGTACAGGTTGTCCCAAAAAGAAAGGTAACACTTTCATACATATTTAATGTCCCTTTAAATTGCATAATTAATACATAATATATATATATATAATAATACCTATGGAATGTTAGTTATTTTTCATTATATATATATATAGACATGTAGATCAAAGATGTAAGTTTTTTTTGTGTAAGAGAACCTTATGAATATCTCCAGAATTTGCAATTTAATACAATTTTGAAAAAAGTGCATTTTTCATCCTTGACGTCGTTTCAGTAATAAATGACGTTTTTGATTTAACGACTTTTCATCCATCCTCTTCACCCAGTCACTTACCATATAAACACAATGAAATGAAATTTTCCATCACTCAAATACACATGTCTTTGTTGGACTTTCTTTACTTTGCATTTTATTTGTTTCAATCACTGAAAGACACCGTATCTTTTAAGATGAATTGTCCAATTATACCATGGCACGACATTGCACACCACAAGTTTCTCACTGTGTAGTGGTCTCTCCGCAAAAGAATGAGGTCGCTTTTGAAAATCAAGTTTGTTAATGAGCTCAAAAAGACGTCTCCTACCTTACAAAACATGTGGGTCATACAGGATGGTGGTACGGCTCATACATATCAAGTATTGTACTATACTTTCTGCACAATAATTGAGTAATATTCAGACGATATCCGGAGGTGAAAGACTGCGGAATATCTTGACACGCGCATAGTCTTGACCTCAACCCATGCAACCTCTTTCCTTGAGAATATTTTTCAAAGGACCATAGTCCCAAGCCACCGAACAAAGAAATGCTGTTGAAGTGTTTAGGTGGTCTAGATTTCATCGTGCGTGTATGGTAAGTAAAGAGGATGAAAGGTTATCACGTCAAAAACGCCATAGATAACTAAAGCGACGTCAAGGATGAAAAAAGGCATTTTTTCAGATTTGTATTAATTTGCAAATTCTGAAGATTCTCTTACACAGAAAAACTTACATCTTTGATCTAATTGTCTATATATATATTATGTATTAATCTCCAATTTAAAGTTACCTTCACTTTGGGACACCCTGTACTATTACAAAGCCATTGTTATCAAATGATACAGTATTGGTAACCAAGTCGCGTGGTTTACTATTGATTGAAAACTTGATATACCATGGGCAATATTTTGCCAATTTTGACTGCCACATTTGTTCTTAAAAGACCGTACATGTACTGTCTCTTGAAATTCATCAGGCAGTTTTGGTATCCTTAATAACGTATGTCGTGATATTATACGTTTATCTCTGCTTTTGTTTTATTTTTCAGGTAAGACGATTTTTCTTTGCCTCTGCTTACATCGTGAGTGTTAATGTTGTACACTATTTGTAACCCACTGTCTTGTGTATACGTATAAAGAGTCATATATTCATTAGTTTTTAGAAAATCTTATGGTACTTACGTCGATGTTAAACAGAGCCGTAGGATCTAGAGGGCTTTATAGGGTGTGGCTTAACTTCACCCCGCTAGTAATTTCGACTGTAATTGTAATAATGAAAAGGGGATATAACTGATTCCCTTTTTATCATTAAAAGTCTAAATTTAGCCAAACATAAAAATCTGAAATTACTTCCTATGGACCCAGTCGATATAACTTGATTAACCTGTGCAATGAATGGCTACTTTTCGGCTACAATATTTATATCCAATATTAAAAATGTATAAGTCTGAACAACGGCTTCATTTATGTGTATGACATTATGGCATTCTCTGTTTATTTGTATCAATCATGTGTTTATTATTCAGACTGTTGGCCACACTTCTGCCCTTTTTCTACCGTTGTTTTTAAACAATTAATTGTCCTGAAAGATAATCGTTATAAATGATGGCGATAATACACATTGTGTATATACAGGAAGGAACTGTTAACCGTACGTTTCGTCACAAAGTCTTAAGTTAAAACATTATTATTAAGTATTACTAAGAAAACAATGGAAATACATTTTCATGAGGAGTCTAGTTCAAAGATAATGACAGGAAGTTTGTTGTTTATTAACAAGATAACTAGTATATCAGGACGTTTGATTGATATTGCATGTATACACTTATGGATAAAATTCTTGTCCGGTAAAAATGTTTTTTTTTTTAATCATACATTAAGAAATATCTGAAAGAAGACGCTACAAGCCATTAATTGACCAGTCGCCACCTGTCAATTAGTCCAACTAATTAGACTGCTTCATGACGGCGAGACATTTTTCGACTTGGTTCCGTCCCGCACAGTCTAACAAAGATCTGCATATTTGTGTGCGGAAAATCCCCAATTAAAACCCGTTGGGCCCGATAACTACAATATCTGTGACCAAAGTGAACCATTCCGTGGGTAGAAAACACGTTTCTATACTCATATGAGTATAAATTATTCCAACATACCTTTTCTGAAAGATGCATTAATGATTTGTTTCTCCCCACTATTTCCCAACTGAAAACGAAACTGACGTAATGGCGGTAAAATGCCGGTGTCATGGTAAACATTGTCTACTATCAAAATAATTTTAAGTACACGTTTAAATAAGCTGGCATGTCAACGAAACGTTGGCAAGTTAAACTTAAATCAACTTTCGTTAATTCTAGGTACTCATTATAAAGATCGATTTAGAATTAAACTGTCCTACGGTATTTGTGTACGGAGATAACTGGATGCGGCTAAAGTCCGTTCGTACCGTTTTTTTCCACGCGACGTAAAATTTAAGTTTAATATTTCAAATTTGACATTTAACACATATTTTTACAGCGCATTCACGCAGACTATTGTTATTTCTATCGATTTAGGTAAGTTATGCCTGTTATTGAAGAATTTTGACGTAATATGAATTTCCGCACGTAAATATGCAGTTGTTTGTAAGGCTGAGAGGATGGCCTTTCCGAATTCGTTCACGAAAATCGGCCAACCGGAAAGCCGAATAAGTAGGGCTACCTGTCAATCAGCCCGATCGATTATCCAATCAGATATCGGCTTTTTCTCACACCCCCTAGCACTTATCGCCGCCATTTTCCTTCGACAAGCTGTCTGATTGAATAAACATTTTAAATGGTTAGAATATGTCAGTTGGAACCATGCAACTCAGACGATCGCGATGAAGATCGACTGGAAGGAGATATTATTCAGTTTATTCCTTTTCCCAAACTGAAAATTAAGGAATCTTGAAAAAAGAGTTGGATCATCCCTAATGTCAACAAAATTAACGGGAATTACCATATGCGTGATTGCACCAAGTGAGGGCAACATTTTTACTTAAATTATAACAATTATTCACTGTTACAGGACGTTTAAAAATTAATGTCAATAGCGCTGTCGTACTTAAATTACACGTACGGTATCTCCGTAGAAGCGACATCGACACGAAATCTTGTTAATTTAAACACTATTATTTGGCACAAGTATTTAACGGCTCATATATACAAGTGAACCCCTAAGTCCACATGAGGTCTAAATTCTTAATTGTTTTATTATCTGGCGACTGGTCAATTGTTATCATTCATTGGATGAAAGAAAGACGATATGAAGTAAACTAAATTACAGAGACTTGGTTTACTTTTTTGTAATAATCACGGAAACCCAAACCGGACAAGACTTATACTTACGTTTAGTATACATCTCTCTCTGTATATATAATTTTTTTATTATATATATAGCAGGTACTACCCTTTTCTAAACAATAAGTAATTTTACCGAACATGTTAAACACCATGTGATGTACTTAAAGGTAAAAGAATACACACTCACAAAATACTGACGAAGGTTTGTATACAGGTATAATTGACAAAATGTTCTCAGCTGCTTATATTGTTCAAATCTTTGATTAGAAAAACAACTGAATAAAATGTAAAACGCCCAGGGCTGATTCATTTTGCATTTGATTGCTTATATTCCTCAAAGGTATCTACTTAGATAACATGGAATAAAAAAACAATACCAATGATATATTCATAATAATGTTGTTTTTGATTTAATACATATCTGCACAAAGTAATACAAAGTTGCCCAATCATATTACATTCATATTAGGCAGGAATTCAAGAAATAAATCAAAATGTCTGGATATTATTATATTAAAATTTCTGTACAATGCATGCGATATTGGATCTTGAAGTTATATTAACATTGCTAAAGGAAAACTTTATCTTGATATAAACTGAAAAAGATATTATTTTGTGTATTCAAGAAAGATTAGTTTTGATTGCGCAGTTAAAGTGATTCGATTTAATTAAAAGCCCAAGAGAGAAGTACGAATCTGATGGATAAAACATAATAAATAGGTACGTTGGAAAATTCATTATAAAATATGCCAGGTTACATTTTTTGTACAGTAACCCAATGCTGTCTACTACAAGTTCTACCCAATCTGACACTTTATTGTCCACGATTGCTGTTAGACATTAATCGGATATTTCATTGCAAAGATATGTAACTGTCCACCAAGTTTCATTCGTTCTTTTGCCTAGGTGGTTATTTAATTGTTCTGATGTGTTCTTCAACTACCGTTCTAAAGGTGGTCGAAGGAATACTTCAGATGGTCAATAATTTGGTGCATTGTCCCTGAACGATACATGGACGTACTGGTTAAGTCTTCAGAATATCTCGAAGTCATTTGTGTTCGAGAGTATAATTTTTATGACCATATACAAATGTATATAGATTGTAGGTGTAAATCACTGAACATGTTATATATCCTGATAGCTCGGTTTAACACTGATCAGGAATTTGGGAGTGTCCTGCGTTCATTTTGCGACATACAAAACTGCACCAAATTGTATAAACATTGGTTAGGTTTGTGGTATAATCAATAGGTTAAATTTGAGGTTAGGTTAAAGTTTTGTTTAGTTTTGGTTAAATTGAATGTATAACATTTTGGTTAAAATGATTTCTGGTTAAATTTCGTGATTGTGTCTGATATTGGTTATTAAGTCACATGGGCCCTCAGTTTGTCTGCCAGTGTCCGTATTCACAAAGCATCTTAAGATTTTCTTTAACTTAAGTCGAAATTTTTACTTAAGTTTTGATTTTTTTCATGGTAAAAGTTTGTAAACCAGTCATCAAAAGTGTGAATATGAATCATCATTTTCATAATTGGCATCTTTAGAACAAAGATAAAATCATATTATTGTGATTTCCTCCTTTATATTAGTACATAAGAGTAAGGAAAAAGTCGATTTTAAGGAAAAATATGACTTAAGTTAAAAAATTACTTAAGATGCTTTGTGAATACTGACCCTGGTCATCTGAATTACCGATGATTTTGTACGAGAAAGGAAACCATTTTGTTTCTGGTTAACACCTGGTACCCTGGCTTCAAGTTTGACTCAGTAGTTGAAATTAATAATGTTTATACAAATGGGCAGTGATGTTCAGTTATAGCGATATTCATTTTTGTTAAACATTATTTTAAAGGCTTATAATGTTTGATCCTGAGTATAATGATTACTTGTAACGAGGGCTGCTTGTTACTTTACTCCACAAACTTGACACGTTTGTACAACGATTTCATTACACGCAACATGGAAATTAATTTGGAATTAAGTTCCTCATTTTTGGTAGTTAATTGTCACTCTAATTTCCTCGTTTTAAATGTCAAACAAATAGCGCTAATATTATAGTTAATGATAATTATCTAAATGAGCAGATTCCGTTCTCCAATCTGTTTGATGTCATCTCACGATGTTTATGAAATACTTGAACGAAAACTACTTAAAGTGTCTTATTTCAGTTAAGTGATTCGTGTCAATGTAATGTTGACAGTTACCACGAGTAACCAGTGTTTGACGTTTTTTCTTGACATCCCATTAAGACACACATAGCCTCAAATGATTAACTTATTGGGGAAATTGGTAATTTAAGAGATATTGTGTTACTAACAGTTGGTTCTAGATAACTTTAGCAAAGTATGATTTGGTTATAGGAGAACCACAGGTACTGGACACATAATCAAACTTTAGTTGTATATAAGGCTTCTAAGCCGCGTCTTATACCTAAAGATAAATTAGCCTATATAGCATATACAGCCAATATTTGATTTTATGTCAAGTACCTGTGAGAACTGATGAATAAATAGCATAAATTGTATCTTGTTTCTGATAATACTACAATCAAACCCGTGTCAGTGACCATCTCAGGATAAGGTCACCCTCTGCCTAAGGACATTCTTTTAAAATTCGTAACTGATTATTTAGAAAAAAAATATATAATACATAAAATATGATATATAGGTTTTGAAAACGGGTAATTTAGGAGGCATTCTATGACATTAATTTATTAGTATGATGCAATAAGTCCTTCTTCAGGCTATTGATAGTAAACAACACCGACAATCACAACAAGAAATGACGTCATAGACGCAAATGCGTCTCTTAATATATCATGCTTTTAATACACATCACAATTTGTAAGTGGCACAGACTACTCCCACGTATCTTGCCGGAATCCAAGAAGTTTTCCAAATATATAAAGAGTTTTTTTTCTGTTCACCTTCGTAGCCGGGAAAGTTTCCTCTTGGCCTGATGTGATAATTTGTATAGATTGTAGTCACGTGACACCAGATTGCGAGAATTAACTCCCTCGAACAATGACTTTCGGACTATTACAACATCCAACCTTAATCTACATTTCTTCTCCCGAATATTCATGACAATCCTGACACATAAATAAAGCGACATAAACGTTGAATGCTGTCTCGGTATTATGTCTAATATTTATTACAGTCTAGATGATTCACGCTTGTTTACATATTTTATCTCACATACAATAAAACTATATTTCGGAGAAAATGTATTTTTTGTTATCTCTGTAACGCTAAGGTTCTTTTATACAGAGTTTTATTCTTGCGTAAGTGTCTCACTGATGATAAATCCGATCATCCTTAAATGGATAATATTATCTCAGGACAACAGAACTAAAACAGACACAGTATTAATGCTTAGACATACTGAAGCCTGTAATTGCCACTGATGGGTTTTCGTAGCTCGCGTGACCAATGTCAAACTTTAGGTGTCAAAGTAATGGTAAACACGAGTTTAGTAGATTAGCATAGAACATCAGTTTGGGAAATTAACGAGCTATATTTTCCGTAAAACAGCACGAATCTCTTAAGACTGTTTTGGTTATTTTCGTAGGTGGTAAATTGTTCTATGCATACATATGTCGCGGATTCGTGTCATCAGAATGACGGCAAGTTCATCTTTAAGCAAGAGAAACCCCAATACTCGCGTCATACAGTGAATTACGAGTAATGGTCAACTGTGGATCAGTGTAGTTCAGATAATCAGGTCAAATTATTGATAATGGCAGCCCATCATATCCCTCACACTAAAACAAATAGATTTTACTGAAATACGGGGTTCTGAATCGGTTTGCCAGTCAGGCATATGACTAGATACATGTAGATAATTTAGTTAAATCAGTAAAATGAAGAGTTTTTAAAAACTGTATTTATTGTACTTCCGGAACATTCCTCAGTTTACAATTGATCAGCCGTGATCAAACTTATAACGACAGAGCAGAATTCTATTTGATAGATGTTTTAGAACAAACAATTACAAGAATACAGAGCTTAAACAGAAGTACCAGGGTGAGGATGTACCAGGGTGAGGATGTACCAGGGTGAGTTACCTTAGGAAACTCAAATATTTACAGAGTTTACACCTTTACATCAGACATTCTGGTTCGACAGTTTCTCTTACATTAAGAGATAATGTCTAGAACTAAATCAGATGGTATCAACACTTGTTTATTTAGACAAGGTGACGGCAAATAAAGAAGCAATATATGTCGTTGAAATGTTTGCAAAATACCGCTGATATAAAAAAGACACACACACTTTCGTGATTTCCAAAGGTTTAATTTGTCAAGCCAACACAATTACGTATAACAATCCCATTTTGAGAAGGAAAATGATACGAAAAAGCAGTACCATGGGATGCGTTTATTGTGATTGGAAGACGTTTGCGTTCACACGTGTCGGATCATACTTAAAGTATGTTCAATTATATTGTTTTTAATGACATTATTGTCGCGGAAGTAATACTCATAAATATAAAACCGAGAATTATATATACTATTACAATCACGATGAATGAGTCCTTTGATATATTTTATTTATTCCTATTTGTCTAATTCTACTTACCAGGTTATATATTATCAGTAGCTTGACACTTTCAATGATTTAGTTAATGTGGGTTTCCTTCTAAGTTGAGCATTCCAATGAATTATACAAGTATATGACGTTAATGTTGTATACACAACGTCAGTGCGACACGGATGTCTAATTAATTTGACTAAAAAAATTCAGTTTATGAAATATTCTTTTCTCGAACAATAGATTCTATGATAAACTGCCGCAAGATCAAATAATGTGTATTCTGTGTGAGCGTTGAGGACAGCTTTTGGTGTATGTATCGTTCTAAAATATATTCATATTAGTTGAACTTAGTTCAAGTCCACTAGGCCATCACTCGCTGAGCGCATGGACTTTGATGCGGACCTGGATACTACTTCCGGTATCTATATCCGACGTGTAAATGTTTTCATTTTGAAAACAATGAACTTACAAATAGAATCCTCGTGCAATAGGTTCAACTCATGTCATAAGTACTGTCAGGACTTTGATTTTGAAATGTATCGATTTAAGTTAGAAGTCAAAGGTGTATCGATATTTAAAGTCAATTACCTCTTCAAAGTATGCTTCTTTTCTGAATGAATTCGGTTGAAGATGATACCTTTAATATTAACTGGCTGGTAGTTCAGCATACCTAATTGTCTCTAACAGAAATAATGACAGGGAATTAGCAAATGGCAATGGCGACTTTTAATAATAATCTTTTTTTATTCCTTTGACAAGAGTAAGGTCAAATCATCACGAGGCTTTGATGTTAATTTTGCTTCAATTAACGTCACTTAAAACTGTTAGAATTCAATTCTTTCCTCTGTAATATTCCATTTCTCATTATGGCCTTTCAAACGATCTAACAATTACCTCTGTATTGTTTGGCGGACCTTGAAGCGCATTCTACAAGGACTGTAATACAGAGCTCACCTTATGTATGTTTACTCGCATGACGCATGCCAATTATGTATATATTTGTATATGTAAATCATGATGAGCCACTGCTCAAGTCAATAAAGAATCTGTTCTATTCTGAATTGTTGAATGATATACTTTACAATATAAAGATATGCAGGTAATATGGTGTAAGCAGTCAATTAAACGTTTAAATTTTCGTCTATCAATAATTTCAAACATTTGGAATTAATTGTTGCTGAAAACTGTAAACAACACACTGCGCTGCTGTCCTGAATATCTGGCATTAGTATTTAAATTTCTGACAAAATATATCAGTTTATGATATACTACATAAGTTATATATTTATGTACTGTTCAAGATATGAATGTGCAGTCCCAAGCTGGGTCGAACTCGTATGCAATGAGGAACACAAGATGTTGAATTGAAAATGGGCATTTATTTGTAAAATGCCATAGATTAAAGCTGTTTTGTTTTATGATCTAAAAAGACATAACTGGGCGGACAAACAAAGTTTTGTTATATATTATTTATGTAAATAGTTTACTTTTATATAAGTTTTTTGTATTTTCATTTATATCAATTTTCGTGTTATTTACTAAAATGGCTTTTTCGTGGGGACATAAATTTGTGGATTTTGATTTTTGAAAAACAGCCTTATCTCTGCATTCAAATTCGTGGGATTTTTTTTGTGGATGAGCTGACCCACAAAATACACGAAATCAAATCACCAGCGAAAATGAATGAGTCTACAGTATTTAATCTTGATGACGTAAGAATGAGTCTCTATGACAAATTATTGAAATTTTCTGAATCTACAATAATACTATTATTTCTACCTTCGTCTTATACTATGAAATAGATTGTAAAGTTGAAAATGACGACTTCAAAATAAAAAAAATATATTTTGATTGATCAAATCCAACATTGTGATGACATAACTCTCACACAATATAATTGTAAGTGTTGAAGTGTTCAAAATGGCAGAAGATACAATTAAGTACAAACACTTTTTAGAGTTGTGATTTAATACAACATGAATTAACGTGCTAGGTTTCCTCAAGTTTCTCTAGGCATTCGTGGTTATCTATTTATTAGGATTTTAAATTACGCCGTAGAAGCTCTTCTATCTGATTCCGCCCAATGGTTAGAAGAGGTGGAAGAGATATAAGTCACATGACCAAACAACATTGTTTACATTGTCAGAGTGTGCATTAGTTTATCCGTTTTAATTATACCTAATATTCAGAATGCAAACATTTCGGCTGCGATTGCGTTCGATTGTGTTTCTTTTCTGAGCTCATCTAGCCGGCGTATTCTCTTCATACGAGAGTCCAATCGAACAGGCCTTATAACTTATTATTCCACAAGGAACCGTCAATGGAAAATCGTCAAATGGAACGGTATAACTTGCCACGACCTGGAATCGATTCCGGATCGCCTGGTTACAGATCCTGCACACTTAAGCACTTGACAACGACTGCATTCATGGTTTAAAAGGAATACATTATCATGGAAAATGAGCTTTAAGATAATAATTTATTCCAAGTTATTTGATATGTAGTCTGATGTCAAGCATTTGTTACAAACATACGCTACAAGTGTTATATCAATATCGTATGCAAACATTTAAGGACGTTTCAAATTTGGAATATGGTTTGCATTGTATTTCATAAATTCGCGTATCAGATCTAAATTAGCACTCAGAGTACAGTTATCATAAGTATACACTTAGTCACTTGGCGACAAGATAGAACTTATTAATGAAAATCTCATTAATTAAAATTAGTCATAAAATACTACATTATGTACGTTTGCGTATTTATTCGTTTCAATCATTTTATTCCTACATGTCGTTCAGTGGCTTTCTCCTTCCATAGGAAATACTGCTCAACTTTAAAAGCAGGCTCCTAGATGATATTGTATTTGACGTAAGGCAGTTAAAGACCTGTACAAAAGAAATGTAAAATGTCATAATATTTAGATTAAGTAAGGCTCACCATTGAATAACGTGACATTATACACTTCATCTGTAAGTATTAAGCTACAGTTCTGCTGCTAAAAATGTTTAAAATATTTACAATGTTGGCCAATTATAAAAGTTGATGATAGCCCAGTTACTTGTTTTCAATATATATACCTTGTCAGTCAAGTTCTCCGTTAATTGTATTGCACAAAGGAGTCTCGATAAATGACCTAAAGCCTTCAGGTTCATTAGTAACAACTAAACTCACACTAATTGCTATAAACGCATGAACGATGTTATGGTAATAGGAATATTCATTCTTGGGTTTGACTAATTGTGTGTAATCGGTTAGATAAGAGTTTATTTTGAAAAATCTTTGGAATCTAGAAACCTAAGCGAGCTCGCCGCTCTTTAACCCGTCAATCACAAAAACGCAACCGTCGAGGCTTTTAATTGGCACATTACTTAATCCTGAAGAAAAGAAATTATGACAAAGAAACCTTCTACATGGATTAACCAGTAGAAAAAAGAGGAAAATTTTGGCCAAATGAATGTTTAAAGATGTCGGGCAAATACTCAATGATATTTGAGTCTCCATTGTAAATCATATTAATATTATACATTATCTTATGACTTGATGCCGGAACTGAAGTCCAATTTTCTTAATAAATCTTTAATTTCATTGTTATAACAGGAGAGATATGTTCGTTTAATTATATTTGAATTGTTTATAAAAAGTATTAAAAATGTATGTAATTCACACCTTACTGCACAAAAGACTTTATGATTAATAAATATCACGAAGTAAAATGAATTAAAGAATTCGTTATGAAATCAAACATATGTTATCCAACAAATTATTAGACATAGCGTCTCTCTGTTTCTTCGTGGCATCTAAGAATCATTTGATTCATACTTTGCAATCAGAAACGTGACAACGGCCCCTGTCCCCTGTAAATAAGCTACGAGCACTGTAAATAAGCTACGAGCACTGTAAATAAGCTACGAGCACTGTAAATGTTGCGATTAAATCCTGGATCATGTCACTTTTCTGCAGGTATTCGACCATAACGTACTTGGGTTAGACTTCACTTAACTTTAGCTGGACTGGAAATATTATGAGTAGTTCTATTAATCTGATCGCGTGTGTGCGCATGTCTGGTGCGGAGAGCAGACTTGTTTGCTTTTTGGATGCTGCTTGACCCGAAAGTTCAAACGGTTGTTACATAATTTGTTATGCTATCATAAATAAAATAAATAATTCGTACGTATCTTTACGCAGCTGCTCCAAGTACCATACATCTTGAATTAATATAACATCAAACATGAATCAATGTAAGCTCTCTAGAGTCATATTGTCGACCGATTTATTCTAACCGACCACTTCAGACCTATCTAGATTTTGTTATATCACGTTTTAATTCGGTAGATAGTTTGATAAAAGCAGCAGACAAATATCATAATAAAAAAATACCATTACCGAACAGCGACTTACAGTTGGAACACAAAGATTCTTAAATCATTTTGATGTTCGTACGAAAAACACACACAAAGTAGGTTGATGCTATTTGAAGTTATACATTTTTATTTCGATGTAGCAAAATAATACATAAATGGGAAATTTACGATGTAACTATAACACTAGAATGCAGAATATAATATAATTTATTGCAATGTCTATTAAATCAACAGTAGCTCAGGAATCAATTCATATCATTTTACAGGTGTTAACAATGATAACCATAGTAATTAAAGCTACATAATTAGAAAAATGTTATTTTTTCCCAAAAAGTTATTTCAGTTAATTGATTTTAAAAATGACCACTGTCCTGAAACAACACATACGATAAAATGATAAGCCTGAATGTATGGGACACTCGTATCTAACCATCGACTCAAATAGCAAGCCTTTTTAATCGTTTCAGTTCATGGTTGATCGCCTTGTCAGTGCCCCCCCCCCCCCCCCCCCTATCTAAACCAAACTACCGAGCCATGTAACGTGTCAAGAAAATCTTATGAAACGGGCGAGGTGTGTTTTGGTTGCTTTACATCGGATACGATAGAGAATTGGAACAACTTTTCGAAATAAGAGAAGGAATATAGACGCCTGATTTTCCTTTATCTTCTCTCCCGCACCTTAGGGCGTTTCTGAAATGACCATAGCTGTCATGGGCCGTTAAACAACAGATACAATACATGTACTACTAAATTCCATAAAGATACTGATCAGACTTTGTTTACAATGAACAAATATATTATGTATCAGTATTAACTGTCAATCATTTACCAGTTATGTATATTATGTCTTAACACATTCGTATTGTTAACTTGAACATTATATCGACTTGTCGAGGAGAAATAAATACAGCCCTGGACAAACATCACTACAGATAGTTATTACTGTGTCTTGCCGTAGACATATTGACCTGTTTTAATATTTACGATCACATTTATTTCCCGAAAGTGATACTTACCTTCAGACTCTCCTTTGATGTGTTGAAAGGCGTGAAATTCCTTATCGTTCAATGAATCAACCACTCTATATATTCTCTAGACACGTACATTGTTGATATGACCTTTAAGTTCCACAATAATAGTTATTAGGTTAGTTATCTTGGTTGGCTTGAGAGCATAGGCATGCTCATAGTTACTTGAAACCAAAAAAAATATTAAGGTCGTTTTGTGTTTTTGATTTTTTTAAAAACTGAACGATAGTCACTCGCTCGTTAGTCCAGTCAAATTAGCAGATGGGGTAGGACTAAATGGTACAGAATTTATTTTGTTATAAAACGATCATGTATATGATAACATATATAAAAAATAAAATAGGCCAAAATCTGACCAGTTTTAACAAAATAAATAAGCTTTTCATTTTCGGATAATTTCACTATCCGAAAACCGGTACAGTTGCGTATAAAATCCGTATTGCCTCGTACTTTAGTGCGTCGTTTTCATTAATTGACGTCAAATAAATCAGCCTACTATCGTCTTAATGTTCTTAGGAGTTGATATACTAAGTAATCACTCTATATAGCTGAATATCTACCTATACTAAGGCATGATTTTGATAGTAGGTTATCAATTAAGGGTCCTAACCTAATGTATACTTGACCAGGTTTATGTTAATGTATTGTTGATCACGACCGAAGGCTTTTGGGGCCAGTTTTTTGTACTGAACGTTTCAAAAATGGAATCTTTTGTCTAGTATCCCACTTTCTATCAAATGAGACCACGCTTTTTGCGGCAAAACCGTACATGGGGTGAATATGTATATTATAGCATGGACTCCCGACTTTTTATTTGTCTAGAAAAACAAAGAATGAACATATGTTTTCTTTCTATTTTTGTTCATGTTTGTCAAATATGTGAACAATGAAGAGTGTCTTCTTGCAGAAAAGATGACCTTTTATGAAAATACAAATAGAAATAAATGTAGCAAACTTCAAAAAATGTAAACCAATGAGAAAGTAACGATAATGACTGGCTTTTCGGTTATCACTGACATTGGGATCTATCAAACATATGACAGCTTAACAATCCGCATTTTGCGCAAGTGGGTGACTAATTTCAAAACTAGACATCTGATGTAAATGAATAAAGAATAAACAATCAAAATGTATCAACTTACTATTAAAATAGTTTAAGTTATTACTAGTTTTCATATCATAACCAATGTTAGCAAAGAAATGATGATTGGTCCAACACTATTCAGGGTTGTTTCTGCATGCATGACTAACATGCTGCAGATGCTTTGTATTTTCACCGAATATTACTCAAACTTATAACCAGGATAAAAACAGATTTCTGAGCGAATGTCTCATCTATTAAGGAAGACCAATCGAGTCCAAGTATGTATGACATTTCAATTTTTAGAATAGTTAATTATATCATGGATACTAAAGAATATAAAATGTTATGTATTGAAGAAAAATTATGATAAACACTTCCTAAGCCGACGAATATATTCTTATATACTTTAAAATGTATACTTTCGTTATATATTTTTTAATTGACATTGTTATCCGAAAACACTGTCTTTCTGCATCTATTAATGTCATGATATTCTAGGCTGAAAGTTGACATGTAATACTTGTATTGCAACATTAAAGAGACCTTCTACACAAATATTTAGCTGATATGCCAAAATAAAACCTGACATTACAGTAACAGTTGATCAACAATACCAATAATTTGTTGCGGCCGATGACAAACATACATTCAAACGCGATTATTACGCGGTCAGTGCAGTACTTTTTCACGCGAGTTGAAAAATGGTTCACTTCATACGATTGCATTATTCTACAAGTATTCTCTGAGGTCAAACAGAACAAGTTGTTTCGTTAATTTTACTGACCAATCGTCCAATTAAGACTCTTCTTTCCATGAAATAACCCATCTCAAATTTTACATCGATGTGTTTATAAATGAAATAAGATGAAATTAAGATTAGAACTATTAAGACACCTATAAGTAAATAGGAATGTATTAGGATAATGATATTCTTACTGCAATAACAAAATTAATCTTTTTACAATAGCGTACAACAAATTCAAGTACAAAAGCACAGTTGAGTTAATTTCTATCCAGAGTCGACCAGCAGCCCCTGGCAATCTCCATGATCTAGTAGGCCCTTGTGCAGGAATGGGGGAATATTCCCAAATGGGTAATCCGATCCTATGCGCTGTCAATAAGAGGAGGCCAGTTCGATTTGTCAAATGGAAGAGCTATCGGAAGAGGCAGAGCTCTTCCGAACTGTTCGATTAATCGTCTTGTTATTTTAGAAGCTTAACTATATATTCTGCCCGATGGATAGATGTAGACGAGATATTAATCACATGACCATACAGCATGACCAAACAAACAATACCGTTTGAAATTACCTTTTCTTAAAAACCCTATTGTTTCAACTCACAATAAAAAAGATAGTTTTAATAAATACATTGTTTACAATGTCAGCGTGTTCACTAGTTTATCCATATGATTTAAAGATTATTGGTATGCAGACATTTCGGCCGCGATTGCGTTCGATTGGGTTTCTCTTCTAAGCTCTAGATCTTTCAGCTGGCGTATTCTTTTCTTACGAGAGTCCAATTGAACCGGCCTTAGATGTTCATGTTGTGAGATCCATTTGAGGACATAAATTATGAACTACTAATTATTAATCGGACGAACAATCTGTTCCGCTAAATCTATAACTGACTTTACAGATTATTAGAATTTTGCGTCATAAGCCATTTTGTGAATCGGATTTTTACAGTTATATTTTTTATTTATTAAGTTTTATATCTGTATGTTTATCAAGTGAGACCAAATTATGGTGAAATATGACTACAGTGTTCAGTTGTTTAAACAAAACACGTTAAGGCCACACCAATTTAATTACAGTACTTGTTCATCCGATTAGTCGCTCCTATTATTATTATCAAAATTAGAAAAATAATATTATTCTTTTAATTTTTGCTTCTTATTATAACTTGCTCATTCCCACAATGCTTTTCTACAGATAAGTGCTGGTGTTAAGGTACCCACATTTGTCTCGGCTGATAAAAATTCTGACTCCTTTCGTTCCGGGTGATTCAACAATTTTCATCAGAATACAATTGAATAAGGACATTAAAAGCGTTTTTACTGGTAAACGGTAACAGTTATTCAAATATAAGAACACAGACTTTCCCATTCGCATTCGCATTCCCACTTTCTTGTTTGAAAGAAGGAATTAAAGATGAGTATTATTAAAAACATATTTCGCTCGCTTGCTTGCTTTCGTCAGAAAAAAAAATCCGATGAACAAGTTATTAAATTGGTGTGGCCTAATAAATGATCATAGTAGGTGGCATTTTATTAGTGTCGGGTTAGAAATGCCTACAAATGCATTAAATTGATACATGTACGTATTTACAAAGCTTTGCCAGATTTTCATAGGAAACTCAATATAAAATAAAGAATGATCAGGGATGCAGTCAGTCCGGACTGAAGGAGTGTGAATTCATGGTATAGAATCAATGGGCCGCGGTCGTGATCCAGTAGTTAAGTGTGCTGGACTTGTTGATTTCCTTATGTGGAGAAGTTAAGTGGAGAAGTTGCCAGCTCCGTGTAGTATGGTAATTAAGCAAGTACTTGTTAGAATGCAGTCTGGGAAAACTGGTTTGGTAAATTGGCCGTCGTTGAATATCGTAAAAAAACAGCGTTAAACGCATCGAAACAAAGACCCATTATGCATGATGAATGCAAATCAAATACCTTAGTTGGACCATATCATAATGGAGACCAGGAGCGTAGCCAATTTTGGCTCTGGGGTAAAAATTGTTGGATTTAGATTGAGGGATCATTAAACATGGCGTCAAATAACAAAGCTATAGGCATTTTCGCTTTGGAGTGGAATTTAGGATTTTAAAACTATTTTTAGTTGCCATGGCAACCAGACTTCAAAAAGGATAACTAATTTTTCAGGTATCTGAAAGAGATCTACTGTCTTACGGGTTATGTTGTAAAGATCTGTAAAATTTGATCACACTTTCACGAGATAAGTCTAATTTCTATGTTACCATAAGCACACCCGTAAACCGCTCCCGCTATGTTCGGTTTGTCCTGCTAGGTACAGTCGTGCTGCTATGTTCGGTTTTTATCGTACAGGAAATGAGCAAAGGAAGTTTTTACTTGATTTTCATATATTCCGTTTTAATAAGGAAGAAAATAATTGTTGCTATATATTTAGGTGGCTTTTAATTGCAAGTTATAAAAATCCTAGACTATTTACTCATAAAATAAGAAAGATACGGCGAGTTAAAGTGCAAGGTAATTGCGAAAAATAGATGTTTTGCTGTTTGTCGACTATTTACAGTCTCAAAGCATAAGAAAGCGTATTTTTGAAAATAAAATCATAAACTGCAATGCTTACTGCATACTCTGACAAAAAGAGTTTGTTATTGTCCGTTTCATAGTGGAGAAATCGACTTGTAAACAAAAATAGGTGAAAATAATTGGTCCTGCTCCGGGTAGACTTAGGTCCTGCTCGGGGTAGACTCATCCTGCTACGTGTGCAACTCATCCTGCTACGTGTGCGGCCAAGGTCCCGCTACGTGTGCGGTTAAGGTCCCGCTACGTGTGCGGCTAAGGGCCCGCTACGTGTGCGGCTAAGGACCCGCTACGTGTGCGGCTACATTTTATGTATGATATACAGGAAAATGTATGATATACAGGAAAACTAAAGCTGTTTGGAAGTTTTCGGATGTATTAAATTCCGATAGTCGCAAAATCATTTTAAAAGCGTAATGAGCAATTGAATAAAACACTCGACAACTGATGTAAACACCTCTGCCCAGTCAAACCTCAATCCATGATTCTTTATGTTTGCTAATTTTTGTGTCCGATGAACATGACATGTAGAGTGTACATTTCGTTTCTGTTTTTTGCCTGTATAGATCTACATGTCCCAAGGGTTTTAGTCAAAATCTTCTTCGATTTTATTCGGCTATACATGGGTGAGTTATTACTCTCGACACCTCAGTTGTAATCCGGGTGCAAATGTTCAAAAGCTAAATGAGTATAGGTTTCAAATTCAAGAGGGTCTACGGTGTGCCTTTTAAAATTCATGATTACGGATTTTTTCTTCAAAAATCCGCTGTACCGTAATATGTATTGTATTCTGTAATTTTTGTTCGATATGAAAATGTATCGTATTTAGCGAAAGTATCTGAAGCATGATAATTGCCGAATTTGGACTTCCTGTGTCTGGTCCCGGTTGTACAAAAATTATTTACTGACTTAACTCAAAGTTTAGAAGAAGTATTGACTCTGCGTCAAACAATTTGGAACCATACTAGACACGAAAGAATTCGACAGTGGCCTTATTTCAACACCGTTTGCATGCGCAATTAAATTGCCCTCAGCATGGTATTAATGGGTTAAACTCTTACATCATATGTTTTTTATTTCTTTTTATATGTCAGAAACTGATGCCAAAGCGACTGATTTAAGTTTACATGATTACGTGTAGGACCAATAATTTAAGATCATTGACGGTTCTCTCCTTGACGTTTCCAGCATTGAGACAGTAGAACTTGATAGTTACAATGTCAAAACTAGAAATATAATATAGTTTATACTTCTAAACATTCTACAAAAAGAAATCCGAAAGGTTTTAAGACGTTATGTCTCCAGTCTTATTCGTTGTTTTACTTTATCGTGTCACGTCTAAGTAAATGACACCAAATTTGAAAAATTGTTTTGATGGGAAGACAGCCGTGGTAACATACATCTACAAAATGTATATGTATCCATTCATGCATTAGTATATAATGAATCTGTACGATAAACATACATTATTTATACTTGTAGTTACTGAGTTTATATTTATTTTTATGTTAATATTGTCCTCCATTTATAAAGTGTTTCAATATTTTATAACAGTTGTATTTATTCTTTGCAAATATTTAGTAATGATAAAGATCACTGACGATACCATGTAGTGAAATGGCAGAAGTCACAACTTATACACAATACAGATATATAATTATGACATCAAACCTTTCCGGACAGTAGCAGCGTAGGAAATAATCACATGCATGGTATCCTATTTTCCGTTATGCGTGTGTTTTCCTGTATATCATATATTTTCCTGTGTATCATACATAAAATGTAGCCGCACACGTAGCGGGCCCTTAGCCGCACACGTAGCGGGACCTTAACCGCACACGTAGCGGGACCTTGGCCGCACACGTAGCAGGATAAGTTGCACACGTAGCAGGATGAGTCTACCCCGAGCAGGACCTAAGTCTACCCGGAGCAGGACCAATTATGTTCACCTATGTTTGTTTACAAGTCGATTTTTTCACTATAAAACGGACAATAACAAAATCTTTTTGTCAGAGTATGCAGTAAGCATTGCAGTTTATGATTTTATTTTCAAAAATACGCTTTCTTATGCTTTGAGACTGTAAATAGTCGACAAACAGCAAAACATCTATTTTTCGCAATTACCTTGCACTTTAACTCGCCGTATCTTTCTTATTTAATGAGTAAATAGTCTAGGATTTTTATAACTTGCAATTAAAAGCCACCTAGATATATAGCAACAATTATTTTCTTCCTTATTAAAACGGAATATATGAAAATCAAGTAAAAACTTCCTTTGCTCATTTCCTGTACGATAAAAACCGAACATAGCAGCACGACTGTACCTAGCAGGACAAACCGAACATAGCGGGAGCGGTTTACGGGTGTGATAAGTGGGTGGGGTAATTTAACATCTAATTTTGACTTCAAACAGTACTAATGCTTAAAAATATTTTATTTTTTGTATTCTTGTATTATGCAGGGCTGATATTATTCATGTTCTGTAAAATTTAATAGATATTTATAATTTATCTGGTGTATTTGTCAAAGTTATCGCATCAGTTAACATGCTATTGACGTATTATTTGATAAATGATGGCTTATACTTAAAACGAATATCTGAAAAAACGGCCGATCCGATTTTGTCCTATTTTTATCCTAATATTGTAGAAAGTCTAAGCTTTCAAATGAGCCATATTTCATTTCTGTACCATTTTGTCCTGGGTTCGACCAAAATTTGTCATAACTTGACTAGACTACGTTGCGCACGCATTTTGATGTGGACCAAAGAACTATGTTTTCTACATCCGCCATGTAATTGGTTAACTAGTTTCCGTGCAAGTCTTTGTCAGTCGGTTTCCATGAATACGATAAGTACTTGATATATCTTTCGTACTTTTGAGGTCAGATTCACCTAAAATAGTTTCCTAGTTAGGGTTATGCTGTTATACACTTAAGGACCGGACCAAAACATTGGGCCAGTCAAGAATCTAGACAACACATTTTTCTGGCTTAGTGACGAACAATGCGCAATTAAAAAAATAAACTAAAATTGATCTTTCATCCACGAAAATTCCAAATCGCACGGGTATGGACATGTTCCCAAAATACTGAAAAATAATCTGATTTAAGTGTATCATTTGTTCTACCTGCCTTTACTAGAAAATTATTTAGCATTTATTTTACTAAATTGTGTTTTTGCTTAATATATCATCATTGCTTTATAATCAACATTTATTGAGAATCCGTCATCTCGCATAATTGTATAGTCCGTTGGTATTCTGACGTGATTTAAGAAACATGGACACGTTCAGTCTCATTTTGCTTCAACAAATCGTCTTCTAACAATGTATTGCAAGCTTAATAGCTCCAACAAGAAGACGGCTGGTGATGAAATGTAATATCATAGACTGTTGAATTTGTGGATGTTTCACTCTTCGGCTGGTTTTATTAAATGTTCTGAAACAATGAATTACCCTTTGCGGCAAGATGAATTGAACGCGTAACTCGATCAGCGACAATCAATGCATTTTAATCATCGCATGTCTATTACATGCCCTGGCAGAAACTCATATGTAAACATATTATTGGATACATTTCCCCGATGTAAGCACAAAAAAGACTGACAAGGCGTGTGATTTATTTCTATCTTACGAGCTTGTATCAACCAATGATTTATTTAACACTCAAAGCGCTGACGCACTAATTGAAAGCGCTCATGTATTTTTCATTTTTGAACTCTTCGCAAATGGCATACTTCTACCACATTGAATGTTTCATTTGGAAAGAAACTAATATAATATTATAACGGTGTTAAAACTTGAATAAAATAAAATGTGTACGCTTTTTTGGGGTGTTAGATTTATTCGTCATTTTAACGTAAACGCCCCTAAAGTATGGAGCGATCATTGTTTATTAGATTTTTCATTGTGTTGTGGTCATGTTGAGAACAGTATTGATAGTACTACTGAAACAACCTATAAGTGGGACAGTATGCATTTGAATGATTTTCGTGCTGGGATATTTGCAAAATTACCCGGCGACTTAAACAGTCTAGTATATAATATCGATCATACTAATCGGAACTCTGTAAACAAAGCTCTGAATGATTTTACTGACATTTTACGTTCTGTTTCCGACGTTTATTTGGAAAAAATTATTGTAACAATCATAAAATGCATTCACACTTCACAGATAAGTCATGCATTAACGATCGAGAATGGTTCGATTTTGAATGTAAAAACGCTCGTAGAGTATATTTACAATGTTTGCGTAACTTTAATGAAAATAATTCGGATGTAAACAGAGAATTGTTCTGTAAAAGCAAGCTGAATTATAAAAAGTTAACACGAAAAAAGAAACGACAATTTTATTCTAAAAAAATGAAGGAAATAGAAAACTTAAAAACAGGTAACCCTCGTCAGTTTTGGAGATTTTTTAAGAATAAAAGTTCAAAAACACGTAATAATATTTCTATTGATGAATTTCGACGATATTTTTCAAACATAAGTAATGATAATTCACAATGTAGGGGAGACCGGGGCAAAATGAAACATTTTTTACAAAACTCAGTAGTTCTCATTCGTGCGTTATCTGTTAGGGAAACATTTTGCACGTGTATAACGTACATTTATCGCACGTCATGTGTATACTTGTTAACCAAGTATATTTCTTTTAATTGGACCCATATTAAGGGACAAGTTAGTTGTAGTAAAATGTTTCATTTTGCCCCATAGAAGGTGCAAAATGAAACATTACCTGGGGCAAAATGGAACAATGAGCCTTATACTCATATTTTGTACAAAGCATTCATTTCAACATTTGTTTTCGTACTGTATGAATTACGGGGCACATTTTAGTACCATGTAATGCCACGTTGTGATATACATGTATATAAATCTGAACAGATGATATCGTCTTTCGAATATGTGATATCACTCAAGTGAAAATATATTTTTGTACATGACTGTCTCAAAGTCTGATCTGGTTGAGACATTGACCATGTGCAGTGTTGATAAAATTATTAATAATTATTCAATTTTACAAACATTCATTCGATTGTGTCATTATGAATAGAACGCATTAAAATGCATATAACCTTTGTTATATATACCAAGGACTTATATAAGTCCTCGTATATACTTTGAGCATCAGTTTCTTGGATCATATAGCTTGTTGTAGATTACAGAAGATAATGTTCATACGTGATGTATGGTAAAAATATAACTTCGTTGTTACAAGACTGCCATATATAACGTCAGTGATATCGATAATTTGGGGTAAGAACAGGTTAATGCGGCCTCCAAAACGTATCAATTAAAGAAGTTCTAGGTAAACCCCGATTAGTGACCATATGAACCTCACTAGAGTGCCTCGACTTATTTCTGGCTATGCCACTGAGATCTAGTTTTTTAAAATGGAAAGCACATAGCTAATATCGCAAATGCAAGTTTTTTTATTACTTTACCAACTTTGAAAATATGTTGGGGCAAATCGAAACATTGTTCCAACATGCCCCGTCACTAATGTTCCATTTTGCCCCATCCATACCGAATGACCTTTGACCCTAATCAATGTAAAATCAAATAAGAAGAGACTATCAACGGTCTGTTAATATAAACACAACACATACAGTTTCTGTTTAGGCTACGGCATTGTGTTCCACTATCAATATTATCGGAACTAATTAAAATAATTACGGGATGATAAAAAGTCACTTACATTGCATAGAAACTAAAATATCTGCTTATTTACGTTTTATAGCGTTTGTTCTTAACGATGTTCAATTCCAAACCGTGCAAAGGAAGGACACTGCGTTTTTTTCGAATTTTATTGGGTCATATGTGGTTTCACAACAACGATATCTAGTGTGTTTCATTTTGCCCCATGTTTCATTTTGCCCCGGTCTCCCCTAATCACGAGGAAGCTGAACATTTTTGCAAAAATCATAATTTTGACAATGATACTACTAGGTTTGAGGAACTTGATGAACCGATATCAATATCTGAGCTCATACATGCTGTTAAATCATTGAAATGTAATAAGTCAATGGGTAAAGATTGCATTCTTCACGAGTATTTTATACATAGTATTGATATATTAGGTTCACATATATGTGACATATTCAATGCTATTTTACTTTCGGGTTGTTTCCCGGAAAGTTGGTCTGAGGGAATAATTATACCACTGCATAAAAAGGGGAATAGCAACGATGTCAATAACTATAGGAGAATTACGTTAGTGAGTTGTTTTTCTAAACTGTTTACTTCTATTTTACACAAGCGTATCGAAACCTTCTGTGAAAAATATAATGTTATAACAGATGCGCAATTTGGGTTTCGCAAAGGAAGATCAACTGTAGATGCTATATTTGTATTATTATCATTAGTACAACATTATCTTAATACCAACAAGAGATTGTATGTTGCTTTTGTAGATCTGTCCAAATGTTTTGATACAATTTATAGAAATGCATTGTGGTTCAAAATGTTCAATTTGGGTATTCAAGGGAAATTGCTTAATATTATTAAAGATATGTACTCGAACGTTAAGTCATGTGTTAAATCATGTTCTTCTTTTTCTGAATATTTTCATTATGCTATTGGTCTACGACAAGGCGAAGTTTTATCTCCTATATTATTCTCATTGTTTGTAGAAGACCTGGAATTATTTCTACAATCGAGGAATGAATCAGGCTTAACTTTTGATGATATCGTTTTAATAGTTTTATTATTTGCATATGATATGGCCTTACTAGCTAAATCTCCATTAGAACTACAAAATCTCTTGAATCTTTTAAATACATATTGCAACTCATGGGGATTAAAAGTGAATACTTCTAAAACAAAAGTAATGGTCTTTCGTAAACGTGGACGTTTATTATCTGATGAACATTGGTCATACAATGATGAAAATTGTTGTTGATAATTTCAATTACCTGGGCACTGTTTTTAATTATACTGGTAGTTTTAATTTGAACCAGGAACATTTAAGTGGTAAAGCACTAAAAGCTTTAAATATATTTTCTCATTATTGCAAAAAGTTTGATCTTAAACCGTATATTTTGTGCCAGCTCTTTGATGCATTCATTGGTTCTATCTTAAGTTATGGATGTGAAATTTGGGGTAATTAAAAATCAAAAGAAATTGAAAGAATCCATCTAAAATTTTGCAAACAAATACTTAAAGTCAATAAAAGCACTCCTAATGTTGCTGTATATGGAGATTCGAATCCTTTGTATATAGCAAGATTTGTAAGAATAATTAAGTATTGGATAAAAATAAAAAACTCAGATAATATTATTATTAGAACTATGTACAAACAAAGTCTTAAAGATTGTAACAATGGTTTTAAAAACTGGGTTTACAATGTTAGATGTTTATTAAATAACTATGGTTTTGGGTATGTGTTTAATGAAAATGATACCATTGATGAAAAGTTATTTCCGGTTGTTTTCAAAGAAAGATTAATTGATACCTTTAAACAAGAGTGGTTTAATGATTTAGAACGTAGCAGTATTTTAACAAACTTGTATCATAGTAAAAAGATTTTTGTTATGAAAATTATTTGAACGTTTTACCCAAGAAATACAGAATTTATTTCTGTCGTTTAAGGCTAACTGGACTTAAACTAAGAATTCATACTGGTCGTTATTCATCAAACAGTATTCCATGTAATTTAAGGTATTGTGAATTATGTAATTCCCATGACCTGGAAGACGAATATCATGTTACATGTAAATGTCCTTTTTAAGACACGTTAAGAAAACAATATATCAAGCGTTATTTTTACATTCGTCCATCTATGTACAAGTTTATTGAACTACTTAACTGCCAGAATATTTCAATGTTAATAAATATATCATTATTCATTAAGAACTCTAGATTTAAAAAAACATGCAACAATTAATATTTGTATTTAGTTTATCCTCATAAATAGTTAAAACTATTCACAACTAAATTTCGAAAAAATGTACCGTACTATCCTTTGATGTTTTATATGTACGATTCATATCATGTGTCTAAATAAGAATTCATGTAGGTATATATTTTGATTTGATGTATATATGTGTATGATTTTTTTTCCTGTATCATATTACTATGTACATTTGTACACGTAAAATAAAATTCTGTTCTGTTCTGTTCTAAAGGGATATAACTCAAGACTGATATCAGAAATCGTGATAATGCAAACCTACAAAATTATCGTCGTGTTGTATGAAGCGGAGCGGAGTCAGCGACGATGCAAAATTTCACTGCTAGGTTGAAGTGACTAGAAGTCAGAATAAATATTTATTTTCTGAAATCATGAAGCTGCTTTCAATGGAAATTTATGATAATAAATTTATGATTTTTCTAGGTTATCGAAATCCATGTTTGTCCATTTATAACTTACAACAACGACCTGGCATAAAAAGATCCCACAATTCCACAAACGCGACTGACTCTACTTATTTCTGCGACCATTTACCATTATAGACTTTTTAGACCCTTTACATTTTGGACGTTTCGACCCTCTACATTTTGGACGTTTCGACCCTTTACATTTTGGACTTTTCGTAGCCGAGCAATAACAAAAAATCAAATAATTTTGGCAAATCAATTTGCTGAAAAATTAGAATAGGATATACTTTCCGCATATATTCTGAATATCTGGTAAATATTTTAATAAAAAATCATCAGGATTATGGACGTTATATAATGGCAGTTTTGTAACAATAAATTTATATTTTTACTGAAATGTTTACTTTGCTGAAATCTACAACAAGCGATAGGATCGAGGAATTCAAAATAAGGGCTATATTTATTTTTAATGCGTGCTATTCATTATGACCCAATCGAAGGCATGTTTGTAAGATGGAATTATTTGAACAAATTATTTTTATTCAAACGCTCTGCAACTTTTAGGAGAGATAACTACATCGGTGTGCCTCCGCGTAGCTACGACAGTCCTGGAAGTTAGCAGAATTTCTCTACTGCATGGCTATGAACTGGACTACTGAGTTAAAACTGCGAACAAAAAATGTCACTATTAATCTGAACAAACTTAAAACATATGATTTGTTGTAGTTTATTCCTCGTTATAATTAGCGGTCTCCATAGTAACAACCATACATTTAAGCATCAGACTGTCTGATAACTTTAGTAATAGATCAGTTCTAATGCACTCTCGAACCTCCGGTCTTCCACTCCGAAGGCGGACAATAACCACTCGACCATTACCAAAATAAGATATACCAAGGTTGACTTCTCACGTCTATGTATGAGAAATGGCTGCTTATTTGGTTAATGGAATATGATATACAAATTATTGTAATTTCATAGCATTTTAATAAATAAACGACAAGTTATGTCATCTAACAGGGTAAGACTGGTTTTCACTCAATTACTTACTTTACACCAGTCAAACATTTAGGTATTAATCACGCATACGTTTCAGTATCCTCGGTAATTTAATATGAACAAGTAATGTTTTCTGAAAATAGCCAAATATTGCATTTACCAAATAAATCACCATTTCTCAAAGTATGAGATAGCACAATTTGTACCAGACTGTTTCTAATTTCTACATACAGTCAAACCTGTGTTAGCGGCATCGTCCAAATAAAGGCCACCCTGTGAATAACGGTCATTCTTTTATAAACCTTCACTGAATGTTCAGAATAAACTGACCTTCAAATAAAGTTCATCTGTCAATAAAGGCCACAGTGTATCTTTCCAAAAGGTGACCTTAGTTCACAAGTTTAACTGTAATTCGCAATAGTTGACTATAATAGCAAATTTCACTAACACCCTAAAAAGATAGACTTGCTATTGGAAACCGAATATTAGTATCTAATATGAAATCTGGTTGAAGCCATGCTAAATTACAAAATCTGTTTTTCAAACTTTGCCAATTCGGTCAAACATGTGAACAAAAGCCTCTCCTGAGAAATAAAAAGTGTGCCCTGTATACGGTGGTCAGTTTGTTTAAAATCTGTCAAAGAATGGCCTTTATTCGCAGGGTGGCAGTTATTCGAAGATGACTGTAATAATATGTTCTATTTTATATAAACTTTTATATCTCGCCCATCATGTATGCTATTTAAATGTATCATATTGACGATAGTTTCTGAAAAACAACATCTTAAATGTATGAAATCAGTACTAATGGCTTAATCGTGTATTTTAAGACTTGTCACAAAACTCATGCATTATGCATATTAAAACACTAATGTAGGTACGTCTTGCTAACACGATAGCCATTAATGTTCGTTCCTGGAGGCGCGTTCACGTAATAATGTACTTTATCATTATTTCTAATGTGTATATTCAGTTCGGAAATGGCATAAAGCCATTTCTTAACAGTGTTCGTAATGCGTTAGTTTCATGTCGAATGCTATACCGGCTGACAAAAAATGGGTTATTTCATATGGTAGATGACGTCAGAAGTTTGATTGTTACGTATACATTTTACAATTACATGTACCATCACATTTCGTTTTAATAACATTTAAATAAAATAAGATTTACGTACACCTTTTGCATTTGCAGTTAATTCTAATTTTCCGTACAGTGAACAAATTGAGACATTGATATATACCTGTATACTTAAAGTCCCATAAGCATATACATTTATCGGTCGTAATAGTTTCTGTCTGCTCTATAACAGAGGAATCATGTGTATTTTCCTCCCGCCGCATACTTTATTGCAAGAAAAAATGTTTCCAAAATCAATATCGTATTTTTTTTCAATATCATTGAAATAAATACTATTTATAGAACAGCTGTGTTTCCCGCAGTCAAGTTGTGCACATTAATTAGTGACGTCACGCGCTCTACATATTTCAAGTTTACAAAAGCAAAAATCACAGTGAAATGAATGTTTTTAGAAGAAAAAGGGCTCGTTTCGTCGGTAATAATTATCTTGGGATAATATCAGCAATTGTTTGTTTTTTGCATTTTATTTTTTATAGCAAAAAGCTAATGGGACTTTAATGGTTCTTAAAAAAGCCGTTTGATATCACGTAAGAGTTCCATTACTATTACATCATATTCAATTATTCGAAATTAATTGACAAATTAATGACATTTAGTTAAAATTATTCTCCTTTTATACTCCGTGTATACAGGGAAGTGTAGAACTATCAAATACATTATTTCAAGAGGGGTAAAAGATCTACACCATTTAAAACTTGCTTTTATAAAGCTGTTACGTCTATATTCCATTAAGCAATACTTTTGAATTGGTACACTGATTTGAATGGTAAAAAAGAAACGAATATTTATATAAAGGAATCCCATTGGAAGCGCGTCGCCTGTGCATTATTTAAATGACTACAAATGTAGATGAGACATTGGGACTTCAATGTAACATTTTGATGATTGTAATGAATTAAAACATTAGCTAAATTCATTGTACAGTTTTACATCCGTATCAATAAATTGTATTCCCTAAGCATCAGCAGCGTTTTCATAAATCTGTATGATTCACTATATTGATATTATTACTGATCCCGAGAGCATTATATTTACCGTATACGACACATTTAATGTTGTCCATTCGCACATTATAGAGCTCATTCTAACTTCTTAAGGTTGATTCTTATTTCCAAAATCTAGTGATTCCCTTGGGATAAATTTTCCTGTCTTCATTATTTCCCGATATGAAAAGACCTGAGTAACGTTGTACTTAACGGCGAAAATAAGATAAGGACTATACTCTAATCATTGATATGAAAACTGTTTATGGAAACAGTACTTTAGTTGTGTCGGCTGTTGGTGCAATATATATTTATTTATCTGTTGTTTAGCGACCCATTCGACAGCTATGGTAATTTTAGAACCACCCCTGAGAGAAGGAAGATAAGATACAGGAGAACGAGAGTCAGTCAATAAGTCTTGTCACATGGCTTTTAACTTTATAAACACATATGCCACTACTCTTTTCGAATAGTTTTTCGTGGTTCTTTACCGTTCCCTGTGGAAAGTTTTACTAATAAACAGCGTCCTTGTCATATTAACAGGCGGAGCCGAGAATCAGATCCACGTCCTTTCATTAAGTAGTCCAGCGTGTTGCCGCGTGCTACGTAATTCCGCTCTTCTTGGATACCCTACACTACGAACATAAACTAAATACTATAATAAATAAATGGTCTGGCGTTCATGACATTTGCTGAAGATTCTGATGCTTTGCAGACTTACATACTAGATATAATTAAAAGTGAACAATTTGTTTTGACAGTTCTCGTCTCATAAACGATATTAGATGGATGATAGATATTTTTAATCATAACATGAAACCATTTCACAGATGCTTCTTTTAGTCAAGCAGTTGAGTAATGGATAATACAGTTATAATATATCAATATTATATATGTACGTAATTAATGTTAAATATCTCATACATACTGACATTTCAAATGACAGAGCAGGTTAGGAATCTTTTAGGAATTTTGACAGATCTATTAGTTCTTTATTCCAGTTTTTAATGTTCAATAAACGTGTGTAATAGAACGAAACGGACCTACCGCCCTTCATATTCTGAAGTTACCTGTCCCTGACGCTACGTTAGGCAAGAAACCAGACCACCAATCTATTTACCTACACATCGGTTACTTTTGGATCTTTGAACCTCATTTCAACATTTCTTTAAGATGGTCTAATTCATTGTAGTTTAAACTTTCATTCAGTATCATAAAACACTCTACGTTGATATATCGCCTCATTAATATACTAATAGTTAATATTAATTACAAATGCTCTGTGTGTAAACAATTTGAATACATCAGTTTTGAACAACTGGCAATATTGTATCAGTTATATTAACTTTGGTTTTAAATAACTTCTGATATATCTCCAGTATTTAGATATTTTAATATGAAATTTATGTATACTTTCTTATGTTTATTATGTAATCTGTATATTATCTTTAATACACTATAATTCTGATTCAGTTGCAACTTCATATTTTTTATACTATTTTTGATAAAGATACGAATGGGATTATATATGACCACACAAAAGATAAACATACACAGTCTCCTGGATGCGTTTCGTAGCAAAGTTTTACGGGCTAAAACAAGTTTTGAGTTCACACTTACCCGCTGGGGAACACAACGGCAAACTAAGTACCACCATGTATCGAGTTATGAGTCAAGACATTCGTTTATCACCAAACACAACCTGCGTCATGTCTCGTTATTGGTGCAGCTTGTACCGATATACATGTACCTTTGGTACGTAAACCTTCTCTGATTACTGTTATTTCCTGACATACGTTACATTATGAACACGTCAAGCCGCACAAACTTCTAAAAACAATTATCATAGTATACGGGTTACCCTGACCGAAGCAATTAGCTTAATCAACACAAGCACCCATAACAAAATGAAAGGATCGACTTGACGTATGGAATTATGTGGTGCATGTTTGTGCGTGTATTGTTGGATGAGCCTTGGTGGTCTGCTTGTAGTTACGGCAGTTTTCGAGTAAGGTAAAATTTCGTCGGATTTCAGACTGTACGTTATGTTCTTTTTATCCACTGTGTTGTTTTATAAGATTGCCAACACTTAGTCCATTTTGCTTGAGTATTTCAAAATGTTTCGAATGTTTGTTTGACACTTGATTAAACATTTTAGGAAGCCTTACTTTTTTATTCGAAATAATTTCCTGCCTTGCGTTTGATTGAATTTCCTGGCATGTACTGCCAGGTTTAAATTACATTAGAGAAGGATTGACTGTTGCTGTTGTGTATTTACATAATATCATCCGAAGTGTCAGCATGCAAGGAATAGTGTGTTGACTGATACTAATACTTAAGCAATGCTGTTCTTGTTATAGAGGTGTCACGATTTAAGACTTATTTCACAAGAACATTCCCGTTAAATAGAAAACAAAATTAATGAGCAGTTTCACATAGTTCTTAGTGTATGTAAATGCATAACATCGTGAGAACTAAAGTATTTTAGCAATGGTATTGTAATTTAAAGCTCCATTAGCTTTTTGGATCTTAAAATTAAAGTACATATTATTTTTTCAATAATATTGCAAAATATAAGAAAAAACATCAGACAACTTTTTTAAGAGATGTGGCTGAAGAAAGGCATTATGTAAATATTGTATTAGAGCAGTTAATACACATTTTTATATTTTACTATCATTTTATCTATTGTTCAGTATTACTAAATTCAAAAAGATAATGGGCCTTTACTCCTTAAAACCGGACTCCCTGAAAACCGGAATTCTCCGAAAACCGGACTTTTTAAAACCCATTTTTTAAAAATTAATCAGAAGTTCTCTGAAAACGGGATTTTTCAGAAAACTGGACTTTTAGCCCAATCCGGAATGTTATAATGATTGAACAACATACCATACTTTAAATGGCTGACCCAAAGTTGTAGATTATTATTTTATATAACATTATGAGAAGTATTCCATAATTGTAATAAAGTGGTCATTATACAGTGAGGGTATTTATTTAGGTTTGTAATATGGCATCAGGCTCCTAACTACCAAAATTATTATCTCAAAATGGGCAGAAATGCTTGGAAATGTTTTTATAACTTCTATAGATTTCCATGACAGATAATGATTTGTCATGAGATTTAAAAAAATACATTTCTTTGAGTTATTTTCTCTTTGAATTTTCATTTATGGGAGATTTTTTCAAAGGTTTTTCAAAGAACATTCATTTCAATGAAAACTCGTGGTCAAATATGCATTGGAATAGTATAAATCTGACAAATATAGGTCACCATGCAATATCAAAAGAAATTCTGGTTTTCAACAAGGGCAACAACTCTTACTGAAGTTTAATAAATTGCCGTAAAATAAATTGATGTTTCCAAGGTAACTGTCGAATTATAATAATAATTTGGCAAAACTTACTATTCGTCTATAGCATTGAGTAGATACACCAGAAAAGAACAGTATTTGTGGTGCAATACTTAAACAAGACTTTCTTCACGTTATATAATATATTTGACTGGAGAAATATACACTGGCTTTGAACCCAGAACCATTTAATCTAGGGTCATGTTTCCAGCATAAAATGCCTTCAGGTTTACAAACTGTCTGCGTTTTTCTGTCTTTTTTATTCGTATTTTTAAAAAAAATATTCGTAGCCTAATTGTTTGTTGGAAGTTTTCCTTATCCGTAGTTGTCATAACTTCAATATCGAATAGATGTATTTGGAATGGCTATACACTTATATAGAACTGAACGTATTCCCTACGATATCTTTATCATGCATTTCAACATCAACAAACGCATTGAAGTGGCATTCATTTGTAAAACATGCTGATTAAATAACACTTTCTATGCTTCTGTTTGGATACAAAACCTTACATGGAGTGAGTAATCTGTCAAATAAGGTTTTGATATGCAAGTTAAGCGGAATCAGATCGAGGAAAACATGCCATGATTTAATATGAAGGAGGTTGATAAAAAATAGGTTGCCTGTCTTAGAGGTCTGATATTGATCAAAACAACGCATCAGTTGAACACGACATTGATATCTATTTTTACCTTTCCGCGAGCTTTAACGTGGGCCTATTGTATAACCTACCTACCTAACCACCATTAATGTGCATGTATCCAGAAGCCTTTCTATAGTAAGGTAACCAAACTCAAGTCTACAACGTATTTTTGCTTGTAGCTATGGTAGTTTTCGTGATAAAATTGTGTGATACATCCTCCAGAGACTTCTCTTGAGCAACAACCTCTCAGCAAGAACATAATTTTGCTACTACCAAATGGTGTTGCTTTGGAGAGGTTGCACTGTACATTGCGTGTGGCATTTCCTAGGATTTCGTTATTCATATATGTCCTCTTTGTTGAGCGTTGCGTATCATTTTGACTGGTCACTGAACTTCAACTACATAACTTTGTAGTTCCGAACTACTTCAGTACCTTCCTAGCCGAGCTTTGATTTTAATACGGTCTTATACAGTTTGGATCAGCCCTCGTACAGTGCTTCATAATCACTCTAAAATATCGTTTGCAGATCAAGATTAAGCGGACTATAGATTGACCATATGTTTTTGGCCGTGACAATATCATTCAGATTAATTCACCAAGTCAAATAGGGGATATGGATATTCGGAACAAATCTGACTGAAACATATTAATAAGATTAATCTAACATGATCAAGTACTAGGTATACCCAGTTGATTTAAATAATTCTTAGGTCACGGCTCAACACAAATGGTTGAGCAATACCTTATTTATTAAACGGTCTAATTATTCCGCATATAAAAACTCTTAGCCTCAATTCAACATTCCGGATTAAATCATATACAGGACATTGCTTCATTCTTTATGAAAGAAAAGCAATCGTTCATTTCTGAGCATCAACGATCACATCGATACGTTATGTCAGAATCAAATTCTTAATTTACTTCGGTGGTGTTCACAAACGCTTTAGTGTCCACATTAAGCTGTTCGTAATTATTAACTAATAAACAACTTACAAAGTTAGTAGTGGATTCCCAAATAGTCTCACATAACAGTAGATCTCATCTTAGGTAAGGCAACTACATTAGGTACAGGAGTCCTTAGGTTTTCATGTCGCACTAATGGGTTTGTTATTAAATTTCTGGTACGTTCGTAAAATAAGGATATGCCAATATGCTTTTAATATCCTTGTAAAAGTTTTAATCTGTAGACAATCGAAAACCATGCCGAGTAATAAAATACACTCGGTAAATTCATACGCTATAAGGGTTGGATGGGAAATGCACTAAGTTTTACTAACGGGTGAACATTTTAAAATTGATCGTAGATTTTGGCAATACTGGAGAATTAAACGCTATTTGTAATGATTCATGGATTCGAAGACACGCCATAAAACCGCTTAAAGTCCCCGGAATTGTTAGTGACAGTTCTAAACCTGCATCGCATTTATATTCGCTTAATATATTGCCCCATGTTAGTTTGGTAAGACATAATTATTTGTGTCTTAGCAATTGTGTATTTCCCGCGTACTAAGAACTTTTAAATAAATTTGGCTAGGGCTGAAATATGTATTTTCAGTCTCTTAAAATACCCTTTAGATATATGAAATAGCTGTGCTGGCATTATTAGTAGTGTTTTAAATTGATTCTGCATGTGTTTGTGCAAACGTCTGCTTCAGTGCGGTTTCAGCGTTAAATGCGGATAGTTTAGCAAGTGTGTTGAAAGGTTTGAGTGTTGTCTACGACACTACCGTGGTAATCATCAGAATAATCTATCTTCCTATTCAGTCAAATAATGTTAGTCAGATAAGCTATGTTGACGTTATACAAACACATATTTGTTCATGGGCTCATGTTGTGTTGTTGTCTCATTATGTGGTGATGAAGGCACCCGTACTTGCTAGCAAACTGATTTTGAAGCATTCGGTTTGTTGTCTGGACTTGAACACATACTCGCATTTTCATAGCCGTACGTTATGCAGCAGGGCGGTTTAACTAACAAAACTTGGGCAGTATCTTTGCTCTACACCATCATGTCAATAATAGTACAATTTATGTTTGTGTTGATATATGATGTTGTATTATATGTACATGGGTTGTTGGCCTAAATACTAAAACAACGATCAAATACATCATTAGAAGACGTATTTTTATTCTGGTACAAGAATCTGTTTTCACATGGTAAAACATATAATATATCTATCACCTTAGTGTTGATTGTTTTAACTTTCACGCCCGTTTAACTAATAACGAGTGTAATTTATCCTTCGGCAAAAATGTTGTGAGGAACTTTCGTCCTCGTTGTGAGCACCCATATTGTATGTCAACAAGGTAAGTTATTCCAAACTTTTAAAGAATACAGGCCTTTGTGTAAACATATCGAAATGCAGTTTCCTAGCTTAGGGTTTTCCGAGTCAGCACAATGTCATGTAAAGACATTGCCTGTTGGTGGACAATTTGATGGTAAAACCGTACGACGCAGTCACTCGGGGTGGCTTGAAAACGAGAATGAACTTCTCGCTTGATCAAATATAACATAAAAAGTAAATCCTGGTCAATATCTTTACATGTGCGTACTCGGAAAACCCATAGTTAGCTAACTGCAGTTTGATACTTTTTACACCAAGGCCTGTATTCTTCATTATTTTCGAAAACCTTCATGCTGACAAACAATATGGGTGCTCACAACGAGTTCCTCGCAACATTTTTGCCGAAGGATAAAGTACACTCGTTTAACGGGCGTGACTTAGTAAGTATACACATTGCCAAATGACTATAGTGATAACATTATTATATGGTCGCGTTAATAATGACTTTGTCCGAATATTAATGTATGGAATGATAAAAATGTACAAGTATCTTAGTCTAAATAATGTAAGAACTGTTTTAACCAAAACTAAACACAAGTTTCATTTTTGGAAAATGAAGGAAATAATCGTTGCTTCCTCGATACATTTTGATGAGGACCAAAGTACAATGCACTACAAATTCGTTTACATCTGCCATGTTGTTATTAAACTAGTTCCCGTTCCATGGTGCAGGGCAAGTCAATGTAAGTTCAAGTTCCATGTGTACGCTCGGTGCATTGAATAAATAAGTACGTATTGCTTTATACTTTGTATATCATGACTGAAACCGCTGTATTCTTTTTAAGGTTTACTTATTATTTGCATGGCTGAGAAAAATGTGTATCAAATAATGCTGTAAAAAACTTTTAATGTTGAGTTCCGTAAAACATAATTTATAACCAAATTGCAATTAAGCGAGTGATGCGTCATGACATGTGTCCTTTTTCTTAATTAGTAAATCTATCAAACCGTTTGACAAGAAAATTGAACAATTAAAACCTTAAACATGTGAAGGCGTTACATAACTGATTGGTTCTGATGATTAATTCAAATTTCAGTTAAGATCCTTAGAAACATCAGAAATCATTCCACCAATGTATCATACTGTCCTAATCATTAAAGAAGTAATCTCCGTGGAAGATTTTGTCGGATCGCCGGACCAATCAATTAACGAAGCAAAAATCATGTCGCTTTTATGATAACGTTTTATCTCATTTTATAATACTTCATTTCTTAAAAGAAAAAATTCCATTATCTTAAGAACTGACTGGAACATTGTTTTTCCAATCGACAATGGTCAATATCCCTTCTCTTTTCGAATATTATTTCCTGGTTCTTTATTGTACCCGGTGTAAAGCACCGATGACGCCTCGTCATTTCGCCTGTGGTTTTCTAGACACAATACTTGGCTCGGCAGTTTTGATGGGGACACTGTAAAGCGTCTCTCAGAAATTAGGAAGACGGAGCCGGGATCTGATCCTACCACCTTTCGTTTAGTAATCCAGCGTGTTACCACTAGATTGACGAACATCCCTAATTAGAATTTTCATAGATACTGCCACGGCTTGAATGAAGATCGCTGCAATCGTGCTAAACCCCACAAACACCATCTTTCCAATAACAATGCCAATCCTCATTATATACGAAGTTTTAGTACGCTGATTAAGTTTATCCTAGGTTAATGTGCGTATGCTTAGGTGTGTTGACTACCAAATCAACCTTTGCTTTTGTAACGCTGCTTCGATTACAATAAGAGAGACTTGCTCTTGCACCTACCACTGAAGGTATGAAAAAGCCCTAGTAATCATAACTAAAAATACAACCAATTGGTTTCGACAGTATCATAAGAGTTAGCAAGGTAGAACATTATCTCAAATTATGTTTTTCATCTTCTCATCTGACATTGTAATTAAACCATACAATCCTGTTTTGGGTCTGTTTGTGGATATTAAACATTTTTAAAAAAACATTTTGTTGCATAATACCGTCGCTGAAATAGGTCTCTCAAAGGGCTTAGCCTTTCTAGCGGTTGGTGAACGCAGTGTTTGGGATGGTCCACCTCTCCGTCATGAGCCACACAGTTGTAAAGGTGGTAAAACTTATAAACACTGTCGGCTATTTAATGATCAATAGTTGTATTTATTATAAAACATTGACGAAGATGTTGACCATGATAGGAGCTATTAGCGGAGAGGCTGCTCGTTCCAAACACTGGGTTCACGAAACGCAGTAAAGGCTAACGCCCTTTCAGAGTACTGTTAGACCCATTCCAGCAACGGTATTACACAACTTTCGATTAATTTCATCTAAAATTCAAAACTTCACAGAACAATAATTATGCAGATCCTTGTTAATATCTATTTACTCTTTTGAATTATTCCTTTTTATGTGCGCTTTGTACGTCTGACAATGTCGCACAAAACTGACACCAACGTTCTTATGTTTGTCAGATATTTCGTATTAATGTTGTCAAAGTGTGTGCTGTGGTGTTTACCACGAAGCTTTGGTTTCGATCTTGGGGCCTATCAATATGAGCCATATGTTGTATATTTGGCAATCTACTTAGGAAATGGTTTGGGTATCTGTTTTATCTTATGTAAGAACGTCAACAAATAATCCTAAAATGACTTGTTATACTCGTCTAATGCATGTTGACCTTAATGAAAGTCAATACTAATCAAGTTTGATATAAGCCAATCGAAGGTTGTGTACACTTGTATTAGATCGATGTCATTCATGTTACTATGTACAATATGGGAGTTGGAAAAAACACAGATCTCACCTACCCCAGAATACAATCTACCCGAAGGATGTCGGTCAATAACACAAGTAAAACACAATTATACAAATAAACAGATCAGATTTGTAGAAATTTATACTACCAAGTAGTTTGATACATTTGTAGCCCATTAAAGTTAATTGCATACATTCAGCAAAATAAAGTCCAAATCAATTCTTTAAACTAAGGAATAATGTTAAAGAAGAATTATGATTTTCACAGAAAAGTTACATCAGAAGTATGTATAAACCCGCTTCTCGGGTAATAAATTTCAATGAAATCAACAGAGTGATGATTCATCATACTCACAGGGCAATTACAGGATCCAGAAAAAAACTTTATTATGTGAGCAAATAAAAGCTAATGTACACATAATTACCGGCCGCCAACTAATAATTCATTTCGTCGTTGTCTATATCACGAAATACATTTGCCCGCTTGTCATGAATTCAAAAGTATTTAGATTTCTTAAGAGAAGTTTAGCTTTTACAAAGAGAGACAATGCTCTTTAATTTAATCATGCCAGTCGCTTTTTCTGTAGAAAAAACCCTTTAAGCGTGTGTGTTTATCTTAATGGGTTCGTTATTCTATTCTTGTCAGTATGACATTGTGTAAAATCAGGGGCATGCCAATGTACTTTTTATTGTCTTTCTTAATGCTTTCTTTGACGAAGGAGCGGAAGCAGTGTCGATTTGTAATGATATAGGTAGTTGTAAATTGTCAATGTATAAAATTAAAACGAACTTATGCTACACTTTACGAACTTCACACGTAAAACGTCATTCTTCAAAGTACTTATGTTATAGTAAAACAAGCGAGTTTTAGTATTTGTGTTGACAACCATTGTATGCTAGTGAGAACCTTTAAATTCCTTGCGTAAGCTAAAGATATTTATGGAATATGCATATGTATGATAACAACGTTGAAACGATACGTTTAAATGGCAAACTGTCAAAAGCGATCGGAAGTCGGGGGGGGGGGGGGGGGGGGTACCAATTATTTGTTTCGCTTTGGAGGTTTTAACGCCGTTTTCAACAATATACTAGTTACATACGACTACCGGTTCACCTAACAAATTTTCCTAGATTGTATTAACCATTACTAACTTGCCCTACCATAAGTAGCGGCAACTTTTGAACATACGAAGTAACAGTAGAGTGGTATGACTATCTTACTTATATATAGATGTATAGTGCAACCTCTCAGAGTGGCACACCCTTTTGGAAAAATTGCACTGTATATGTGTTGTACATTTTACATAGATCTTATTTTGTCAGTCTATATAAAAGATCAAAGTTGAAGTGTTTTATTTCCCTTAACTGAAGTTCTGTTCCATGAGTTAAATCTATTAATTTTCTTGAAGCAGATAATCCTATCAATGCTGAACAGTATATAAATTTCCCAATCATGATCATGACATAATTAATCGCTGATGTGTCTTGCGAAATCAACGACTCAATCATGTTACAAAAATGTTACTAGGCTCGGCTATATCAAGTTCCATAGTGCTTTTTTTCAATCACTTCATTCCAACTCGGAAACTCATTTCCATGAGACAAGTCTTAAACGGTTTGAGTTCTACGTGACGTGTTCAATTTAAATCTTTAAAACAATGTTGAATATTTTTCTGAGAGCAATATACCTATTTTTCTTGTCACTATGAATGTCCTGATATGAACTGTTTTAGTTCTATTCCAATCAATTCGGTATTTGTAGATCTGAATATAAATAGTACACGTATATTGAGGTGCGTTAGAGCATTGAAAATAAGTTGATATTTATATAATATTTTGATTTCAATGCAACTACCTTCATTCGGGAAAAGCTATTGCCGAAACTGTAAGAACAATACGTAACCTCTTTGTGTAAGTAGGTGACCTGCAGGAGGAGCATCGTTCTGTTTATGCCGGACACATGATATACCGCGGATATATGGGTAACGCGGAAATAGAGGCGAGAGTATACGCCCAAAATAAGCACATTTATGGGGACGTAAGGGACCTGGCTAACCAACCGAGGTATACCTCATTTTGTTCATAATCCAAATAACATGTAGACTGTCGTAGATCTACTTCCATTTTATTGAGGATATACCTCGGTTTACTAGGTACACCAGTCTGTGTGTGATTGTTATGGTTCTTGCCAACGTGTGGCTACAGCTGTCTGTGTGGTTAAGTGGAAATTTTCGCATGTGGATATGTCTCGACATCCTGGTACTTTTGAAAGCAAGTGCAAAACATAGTTTTCACATTTTCATCATGCCATGATGTTTGTAAGACAACGGCGTGTACTTTCGATGAAGTACATTCGTTTGGAAATGCCAAAGTGTGTTGCTTTGGAAATTACTAACTTTGTTTACTATCTTTGATCGATGCTCGGGTGCAGCAGGTTATACCCTTCTTTGGACATTTGACAAAACATTTCGACTTTCCTCCGTATATGGAGAAGTTGCTTGTCCCTTGTGGAAGGGTACGTAAGTTAGTACTGGTTAAAATACCGTTCAGGAAAGCAGTCCAGGTGAATCGACCGCCGTATATAAAGCATTTTGCCGTTAAGCCGTATGTCATTATGGTTTATTTCCAATTCTTACAAATCTACGCATTTTGATTGGTCAATGGAGGGAGTTTACACTTCGATAAACTCCTTTTCAATCGGAGACCTTTTGTTTCTGTGCATCGTCGACGGACTACTTTTACCAGTTAAAGAGTTCTAGCAGTTCATGTCCGACATTTGTAAGAATTGATAATACAACTGAATTTAATTGGAAATAAAAGGATTAAACTTTCATTTCTGGTCGTTTATCGAAGTGTAAACTCCCTCAGACTTCATAACACACATTTCACATTAAGCCCTTCGGGCTTTTTTCAATGTGTTATGAGGTCTGAGGGAGTTTACACATCGATAAACGACCAGAAATGAAAGTTTAATCCTATAATAATTCATACAATTAGGAGTTCAATTCGACATAGGTGAACATATAACAGTTGTGCGTATTACTATTTATGTACCTTTCCCTTGTATTTATCTTGTTTTGTTTGTTTATGTGTGTTTGAACTTTGTAAACTATGTATTTGTCTTTTTCCAATGGACTTCATGAGTCAACATTATGATATGAAATAATTTTATAGCTTGACAGACAGTTTATGTCGTTCAGTAAGTCTTCTTGGAATAAATAAATTAGTCTCAGTCAGACACAGGTTCCATATAATTATATTGCCTTCTCTGGCATAAACCTAATATACTACAATACACAGATGATCCTTCATTCATTCAATTTGTTCACCGTTCGGCCGATTACAGACATTAGTGGTGGTAATTGAATTACAAGCGAACGTTAAAAGAACTGTCCGATTCAATAACTTTGACAATACTTTATAGTCGTGTTGATTGCCGAGACCATCATTAACGTATGCTACACCTGATAAGATGTTCACATCACAAACTGCCACAATGACATTTTGTTTAATCACTAATAAATTATTATTGCATTCGGCAAAGTTTATGAAGCATTCATCTGCCATGGTGTTGAATGTTTGCGTAAAATAACATATTTGATAGTCAGTAAGTATCTATTCTGCTTCTACGGTAGTTTTTTTCCTTTCATACCGGTCATTTAAGATTCAAGCTTAACTATTCTTTATTCGTAACGCAAACCCATACAAGCTTCTGGTCATATGAACAAAGCATTTTATATAAAAGAAATATCACAGTATTTATGAGTTACACAATATCATATACAAGTGTATATAATATATATTTATATAATCGAAAAGAGTGGTGACGACAAAAAAAGAGGGATTCCGATCTAATTTCATGTTTTCATATATTGATATAGATTATAGATTAACTATATATGATTAAACATAAATTTGAGGTATCAAGTGTACAAGGCTGTGGCACTTATATCAGCTGATAATTTTGAAGATATTTGTTTCTAGCACAGTCTAAAAATTAAACGTTGTGGTTACGTTTTCATAAACTTCGTGAACCTACTCTGATACAAATTTTCACTGGGTTAATTACTTAAAGTAATATTCAACTTAATAAACGGTAAGACGGGGGTGACTGTCGTCTTTTAAGTTTATATTTGTTATGGCGTTTATTGTATGCCAATGTGCTCGGCAACTTATTTGTCGGCTACATCTCTAGCATGGTTCAATATAACAAACAAGGCGATGATTCAAGAAACAAGATTCCGAATTTCTCAGGGACATTTTTCAGTGTCGCCATCCCAAGTACCGAGCTAAGTACTGTGTTATGAAAGCACAGGAAACAGATGAGGCATGTATACGTACTTTACACTTGGCACAATAAAGAACCAGAGAAACCTATTCTAAATATGAGTAGGGGTATGAATGCCCAGTTCTCTCCTATGTCTTTTCTCCCTATTTCTCTCTTTCTGGCTGGTCCTGAAATGACCATAGCTGTCGAATGGATCGTTAAAACAACATATCAAATAAGATCTGCCATTTTGATGCGCAGTTTAAAGTTCTGAATGAGCCATCTATGTACGGTTGTGAATTTGGTTTGTTTATATCATGGTCGAATAATGGTGGTTGTGGATAATTCATATTATTTACCATTCATGCTGACATTTTCCTTGTAAACGTACAGAAGATATTGCCAAACATGTGCTGTTGAAGAAAACCTACTCTTTGTCAATTTAACGTACCACTTTCAACTTTTATTCCTTTTTCCACCTATTTAACTATTTGTTCATGTAATATCCATATTCTGCAGGACTGGGCCACTTCATTAGCACAACACGCACATATGATGTTAAATACGAAATCGTACATTCACCTTAAGTCAAATGAACTAATGGACTCTTTACAGCAGCGAAACTTTAATTATTCAAGGATTTGTTTTTACATGAAATAGAGACACAACATTGAGCCTCTGATGACCTTTTGAGTGCTTTAATTTGAAGAACACTTGGAAACATTGTCATAAAATACCCACTTAGGATTCTCTGCTGAAATCTTTCATTATCAAATATCCCCATAAAGCTGCTAATGTGTGAACCTTGAAATCAACTGTTGATTGTTTGGCATGCAATTTTATATCGCACACTGCTGTTCTTTCTATTCATTCAAAGCCAGCTGCTATTGGTTTCATGTCTTGTTTCAGAGAGTTTAAGGCCTTTTTCCAGTATAGTAACCAGTTTGCTAGACTCTTTTCTAATCAGTATTAACTAACCTATCACGAAGAGGTCGAAAGCTTTCCATACTATTGAGGAAAATCGGCATGTCAACATTTTCATAGAGGGATATGACCTGCCGTGACCAGGATGCGAGCCCGAATCACCTGGTCACGAGTCCTGCGCACTAACCACTGAACCACGATCGCAGCCCTTATTTTGACTAAGGAGTTTGATCTGGTTATCTCAAAACTTGTTCACCTTCGTGGTGGAGGAAGAACTCAGATGTTTACTTAGGTGGAATCACAAAACTTCCATAAATCAGATAGACAGCTTCTTCCTAGGTCCACAGGTAAGTTTTGAACCCACTGCGTTGAGGGGCTTGTATTCCTTAGTGAAATACTATAAACACTCGACCACGAATAACCCTGACTTTGATATTTAAATATAAATGCAGAGTATGCTAGGGTGGTCCAATTCCTGCAATGCAGGTATCATCAGATCTGTCCTGCGATTTGTCAGCGTGTAGATCACCTGTAGCCCATTATAGTTATGTATTATTGATAATAATTTACATTGACATCATGTTCTTAGGCCATGATATGTGCACTGTATATTCAATCCGTAATTCATTTACTGAATTTACATACTAGCACCTAGTATGATAGATTTTACGTATTCTAAGTGTATCCTTACACAATGATATTAACCTCGTCAGACGTATGCTTATTACAATGATTCTCTTTAGTACCAAGATACCATATGAAGTAAATGCTTCCGCGTCTATGACCATTGTGGTACTGTCATGTGAATTGCAGACTTATCTTAGACTTCTTCCAATATTTTTGTGAATTTGTAATCACATTACGGTCGGTCTACCAGACGTTGACCAGTGGATAAAACCTGTTGATCGATAGAAATAATCAAATTTGTACGTGCTGTATTTTTTTATACCTTAAGGTATTTGGATCCTATTTTGGAAGCTTCCCATAGCCGTAACTCACCCGGCGCAAATGAAATTTGATGCGGACCAAAGTAAAACTACGTTTTTCTACATCCGACATGCAGTTGCGGAACTAGACCCCGTTTCATGTTGTAGTGCAAGTGTATATAAGTTCAGTTTCCATGAGTATTCAATGCTACACAAAAATGTTTTATTATAAAAATAGTGTAGCCCGATTGTCATTGTTTATTTGATTGATACCTCGGATACTATGATTAATTTTACAATGTTTAAAAATTGTAAGAGTTGTTGCCCTAATTATAATCTATATATTTGTTTAGATATTGCATTTTGACCTATATTTTCTTTATCAAATTGATATCGTAAAGTTGCATCTTTTTTACAATGTGAATTCATTAAAATTGATGTTTTTGTCTGAAATCTTTAAAACATGGGTTACTCCCATAGACTTCAATGCAAAGTTAAAGGAAAAATAACTCAAAGGAATGGTATAATTGTTTTTGAAAAATCTCCTGGCAAATCATTTTCTATAATGGAAACATGTAGAAAATATAAACATTTACATCTGTCCGTCCTATTTTGAGATTAAACAATTTGGGTGTTAGGATGGATGACTGCTTTCAGACACCTAATGTGAGTGTATACAAGTTATGTATCGGTTCTAAACGGTGCTTATCGTAGCAATTTCTTATCTGAAGAGGATACGATACGACACTTAAAGTGTCTGTAAGCACTATCTTCGCGTTTTTGTATATTTTATATCATTTCCATATCCGATGTTTATAGGTGTAATCAGTTTTCTCATTACAGCACTAATTAGCAAATAGTTATCATGACACATATTGAACGACAACTTGGTAATTCCACAATAATGCTATACACACCATAATACATCTGCGAGGGTAAAGCAGATATTTCCAATCTTAGATTTCGATACAATACCAGATATGCATCTTACCTTTTTAAAGAAAATATTAGGTAAATAATGCAACGCAAAGCTCAAAATCAACTAAGTTACTTTTTTATAATTCACACATTCTATTACGACTGATTCGATTGCTCAGTTTTATTCACAATTATCTGAGGAGTTTCCAAATTTAGTTGTTAATAGGGTAAAACATTCATCGAAACATAATAATGTCGTCACGAATATATTTGGTTACATTCTCTTTTCCGTGTCTTAACGTCAAGTAATGCGGCGTATTTTCCAGCACAAAGAGAGAAGAACCGGATAACTGAATCGAACCACCGACATTCGTAAGCTAACTAGACAGTTTCCTCACAAGTAAAAGTTTGCCTGGTCCTGATGGTCATTCGAACTCAAGGCGATGTGAGGTTTGCGATTAATGATCATAGACCGTAATAACTGGACCACCGAGGCCCCTTTGCGTCATGAGTTATATACCAAACATTCTTATTTAAAATTTATTCTTCCACGTATATACCTCGCAGTGACACTAACCGTTTAAATAATCTCTCTTATATTTAATTTACTTGTATCATTAAATCATTGTTTGATGTGCACTGATCAATGGATATACGAAAACAGTTTTATCAAGCTTAATTTGATTTTATCTTTGACAACTTCTTAAACAGCCACTCACAGTTTCTTTCAGACATCCTTGACTGCAATTAAAATTAGGCAATATCGAGTAACATAGTTAAATGTACTCGAGTAGTCAAGTCAGATACAAGTTCATATCCGCTGAAGCTAAATAAATATAATGCAACATGAAGGGATTACAAGCAAACACAACACTTAAAAAACTAAAGGAAGGCCACCATTAGGACGATGTGCGTTGATAAAGGGAACCATCAAACCAAAAGCCTGAAATGTTTTAACAGCACACCTTAATGAATCATTGCTATACACAAGACAAAAGAGGGACAAAATATACACATTGTAAGATTCAGTCTAATCTGGTAGCCAAGGCCCCCAAACTAATTATCCAAGTAGGGTCTGTAAGCATGCACACTTTTACCTTATTCATAGGTCTAATTGTTCTACCATATCAACGAATGTTTCTTGGAGTGTGCAGTAACAGTTTTACATATAACAATTAACTCGTTCATTCATTTATCTAGATTAGGAACACTAACTCGATGATGTTTCGTTCGGAAGTTGTCAGCTTTCAGACCAATTAATTTGGCTTTTAATATTCTTTAGAATAACTTGTTTTGTGATGATTTAAGTAAAACTTACTTCACACGTTTAACTTCCACATTTTTATACCTACATTGTAATTTGAAATCCATTTCAGTTGAATGTTAAATCTCTAATTTCATTTAAATCTCATATTTGTCATACATACGACAATGACAAAACGATCCTTGGCGACACATATTAAAGTTAAGTATGATCACAATTGGTGAAATTCCTTTTCTGAAAAAAAAAACAGACAATAACAAATGCATTTTAAGATACTTAGCTCTTGTGGAAACGTATGGGATATTTATTGATAGACAAAATGCCATTTTAGAAATAACAGCTAGACCCTTTGGTATTTAGACAATGTTACTAGCATAGCTCCCCTAGGCACTGGTAAATGACAAGAAATATTTTACGGACAGAACATCGACTAGGTGAAGCATTAATATAGACACATATAAATTACAGAATTATCCAGGTGGATAAATACTTAAAGATCAAATAAATCACACAGACTCAACAATCTGATTGATTACATAAAGTAATACCCCCTTTGGAATGACAGCTGATACTGTGCAATAAATAAAACTATAAGGCAGTTTTAAAAACTAAATTATTGGGGGGATTCCATTGTACGTGACATCTGAATTGCTATGAACTAGAACGAAAACGTCGATTGTTTAAAGATTTAAGAAGACAATTCTAAGATCATATAAAAGCAAATTATGGAACACTGGCTTGTTCTCGGCAATTATGACACTTTGGTACATGCTGGTGAGAATGAATTGAAGATTGACGTTCGTGTCCAGACTCGTTCATTGGTATATCAGAAAAGATACACTTTTCATTAGTCTTAACCACCAGAAAGAGGCATATACTATCTAAAGAGAATATTATTTTGCCTCATGCACAAGTTGCAACTTCTTCGCAAGAAACAGAATAAGGACAATCATCGAACGAATTCGGCAATTTCTTGGACATTGTCAATAACATCTGCTTGTTCGTTACATTTTGGCTCAAGCACCAATCGCAACATCTTGGTCCGTGTGACATAAACAAACTACTCGTATATTCCCGTCTTTTTTACTTTGTTTCCATTGTTTTGAAATACTGTTATTTATAAAACGTGACGTTCGAAAATTCTAATGAAAATGCAACCTAGGTCACGACTTAGTAATTATTTACCAGATGCAATGTTGCGGCATACGGACATTATCCTGTCTATCTGTTACAAAATAAGTTATTTATAATTTACGGTATATTCTCAACAGTGCACCAGTGTGTTAATGAACGAATTGTTGACTGATTATGCTTTTACATGCAGTCAGTGTTCTGATTAGTTCATACAAAGTAAAGGTCAAAGTTATCAATGCTGCAATCACTAAGATTGTGTGAAGGCACTGAATTGACAATTGAGAAGCAATATGTAATTAATAATTGAGTAGTTTTGTAATGTTCGCTTTGCTATTTTGAAAGAGTTTAGGAAATAAGAAAACCGCACGCACGGAATTAAATCATTGGCCACAGACGAATTTGTTATCCTATTCATGTGTTGTTTGAGAAATAAAATTCCTCCGCGTAATGATCAAAGTCTTTGCGAATATTTCAATTTTTCGTTGAAATGGAAACTGGCTCGGTCGTTTCGCATTTCAAACATTTTCTTTTAAATATCTAAAATGACATCAGCGAACATTAAACTGCTAATATGTCCATTTTTGAAATTGAGAACAAATCGTTCCAATTTGATAATACTTTTTTTGAAATCAGTTTCCATATAACTTCTGTACAACTACATAAATATATCAGTCGGTATGCTGAATCTAATTATTATTGAGGGCTTGATAAAGGTGTTTGCTGTTTAGTAAAATTTCCGCATGTTTCACTAGTTTCAAATGCATTTTTATTGAACTCAGCTTCATACTTATTTTAACATCCCCGCCTGCATATCTCAATACGTAGGTTTTAGGTCAACGAACACCGGGCTCTAAGCGCGGTACCCATGTGACGATCAGCTTAAAGACATTAAAAAGAAGGCCATTCGTCCTTTGCCGCTCATCAATCATGTGCTTGGTTGGTATTCGTACAATTCCTCTTCGTTCTGGTTGTTTTACACAAACATAAAGTCAAAGTTATTAATACTATACACAAGCAGTAAACATAGGGACAAACAATTCTTTTGGTAATCTAAACACAATATTTAATGTATGTAATTGATGATTCATTTATTTTCACAAAACCACAATTCTGTTCCTAAACAAGGTAGTTTACAGAACATTTGGCACGGCTCGTTTAAAAGAACCAAAACAGCAAAAAGTAGCAGAAAAAGAAATCTGTAAAATCTTCTTTAAAAGAATCCGTCCAGGAAATGTACAGTAACTCGATAAGCCGTTACCGAAGGTATAAATCGAGTCAACTGGCCTAACTCTTGAAACAGTGAAGTATAAACGTTTACAATAATGAAAAAATGAGTATCGGAGATAAAAATTTGTTGAATAAGCAAAATTGACTACATCAATAATTGGTCAAACCTCTCCATTACTAGCATCATCAAATTAAAATATAATTGTTTCGATATGAAATCAAAGCACTGAAAGTGCTGAAGTTGGGATTGCTGTTGAAAGTTACAGTCACCTTGAAACAGTGAAGCATCTTTTAAGACAGTAGTTATCACTGGTACTTCAATGACTGACGGAAAGCTTTTAAAGCAGTGTTTCTAGCCTTTTCAATTTTGACTGTACCATCCATACTTCACACATGTAATCACTGTTTACTGACCAACCACCTAATAGTGATTTACTTTTCAATTTAGACATAACCATTCATACTTTATAATTACATGTATAAGGTACTAGTATTCACTATTCACTGAACAGGTTTGAATAAACAGCCTTTCATTAAAATAGTAGCATTCATCTTCATAGGAGTATTATCCATTTTTTACCATCTTGAACAGAAACAGGAAAAGTTTTGGTAAACTCCATTTAGTGAAGGATGATCATGATGTACGTTTTGTGATCAAGTTGAACACTTGTCACTAGAAGGCTAAGGGATGCAGTAATCATTATTATTATACCTCACGTGACTTATTTACTCTATAGTCTTATGTGACGTCAGAGGGTGACAATCCGTAATGTTACCCTCTGACATTACATTCGGCCCGCTTGCCATAACGAAACTGCCCTCACACGCTCACGCGATATTACCGGGTGTCGGGTTTTATCCAGTCTCTGTCGTATCGAATACTATCCTTGTCTAGACACTTTAGGCACTTAGTAGAATATATCTGTAGTTTGACATCCGGTCTTGCAGTAGACATTTTGACAGCAAAAGTAACTATGGCGTCAGAAAGAAGCTTCGTTTCAATTTATATCATAGTTTTCGTTATATTTGTTAAAATGTTTGTTGCATTTAGTGTCTTTCTTAATTATTGTTTTGTTCGGTATAATAAAATAAATATCACATCCCACATAGGATGATAGAACGTAATGTTCACCCTTGACAAAGTAATGTCAACCTCGGCTAACGCCTCGGTCGACATTACTTGTCTCGGGTGAACATTACGTTCTATCACCCTACGTGGGATGTGATATTTATATAGTATAATTGCATGTTTACCATTACAGTTTGTCCAAGTCAGTAGGGCAGACAGCTGAATAGAATGACAATGTACTTAATAAGGGAAAAACAACAAAATCGTTTTGTAAATGATATACCAACTTGCAAAAGAAATGCAGATACTTTCTTTTAAATTTCTAGAATAAATTCAATGCATTTTGAAAAAGTAGAAAAAAATGATATCAATGTATTTCTAGATGTCTGCACTCTGCAAGTAAATATACATAAACTTTATTGGAAAGAAGACTAAAATATAATTGTACAACCTTCTACAAAGTGTGTTTTTTATCATAACAACCAACAGTTTAAATTTAGGCAGATATTTAACAATGGCATGTTATTTGTTATTATCAGTATCTTTTATCTATTTAACAACACATTCAAGTAAAATACATGTACAGGAAAAGTTAGTTAATAATGTAGGAGCATATGGAAAACAAAAGCATTGATGTAAGCATTATATAAGTGTGCCTTAATCTCAAAATTTGTTCAATCAGCAATTGTATAATTACAACATATAAAAAGATGAGTGTATTACAAAAAAAAATAACAGAGTGTAATACTATCATAACTATGTTGGTAAGAACAATAAGAACAGTATAATGACTACAAGTTGATCTAAGGAAAATGTATATATGTACATCACTGTACATACACAACAAGGTAAAATGAAATTATTTCACTTAATCATCATATTGATCATTTTAAATTTTATCATTGAGCCAATATCAACAGATATCAGCTATCAGTGAAATAAAAAACGACCTGAATTCCATTATTAAAGTCAATTAAAGTTTTTTTAGAATGTCAGCAGTAATCATTTACTAAGGAAATGCAAAAAATTAACTAAGTTTTGAAGATCACATACCTGACTCAATACAATATCCGTTCATTTAGAACATTAAGCCTGTGAATTTTCAAAACTCAGTCATGAAAAGAAATGATTGAGGTCATCAGCGTAAAAAGCGTCGTCTTCATGTGACTAAACAAACAAAAGTATTGGTCAACTGGAATTATTTGACATTTTATATACCTTAGCAACTCTTAAGTTTGACCTTTTTGGGGGGACCAGCCTGATATATGGTTTCAAATCTTGCAAATAAATAACAAATATGGTTTTTGAAAAAAATTCTCAACAGCTAAAAATGTGGCCCCTAGTGTGCTCACAATATATAATGCAGAACACCAAGTAAAGAACATAATGTTTTAAGTCACCTTTTGTACTATCCATAATCACATTAGAATTAAACTTTAAAAAATGAAAGTTAATAGTTTAAATTACTAGAATACTCATAGATGATCAAATAGCTGTCAATTACTTAAACAAGACAAATTAAGACAAACATTCTGACAAGGTTTGGTGAAGATACAATCAAAATTTGACATTTACAGTATTAATAAGGTTTTCCTAAGATTTGACATTGTGACCTAGTTTATGACCCTATATGACCCATTTTTAAACTTATCCTTAGTATCATTAAGACGAACAATCAGAGAATGTCTTTTTGGCCAAGATCCAATTAAAATCATGCAATTCAGAGCTTTTACAAGATTTTTACCTAAGATTTGACCTGATGACCCAGTTTCTGACCCCAGCTGACCCATATTCAACCTTGGCCCACATATTACTGAGGCAAACATTTTGACGGTTTGGTGAAGATCCAATCAAAACTGTGACATCTACAGTGATAACAAAGTTTTCCTAAGATTTGACCTGGTGACCTAGTTACTGACCCCAGATGATCCATATTTGACTCGACGGTTATATCATTAAAACAAACAATTTGACAAAGTTTGGTGAAAATCCAATTATAACTGTGAAATCTACAGTGTTAACATGGTTTTTCATAAGATTTGACCTAGCGACCTAGTTTTTGACCCAAGATGATCCATGTTCAAACTCGTAAAAGATATTATAAAGACATACATTCTGACAAGGTTTCATGATCATCCAATCAAAAGAGTGTTCACAAGGTTTCCAGCAATTTGCCCAAGTGACCGGAAATGACCCATTAACAAACTTGACCTACATATCATAAAAATAAACATTCTGATATAGTTTCATGAAGATCCGATCAAAACAGTGATTTCTAAAGTGTTCACAAGGTTTTCCCTTATTTGGCCCTGGTGACCTTATTTTCCAACCAAAATGGCCCAATGGCCAATATCGAACATTTTGACCCAGTTTTGCCAAAATTGAGCTAAAAATGTGGCCCCTAGTGTGTTCACAAGGTAAAGTTTGACGATGCACGACACCGGACATTGACTGATCATAAAAACTCACCCTGTCACTTAAATTTGTGACATGTGAGCTAAATAGTTTGAACAGTATAGTAATAATATTATCAAACATAAACATTTTGAACTTTTCTAAATATATATATATACCTCAATTAACTGTCTAAAGGTTGCAGTGATACTAAGTTACGCATAACTTCTATCAGTATATAAACAGAGTGTTTATGTATTTGTCCAAAAATTTATAGTAACACTATCTCAAATGTTCTGAGGAATTCATTTTGTCATTGAAAATTTGGGAAAGTCTATACAAATCAGTTCAATTCTAAATCCTTGATGACTGAAACATCACTACCACTTCTTGTTGTCTGTAGTGTAAATGGGCCAGGAAACACAGCTACTTTTAAATTCATATAATCAGATGTGACAATTTCACTTTAAACTTGCAGTACATTTGCCATCATGTGGCATCTGACTTCAATGGTTTCCTAGGTATCTAGGAAGAGTTCAATACGCTCTCCAATCTACTACAACAGCGTCATCTTGCACATGCAACGCTCACATGTGCAACACTCTTCTGCAAATAAAGAGAACAAACATCATAGGTCTAACAAACATAAAATATTAATACAAACAGTGTACAGTGTAACTTTTGAAATCCGGACACCCATGGGACTGAGCAAAATGTCCGTATTTTGGAAGTTTCCGGAATTCAGAAGTCTGAAATTATCTGAACAAGTACAGATGTTAAACATCACAGGTTCTTTATGGTGAAAATAGGGACATCATTATTTATGCATTATACAGTATAGTGTTATAGTTACTGAGACATGATGCAAAAATAAAAGATAAACATTTATAAGATTTATTATTCAAAATCTAATAATTTCTGGAAAGTTAGATATTAAACAAAAATACAATTTTACTTACAACTAAAATACAAGAATGACCAGTCAACATATTTAATGAGTGTAAATATTTGGAATATATTACAGTAAAAGTGGTTGGTAAACAATTGAAAGAGGGGACAATGACATTTTGCCTCAGGGTTTATAATCGCAGAACTAATTCAGGATGACACTTTCTGCACTGTCCGGATTTTGGAAGTAAAAATGCACCAAAATTTATAAAAATATTGTCCGAAACTCATGAGCCTGTGCAGTGCTTTCTTTAAGAGTGACTGTAGACATTGTCACACATCCTCATCTCTGATATTCCACTTTTTATGTTCATATTCCTACAATAAAAAGTAACAACCCTGTAGTGAGTGATAAACATTTATCTTAATAGTTGCTAATGGTTTATTCAGCCTAAACTAGGTTACAAGTTGTACTGTACTAGAGTCTAGACACAAGGTTGTTTGAAACACTTAGTTCCAAATGTAAAAAGTAAGTTTTAAATAGATAAACAATGAGGGTTTCAGGACCAAGACTAAAACATGCAGAATATTCATTAAAGAAATGTGCATCACATAATACTTTAATTAAATTTTATGATGCTCATTAAGCCTTATCTTTCTCAACAATTGCAAATAAAGAAAGAAACAATACAATACCAATAAACTGATCATGCTATCAGATTCAGAATCTACCTGAAGCAGGTCGTGTACAGCGACACAGCAGTTTTTTAATTAGTTATTTTGTGACAGGTTGGCCGACTATATCCGAAGTTAAGTAGGTCAACCTTGTGATCAAACGGAGATATGTTCTTTTCGTTACAATGAGAGCAAATAGAACATACAATAAGACATACGACAACAAAATTAAACTCAATATCTACTTATAACCTGTCAGTGAATAATACTTGTAAACATTCGGTCTTCGAAGTAGAAAAAAAACAAAACTCTTCGCGATATGTCAACTACAAATGGCGGTGCAATAGCTATCTGTGAGGTCACGTGACTGGGATTTCCCGCGAAATCAGAAAAAATAGTACGCGAAATAGTGCGCGTTTAACACACGAAATAGCGTACGATATTATTCATACAGCAAGTAAAAACGGCAATTTATACATTTAAATCATCATCTGCTTTATAGATTTATTGTTGGGGCCACAGACATTTCTTCAGACAGATTTTTTTTAAATGTAAAAATTTTCGAAAATAGTTCCGTAATGACAATTTCTTACGATTTCTGATTCATGGTCTAGATATTGTGCATTCGGTTTTGTTCGTGTTTTTTTCGTGTAGTTGTGGTGTGTCTAAACGTACGTCCGTCCGAATGTACGTGTAAGTTAACTCTGTTGGTATTGATAAATCAATCCCAACAAAAATAACAATAATAAAAAATGTGGAGACCACTAAGCTAGCCTTCTATGTTTCTTTTCGTTCACATAAAGTGATTATCTCGAACCATAATATAAGTAATTTTAACTTGTGACACTTAGCCAGACTTAAAAAATGATTCCCTGGCCAAACAGAGGTAATGTAAAATTGTTTCCGGTAATGTGTCAGAATATATTGGGTTTCAGAAATGCTCTACGTGAGTTGTAATATGTTCAACGATATTCTTGTGTTATACATCAACGTCCAGGGCAGGCCATTTACGTTATATATGGCGTAATTGTATACCCCCAACGTCACGTGACAGTTCATCAAACATTTCTTCATTCATCGGAATAAACGTTTGGTGCAAGTACATTGCCATAGAAACCGAACCAACTACGCTAATTAACGATCTCTTTTAATTCAGCAAAATAAAGTATACCACGATGAGTTTAATCCAACGATTAATCTCGGAATACCATCCAAATGTTGCAATAAGCTGTTTTATTCTCAGACTATTAATCAGGTCAGTGTGATATGGTGTATTTACACACATTCTGTGGGGTCCGTTAGATATTCATCTTGTATTCTTAATTATTGGTTTACTGATCTGTATAGCGATAAAAAGGTAAAAGAGCTATATTCTTATACATACACTGGTCAACTTTTATAATCGGTAATCTGTTTTTTTCTAGATGAATTTTAGTCATGGGTTTGAGTTTATTCTATTTAATTGCAAGTAGGTGGTAATAGTTTGGGTCAGACTGTCTATTTGATTGGCTAATGGTGAAGTCGGTCATTCTGAATGGCCAGTCATTTGATTGCCTATTCGTTGCGTAACCTTACATGTTTGAGTGAATGTGTTTGTCTGCTCTTTTGTTGATAGTTGAAAAGTAAAGTGGATATTTATGTAGCGCAAATTCAGAATGTCATGTAGGCTTCACTCATGAGTTATTGCTCTGTGATGTTGACCTAAATAAGTTGTTTTGGGTGTTATTACAAGCACATGTTGTAAGTCAATGTGGTTGTATCATAGCAGATTATTGTGAATTTGATAGTATTTAGGGTATAATGTATTAGATTGTTTATGAAAAGACACAGTTACACAAATAGTTTTACTACCTTCAATTTCCTTAATGAATAGGAAACAACTCCATACAAAAAAACCTAAACCAATGCTTCTGGTAATTCGTCTACCTATAGTGTTTTGCTGTTGTTTTTTCCTTGTTGATATTCTATAGAAACATTGTATATGACACCAAAATATTTTAGGCAATCAAAGATCTGTACAAAACAAAATATAAAATTGCATAATATTTAAGAATAAGTGAAGCTTACGATAGAATAATGTCACATTATAAACTTCACCTGTAAAGTATCAAATAAGGTAAGTGATATGTCTGCTTTAACTGGTTATTAAAGTTAAGCAGTGTATATCCAGAAATGATACCACCAACACACATACATACAAGTCTGAGTATATCTACAAACTTAGCATCGTGGTATAACTTTACTTAGTGAAATGCGATGTAACTGTGATATATAAGTACATGTATATCATCTGTCATTAAAGCTGTGTAATCGACGTCAGTAGCACTTAAGTGGGAAAAATCGATACCCGAAAACACGTTCAGGACCTTTCAGCACCTGGTATAAAAGTGCGTGGGGTTTTAGACATGTTTACGTTTAGATAAACCCGATATTATAATTATACTTGCACATTATTAAATAGGTCAGTCTTCTTAGAAACAGTACCGAACAAATAAGACTGGTATGTGCTAGAATTAAACTACAGGAACGCTTCGAGTAGTACTTTCATTACTTCTAACTCTATAAAATCATTCGTATCGGTACTAGGTATTAGTTTACAGTGGATGTCAGTTGTTGCCTCTTTGATAGAAACGTCAGCGATATTTAAGCAGCTTTATCGCTTGTCGATGTGGCTATAGGGTTTTACGTTTAAAGCCCACGAAATAATTATTGCAGTTAGTACTCATTATACAGTCTTTAAGATGTCAAATACTCTGGATATTTCCCGGTAGATAGGAATTAATCAACAAATCAAAGGCATGTTAGGGTTTCCATCGAAACATTGAAGAGTGGAATTATTTGCTTCTGACTGATTAACCCACTAGTAATCAAGATCAATGCGCGAGATACATGAAGAGTTCACGGAGGCTGAAGTGTTTGGACATCTTGCCGCTTCCGGTAACTGAGCAAATCATTCGTACGATCGATGTACTCGCTAAACAAATATTGTTGGCGGCAATGTTTATTATGAGCACACCCGGTCTATGAGTTCATTGCATCAACCAATGCTGACAAAGAGAATATTAAATTAACTATAAAATGTGGTTTCTGTTTGCCATCAACTTGACGAAACGATGTTTCTTTAACAGATTGTCGCCCCAAGCTTCATACGAATTGTGCTTGTTTGTGAGGTAATATCAATAACAAATAAAGCTCACAGTAACAGGTTCCTGTAGACGCTGTGTACAAACTTAAGATAATGCCTTTATGACGTAACGTCATGTTACGCTTCCAGGAACAAATAACAGTCGACTGATCAATGGTATTGGACACCCGTTAACGAATCGTTACCTTAAATATGGTCATGTGGTTTAGATTCAAAGTCGACATTTTTAATAATGTTCCAAAGAAGACAAAGATAAGACTGACTTGCCATTGTACTTCTATCTAGTATAAACCTTCTTTACATTTCCATTCTGATATCATAATTATGATAAAATAATTTGCGAATATTTAATTTGTTTTGCGTAAAAAAGTGTCATTATATACAACGTTAAAACGCGTTCATGTGGAAATAATTCTAAATCAATCAACTCCGTAAGGAGAAAATTCGATCATTATCTTTTGTTTCTGTTTTCGTATTATCTGATTATTGGAAAGTAGACTTTTATAGTTGTTTCCGATAACAACCTTCAAGAGACTACGTTTTGGACCAGAGTTATGAATCGGTTTCCCAGCAGTGCTCTGAGAATTCTTTCATTTCTTGGTAATCGATTAATAGAACACAACGTATTGCTTATCTCCAATTACTGAGTAATGCCAAGTTGCCGTGAAGTTAAACGGAAGTCCACTGACGTGGCGCGGCCAAGCTGGTGCAAGAGCCACAAGTGTTTCGATGTATTTGATAATCCCGCCGGGAGACCTATGTTAATGAAAATACGGACCAATCTTTCGCTTCCGATTAGTTTGTAATACCCTTATCTGAAACATCTGTTTGTGATTACGAAACATGACGTAATTGAACGATAAGACCAATGACATATTTAAACGTTAAATGAAATACTTGTAATTGTTTGGTTGCGTTCACATTGACCTCTGCATTGTTATAATCGCATCACCACTTAATGGTGTTCATTTAAAATTGAAAGTACGTTATTGGAATTTGATAATTCCTTTGCTATCATCGACTTACAAAAATGCCGTGAGCTCCATAACTGCCATGGTTCCCGTTCCCACTTTCACTCTATTGTGTGCGGTAAGATAGGGTTAGGAAACCAACTAGTTTAGCATAAAATAGTTCTACTTTCGGCTTTCGTTCAGTAGCAATCGTAACAACTCGGGCATTTCCGTAACTGAGAAATACGCCTCGTACATAAGTGTAGGTTTACAAATTTTGGTTATGCGGTTCCGGTAACCATATTTCGAACACAAGGTACTCGTTTTCTAGAGTTATTCTCAGAATTTAAGACCTTCGTACATATCTATCGTTCGCTATATTGATAAAATAGACATCAATTCCCATTTAAAGAGTCTCAAGTTGTTTTCATCATAGGATTCCCAAATGGAAAGTAGCCCGCGAACAATGAAAACAAAATGGCGGCCTCCCTATTACGTATGTCCGAGGCACTTTCGTTAGACAAACGCCGAGGAGTTCCGATTGGTTCAATATGTCAGTAATTTCTCTACAGAAGTATGCATGTAATTACATTAATCTACTATTAATGTATGTCTTATATGTGACTTTTTGACATGATATGTAAATCAGTGTTAAGGTTTATATCCACAACGCGTATCGATCGATACTATCGGCTAGAGCTATATATAGTTGGATAAATTCTAAAAATAGAATGTGGGGTTTTCCCGTCGAAGTACAGAGAACAGAACGGCAGTACACATACATTTGCGAAGAAATAACAGTTATTGTGAAGTTCGCAATTATTATGTTGGTTCACAGTGTGTGAAGGGTATTTTGATGTTAAGACAGAAGGATCGTAATGGAACTGATGAAATCGTGCGATGTCGGTATATTCCGTAGCGAGATCGGCAAATGTCCCCGTATAACGGCTCGTTTCCGAATAGCTATATTTTTTTACAATAAACTTTTACTTTCACTTCAAAACCTGTCATATAGTCCAACATCATGATATTAAGTTTGAATATAATTCACATACCAATTACATATATTTTCTGGAAAAAAAATCTTAAACTACGATTAATCAATCGATAGTGGTCAGTTTATGTCAGTTTTGTTCCGAGTTAGGAACTAAAACATGGAAAATCGAAAAATTCTTCAAAACCAAATTGTCACTAAAAGAATTATATAGTTCGATTTTAATTCGTTTCTAACACTGTAGTGTGCATTTAAAGTGATATGTGGTCATAATCAAGATATATTATTAAAATGGAGCGTTTTGAAGAGCTTTTCGGTATGTATTAAATCAGTAAATACGACAGCAACAATGCTTATTTTGGTACCGATGGATTCGGAAAAATACAGGCTGGATAATGGGCTACATAATAAACTTTAAACATCTGATAACTTAGATAACCATCATGTTAGGTTGATGGAATTTAGCACATGAATATCACAATATGTACATAAATAGATGGCAATATTGAGATGGTGTATGTTAATTCCTAAGCATGAATATCCATAAACTGTACCTTCTCCTAACTGCAATTGTTGTGTTGCCAGCAACACCATGGCAGTGACTTGTCTCATATGAAAAAAATCAAATTCCGACAGTACTTTCAGTACTTTGATATATATATTGCTGGTACCATATGTATGTACTATGGATTCAATGTAAAATGATATCGCTTTGCTAGCGTTCACAGTATAAAGGATACATGATAAGAATACACCTTGGGGTAGAGCCACCAACCGTCTGCGTAAGCCATATGAACAGATTTTTTTTCTGTTCCAGCATCAGATTACTACTCAGACACTATAACCTATAGACCCCTTCCTTCGCCACATATCACACCTTGCTGTTTTATAATCTACTTCACGCATGCGATGATTTGTGCGCAGGAATCTGTTTTAAATTGGTACTTTTGAGGATAATGATATGTTACTTTACTCAATACAAAATAATCCAAAACAATGATTTATGATTTTAATATGTTTTACATATATCTATCTATATAATTATGTGTACATACTAGACAATACACAGAGCCGAATGTCTAAACATCAACTTGTTTTCCATAGCACTGAAAGAAAATGGTTGATTACCTGGTTGACTTTTGATATATTGTACCCAACATTTTACTTTAAATACTCGATTTCTTTGTGCAGATCGACTCTAAAGTATGCTAAAAACATATGAATGAATGTCTTCAATTATGCTCACCCAATATTCGTATTCTATATTGTTGACGTTTGGAATTTTGACTCAGCGTTTAATGTACAAGCTGTAAATATTAATATTAGAAGTATCTATGGGTAAGCCTGTTTATTCTACGTACACATTTTCACAGCGTCAGATCAATGTTATTTGTATACGAAATTAATTACTTTCCGTTGAAAAGTATCTACATGTATTGAGTTTAATACGTGTTGATATTGAGTACTATATCATCGATGGAAAGATACATCCATTATCAGTCAGTATACACATTATCCATTTCATATTTCAATATCTAGTTACGTACAAGTTGGTGTATTATGTATAGATCTATAATGGTAGATTAATTGTGTAGGGTTTGTGAATAAACAATTGACGTGTTAAGTTGAGAGTTATATCACGCTCTATAGTGATCATTTCGAATTTAGCTCCCCGGGATATATCATCCAGAATAAGATATTCCGATATAAAATATTTCCCGATATTTTAGATATTCCGCTATAGAATATTTCAATGTCAACTCTTCAGATATGAAATATTCCAATATAAAATATTCAGACATAAAATAATCCGATAATTTGAATATCCCGCTATAGAATATTCAAATATAGAATAGTCCGATGTAAACTTTTCAGATATGAAATATTCCAATATAAGATATTCCGACATTTTAAATATTCCGATATTTTGAATATTCCGATACATTAAATATTCCGATATATTAAATATTCCTTCTATAATATATTCAGGTATAAAGATATTCAGGTACAAAATATTCCGATATAACATATTCCGATATTATGTATTGCATTAAAATATATTTTAAGCGTTATATATATATTACATAATGTTGGGCTTCGAGAATAGTAAAAATCTATGTTTTTGGAGAAAAAGTGTGAGTAAGGAGCTTCTTCCTTCAAATGTAGGTCTGTGGAAAAAGTATAAAAGCTTGTGTAGTAAAGATCAACATGATTTTGATACTGGTGCATACAGGCCGGTCAAAGCTTTTGGCTGAATACTGATTTCCGTGACTTATATTAATTTATTTGAGTACATAACATGTTAATACACTTAACTTATATAATAAATGTACTATGGTATTTAACATTCATACTAGAATATCAATCAGATAAGCTTATTTACGAGGTCAGTTATTAACATCATAATATTACAAAATATTGACCGAACATTTTATTCTCGAATATTCACAGGATGCGTTTCAGACATTTTAATAGCTTATCATTAGTCCACATACAGTGCAGCTTTCTTGTGATTTGTCTTTTGTTAAACAGTCCATTCGACAGCTGTGGTCATTTCAGAGCCGACAATGAGAGAGGGGAAATGTCATACAGGAGAACGAGCATTTATATCTATAGTATTGTCGACTATTTTTCCTGATTCCTTATCGTGCACGTTGTAAAGCTACAATACACTCCTCATACATTTCCTGTGATTTTCTAAACACAGTATTTGGCTCGCTAGTTTGGAGGAGGATACTAAAAAAGCGTACCTGAAATATTGAAAAGCGGATCCGACATTCGAACCATTGGCCTTTCTTTTAATTGTCCAGCGTGTCACATCTCGATCACCGATCACCACACTGCAAAACTCATAAATCTAAAATAAAACATGTTTCCATACTGGTCTGACATTCGTGACAAGTTTCAGAATTGTACCACATATATATCTTATACCCGTTTTCATTGAACACAAAACATGAAATCGATTTCTTGTGATATGATTTTATTCGATGAATGGAATTTTGAGTCATGGTGGTCATTGAAAAATCAGCAATGTCATGGTGGTGTCGACACCCAATGTCACTCAATTACCTTTTTATAAAGTTAATATAGCAAGTAATAGATTCCTTGATCGTTAATTTGATGGCCTCATTTACTTAGTGTATGTATAGTGTATTTACAATGCCATAAAAAGGTCGGTAATATTGACTGCGTTTTATTTTCTTTCATCTTAATCGGAACAGGCGCACACTTTAATTAGTTCATACAGGCCAGATCAAAGTTAATATAGGGTTGCCTTTTCATTTTTTTAATCAGTACTTTGCTACCTAGATGGTGACCAAAAGTGCTTTAAGGATTTTGGATCTTAATGCCCTAAATAGTTATCTGAGAGTACCAATTTTCAAAGATTAAAGATAAAGGACGATCCATTTCAATGAAAATTCACGATAAAACGATGCAAATCAGTAATAATCTAAATTTTGATAAACACAAATATAGATCACCGTACAATATCTTCAGAAAATGGATATTTTTCTATTTTTCAACAAGGGCAATAACTCTTACGCAAGTTTAAGATTGTGTCATAAAAACTGATATATCTGAGGTAACTATCAAAGAAAGGAATTGTGATAATTGGACAGTACTAGTTTTGAAAGGTTAATATTTGTGTGAAGCAATGAGCTGATATGTCAGAAGATAAGCATACCTTAAAGTTTGAACTATCTTTTATGTAAGTATGGATTTGAAACCGAAATAAAAAATAGTTCATATATGCTGTACACACGTTTTGTGACAGTTTCCAATTACATGTAATACCATAGAATCAGCCATTCATACGAAAACAACAGCTGTTTTATCAAATATTACCAGTTAATTGTATCTCTGTAATAAAGTTACATTATCGTAGAATGGTGTATGATATATCGTAAACTATATAAGACCCGGTCATACAATACGCGCACAAGATAACCATATGTGTGCCACCATTCTGTTTTGCTGGCCAAATACTCCTTACCAAAATGCGAGCTGCATATAAATATACTTCCGAAATCAGTACTTAAAAAGCAAACACAATCTTTTTTTTAATATCCGTAACACTAATTAATTTAAAATGATATCAACATTGGCGAAATGCATGAAACTATCGCTTGTGTAGCGCTGCCGTTATTGGATAACGCGTTTTCCCCTAGTATTGTCGTAAAACCGCCCCAGGAGTTACATATTAAGTTAGATTGCGATTAAGTTAGAATGAGACTCAATCTTTATTAGGTTGTGCATGATTGCTATTTTTAGGGGCTGCTTAAATGACACGATTTGTACAACTTGTTTATAGAAGTTAATTCATGTGGCATGAAGCCGTTTGTCATGTTTTATTACATGTTAAATAGCTTTTGAAGAGAACATTTGGCAGTTGCGCTTATTGACTGTGAAACTTGATGGTTTGACATTTTTAAGCTAGTGATATTTTACAGGGATTGACGTCACAAGTGCTGTTTGTAATATTTGACTCAGTTATACATACAATTCAATAACTAAATTACCAATTTAAGGACATTTACTTCTGTACAGGTAAGATCTTTTAATGTTATTTTTGTGTGACGCGCTGATAAATACGAACTTCCGTTCCGCGTGTTCTTGTTTGTCTTCGACACAATGTCATGAGGTAATTCGTGAACATGTCCAGACTTTGCGCCGTAAATTTGTACAAGTACTTCTTTTATTAAACATGTTACTAGTATGTTACTCATGTACGTTTAAAACTGACATGTACATAATTGAGTCCCAATGTATCTTCACGTTATTTCTTTTATATTCCATAAATGGGTTAAATACAATGTTTGAAACTGTGTAATACAAGTTGCCAAACTGATTTATTTATATATAATTTTATACATGAAATGTACATATTCACCCCAAAGTTACATATACTCGTAGATGCCTGCACCATGGATTTTTTTACAAATATTTCAACTACAATGCCAAACTCTTAATATTTATTTGGTTCAAAAGCGACAACAGGGAACTAGAAATCATAGAACGTCATTACCATGGGCACCAGACAGGAAATGAAATAATGCAAAGAATGACATGGTTTTGTTTACAGATGCGATTTTATGCTAACCGAATTAAAACGGCGCGTCGACCGGAATTTATCACCGCTGTTTAAATGTTTTTTTGTTGTCACGGTAACGAACGTATCAAAACATTATGATGTGTATCTCCACTGAACTCAGTCTTATCAGCTAAAGGAAGAGACTAATATTACGCGAGAAGTCCACACACTTGCCGATATTTACGGACAAGTGACTGTGTTAACATAAATAGGAATTTGAGTCACCCAACAATTTATGTCATTCCATTATTTTTGTCTAAGCCTGCTATCGATTGCAATGAAAATTGTTAACTCATTCATGTTTTTTATTAAATGCCAAATTTCTGTTTAATCTCAATTCTGCACGACTGACCACAAAGCCAAAACTTATTTGAATTCTTGAAGTCCCAAATCGTTTTATTTTCTATTGTATCATACAACTTCATACTGCACAGTGAAACCAAGGGGTATTGTACCTCATGGCCTGCAGCGGTATGAGGTTACCATGGAGTAAGGGTGATATTCCTGTCGTGAATACATAATGTGATAATTATTTGTCCTTGTCCGAACCAATGATTTACAGATTTGCTCTACACGCCACAGAACCTAACGTTATGGAGAATCTAAATGACTCGAATTGTTGGAGAAAATGGCCATGTGAAGAAACGAGGACACTAATCATTTCCTTACCATAGCGTATTCTATAATTATACAAGACACATGACTTAAACAGCGTTGTTGATCGGACGATGGATGATTTTCCCGACTAACGTTTGTGATTGTTGTATGTCGGATTCGCACCGGTATTTTGAATAAGTGTATCTGTGTTGTTTTTTTGCCCCGAAAGGAGAGCGTGTGACGCTATATGTCTAGATCAACTGCTCATTTCTTTTAAGGATAGTTATTGAATCGAGAACTAAGACGAACGTAAGACGGACAAGTGGGCTCCAAAGGCTGGATTTTGGAGAACATGGGTGTGCAATCTGGGTGTGCAATCTGGGTGTGCAATCAATCTTGTCAAATAGTAGTAGGAGGTAATGATACGGACATAGACGCCATTACATATAAATCTAAGGCTTTGTGAAAATAAGTCAGTCGCATTCTTCACTTATTGGCGCGTATTTAGTAGTGCAATGGCAATACGAGTAGACGGGAAATCTGTTACATGTAAGGGATATACAGGTCTTGGCCGGTGTCACATTTTCCCGTTTTCTGAAGGATCCAATTAATATTTTCTGCGAAAATTTATAAATTGTAACATCGCATTGTATCTCTGTGTCTAGCAGTTTGATATCATGCTATGGACGTATATGGGGCGATATTCAGCCAGTAATTATATTATATCGTCCGTTCTAATTGAAACGAGACCCGATTAATTAATACGCCACAACCGTTGTTGACACCAACGCGAGCGTACTCTTACCAGAGCGTGAAGTCAACAGACTGAATTATTATCTATATACAGGCAGAATCGGAAAACCAGACATATCTCTCATGGCTTTCTCGATTTCCTTGGAATTAACTCCCATATAAGGTAAGGTTAGACCCACTATATTTTATCGAGTATTGTAAGAAAAGTAATTATTATAAACATTCAGTTTTCAAACGAGAGATAGTATTGATTCATAAGGGGAGAGAGTTTAAAACATTTATGAAAGTGCACAACCTTTCGCTGCTTCTTCCGTTGTGTGGTATTGTCCAAACTAGTTTTTTATGACTGAAGATGTCGTGATTTTCGATGCCGCGTTTGTCAGTTTGTATTTACTTTGGCATTCAAATACGTGCACGATGGGGACCTACGTGGAAAGAATCGACTTGTCGAGGTAAGAAGTTTACATTTTTTTGCAAATACCATTTAGTTTTTTTTGTATTAACAGATTTGACATATCGGAAAATATTTCATTTAATATCTATTTATAGTTTATGCGTTTTTATTCTACATTTACGTAAATTGGATTTCGTACTAACACTTGAGTGATAGACTATAGAAGTTTAGATTATTGTTATGAAATTAAATTAAATTCAATTTTGCCTATGATTAATTGACAATTATCATAATATTATTATAGAAACTTATAATAACAAATCAATAAGAATTTAGTGTTTCAAATATTTGTTCCTGCTATTTCCCTTCACTGTTTTAATATATAACTTTTTAGCTTTAAATTACTACAAAAGAAAATTAATCTAGAGAATTCAGTTTGACATAAAACACATTGTATAATCACCATATATTAAGATTTATTATACAATTAGCACTTAATAATATTCCTCAAATAGATAATTTCTGATAAAAGATCAGTTTCATAGAAGGTAAAGCAAATGAATGACTACATTTAGATCCTTCGTGGTCTATAATAGCAGAACAATGCCACACATAGTTTAACAGTAGTTTGTTTACATGCAAGCAATTATGACTTTCGCTAATTTCTTTTCTTCATTATCACAAACAAACGCATATAAATTAAACATGCGTTGCACCCTTTAGCATAAAATATGGATTATTTCAAATGCCCTTATGCGTTTCGAAATTATGAATACTTCTGATTAAGATTATGTTTTTATTTGTTTTATCGATACGGAATATTCGTGGTTCATAATATAGTGTATAGTATCATTTATAATCAAATTATTAATATATTTTCCAAATGGAATAATTTTATTGTATTAGATGACATCGTCAGTTTAGTTAAATTTTAATTAATTATTGTTATTATAACTACACATATGATTTAAATAAAGATTTCGATTTGTTTAAAGCTATTTGTTCTACTATCAAAATTCACAATGATACTAAACACGTGTTATAAGTATTAGGCTTTGATTGAACACGTGATAAAATACATCACTTGAAGTATGATTGAATGGTGTTATTATTCAAGTGTTCATATAATATTTATATGCTGCGCATGCGCGCGAGACTTTTTAATTTTTAATCAATGTTTAAATCTAATGTGATAAATAACACAGCAGATCCTGCATAATGTTAAATATCATTAATAATTATTATATCCATCTTTTACCACTGCTTATAATCAAATTATATTTCTGAGATGTAGCTACCCGAATCTAAGGGCTATAGGCGATGTTATTAAGGATTTTATGTTCCTATTTGGTCTTGTTTCACATAGAGCTTAAGTTTAAAAACGCAACATTTTGCATGTTCAAAAATAAAGATGCGAGTGGGGTCATTTTGTTATTCGGTACGAACACAAATTTAAGACCATTTTTCAACAGTCGGGCGGTTTTAATTTCCCTGCATACCGTAGAACTACCACTAATCTTCCGCCTACGAACATAGTTCCAATTTTTCAATTCAATGGTTTAAAAACAAATTCAAATATTACGTGCATATAAGTCAAAATCAGAGGGCTATGCAATATCGTAAACGAGCAATACAAATCAGTCGAAAAAAAATCCTAAACGATCATATCCCTCGGATTACTGCAATATTTACTATCAGTACACACATTTCAAGGAAGGTTTACGTCATAATTCACGTGCTGTATATCTATATGTATATTTAGTCTGGTTCCTAGCTCTAATTGTAAATGTATAGAAGTCATCATGGAATTCATGGACAATGCGATGACAACTGTGAGTCAACCAGATATTTAACAAGAAAAACTATAACAAAACGTTATAGGTAGACGAATTTCAAGAAACATATTGGTTTATGTTTTGTTTTTTTGTATGAAGTTGCTTTTTTCATAAAGGATATTGTCTGTATATTTAATTCAATCCGAGGGTATAAAATATTTACATGATATGAGTAATACACATTGTAATGACAATCATGAGTATTTGACAAATGAATAAATTCATGTATATAGTTCACAAGCACATGGTTATATCATGCCCTATGTCAATCAAATAGAATCAACCCTAAATGTTAACGAATTCACCATAAATCTGAGCACCATCATGCCTGAGCCACACAACAACTTATCTAGACAATGCCTTCATGATTTACTTACCTGTCAACTATTAATAGATTCAGTCATCACCATTAGCCAAACAAATGGCCAGGATTAGCCAAACTAATAATAGACACTACAGTAAGTACTCGCAAACAGCTATAATAAACAAATACTCGTAAGTATAATTCGTCTAGAAAAAGTAGTTCATCGGGAAATTTTAATCGAATAATTTAATGCTTATAACGAGTAACTATTTCTTCGAGCACGTCTTCATGTATGAGATGTTACATTCTGTTGAGAATACAAAGGGGGAAGGTAACGCAAATTGCTAAACTACTTTTGGTGATCAGGTGGGGAAACATAAATCAAAGAACTGAATGCACATGGAACGGGAACAACTTAAACAATTGCAGGGCGGGTGTAGAAAAGCATAGTACTTTGGTCCGCATCAAAATGCATACCCGAACTATCGTTCAGTTTCCAAAACTCACCCTACAAAGAAATTCAACTTTTGACTGCTTTGTAGTTCCGAACAATAGCAGAACCTTCAGAGCTTTGATTATGAATATGTGGTTTACATATATTGGAGCAGCCAATATGTAGTACTTGGTGTTTGTATGCTGACTGTAAATACACCCTCTTGAACAACAGCCTCCTTCAACAACAGCACGTTTTTTCGTACTGCACTACTTAACTATTAATTTAACCTCTCTAGGGCAACAACCTCACAACAACAGCATAATTTTGCTACTCCTAAAGTGTGTTGCTTTGAAGAGATTGTACTGTATGTGTATACATATACTTAGTCTGTACTGATGAGGCATCTGACTGTATGGTTTTAATGAATATTTATAATAACTATCTATGTTTGTATGATAAGTTCAAAGAACTGAAAGGTAAGGAAGTGTTCCTTGTAAAAACTAGTATACTTGATGTATATAAGTGTTCCTTTTACTTAGAAAACCGTCTTCAAAATACCATTAATGTCCTTGCATTAGCGTATTCATGGCTACTAGCTGACACCTTGATGAAGTTGTTCATTTGTTTGTGTCAATACTTTGTGGCGTTCCGACACGTTTTTGTGTGTTTTATTTCGTGTACCAGATGTGTGTAAAAAGTCATTACTTGTTCTTTTCGTTTTTTATGACAAGTGTTACACGAAACAGAACATGTGCAAAAGAAATTAACCCATTTGTACGTGTACAGTAGGAACGTCAAAAACTTAAATGCCAATCTGTTTTGAGAAGATAATGTGTATATCTGATGCTCAACAATGTTTATTCCGATTTTACAAGAAACCAAACGTTGAATTCCAGACTAGGAATTCACGAAACATGTCCACACAAACAACACTTAAGAGCAAAGTAAAACACTTGATGCAAAAAAACAAAAACAGAGTATACTTTGTTGACCATGATATTGCTACTGTAAAGGTTCGATTTGTTCTGATTAACGTCATATACAGGTCACAGCTAGCAAGAAATAATGTACGAGCCGTATACTCAAAATTTCGATTAGATGAATTAAAATAAATATGTAATTCCTAAATGGAATTGAACAAACAATGTTGATCGACACATAGAAAGAGAGCTATATCAATGTGGTTTTACGACTCGGGGTAAACATTAGAGGTCGGTTGGATTGGACTCTCGTAAGAAGAGAAAACGCCGACTAGAAGAGCTTAAAAGAGAAACCCATTCGAACGCAATCGTTGCCGAAATGTCTGTATCCGAATATTAGGTATATAATTATATAACTAAAACTAACCGTCAAGCTAATGTTCGTTGAACCATGCAGATCAACTGATGTGCACTCTAACTTTTTACACAATTTTTGTGTGTGAGTTGTAACAATAGTTTAAAAATGCAATTTCAAACGGTATTGTCATGCTTTTTGGTCACGTGACTAGTATATCTTCCAGCTCTTCTATCTAAAAGTAGAAGACGATCAATCGAACAGTTCGGAAGAGCTCTGCCTCTTCCAGCAGCTCTTTTTTTATCAGTCGAACCGGCCTTAGGTGACATGTGAACTGATGAGGCAAGAACAAATAGCTGTGTTAACTGACCCTCCCGATCCTATTGTTTCGCCGACCCTATTCTTTGACGCCGCCACTATTCTTTGACGCCGCCACTATTCTTTGACGCCGCCACTATTCTTTGACACCACCTCTATTCTTTGACACCACCTCTATTCTTTGACGCCGGCTCTATTTCTTGACGCCGCCTTTATTCTCTGATGCCGACTCTATTTGACGCCGCCCCTATTATTTGAGGCCGCCCCTATTCTTTCGCGCCGCCCCTAAACTTTTCCAACGGCTGAATTCTAAGTAGTAAGATATTCGCAGATGGGTCATACCTCGTTATCTCACAAAAGATGTTTAAAGCATTTTCTGTTTTTTTTTAAGAGTAACCATAGACCAAAGATTTTCTAAGCTTAGAAAAACATGTCAAAATTAGAATTTAGTCTGAACTAGTTTCTTTTCGAGTAGAAACTATTTCAATAGATTAATAAACTAATCAATGATCAATGAAAAAACTCATAAAACAGATTGCTGCGTGTATTTTTTTCTAATAAAATATGATTTATAGAAACAACTGGTGCGAAATTTTCAATGGCTAATGTTTGAAGAAAATAAACTGATCCTTGGTAATAATTTCAAAAGTACATCAAAACTTTGCAATAATACGTGCTCAGCGTGATTAAAATCTATGAACGAAGCGATACAAAACTCATACATTTCATGCAAAGCTTTCCAGAACATACTGATTTGTTTCCTACTCTGGAACATAATATCAGAAGAAATATTGATACATCTAATTATCTTATAGTTCTGTGTTGCTTAGATACAGAAAATGAATGCAAAGTGAATCATATTCAAAGAAATCATGAAACGCCACACACCAGAGATACAAAAGTCTTTAGAGAATTAAGCAAGACCCGGAAACCCTGTACTACGCTTACTGTTGCGTGTTACGTGTTTGAAATTCTTCTAGTGTTTCATAATTATACTCATTATGGATATTGTACACTCACATACTATTTAACCAGTTTCATGTCGTCTTAAACTTTTCATTTAGGCGGTTAAAACATGTGTCAATTATTTGGTCTGAATTGTCACGTGGGATTTATATTTTGTTTTTGTGTCTTAAAGAAGATGTGTTACTAGTATGTTGTTGAAGCGTAAATCAAGAACATTTTAAAATCACCATAATAGCAACACGTCGACAAGGGAGAGATAAATATCCACGATAAACATCCAAACGCTTCCCTAAGTTGTGAATGTATGCGATAAGTGTTAACTTTTCCATCATGTCGGGTAAGACTCAAAACGAGGACTTCCCGTGTTTAATCGTGTAAACGCATATGAAAGGTGGTGTGATAAATACAATACTTACAAAAAATAAGTGTCACTGAATCATGTGCGGCAATAAAAAACGATAATCACAGATCCAAATGTCTGATTGTAGATATATTTACAAAACTGCCTGACATACCTTCTGAACTTTCCTAATAAAATTTCTGAACTATTCTTATATACTTTATGAACCATTTTAATATACATTCTGAACTATTCTAATATACTTTCTGAACTAGTCTAATATACTTTCTGAAATATTCTGATATACTTTCTGAACTATTCTAATATACTTCCTGAACTATTCTGATATACTTTCTGAACTATTCTAATATACTTTCTGAAATATTCTGATATACTTTCTGAACTATTCTAATATACTTCCTGAACTATTCAGATATACTTTCTGAACTATTCTAATATACTTTCTGAAATATTCTGATATACTTTCTGAACTATTCTAATATACTTTCTGAAATATTCTGATATACTTCCTGAACTATTCTGATATACTTTCTGAACTAGTCTAATATACTTTCTGAACTATTCTAATATACTTTCTGAACTATTCTGATATACTTTCTGAAATATTCTGATATACTTTCTGAACTATTCCAATATACTTTCTGAACTATTCTAATATACTTTCTGAACTATTCTAATATACTTTCAGAACTATTCTAAACCATTTTAATAATACTTTATGAACCATTTTAATATACATTCTGAACTATTCTGATATACTTTCTGAACTATTCTAATATACTTTCTGAACTATTCTATTATACTTTCTGAACTAATCTAATATATTTTCTGAACCATTTTAATATACTTTCTGAACTATAATAATATACTTTCTGAACTATTATAATATACTTTCTGAACTATTCTGATATACTTTCTGAACTATTGTAATGTATTTTATGAACCATTTTAATAATACTTTATGAACCATTTTAATATACATTCTGAACTATTCTAATATACTTTCTGAACTATTTTAATATACTTTCTGAACTATTCTAATATACTATTTGAACTATTTTAATATACTTTCTGAACTATTCTAATATACTTTCTGAACTATTCTATTATACTTTCTGAACTAGTCTAATATACTTTCTGAACCATTTTAATATACTTTCTGAACTATTATTATATACTTCCTGAACTATAATAATATACTTTCTTAACTATTCTAATATACTTTCTGAACTATTCTAATATACTTTCTGAACTATTCTAATATACTTTCTGAACTATAATAATATACTTTCTGAACTATTCTAATATACTTTCTGAACTATAATAATATACTTTCTGAACTATTCTAATATACTTTCTTAACTATTCTAATATACTTTCTGAACTATTCTAATATACTTTCTTATCTATGTTAATATACTTTCTGAACTATTCTAATATACTTTCTGAACTATTCTAATATTCTTTCTTATCTATTCTAATATACTTTCTGAACTATTCTAATATACTTTCTGAACTATTCTAATATACTTTCTTGTCTATGTTAATATACTTTCTGAACTATTCTAATATACTTTCTTAACTATTCTAATATACTTTCTTATCTATTCTAATATACTTTCTGAACTATTCTAATATACTTTCTTATCTATTCTAATATACTTTCTGAACTATTCAGATATACTTTCTTATCTATTCTAATATACTTTCTGAACTATTCTAATATACTTTCTGAACTATTCTTATATACTTTCTTATCTATTCTAATATACTTTCTGAACTATTCTAATATACTTTCTTATCTATCCTAATATACTTTCTGAACTTTTCTAATATACTTTCTTATATATTCTAATATACTTTCTGAACTATTCTAATATACTTTCTGAACTATTCTAATATACTTTCTTATCTATTCTAATATACTTTCTGAACTATTCTAATATATTTTCTGAAATATTCTAATATACTTTCTGAACTATTCTAATATAACCTCGGATCGTGTCTCATGTATCCTCTGAATATGTTCATATTATATTTAAGCATGTTGAATGATCGGTCCATTCGGCATGTAAGTGAAAAAGGTTGTTGAATATTAAGGGAAATATAGAAGTGAACTTGTGTACCACTTTAAAGTGATGCATGCTATGGAATGCGTGATGGTCTTGAAATATCTGATCTGTTGTAGTTGATGATTGTCTTAAAAACGTATGAATGTGTATAACTTATTGTCTGGATATGTTCCGAAAGCTCTCGTATTTATGATCTTTTGACATTATTAATAATCATTCCATATTATCCTGGTTAAACTATTAATATCCTACATATTTTCCTCTACAAATATTCAATTTATAAACTGGCAACAAGAAAACCTATTTCATTCCATGCATATAATAACGCTTTCACGAGTCACATCCCCTTAAGATTTCGTGACTATTAGGCAATGTAACAGTTATTTCCCTTGTTGGTGTAAGGTAAGCTACATTCTGCAGACACGTCTCACGGCCAAGACAGCTTATTTCTTTTAAAACCACGTGCTGATGCGTATAAATCCATACTATATTTACACATAATGTGCTACAATTTGGTATCATGATAGTTAAGTTTATTTCAATAATTCATTGCAATTCAGGGTGATGAATTTATATTTTTATTTATCTCCTGTCTAACGGCCCATTCGACGGATAATTATAACAAGTATAACCCTGTTCTAAATTTATAACAATATACACCGCTCAGCTTTGATAATCGGACAAGATGTTTTTTTACTTAATATTTAGTGAGCAGAATTATCTCTTACTTTATTTGATACTTTACAGATGAAGCGACGTTAATCTATGGTAAGCTTCACTTATTCTAAACTATTATGACATTTAATATTTTGTTTTGTACAAGTCATTGGTTGCCATAAAGATTTCAAACGGTAGCGTTAGACAGTGTATCTATAGACTATTTAGAAATTTGGATGACCGATTTTGAAGTTGAGCTTCAGTGCATGCAGCGAAGCTCAGTTCTACAATTAAATTGCGCATGCGCAAGCGAAAAGAGTGCATGTCTACTTTATTCTTCTTTCTCGTCATCAAGTCTGGTAAACAGGATCCTGGTGGTATTTTTGTTCAAACTAAAAATATAGAATTAATTGAAGTTTGCAGTTTTAATCCTTTGAGAAACACATTAACTTCGTCCTTCAATGTAATACATTATCCTCTCTAGGACTATTCGGATAAACGTGATATAGTGCAAGCTGAAAATAGCTAGACTCAATTGTAGGTTTTTGTTCATGAAGACATAGACACGAATCGAATCCAATGCTTCATTTATTACTAATTCTATAATTGCTCTGCAGAATAACTATTAAGAACTTTATTTATTGGCTTGTTTTGTTTCTTATCACTTCATAGTGTGTTGGCAATGCATAATTTATTAGAAAGCATTTGGTGTTAAATACATGTATACTAATAAGTTCATGGCTTAAAAACACGCCGTCAGTGCTTTAAATAAAACAAATCCTCTCACAACATTGTGCCTTATGGTAAGTGCGTGGGATAAACAAATAGAAAGCTTTATTGCACTCGATAGTGACGGCGTCATTTTTAATATCGTGAGAGTAACTGTTTGATTAGTTGATCCTTTGGTACTATGTTTCTCACACAAATGCTCTGATATGATATATGGTGCCGTTGAAATACTAATATTTCCCCTCAGTTACACTATTTAAAATGCTTCAAGTTCGTCAAGGGAATATCATCATAAAGAAATCATCAGAATTGTTAGTGGCGTAGCTCCATGGATGTTTTTTTTTATTGACTACGTAAGGTATTGGTTCCCTAACGCACACAATTTTTATCTAAAAAGGGGATCGACAGAAAAGCTCTATACTTGTTATAGAAAATGGTTTGCCATGATATTTTTGTATCAAGTATCAATCCAATTTGAATCTGAACCAAGTTAGAAGAGATTCTGAGATCCCCGCATTGTACATTTTAGATATCAGGCCTTTATGTCATACTTTATCGAAGGCCTTACGTATTTCAAAGAAGACGACACGAACTTCGAGACCATCGTCAAGTGCTTTATAAAGTGTGTCATATATGTAAACAAGTTGATTAACTGTAGAGTCTCCAGGAATAAATCCAGATTGGGCAGGGGAAGAAACTTTGTAACATGAAGATGGTTGAAAACGCGTTTGAAAATAAGACGTTCGAAAACCTTTTCAACTGTGTTTAGAAGAGAAATTGGTTGATAGTTGTTTGGCATTGACGCATCACCCTACAGAAATTAACATCGTTTTTTATTTTTCAACAAGGGCAACAATTCTTGCATTTTTTAAGAAAATGTCGTAAAACTAATGTAAATACCTAAGGCAGCTATAAAAGGAATAATAATTATTGTGCCATACTATTTTTGTAATATTAACATTTTAGTGTAGCTTGTTTCAATGAGTTAAACGCACATTTTCAACAGTCAGAGTCTTATAAGGAGGACAGTTCACCTAACCATCAGTCCTGGGAAGAACCCAGAGTACTATACTCCCATCTTCCATAAGCAACTGTCTACTTTCTCACATAAAGAGACACGGTCGGTAGCTGGGTTCGAACCCTACAGGAAAGTCAATGACCTTAGCCACTCGACAACGGAGGCAGGTATTTTTGTGTAGAGCATTGAGCGATATGTCAGAAAAGTACTGTATTTAGGCATGTAATACCTTAATAAAAGAAATACAATGTATGTTCAGATGAAATTGCATTCAGTGCGGTTTGCATTCTGTGTCTGTAAATTTTAAGTTTGAGCCAACATTGAGACTTAGTTTGACAATAGTTCAAAAAGCAAGGAATCAAACACATTAAGTAGTTGGTACGAGAATGTTATTGGTAGATAATGAAAATGCACTTAAAGATTATTTGTAAAACCTAATGGAAACAGAAGTTTCTGCTTTTTATAATTTAAATGTTCGAGAATTGTGTAGTTCAGATCGTTTAGGTATCAGTTCACAATGAATTATCTCGAAATGACTGAAATCTATACAGTTTATAGTACTCTTAAGTTAACATAACTTGATTTCGGAGTTATTATTTTCGCACGTTAATCGAATACATTTGCCCCAGTAACATTTATAATAATAGAGCGTAACTTAAGAAATTACTTATGTTTCATTTAAACGTAGAGTTCTAGTTACTAATCAGTATTTCGTTGCATTTTTAATGGTTCTAATTAGATGTTCGTGATAGAGACATTACTAACATTTGTTATGCTTGCTTATCCCGATTGAATTACTAGTGGCTCATATGAGCATTTTCTGTTATTATGACGGCCACTCTGATAACCGACGAATGTAGACAAAACATGCAGATACAACATTTTAAAGATTACATTACAATTAGTGTACATGACACTGACCTAGATTGGCATTTATACAGGTGGTAAGATTAACGTTTATATTGTAAAACTTTGTATGAAATTTGAGCGTTATTTAACCATTACAGTCAAATCTCTGTTAGCGGCCATCTCCTTAGGTAAGCCACCCTGTGAATAAGGACCATTCTTTAAATAAACGTAGACTTCCCAATAAAAAGGTCACCTGACAATAAAGGTCACACTTTGATTTTCCCAATAATGTCCTTTGTTCACAAGTTTGGCTACATACTCCTTTGGTCTTAACAAATTTCGCGACATCATTGAAATGCCGTTTATTTTTCTATCATATTTAGACTTTTTTTCTCTTCGGTTTGTTTAAATATTTAATACAATGATAAAAGGTTCAAGACTGCTTTCTTTGTTTTATGCGTGTTCGAAAACTGCTAACATACAAAATGCTTTAAAAAGGAAACCGCTTCTCTTTGATGCTGACGCGATTGCGTTTCTTAAACACATATTATTGGCTGATCCAATAGCCTCGAACTTCCGTACATTTCAAAACGTGCGAACACGTTGTTGCTGGCTATTGATTTCCAGTATTGAATGTAAAATGAAGCGGCTTGTCATGTAATTTGTTTAAAACTGCTAGTTTTGGCAGATTATTTTGTCTTAAAACATGTCGGACTGCTCATGAATGCCAGTGTTAAAAATACAAAATATAAAGAGAATATTTTTATTTTCCAACAATCCGTTTTTATGGTGGACGTAACAATAAATTAATCATGCCTCGATACAATCATTCAAATGTCTGCATCCATTAAAGAAACAGAAGAAGATGATTTCCATTACAAATGAGGCGGTGTGCAATGAATAGCAATATTGCGATGACTGAGTAAGAGGTTACATCGTAAAAAGGTATGAAATCAAGTGGAATTGAGTCACAAGGCTAATGAAAGAGGAAATAACGTAATACAATTACATCTAAGACTTGATTATGTACGTATTTTCATCAGAAATATGGAAGCAACTGCATTAAGCAATAAACTGAAATTACAGACGTTTTGTTAAAGAAACCAAATATAGCTCTGTCACACCCTATAGGGATTCTATGGAATATAGCTCACCGGGGCTTTGTGTAACAAACTACATAGATAACTACATACGTATTTTAAAAGAAACCATGAATTGCTCGTCTTAAAGTAAATATAACCATTACAGACACATTATAAATGAGACAATGTATAGCATTAATTAAACAATTGACTTATGTCGCTGTAATGGCTTCACGACGATTGGCCTAACACAAACTGCAGGGTAAATGTTCGTTTTATATTTATGGAAGACGCACAGTCTAGCAGGTTTTTTATTTGTTTGTCTTCCAAATTCTCCATAAACTATGAAGTTGTTTTCGTTTTTCTCGGATTTAACGTCGTATCAACATCCAGGGTCGTTTTGGATACTCTTCAGATTTCACTGAAAGGAGAATATCCCCGGGTACAACCAATAGACTTCCATGCGCAATTTCTAGAGATTCCTCACACACGAGTTTTGTCTGGTCCGGGATTGAATTAGTGTATTATAACGCTTGTGATTACTAAATTTAAAGATTATAACATCTCGGTGACTCCCAGACAGAATCCTATACGTTAATGATAACATGGTTATATTTGACTTCCGGTCCTGGAAGTACATCTTGGCTTCCAGTCGATGAAGTAGCATCTCGACTTCTTGTTTTGAACGTTTTATCGTGACTTCCAGTCCAGGAAGTCTCATCTGCCAAATATAAATCAAGACCATATTGAAATCATTTATATTAAACCAAGCGTGATATGTCATGTCAGAAGAATTCACAAATATCTGAATACTGACAAAGAGTGCCAAATATTTGAAAAAAAGATAACATCGACACGTCGAATAATGTAATTAATATGCCATCTCGATATATACACTGTTGAAAATATCTGAAGCTTTGAAATGACTTTGGAATAGCTTTAACGCGAAACAATGCACAGTCCACACTAATCGGTTATTGGTCAAACATTGCGGCAAATCATAATTATATCATTAAATATAGTAGCAGCCACGAGTCATTCGATATATTTTGGCAATGTTATTGTTAGACACATACTATCTTGTTGACATTAACATAAGCAATACACGCAAAATCTAAGGGCTGGATCTATGGAGCAGTGTTAACGCGCTTGATTACTGAACGAAAGGTCGGGTCTGCTTTTTATTTACTTCATTTTTTGGACGGCACAGTGGTTAGTGTGTCTGACTGGTTACCTAGGAATCAGGGTCCCAGTCCCGGTCTAAGTATGTCATACCATTCTATGAAAATTTGACAAGAATGTCCATTTCCATACATTTGTAGAGAAATCGACAGGTAACTGAATACCGGTTAGAATAAAATATAGGAAAACTACTTAGCTGAACCGGCCGCCGTATATGACAGACATATCGACAAAAACGTGCGTTAGCCCCACTAAAACATTATTCCGAATCTTGAACTACAGTAAAACCTCGATTATCCGAACACCGATTATCCGAATACCCGGTATTATCCGAATAAAAGCTACGGTCCCGATTACGTCGCTATATATTTCAACTACAACGAACCCCGGTTATACGAATCGGATTTTACGAATACCTGGTGTAATCCGAATACATTATTTGGTCCCTACAGTTACGAATGCGCGTATTTTCACACCTATTATTCGAACTGGTCAATTGATAACAATGGCCAATTGAGAATCAAATGTCGTGTGACAAACAATGTGTAACATCAATTCATACACAAAGCGTGTCAGCAGTTTAATTATCGTTAAGTTGACCATATTGTTTGTTACGATTTTATACTAATCGCGACGAATATTTCACAATGATCTCGGGTATAATAAGTTAATATGCGTACGTACCTGTTGATCTGTATGAAATTATTTGCATTTCAGCGTCATTCAAAATTTAAAAACTAATTAGAACACAATTAAACAAAACTAACTAGAATATGATGATTTAGTGACAAAATGTACCAAACAGAAAACATTACGTCTTCGATTTTAGAATGGGATGGTAGCGATGCCTAGTCGATCGTTAGTAAATAAAGTGTGAATGATATAATTTTGTGTCGGATTGTGTTCTGCATAATCCATAAATACGCGGGTATTCATTTAACCAGAATTATTGTTTCATTTGCTAACTCATATACATTCATAAAACAAAGATAAATAATTAGTGTTTGTTATATATTTGATTTTATTCCTATTATAACGTCATGTTTGCATACGAGAGTTAACTCCCTTGTAAAATACGGACAGTACGGATTTTATCGTTTCAAAACAGTACATCATACTGAAATGGATTATTCGAAACCATGGATTATCCGAATGATTTTTCAGGGCCCAATGACATTCGAATAATCGAGGTTTTACTGTATTTGTGAAAATACTCGTGTTCGTATATTGAATGTAAAAACACCCCTAAGAAACAACTTAGCAAACACAAATTCTAATAAGTGTATACAATAGGTAAAGATGTCCGTTTTAACAAATATTTCGAGGTTTATGATAGTAAAGAGGTTTGTATAAATTTCCATGGAGCAAATAACTCTGGATACAGTAAAGTGCATGAAGTTGTTGGGTATCCAAACCTTTTTTTAATGTAAATTAAGGTTTGGAGTGTTGGATGTTAAAAGTTCTCTTTCGGGTTTTATGGTTATTAGTTTTGACTTTTTCTTTTAAGGTTTTTGCGTTCGTTTTCACTTTCAAATTTCGATTATAGTTTGAAACAATATTGTTGGTTTTAGATTATGTGTGAAAAGGCGATCGGAAATAACAATTTACGATTTTTCTTTAGCCTTAATTTATGTTGTCATTCTCCCTAAATCGACCTTTACATTACTTTAATGAACAAGATAAGTTGTTGAAAGGTTTGGTCCTTGGCATTTGTCTTTAACTCATGGGATTTTACATACCAGAGAAACGTAAATTATTGCGGCACGATTGTTTGAGAGCAATGTGAAAAACAGGTTGTGACAGATTTATAACTATCGGGGAACTTATTGACCATATGAATTATGCTCTGAATACTGTGGAATCATTAATTTCCGTTGTGGATTTAATTTCGTGGATTTCGTGGGTAGGCTCATCAACGAAATCTAACCCCCACGAATTTAAATGCAGAGATAAGGCATTTCTTTTCAAAAATCAAAATCCTTGAATATATGTCCCCACGAAATAGCCATTAAAGTAAAAACCACAAAAATTGAACCCATCGAAAATTAATGATTCCTCAGTATTGTATTCTTTGTATCAAATTTCAAGTTGTGGTTAGAAAGCCAACATAATTTAAACTGCATGATTAAATCTGAAATAAATCGTCTAGAGTACGTGTTATGTCTTGTAATAGCATTTCTATTAAAGTCAGTTGACAAGTTAGGTACGTTCCTATGACCTTCGTTTTTAATAGTTTAGACCTGTACTGGCTTCAAGTGAAGCTTCTTAACTCAGCGTTTCTCTAAGGACTTTTGTATGTTTCCTTAGCTGAAGAGGGTTAATATTACCACCTGATTCATTGAATGGTACTTCAACTCTCTGTGCCTGTCTATGGCATTGATTGTGTCTGACGTTAAGTGAACCTCTGATTCATTATAGTCCATTATCTAAGAACATCGCCTTTCAGCCTATAGATATTTGCATGGATTGATCTGTGAAGTTAACATGTTTACTGATACTTGTTCATCTTCAGAATGATCTAACATAACGACAAATATACGTTTACATAAACATTGACTTAACCCTTGGTACAGGAAGAGGAGCACGCAGTGTGAATATTTGATAAGAATGGGTCATGTGTCATGGTCCAAGAAAATTGACGGTTACGGCCATGGAATGTTTACATAATTTCAGATTGTTTTTAGCTCGTCTCGAAGAAAACGTCGAGCTCTTGTGATCACAGCGTCGTCTGCGTCAGCATCAGCGCCTGCCTCTGCGTTGTACAAAAACTTTCATTTTAGTTCTTAACCATAAACTGTAAGAGGTAGCAACATGGAACTTCATAGGTGGATAGAATTTTCTGAGGCGGTGAACAGACGAGCACTGTGCTCTTGTTGGTGGTTATATGTAAGGGAATGAAATAGATTATCGGTGATTTTTTTCTAGTCGGGTGGTATGTATGATCGTTTGTTGTTTTGTTAAAGTTAAGATTTGCCTGTGGACTACTAATCGTGGTTTCAAATCTTTGCATCGATTTCCAATAATTAAGGGACGCTATTTCATTGTCATTCATTTTCCGGTATTTTATCTCACCTCTTCTAGATGAGTGCTTTGTTCGCCCAAAAGTCCCCTTTCGTTCTGCGTACACTATAACTTTCAGGTTTCTATTATATCATTATATCATCTTGCGATTAAAGGCAATTGTTTTAAAAACCGTCATTGATCATTTAGAACATAATTATGATCTCCGAAGGAAGGTCACCTGTCAATAAAAGACACATTTTGTCTTTTCCGTGGTGGCCTTTGTTCACGGGATTGATTGCGCACGTTTTTCATAATGTGAAAGTTATATTCGACAAAATATTTTTGTACAGGAAAAAGACTATTTTCATTGATATACTATTAGGCTTGTCAGGACCGGATTCTTATAAATACCATTAAATGAGGTAGTTAAATGAGCTTGTGATTCAATTGATCGAATTCACTTATAAAGTATACTTTCTTGACAGAGTTTCGTGTCATGTAATTGTGTCATGTCGTGTTCAGTGAGTCCGTTCGTGATCATGTATCATAAACACTTGTACAAATAAAGAGCAGTTTCTTGTAAAAGATGGATAAATGTTGTTTTATGTGCTGTAATAGCCACTGACAAATTTGTTATAAAACTGTTTACGGAAATTGCTACACAAAAAAAACTCTAATTAGATTCAGCATTAAAGTAGACAGATGACGTTGTTTAAACCAATTATCACCAGCCTGGTATTTACACTGAGCCGTTTTTCAAAACGTTCATCATGTAATCGGTTCCTATTAATAGTCAAAATAAGCAAATTCATTAAAACTACAGTATATCTTAAAATCGCCCATTTATGTATGTGAAAACAACAACGAAATTTCCTGGTATTAAAAAGGTCCCAAACATGTTGCAGTGTTATGTGTAAAAATACGTCATGTTGTAGTGTTATGTGTAAAAATACGTCATGTGTGCAGATATGTGTACCATTCATCCATTTGCATTCAAGAAGATTTGGTATCGGTAGAACTATACTCGCGTTTTAATATGTCATTCTGTTACATCGGTATCGAAGCTTAGTGTGGCCTATAATGTATATAATGTTCTACTGGTAATACTTAATCTACACAAAGAAATAGAACAATCAAATAAAATACTGGATTGTCAACAACGTGCATTCAATATAAAAATTCTTCGAGTGCTCTAACATACAATGGGGACTTTTAGAAAATCGGCTCAGTGAACATTGCTTATACCAACCTAGACCGTCTACAAGTCTCGGTTACAGTACTTAAGTAAATTACGTAATTACATATATGGGCGTCATAAACAGTTTGCACTCATCTAGATTTTTATAAATTACGTCAATAAACTTTACAGTTGGGAATTAACTGTCTGGTCATTATCAAGAATGCGTTATATCTGACTTGATACTCGAATATGGTGCTAGTGGTGTAGCATCTTCCGAACAAGGTTCTATGAGAAGTCGATACTATGAAAAAAGTTGCTAACCATCACTATAGAAACACAAATACGGAATCAAAGCCTTATATGAATATGATAGTTAAATCTCACTTTACTTAAACTAGGAACATGCGTGAGTACGGCGAAGACATTGAATGGTACGTGATGTTTGTTTTTTGTCTTTTTTTTCAGAAACATTTGCTATGCGTCGTAAAATAATTAGTACAGTAAAGCCTCTCAAAACTGGACCCCTTCCGGACAGGGTCAAAAGTCCGGTTTGATGAGAATTCCGGTTTTTACAGAGCTTTGATAAAAAAATCAGGAAAAAATGAAACGCTTTCAGGGAATTCCCGTTTTCAGAGAGTTTACTGTATCAAATCCATATATTTATGGTCGAATTCTGGATTTATGAAAACATTAACTAATGTTTTCAGCATGATACTTTATTGTGAAAGTGCTTTTCTTGTGTTTTATAGTTAGTTTTATTCTATTGAATGAAAAGACTAAATAAGCTTATGATATAGTAGACAGTAAACATGGGTTGGGAGATTTTAGGGCAGGTAGTGTTGGGAAGAACTGTTTATAATATGTGTTTTTGTACTGTGATTTTTTCGTACCCATGTATTGCATTGTACAGAAAAAACAACTGAAAACCGGACTCCTTCCGGAAAGGGCCAAAAAGTTCGGTTTTATGTGAGTTCCGGTTTTCATGCAGTCCGGTTTCCAGGGGGTGTACTGTATATACTCACCGAATATTAAAATGAATGATAATTCATGTTTTGTTTAATCGAATCCAAATGCGGAACTGTTTGAAACAGTTAATTAAACAACGTAACTATAATATACGTAATAATTGTAACACTACACTGAGTAGAATTCTAAACGTCCACCTTATTATTCCACTTATTCCACTTAATATATATAATGATATCAAGTCACATTGTAGCAACGTTAAATGTCGCATCGACGCTAAATGTCGCATTTGACGTTATGTGTCGCAAGGCTGACGCTAAATGTCACAACCAACGCTAAATGTCGCAAAACCTCCTGACGCTGTATGTCGCATCTGTAACGCTAAATGTCGCAATAAATAGCATTGACGCTATATGTCGCAACATCAACGCTAAATGTCGCACTCATTCTTCAACCTCTATAATGCAGAGTTATCGTTCCCGCTACACCCCACAAACTCGTAAATGTTTAATAAATAATGGTTTCTCCGTTCATGATAATGTTTAGTTAATCCCCTCTTTATCTAGATATTTTTTATATATCGCCGTCGTTGGTGTGTACACGTGTGTGTGTTGATATAGAACGAGGCGTGATGGACTTTCACACTAACGATATGATGTTTGTATGTTTGTTTGTTACATCGGGGTTAACGACATTTTCAACCCTGGTTCAGTCATATCGTGGCGGGCAATTATCCTGAATAGTTTTCCTGGACTTCATTTAGGCCTTAACCAGCACTAACCACATTCTATCCGTAAGCTTCTGCCAAGCTATCCCACAAAATTTAGAAGTGGAGGACAATTTAACATGTGATATCTTCAGTCAAATGTGTCACGGCAGCGAGGCCTCGTCCGGGGCTCGAACTCACAACCTCGGTCATCAGACAAACGATATGAACTTTCAAACTAATGCCCCCATCACATCAGAGCACGTCCGCACCACGCTCACAAAGTTCCCATCCTCAAACGTCCTCATTGCATTCACTAGCTCCGTATGTATACTGTTCCATGTGTCCATTTATTTTAACTGGTCATGATGGCCGTACAGAAGAGTACTTTCTTCTCATAGCCATGCACTAACACAACATACTCTAGTCTGCTTAATGTTCCTTTTTCTTCTATTTCGTATTTAGAAATAAAATGGGAATTTGAGCGTCCAAAATGGCTTAATGTCCTGGTACAATAATAAATTGAATTCATTTGGAAATGAAAGAATGGGGTATGAATCCAGTATTTATACTAAATGCTCAGAACCTGACAGGAACGTACTGGTCACCTGTTATAAACGTACTAAAGACGTGACGGAGCAAATTACAACCTAGTGCTGTCTTCTGTAACGTGATGTGGACGTACTATGGTCTTACATACACCTGGTTGAGACGTACTGAGAACTTCATTGACGTAACTTCTTCTGCGTCAATGAAGTTCAAAACTAGGTTTTGAATACGCCTGTTACGCTCTTACTGCGTAAACACTGCGTTCTGATTTGACCACGTCCCCGCCACGTCATTTTTGACACGTCAAATGTCCAACCACGTCCTTCGCGTCCACGGAGGCCATACCACGCTTGAACCGGTTCCTATTGCGTCCTCATCACGTTATTCAGGTTCTTGCAACGTCCTGTAAGGTGTGGTGGACGTAGTGCAAACGTGGCTAATGATATGGATTCGCACACTAATGATGTGCACTCTCGCAGTATTGATATATATTCACACAATAACGATTTGAACTTTCCCACTAATGATATAGATTCGTGCACTAAGGATATGGACTGCTCTATTAATGATATTGATTTGCACACTAACGTGTCTTTATGGGTCAATGCATGTCTCTTTCTGTGGATGGTCTGATTTTGTGACCGGTATAGAATAGACGGCATATGGTATAGACGTCCATGGCATTAGTAATGAGATGTTCAAGATATTAGGACTTAACAGCCAAAATTCAAAAGGTGGTCAAATCTGTTTTTTTCCTTAAATTACTCTTTAAAATATGTTATTTGACAATTTTAGAAAGAGGTTTACTATGTAATTTTATTAAAACAGGTTTACATGACAGAAAAAAACTATAAGTATCCTTCTAAATGGCTCATAACGTCAAATGCGACATTTAGCGTCAATGCGACATTTAACGTTGCTACACACATGCCTTTCGGCTGATAAGCCTTCAACAGTGTAATTATTTTTACTACTTTCGCTTGAAATAAACTCAAAGACGTCGAGTATTCAAAATCAAGGTTGGATTGGATACATTTGAAGCCACACGGTAATTTACCAAGTGTGTTCAATGATTTTCTCCCAGTGTAATTAAAACAAGTTGGGGTATACATATTTGGCTCATTAAATGCAGAACGTTTCTCAGATTTCTATGTGTAGTAATTAAATATTTCTTACATTCCATATTTTCTCTATAATAAAGGTATTGTTTTGTAAAACATACGCTGTTTGAATTAAGTTAAAATTAAGTTAAGTTAAGTTCTCATGATATTAATATTTCCGAAAGTAAAAATACCATACAACAATTTACTTCAATTTTAAGTATTAACACAGGTTCGTATCAAACAAGACATTGTTTGCATTGCATGTTTGATGAATGAAATGTAGCCATCTGATATGACATCATAACATAATAGTATGTCCTTTTTAGGCTCCATTTTGTTCGGATTTTCTCGTTTTTTCTTATCCTTGATGAAGATAACTTATTCTCATTTTTTTCTTCGCCAATCAGTAATGTGTCGAGACGATCGTTCGTTCGTGTTTGACGCGTTAAAGAGCGGTGGAAGTATCAACACTGAGCCAGCTGACGTAATCTATTCCTGAGAATTTGTTTCGCTCGCTTAAGTCACTTTCTTCCGAAGTAAATAAAGTATAATCTATATATTTAAGTGTCAGTATAATATGTGAACGATGAGTGTAACACAGTAGGTGTCCAACAGTACGCGTAAAATAACCACCACCAATATCGTAGGTAAGAATAGGAAAGTAATTTCGACAATTCCTGTCGCCAAAATACATCACCGTAGTTGCGTCTTTTTTTAAAATTTCGTTGAACAAAAGAACTGCTACTTTAACTGAATAACACCACATCTAAAAAAAACCGAGTACCGGGCGATATATCAGTTTCCATAAGTACTTTCAGTACTTTGATTATATCTATTTCCTACCAGTACTACTGTTTAAATGGGCATGCCCAGGAACTGCTGTGTCTTGGGTTTCATACACCAAAAGTGCGTGTATCACGTGTAAAACCAATTATTACCGAAAAGTCAAAGAAGAATGTGCGTTCCAAAATGACTTTATATAACGCGCGCGTTGGTATTTGTATGTCGATTTAAATAAAAGACGACAACGACATTTCCGATTCGTCTGAGAATTACTGAGCGTGCGCGCTGTCTTTCAAAGCTGCAAAACAAGGATATTTACTTATAATTGATAGACAGATAAACTTCATGTCACATAAATGACGTAAAATGTGCAATACTTACCATTTCACAGCTTGCTGACGTTTTTTCGCGATGTTTTCGGTTTTGACAGATCCCGAAAGGGTCGAGTTGTGAAAATTACGAATCTTTTCTGAGGCCGAAATCGGCAGGTTTGGTAAATCTTGAAATGTGTATATTGAGTAAACTAGCGGAATATTTCATAGATATTTTACATGGCTTTCATTAATTGATTTCGGCATTGAAACAATAACAATTCGATTGCTATTCGAGTCACTTCAGTCCCAGGACATGCCCCTTTAAGACATCGCGGAAAAGAAAACATAAGGAAACGAAACAAATCTATCAAATGACAGAGATTCGATGTAATTACTTAGTTTTTCTTAACATTGATCATTGCTTGAAGACAGTCGGGCTAAGTTGATAGCGCTATACAGACATTGTACTCTAGCTAATGGGGCGAAATTAATGCTTCAATGATAGATGATTATACGGATACCTTCTGGCATTTCTCAATACGACATACCTATAAATCTCGTTTGATGACTTCGCTCAAGCCTTAGAAATACTAAAAAGGCCGCTTAGATGCAGCTTACATGCATTAAGGTACACAGTCTATCTAGTGAAACCCGCCTCCGTGGTCGAGTGGTTAAGGCCACTGACTTAAAATCACTGTAACCTTTCACCGATAGAGAGTTGTGGGTTTGAGCCCAGCTAACGACCATGTATCTTTATGTGAAAAAGCAGACAGTTGCTTACGGAGGATGGGGTCTAGTACTGGTTCTTCCTAGAAACGATGGTTAGATGAACTGTCCGCCTCACATGACTCTGACTGTTAAAAAGAAGCGTAAAACCTGATATAAACAAAACTATTTGATTAACCTCTTCACAATCGATCTAACGTTCACACAATAAAAGCTCAAACTGTTACAATGTACACAATGATTCATCGCATATCTATTGAAACCGTTATACATGTATTATTGTATCATAAAATTGACAATATTCTTTATTTGAAAAAAATAGTACGGCGATACACAACTGTGAAATACGAACTTTGATCAATGCTTCTCTCTTTTTTTAATGTTATACAATATTCTTATACAACACACCATGTTATCACACGGGGGTTGGCTTCATATTTGCAGGTTTGTGCTTTTTGCGCGGCTTCCAACTTCTGACCACTCCGTTTATTATCTATAACATGGACAATTTCTTCCCTGTGTGAACACTATTGCTAGTGTACATTGTCTTGTAGTTGTTAGATAGCTCTATAATAACGTAAACGAAGTAAATCTATATTTCCACACAGTCTTATAAACATTACAATACGTGTACATGTATATACTTCACAGCATAGCTAAGTTACCATCTATATTCTTTCCTAAACGGGTAAGACTGTCGCTATGTAACATTCATTGATGTTTGATTTGATGTTCGTTGATATTCGATTAAAATAAATGTTGGTTTTCTTTGAAACTCACGAATCTTTTTTCGGATGTCTGTGAAAGAAAGGGATCAAACTGAATACCACTCATAGATATGCAAAGTTCTGAAATAATATACGTGATAATTTAGCAATTTTATTAAGCTTTATGTACAAACATTAATATGTATACATATACTGAACGAAAGGCAAACTTGAAAACAAAAACAGTACAAGATGCGCTATAGGATGCCAATTTTTTTACCGCCTGTCTTATTACTTATTTTTATGAAGTACACAGTATTCCAAATATGAACGATTTCAAACGTTCGCACTTTTCGAACTTTCGCGATTCAACAGTTGTCAGACCTGAGAACAAAGGTCACCTTTAGGAGTGTCATAATGAGACGTTTATTGACAGGTGATCTTTAATAGTTACTAATATTCGATGTCAGTTTTTTTAATACTGACCTTTATTCATGGGACGGCCTTTATTCGGAGGTGGCCGCTAACAGGTTCAACTGCCTGACTACACATGTGTTGCGAATGGGACATTTTAACTAGAACGATTAACCTGCCCTACATGTATACATATATACTATTGTATGATCATTGTAAAATATAAATGTCAAAGTATGAATAATCTTTTGATTTGGTAATTAACGATGCCATCAATCAATTAATACCAAACTTCAACGTTCATAAAACGACAATAAAACATGTGTTACCTAAACTCCGTCATATGGACGTCCACTCCTCACATTGCCAGGTTAGATAAGCTGTTGAAGATACAAGCTGCCTCCTGTATATTTTACTGTATATTCTACTCCATAAATTTCATAAAACAACAAATTAATTTGGATTATACAACAAAAACACAAATATACGAACTAGTATTATTATTTCATTTGTCTACGTTTCGGCGCAACCGCCTTTATCAAGACATAACAATAACATAATAAAATAACGGACGTTACGTCTTATATGTTTTTTATAAAACAACAAAGAAATACTATGTTATTACTTTGAAATCAATATACAAGAGCGTATGCATTGATTATGATTAAACCAGGCCATAACGGGTGTTCACGAACTCGGTGTTTACAGAAGGTGTGTCACGGGCTCCTCCCTAGAATATGCTTAGGGCCTTTTGCATCGCAAACCCCTGTGAAATACTATTATTTAATCTGTGAATTAAAGATAAGCAATGTATTAGATGAAACATAGGATTTAACTACAGTCAAACCTGTGAACAAAGTCCACCCTTCGGAAAGACAAACGGTGGCCTTTATTGACAGATGGTCTTTATTCGGATGTCAGTCAGTTTTTCAAAGAATGGCCTTTATATACTAGGTGGCCTTTATATACTAGGTGGCCTTTATATACTAGGTGGCCTTTACATACTAGGTGGCCTTTATATACTAGGTGGCCTTTATTGACAGATGATCTTTATTCGGATGTCAGTCAGTTTTTCAAAGAATGGCCTTTATATACTAGGTGGCCTTTATATACTAGGTGGCCTTTATATACTAGGTGGCCTTTATTTGGAAGTGACCACAAACACAGATTTAACTGTATAGAAACCATCAGACCAACTCGGTGGTCTTTAAGCTACATGTACAACGCATACATGACACTGTTTGGTAATGTTTTAGCATGATGTTGTTAAGGTAAATTATTATTTTCGAATTTGAGTCAGATATCTTTTCCTAAAAACGGGAAAATAGTATTTATATTTTATTATGTGAATAAGAGACTAATCGAACGCAAACACTTTAATTTAAAAAGAAACTTAACCAAGTAAAAATAGCTCTAGTGCATACTATAATATGTATAAGTGAGTCATTCGTAAAAATACTGGTTATATGTGTAATATTTGTTATATGAGTAATACTGGTTATATGTGTAATACTGGTTATATGTGTAATACTTGTTATATGTATAATACTGGTTATATGTGTAATACTTGTTATATGTGTAATACTTGTTGTGCGTGTACTACTGGTTATATGTGTAATGCTAGTTATATGTGTAATACTGGTTATATGAGTAATACTGGTTATATGTGCAATGCTAGTTATATGTGTAATACTGGTTATATGTGTAATACTTGTTATATGTATAATACTGGTTATATGTGTAATGCTAGTTATATGTGTAATACTGGTTATATGTGTAATACTTGTTATATGAGTAATACTTGTTATATGAGTAATACTGGTTATATGTGCAATGCTAGTTATATGTGTAATACTGGTTATATGTGTACTACTTGTTATATGTGTAATACTTGTTATATGAGTAATACTGGTTATATGTGCAATGCTAGTTATATGTGTAATGCTAGTTATATGTGTAATACTGGTTATATGTGTAATACTTGTTATATGAGTAATACTGGTTATATGTGTAATGCTAGTTATATGTGTAATGCTAGTTATATGTGTAATACTGGTTATATGTGTAATACTTGTTATATGAGTAATACTGGTTATATGTGTAATGCTAGTTATATGTGTAATACTGGTTATATGTGTAATACTTGTTATATGTATAATACTGGTTATATGTGTAATACTTGTTATATGTGTAATACTTGTTGTGCGTGTACTACTGGTTATATGTGTAATGCTAGTTATATGTGTAATACTGGTTATATGTGTAATACTGATTGTATGTGTAATACTTGTTATATGTGTAATACTGGTTACAAGAGTCATACTGGGTATATGTGTAATACTGGTTACATGAGTTATACTGGGCATATGTGTAATACTGGGCATATGTATAATACTGGGCATATGTGTTATACTGGTTATATGTGTACTACTGGTTATATGTGTACTACTAGTTATATGTGTAATACTGGTTATATATGTACTACTTGTTATATGTGTACTACTTGTTATATGTGTAATACTGGTTATATGTGTAATACTGGTTATATGTGTAATACTGGTTATATATGTACTACTTGTTATATGTGTACTACTTGTTATATGTGTAATACTGGTTATATGTGTAATACTGGTTATATGTGTACTACTGGTTATATGTGTAATACTGGTTATATGTGTAATACTGGTTATATGTGTAATTCTGGTTATATGTGTAATACTGGTTACATGTGTAATACGGGTTACATGTGTAATACGGGTTATATGTGTAATACGGGTTATATGTGTAATACGGGTTATATGTGTAATACGGGTTATATGTGTAATACGGGTTATATGTGTAATACTGGTTATATATGTAATACGGGTTATATGTGTAAAACGGGTTATATGTGTAATACTGGTTATATGTGTAATACTGGTTATATGTGTAATACGGGTTATATGTGTAAAACGGGTTATATGTGTAATACTGGTTATATGTGTAATACGGGTTATATGTGTAATACTAGTTATATGTGTAATACTGGTTATATGTGTAATACGGGTTATATGTGTAATACTGGTTATATGTGTAATACGGGTTATATGTGTAAAACGGGTTATATGTGTAATACTGGTTATATGTGTAATACGGGTTATATGTGTAATACTGGTTACATGTGTTATTTTGGTTACAGGTGTAATTCTGGTTATATGTGTATTATTGGATACATAAGTTATACTGGTTGTATTTGTTATTCTGGTTATATGTGTAATACTGGTTATATGAGCCATACTGCTTATAACCTTACACTAATTTAAAGCTAGCTCCTCAGATGATATTTAAATATTCAGAGTTTCATTAATAAGCTACATAACACAAACTGTTTTGATCACAAAAATGAATACATTGAAATCAATGCCATGAAAACAGGGAATTATTGAATGTTCTAAGCACTGCATGTTTGGAATAAACGGTGTCATACACACCGGGAATATATCATTAATCGTGGTGTACTTGTCCAAAATAAACCCATTAACCGATCTTTAGTCAAAATAGTTTCAATTACGACGTCTTGATATATTAGCTTCACTGAAACCCTATAGGGTGGCTATTCTATTATTGTTCCTGTTTCCATGAAATTCGTTGCAATGCGTTCTTTTGTACTTTATATAAGACTCTACTTCATGCTGGATTCCTAAATCTGGAATCATGTCCGAATATGGTGTAAATTTCAAATCGATCAGAAAATAAGTCATCGGGTCGTGTAACGATACTAATTAAGTACTAGTATATAGTCCTCATTACGGTACATGTATAAGTGAAATAAAGATATACCAATTAACATAGCCTTTTATAGTTTGAAAAATAAGAGATTGACCTATTGGTGACTATTGAACTACTGATCTGAGTGGGACCTTGCGAAACAAATCGATTTGTATATCATAATAAAAACATAACAAAATAATACCCTTTCTTAAAAGCATACATTTAAAACCTTAAACGTAGGCCAATCATATTACCCTATAAAAATAACCACAAACAACATACGGCAAGTAGAACATTTGAAAAAAAGTTAGGTTACCTCGCCTTCAAAATGCTTACATATTATAATTATCTTCTACCACAAGTAATTGATATCGGGTTCACTGAATTGTTCTTTGTTGTAGCACTAATGTGAGAAATCCCCTCTTAAAATGATAGGAAATACTTTACACGTACTCGGTTAATCGAAACTCCTCGGCGTTTGTCTAAAGAAAATGCCTCGGGCATAAAGACCGGTCGTCATATTATTGTTGTTCACGGGCTACTTTCCATGGAAACAACCTGTTTCTCCATCAATGGCAACCCGATGCCCATTTTATCAATCGCGAACGATAAACAAGTTTAACAGTCTGTAATTCTGAGAAATTATTTATTATTCTTGAAAACGAGTACCTGATGTTGAAAAGTGACCGGCAACCGCATTACCAACTTGAATTTGTAATCCTACACGTATGCACGAGTCGTATTCCTCAGTTACCCCTTTTTTATATCCGAGGCACTTTCCTTTAGACAAACGCCGAGGAGTTCCGATTGGTACGAGGCATATTTTTCAGTTACGGAAATGTCCGTATTTACGATTGACTTGGTACTGTTATTTTCAAGATGTAATGAAGTGTGTCTTATTTTTGTTCCGAGTACATTGATCTAAACTCTTTCAATTAAATGTGTCACCTTATGTCACCGGTCGTCTGTTCTTTTCTAATCTACGTGACATGCTTCCGGTGGACATGTTTGATAAATGTGTCGTTTCTGGAACTACTATTCTCACAAAGAAATAAACCATTGTGCTATGTTGTATCTTCAGGGCTTGTCACTTTGTTTAAATTGTAACACAAGCTCTATGTTCAGAAGATGTGAAAGATGTCCGCGAGCTTTTCTACGAATTACATGTAACTAGGCTTACTTATAGTGAGTGACAATAGCGTGTCGCCATAATTAGATAAATCTCTATTAGAATTGAGATGTTACGATTGAATTATTTTAGAAACAATTAAATGTTAACTAATCAGTCCTTGTGTCACCTTTGGAAGGCTTGCTAAAACAAAAGACAAGCCCTCAATAAGGCGACAATATTAGTTGCCACCGAGCAGCCATTAAACTATTTCCTGTCTTGTAAACTATACTCAAGAACGAATTGACATCACTTTGTCGATTAAAAATTCAATATCTCCTAAAAGCTCTTTTTAATGTCGCTAGCCTTTGTCGGAACTCAAAGAAAATTGTTCGTTTCAATTGACACAGAAGTAATTAGTTGAAACACAGAGAGGGGTTTGAAGGGTGAGTTTCCTAGTAGTTTACTGTTTGTAACAGCAGATAAAATGTCGGGAATTTAGTCTTGATTTTTATACAAAGTAAACCTGATATGATAACTTTTAAGTTGTAAATGACTTAACGACGTGTTAATATGTCAGTCGATCTCGGGCTTACAACATCGTACAGTTTGTAAAATCGTTATTTATACTATATGAACTATGCATGGATTGGATAGTGCTAGAATTGTTCACGAAAAAAATCAAGTTTTCACGAATTCCATTCGAATGGACATTGAATCCACTCGGACTTGTTGTGTGTACATATAAAGTGAAACCTTCATACAACGGCCTTCATACAAATGGCTGTTGTAATGAGATGGATGTTGTTGAGAGACTGGAAGTAGAATTAAACGCCAATTTGTATTGATAGTATACTGACTGTAACAGGGAGGTGGCTGTTGTTTTAAAGTTTATTCTGAAACACAAAGAATGAGTTAATGATTTAATAATCGGACATATTAAATATGTCTCATTTTACGCAAACATGTCGACCATAAATGCATACAATCCTGAAATATGTTTTAGAATATGTTCACATCATTCTTCGGTGTTCAGGAAAACACCATGATGACAAAAAAGCAGAAATAAGACAATAAGTAAAATAATTGTTTGTTTCATTCTGTTTTACACCGCTTTTTAACAGTCAGAGTCATATGAGGCGGACAGTTCATCTAACCATCATTTCTGGGAAGAACCAGTACTAGCTAGACTTCCTTCCTCCGTAAGCAACTGCCTACTTTCTCACATAAAGAGAAATGGTCGGCAGCTGGACTGGAACCCACGACCCTCTATCAGTAAGAGATTACAGTGATTCGATGTCAGCTACCTTAAACACTCGACCACGGAGACGAGGAAAAAAATAGATAATACTTTAATAAGCAAAGATGATGAATTAAAACATGTATTGCCAGAATTACGAAATTTAAATCAAATCTTATCAACAGTAGTGCTAAAAGTATGAAGATATCACTACAAATAAATATGGACATTTACTGTCATAGTAAATATCAGCTTAGGGAAATTTTGAAGGTGGTGTTATAGAGAGATTGTTGTTATACAGAGGTTAAATTTATAGTAAATATCAGCTAAGGGGAATTTTGCAGGTGTTGTTATAGAGAGGTTGTTGTTCTACAGAGGGCCGCTCTGGAGAGGTTGTACTGTACATACAATCGAACTACATAAATAATTTAAATAAAATTAAATTTGTTTGTGGATTTTTTCTGCTGATACTTGATTGCAATTTGTATCTCCGGGCACAGAGTTAAAAACATGACTTTTTGTTCTGTTTGGAGAATAACCCATTCTTGCTCCAATATTACATATTTGTACACCGGTCACGAGTGTTTTAAAATGCGTCCATAATTGAATTTAAGAGACCAGAATTTCTTGAATATCAAACTAATTAGCTTACAATGATTCCTGATACATTGTTAATATTTCATTTCATTTCAAATCTTCACGTACAACAATGTTTGCATAACTTTGATGTTTTATTTCGTCTTCCGCTTTCGTGAACCATGCATACATCTTCCTAGTATACAATTAATTGTTTTGGTTTTTAATTCGTAAGAGATGCCATTAGAATTGAAAAGAGGCGGATACGATACAGTTTAAGGGTACAGCATTAAATCGACACATGCTTTTAGATGTAACGCATGTTCTCATAGTACGGATATAATATTTTTATGGTGTTAAAAACACCACCGCACTAAAGCTAAAAGCATACCGTACGTGAGTACCGTTTTGAATCTTAAGTACCTATTGAGAATTATTTGCTCACTTTCTAAGTATCTATTCCCAAGTTGTAATTTATATTACCAATTAGCTACAAGAGGCGCGGAGATATACGTATGAACATACATACAACATCAGCTTGTTTTGGTGTTAACTAGGCACTACATTACGGTCATACATTTCTGTTTAAATGGTCGAGGAAATTATATACTTTGAATAATTACACGAGCGCTAAGCGTTCGATATTCATGATCCTAATATAGTCGAAGTGAACAAAAATTACAGATACGATTTAAATAGCGAAGACATGCTTTGTCATTCACACTAGACAACTGTTGCGTGTTTTTTACGTAAGGCGAGGTGATAGCAATTAAACTAATGGTATCAACACAGGAAGAAAACGAGTGATTTTATCTTATAAAGCACTGAGTGCACTTGGCAAATGGTTCACTTAAATACATTAATAGAAAAAAAGAAACCGCCTACGATCTAATATAATGTCATGTTGATCGAGAATAGGAACATTTCGAATTCATCAGGCATATATGTGTTACTGTCTTCATTGAATGTATCACAAAATAAACAAACAATAAATGGGAAGATATGTGATTCGTCCAACGTTAAAAAAAATTTCGACACTTATTGCATATATATCAGACAATTTTAATAACGTCCTCTCAGAAATGTGATATTTATTTTATTACTAGCATAAAGAAAATGTCTGCGCTTTATCGATTATTAAATCATATAATAATGTTTAATGATTCAACAACAATAACGACGTATTAGAGACAATAACAGTGTCACAGTAGGAGATTTATGTTAAGACAGATATAGATTTAGTCAGAGCATCTAATTACTAGCTCCTGCGGTTATTAAACATGAGAACAGTCTCTGACCCCAAATCTCAATTTCAATCTCAATATATTATGGTTGAAATTATAGAGCGGATTAGTTTGTAAATACATGTTCAGATCAATTATGCTAATTAATCAAAATCACCATTATTGTCTGATCATACATAGAAATATTAAAATGCAAAATATGAGAATCGAGTTTGAAGACAGATCCCAAGATCTTTAACCACGTGGTCAGTTCTTCGATGATGAAGAAGATATATTTGACAGATGCAATTGAGTATGAATGGAATACACCACACGTGCTTTAAACTTATGAATGATATAGTAGTTAGTGGTTGGATTTGCAACCAGGTGCGGCAGGTGATATCCTTCCAAGAAATTTTGACATCAATGTAGATTTTCCTTCACATGTGGAGAAGTAGCCGGTTCCTAGTGGAAGTGTAAATAAGTGCAGGTTAGAATACCGTCCAGGAAAATAGGTTAGGTGAATCAATCGCCTTTTATAACTGAACATTTTTTGGAAAACGGCGTTAAATCCAACCCTAAGTGAACAAATATATCCGGTTTGTTGGTTAGTTTAGTGACACAGCCAGTAGTAGGTTTATATTCTAGTAGTATATATGTCTAGTGGTTTATTGTATATACTTTATACAACTTCATGTTGTGTTCTTGTTATCCGAACTCCTGTATTACAAAACGACGTATTGTATTAAAAAGCGCACGCTGTTTAATTATTCTCTTTTTTAGATTTTAATCGCTGTTTAAGACGGTTGAAGCCTGGAATTTGAATAACGGAAGCATTATGTTATCTCAATGGAACGGCTTAATTAACCTTTATTCACAACAGTTACTCTTCACGTAATGAGAATAGATGAGGTCAAAGTCCTCAGCTACCTCGTTGTTGTTTGTATTATAACCGTATTTTACCACTAGGTGCCGATTGAATTCTAAATTAACTGCCAACAAAACAGATAATGATGAAGTTCATCTATGATTGATTTGGGCGTGAAGTCATAACGCACTCTTTCCTCAGTGTTTAAATATAATTCATTATGATGTCACGGGTGCAATAAAACCAATTCCAGGGGCGCTTTGTTATCTTAAAGGGTAATAATATCAGCTCTGGACGGGTTATATTTCACTTATATGTTCTCACCTCAGATCTCAGCTCTGCTAAGAATGAGATCAGTTTGTTGCCGTCGATCTTTTAAGATTGAGATCAAATAGTTTAAAATCCGAATTATTATATAACGAACGTATGTATAGGAAAACTAAGCAACAAATGTTCCGGACGAACAGAAATAGAAATACAACAGGCGATCCGTTGAGTATTCTTTTGCATACTCGGAAAGCTTGAAATTCCATCATATCGCTTCAGATCCATTGTATGTTTGCATAAACACAATTTCAGGATGGTATCTTTAAGAGTATAGTACATACCTATTGTCCTGCTATGTTGATGTAAAGACGAATGCTGTACACGGAAATGGATTATATTTGTACTTATAATTATACAAGCAGTATGGGCAGTTATTGAGACTGAAATGTTTATTCGATCATCAACTTGTATCGTATCAAAGCCTGGACACAGTGAATTTACTGATCAAAATTAATAGAAAGATAAACTTAGGGAGCCGACTATCATTGTAGACGTCGCCCGCACACCGGCACGCTCGGTCGTGTGTTCCATAATACGTCTCGTCAGAAAGAGCATATTAATAATAATGTCTTTGATACGAATTTAAAAAAACACAGGACTGATTTCAAAAGGGTTTTCAGATCAACGCTCTTTTTATGTCAGAGTGGTTTGGACTAAAAAGACTACGGGGTATACATCATATCGTGTTTACATTCTACAGCAAAGTTTAACAATGCAGAAGTATAGCAGACATAAACATGTATAACTCAATTGCTAAACGAGTGGAAATCTATAACACCGACATGTTTTGTCTACAGTTTCATTGAAAATACACATGTATGGTGATTATTTAGTATTTATGGATTCTATTATAACATATTAAATACAACTTAACTGCATGTCCACCGGTAAATTTCATCGAGTAGCAGATACCACAACTGCATGATAATGCGCACTGAACTTGTACTTATATGAAGTATGTATGCGTAGACAGTCCTTTCCCACATCGCCTACACTGAAATAACGCATTTTATACATCGTTGATATAATTATACGTATATACATACTAGACTGACATAAGTTGTGTCATCAACAGTTGAAATTGTTGTCAAACAACTGAGCCACCACCTCAGAGTTTAATGTCTTGTCTCAGCGACAACAACAACGTGTTTATTAAGGTATATATTATGTGCAAGTAAACTACAAAACATGCGGCTTGTCTAGACGACTGATTAAAACACCCTCTGTGAACAAGAATGATTTTAGATCTGTTTGAAGCTTTAAGACAAAATTGTATGTGAGTATATGTGAGTATATTGAAAATGTAAGGCAAATTAGATCCACTTTCTCAAACTGTACTTACAAAATACATACAATGTATTGTATTCCAATCTCCACAAAAAAAAAACATGAGAACTGAATGCATTATTATTGATAATACTTTTTCTTACAAATCTATTATGAGATAAGAAAACTCCTTTCCTTATGATTCAAAAGTTGTTTATGTTACGGCTGGTAATGTCCAAGATATCCTTGCGAAAACTGCATCCACACTCAACTATACTATACTCAGTACAGGCACACCTGTGAACGAAGACCATCCGTGTGTAAAGTCATAATGCGGCCTTTATTGACAGGTGGCCTTTGATTGGGATCAAGCCGTACCTGCACGTGCTGTTTGCGAACCGTGTCCTTTCTCATTCGTAGGTCATAGATGCGTGCAAGTACGATGAACGTAATAACTAGGGTAAAAGTGCTACGGCGTGTCTGCGTGCATCAAAAGTTTTGCCCACGTTTTTGCAAGTAGACAACACGCACTTGCAAGTACGGCGGGTTGTGACCGGCGCTTAACACAGGTTTGACTGTGTTTGATAAGGGTCGCATCAAACCCGTCTTGCAAATGCTAGTATATAGTATACATATTTGCTTTAATTGACATCATTAAAATGTGACATTTGTCTAGTTTGCACTGGTGAACGATGTTTGGTGGACCAAGTATAATCACATCCGACCAACTGTAGATTTCCAAATATGAAGTAATCATTGCAAGTACTATCACACGTGAATTGTTTCAAGCAGTCCATACGAGATAACAGTCATAGAAACTTTATAGGTCCATTAGCTTTTTTGAAATCTGTTATACTGAACAATAGATAAAATGATATAAAATACAATATAGGAAATATGTTTTATTTGCTCTAAAATGATATTTAAATAATGCCTCTCTTTAGCCACATCTCGTAAAAATGTTGTCAGATGCTTTTTTCTTCTTTTTGCAATAGCATAGTAAAATACTGTGCTACTTTTCGATTATGTACTTTGTGGTTAAAACAAATTGGAATGGTTTTATTGCAAGTAAAAGTCAGTTTCAGTGATAAGAAATCTTTCTTGGTAAAACAATACCTACTTTAATTCTAACATCTAAAATGCTAATGGAGCTTTAAATTCATGGAGTTTCATTATTTTCCTGAAGTGTCCATTTACTTACTAGGAGCAACATTTATGGTCGACATATTGTTTGTACCTCCCCCCACCCACCTTCTTTCATTAACACTTTCCTCTGATGTAATAAGGTCGAGAAAATCCCTTACTGTTCATTAGGACAACATTTGTATAATTGTTACGATTTATTCTATAAAAGACGACGACGTCTTCATTCAACTTCATCTGCAATTCAGACTTAATTGGGGAATCTTTTGTTTACATCTTACTTTTATTTAAACGAGATGTGAACGTACTGATCACAGTTAATAAGATTACAGTACGTACTGCTTCTGTGTATGCAATGTTGGTTTCGTCTTGAGTACGCTTGTGGCCGCGGCCATGGTCACGTGGTTAGTGGGCTGGATTTGTACCTAGATGATCTGGGTTGGATTCCAGATCACGGCAAGTCCATGAAAATTTGACAACAATGTCGATTTTTCTTTACATGTTGAGAAGTTGTTGGTTCCTTGGGGAAGGGTATGTTAGTACTAGCTAGAATATAGTCCAGGAAAATTGGTTAAGTGATACGACCATCGCATATAACTGAAAAATTGTTTTAAAATGGCGTTAAGCCCAAATAGATAAGTACGCGTGGGCTATTTTACTGCAATAACGATGTTAAATAATCAGTTGCCTTCATAATAATGTTGTTTAGACTGACATAGCCTTGGTTGTGTGAATTGTGTCTTATGGGGTTTCATTTTACGCACAACTTCTCCCTAAATGGTGAATCCTCATCAAATCGCATTTTCCCATTCACTTTTGTATTATTGAAACGTTTAACACATGTTTGCCCTTTCATTCCTTTACCATATTTCACATTATCTTTGAAAGCCTTTCCGAATTCTTATTTTCTTCTAACCCTAGGAAATTTATGAATATTTTATTTCCCAAACTATAAACTGTACCACACACAAACATTTACCAACACAAATCAGTATATATCACATGTTGTCACACGATGAATCGAAAGAACATGTACGAGTATTACAGGAATATTGTTTGATAAAACTTATACGAATACCCACTTTTCTTTATCAATTATTAACAGTAACACAGTTCATAGCTGAATATATACTGTGGCTTCACGAATTTTCGTGAGACGTTTAATTTCGTCGGTTTCGTGGATTAACCTATCCACGAATTTTAGTACCTAACGAATCCACATGTCAGTAAAATTACGAATATATCCGAAAATACATCTTTCAGAAATGTGAAAATACACAAATTTACGTACCTGTGAAAATACCGGTTTAGGCTGTCCCACAAAATTTGGTACCAACGAAAGGTAATGCAATTACAGTCTAAGTGGTGTACTTCGTAGATGAAATAAATAGGAGTAAGTTTTATAATTATTTCATAATTTGAGGTGCACCTCTCGTCGTCTGATGAATGCTTGAGATAGGAAACAATCATTAAAATGATACCATATTGCTGTCAAAGTGCACTTAATATTACTACTGACTTTGCAACGTGGTCAAAACGTTTTAAGAATTTTGATAACGTCAACTACTTTACGTTTATTTAGACCAAGGTTACAGATGTTTCTGCAATAGATATGAAAAAAGTGCTGCCCAGGCTGTGTTCGTAAATCTTACATTCAACATAGATTCTGAGCAGTGTTCCTGAACATACTCAAATTTTATTTACGATGTGGCTATAATTTGTCGTTTAATAGACATACCACGGCCACACGTCTTGTAGAATTAAACTAACTTTGATATCTTCTTTCAGGTTATGAATTACATCATTGAATGTTTGTAGGTATGTACCGTTAGACACTTAATCTGTATTATTCACCTTGATGAATGCGTTTATCGCCTTAAATGTTTACCTAGACACTTCGACTGACATTGAAGTATCGAATCATTAGCCTCGTCTGGGAGCGGACTAAACGTATGTTACTCTTATACGGCAAGTATCTGACTTTACGACGTCAATAAAACGGGAAGATGCTGTTAAGCATGAAAAATTATGGCTTATGCAATAGGGACAAAGACGACAGAAGCTCATGAACCGTAATTTTATCATCAGAAAATTACATCAGAAAAAAGCTATTACGATTATGGTTCATATACAGTCTGAATCACATATATAACTGACGTTGGCAATTTTATCAACGGTCAAAGTCGGTCTTATCCTTGGAATGTAATTATCGACGTTTACATACTGTGCAACCTCCCAACAACAGCCACCTGTGGGAAGGACAAAAACTAGAGAGTGCAAATAGAGTAATACGTCAGTCTGGCTTGCTAGTATACTGATTGTGACAGGGAGGTGGCTGTTGTTCGGAGGTGACCATTCATGGAAGTAACACTGTAATAATACTTAATCGTTATCGTTAAGATATTTTAGAACCAGACCCAAAGCATCTTTAATTGTGTTTTTCTGAAATAGTGCATACATGTCAATGCACTTGAAACTTTCACGTGCATGGATTAGTTTCGACATTGTCCAGCAAATTACAGTATCCGAAATCACTTACTAAGCAAAAGCTCTCAATATTATTGCAAATATATTTGTGTACATGCAAAATGTCCCTAGAAATAAAGGCCCATTAGCTTTTTGACTTTAGTAATACAGAACAATAGACAAAATGAGAGCAAAATATAAGAAATACATTTTGTTTGCTCTAAAACAATATTTACATTATGCCATTCTTTAGCCACATCTTCTAAAAATAATGTCAGATGCTTTTACTTGTTTTTTTGCAATATCATTGAAAACGTACTGTGCTACTTTTCTATTTGTACTTCGTGATTAAAAAAGGAAATGCCTTCAAGTAAAAGTCAGTCTCACTGATAAGAAATCTTTCTAGGTAAAGTAAGACCTACTTTGATTTTAACATCTAAAAAGCTAATGGGGCTTTAATAACTTGTTGAACGTAAGAACAGTTGTGGTTAAATTTGTTGTTTATTTGTGCAACCAAATTGAAATCCACTATCTAGGACATTTTACTGAGTGTATAGTTACATAATTTATAAAAAAGGTGTTTTTTTACAATGACAGTATGAAACTATGAAAATAAGCTTCAGGCAAATATCAGTAAGAACCAGTACTAGACTCCCATCCTCCCAACTGCCTATTTTATCACATAAAGAGAAATGGTCGGCAGTACGGCTCGAACCCATGCACAACCCTATATCAGTGAGAGGTTACATTGATTTGAAGTCAGCGACATTAACCACTCAATCACGGAGGAGGTCCCTGAAAGTGCGTGCATACCTTCAATCAGAAGGCTTTAATGAAACTTTAACATTGTTGGGCGTGATATCATTTTTATGACGTATAGTATATAGACAATTCGGCTTTTATGTAACATATATGTCCATATCCCTTTACGTTCCTCAACATTGTCTGAAAAGTCAAACAACCACGTATCAGGTTGAGAATAATAAAACTATTGTGTTTGAGATTTACAACCTACATGCACTTGTTTAACAACACTTTACAACATCTCTTGCGTGATCTAACTGTTGTCTCGGCAATTCAGAAGATAAGTACGGATCTCAGGTCTCTTGAACTAACCTTATACTATAAGTCAAATATCCCAGACACATACAGTAGTTCTCGTATTGTTTGTTTTATTTGACTTAATACTGATCCGTTCGACAGCTCTGTCATATCTAAGAAACTGTCGAATGAACTTTGAGTCGTATTGATGTTGCAGTAATTAAGATGCACCAGAAATAATAAGCAATTACATCTGTAATATGGATGCTGTTTTGGAAATGTGATATTCCTTCATAATCATTGTTTATATGCATGTTTACGCCTCTGGTCATTGACAATATATACTGGTATTTATATATAAGACAAACAGAAGTAAAATTACACATGGTGTATATACATGGTGTATATACATGGTGTATGTACATGGTGTATATACATGGTGTATGTACATGGTGTATATACATGGTGTATATATATACATGGTGTATATACATGGTGTATGTACATGGTGTATATATACATGGTGTATATATATACATGGTGTATATACATGGTGTATGTACATGGTGTATATATACATGGTGTATATATATACATGGTGTATATACATGGTGTATGTACATGGTGTATATACATGGTGTGTATATACATGGTGTATGTACATGGTGTATATATACATGGTGTATGTACATGGTGTATATACATGGTGTATGTACATGGTGTATATACATGGTGTATATATACATGGTGTATATACATGGTGTATGTACATGGTGTATATATACATGGTGTATGTACATGGTGTATATACATGGTGTATGTACATGGTGTATATACATGGTGTATATATACATGGTGTATGTGCATGGTGTATATACATGGTGTATGTACATGGTGTATATACATGGTGTATATATACATGGTGTATATACATGGTGTATGTACATGGTGTATATGTACATGGTGTATATATATACATGGTGTATATACATGGTGTATGTACATGGTGTATATACATGGTGTATATACATGGTGTATACACATGGTGTATATACATGGTGTATACACATGGTGTATATGCATGGTGTATGTACATGGTGTATATATATACATGGTGTATATATATACATGGTGTATATATACATGGTGTATACACATGGTGTATAGACATGGTGTATAGACATGGTGTATATATACATGGTGTATACACATGGTGTATATATACATGGTGTATATACATGGTATATATATATACATGGTGTATGTACATGGTGTATGTACATGGTGTATGTACATGGTGTATATACATGGTGTATATACATGGTGTATAGACATGGTGTATAGACATGGTGTATGTACATGGTGTATGTACATGGTGTATATACATGGGGTATATACATGGTGTATGTACTTGGTGTATGTACATGGTGTATATACATGGTGTATATGCATGGTGTATGTACATGGTGTATATATATACATGGTGTATGTACATGGTGTATATACATGGTGTATGTACATGGTGTATATACATGGTGTATATATACATGGTGTATGTGCATGGTGTATATACATGGTGTATGTACATGGTGTATAGACATGGTGTATATATACATGGTGTATATACATGGTGTATGTACATGGTGTATATGTACATGGTGTATATGTACATGGTGTATATACATGGTGTATATGTACATGGTGTATATGTACATGGTGTATATACATGGTGTATGTACATGGGGTATATATACATGGTGTATATGTACATGGTGTATGTACATGGTGTATATGTACATGGTGTATATGTACATGGTGTATATGTACATGGTGTATATGTACATGGTGTATATACATGGTGTATGTACATGGGGTATATATACATGGTGTATACACATGGTGTATATATACATGGTGTATATATACATGGTGTATATACATGGTGTATACACATGGGGTATATATACATGATGTATATGTACATGGTGTATATATACATGGTGTATATACATGGTGTATATATACATGGTGTATATATACATGGTGTATATATACATGGTGTATATAATATTTCTGTAAATAAAACAGTGCAACCTCTCCAAAGCAACACCCTTTTGGAGTAGCAAATTTATGTTGCTCTAGAGAGGTTGAAATAATAGTTAAATCGTGCAGTGGAAAATAAATCATGTTGTTGCTTAAGGGAGGTTATTGCTCCAGAGAGGGCCGTTCTGGAGAGATTGTACCATAATTTGATTCTCATTAAATGGGTAAAGGTCTAATGAGAGACAAGTGAGATTGTAACATGCCATATAACGCAATGATGTAAAGCAACTAACGTGAAGAAATAAAATATGACATGTTGTTTTTTGTTTGCCCATTTGAATAAATTTAGTAAAACATCGTTAGCTCGAGGAGTCATCTGACAAGATAAAACGGTTCATTGACAATATATACTGGTATTTATATATAAGACAAACAGAAGTAAAATTACACATGGTGTATATACATGGTGTATATACATGGTGTATGTACATGGTGTATATACATGGTGTATGTACATGGTGTATATACATGGTGTATATATATACATGGTGTATATACATGGTGTATGTACATGGTGTATATATACATGGTGTATATATATACATGGTGTATATACATGGTGTATGTACATGGTGTATATATACATGGTGTATATATATACATGGTGTATATACATGGTGTATGTACATGGTGTATATACATGGTGTGTATATACATGGTGTATGTACATGGTGTATATATACATGGTGTATGTACATGGTGTATATACATGGTGTATGTACATGGTGTATATACATGGTGTATATATACATGGTGTATATACATGGTGTATGTACATGGTGTATATATACATGGTGTATGTACATGGTGTATATACATGGTGTATGTACATGGTGTATATACATGGTGTATATATACATGGTGTATGTGCATGGTGTATATACATGGTGTATGTACATGGTGTATATACATGGTGTATATATACATGGTGTATATACATGGTGTATGTACATGGTGTATATGTACATGGTGTATATATATACATGGTGTATATACATGGTGTATGTACATGGTGTATATACATGGTGTATATACATGGTGTATACACATGGTGTATATACATGGTGTATACACATGGTGTATATGCATGGTGTATGTACATGGTGTATATATATACATGGTGTATATATATACATGGTGTATATATACATGGTGTATACACATGGTGTATAGACATGGTGTATAGACATGGTGTATATATACATGGTGTATACACATGGTGTATATATACATGGTGTATATACATGGTATATATATATACATGGTGTATGTACATGGTGTATGTACATGGTGTATGTACATGGTGTATATACATGGTGTATATACATGGTGTATAGACATGGTGTATAGACATGGTGTATGTACATGGTGTATGTACATGGTGTATATACATGGGGTATATACATGGTGTATGTACTTGGTGTATGTACATGGTGTATATACATGGTGTATGTACATGGTGTATAGACATGGTGTATAGACATGGTGTATAGACATGGTGTATAGACATGGTGTATATATATACATGGTGTATGTACATGGTGTATAGACATGGTGTATGTACATGGTGTATATATATACATGGTGTATGTACATGGTGTATATATATACATGGTGTATGTACATGGTGTATAGACATGGTGTATATATACATGGTGTATGTACATGGTGTATATATACATGGTGTATGTACATGGTGTATATATACATGGTGTATATACATGGTGTATACACATGGTGTATATATACATGGTGTATATATACATGGTGTATATACATGGTGTATACACATGGGGTATATATACATGATGTATATATACATGGTGTATATATACATGGTGTATATACATGGTGTATATATACATGGTGTATATATACATGGTGTATATATACATGGTGTATATAATATTTCTGTAAATAAAACAGTGCAACCTCTCCAAAGCAACACCCTTTTGGAGTAGCAAATTTATGTTGCTCTAGAGAGGTTGAAATAATAGTTAAATCGTGCAGTGGAAAATAAATCATGTTGTTGCTTAAGGGAGGTTATTGCTCCAGAGAGGGCCGTTCTGGAGAGATTGTACCATAATTTGATTCTCATTAAATGGGTAAAGGTCTAATGAGAGACAAGTGAGATTGTAACATGCCATATAACGCAATGATGTAAAGCAACTAACGTGAAGAAATAAAATATGACATGTTGTTTTTTGTTTGCCCATTTGAATAAATTTAGTAAAACATCGTTAGCTCGAGGAGTCATCTGACAAGATAAAACGGTTCATGTCAGAAATTGCTGGATTAAGGTTCGTTCTTTTATTGCGTAACATTCACAATGTGTAACAAACAAAGCGTTCACCGACATGCAAGTACGAAGGATATCCAACATGACACTCCTCAAGATGATCATGGTAATTAACGCTTAAAACTTAGTCAAGGGACCATGAAATGTGATCGAGATATCGACATAACGATGCTCGTAATAAATATGGAAACCTAATATACAATTGAGAAAAAAGGGATAACTTTATCCTCTAGATATGTGAAGTGCTCGTGATATCAATGCTCGAAATAAGGAAGTGTTCTTCAAGAAAGGAAATTCTGTTAATTGTTCGTATGTTTCTCGGACAAAAGCACTCCACGGACACATCACTTGCCATTATATGCAATAAATGTAACCAAAAGAGATAGCTAGACCTTTATGGGTCTAAATAATTCAATTGAAAATTTGAAACCTCTCATAACTTTCAACGAGGAGCCACCAATTGGAGGGGCTGTATCATAATGCTTTAAGGGATTTAAACCTATTTAAAACAATTAAGTCAGAAGTCCTCTTTTCTTTGAAATTGTATCCTCTTAGGATTTCTGACAGACAGAATGCTAATAGGAATCAATTAAACATTGTACGATATCTTATCTTAGCACGTGAAACTGTATAATAAGATTATGAGAAACTTACACAATTTCCTAAATTATCCTATTTTAGTTTGATGTAATTTTAAGTATGTACAACATTGATCCGATACATTTAACCAAAGTATTCAAGCTAATCATGTTATCTTACATTTGAATTCAATAACTCCTCCTTTCCTGGAACTCCATCCATTTGGCTTGTTCTATGAAACATGAAACACATGACTGATGTTCAGTACGTGGGTTTGTTCGTATTCCTGTTGTGGTATATATTTGACAAGTATAAAGATGGTATTTTAAAGGTCATTAGTCGCCATTCTATGTATTACTATATATGAAAGAAAACTGCTTAATATTGAACTTATTTACAAATCGGCCAAAACTTGCCTACTAGTATTGTACACAAAACAGAACACAAGGTCACTCAGAATTGCCTGGGCCGATTGGGCTGGTTATCGAACTTGGCTAGATCTCATGGCCATAAACATTTCCATTAAGTTTAGTGAGGATCCGAAATTACAGAGCGGAAACCGTCGTGGACGCCAGACACCTACCCACCCTCCCGCCGCCCGCCGTGGGTGTTCCTACAATACGACCCGTTTTACAAACGGTCGTATAAAAAGGGTAAACACGGAGGGTGAAGGGAAGGGCCAGTGGCCTAGCGGTAACGCCCTGGACTACCCACCGAAAGGTCGTGAGTTTAAAGTTAGGCTTCGGCTCCTAATATTTCAGGGATGCCTTTTCAGTTTCTCCATCCCGAGTTCTGAGTTAAGAAAATCACAGAAAGCGGATGAGGCGTTTATCGGTGCTTCACATGCCGATGAACCAGGAAATCTATTCGGAATGCTATGAATGCTCGGTTTACCATATGTTCTACCCGCTCTTCGGGACGACTCTGTAACATATTGTAATAGGCCGGTAGTATTTTACGTGTGGTATAATTATAATGCTTTTTTGAATCACTTTTAATTCAGTTTTTGTTTTCTGGTAATAATATTTTGTCACATAGGCTTATGGGAAATTTTCAGAAACGGATACAATTTTAATCGATTTTACATTAAAGTATTTTACATATATTTGCTAGCCTTGAACGATTTAGTTCCGACAGTTTTTTAACGTTAAGTACTTTTGGGACATGTCGTATTAAAGGTTACATTTCTAAATGAGTCTAGTTGCGTCTCAAGAAAATGGAGATTCTTTTTGAAATAAAAGGAAATGAGTCTAGGAACGATAATAATAGATCAACTTGGGTTTCATGATTAATAAGTAGCTACTTATTCCATGCTGATTGGTTTCCTGTATCACTGAGAGTTAACGTCGCCCATGTCATTAGGCGAGAGTTCCACCTACATCGGTGACGCTTACACGCGAGTTGAACAACCGGCCCTCCGTGAGCTCAGTATGATCTCTTAATCTGTCAATGGTGAAATAATGAATGTTGTATGTCATTTGATTCTTCATTTTAATGTTCGACAGTATACTAAAATGACCTTCTCTGTCATCGGGTACAATTGTATTATGGTCTTTTTTCACATTGATAAAATGAAGGATATATAAGTACGCTATAAATGACTTCACACAGAGTATGTTTATACACAAATCTACACCGTTCAGGTTAGCAACAAAGACATGTACAGTCAAACCTGTGTAAGCTGCCACCTCCAAATAAAGACCACACTGTGAATAAACACCTCAATTTCTAAACATTGTATGCATTTCTTTTTTTTTGAAACCCCAAAATACGGCGTCATCTTCCGCACGAAGCGATCAAGGATCGTTAAACATGTAGTAAAGTAGACACATCGCTTATAAATTAGGAAGAAGTTTCTCTTTTATACCCATCAATGAGTCAAGTGGATGTAACATTCTAAAGTTGTTGTTATCATTAATACCCGAGTCCCCTCAGTATACACCAAACATAGGTAAAGTGCTTTAATGGATCAGTCAATTTGCAAAGTGGTTAACGAATGAATCATAAAATGAGCAGGACTACAAGATGTTTATTTTTGGGGAAAATCTTTGATAGTACATCATTCCAGTTTAAGTAACGGATCGTGTTATATGATAAAGCTATTACAGACTGTTTTCTGAGTAAAGTCGTGAGAACCACAAGTAGTTCTTTCCACGTTGGGATCTTAATTGTAAATCAACAGAAGTTACATTAAGCCTTGTCGATCCCCTTGGGGAAAGGTTTGGAACCTGAGAATGATGTTTTTTGCCAAGATAAGATAAAAAAAGTTCTGCCATCAAGGACAAAATAAACATCGGGTAAGACGAATGTGAATAAATTTGTTATCAAAACAAAAAGTGCATTTAAGGCACGTATCAAAACTTTATCTGATTAAGGTTCGTCTCATATTGACACTTTGGAGTTTTAATGGGTTCCAAGGAGAGCATGATCCAGTGAATTAATGCAGGTCTGCACTGATAAGGATTCGATTGGCGGATAAGATAAGGTATCGTTGCCTCTGTCGTGATGAGGGTAATTTAAGATTGTCTTTTCACTTAATGACAACAAAGATGAAATACAATGTGTTTGATTCGCGTTTTTTGTCTAAAACAGATATTGATGTATTAGTTTTGTTCGATCTTTTGGAGGCTTTACATTATAAAAATCATATTTGTTATTTGTTTATGAGACAAGCCACGATACGGGGTTGTCTCCAATTGGTTTATAAAAAACACGAGGTAACTAATATATGTTTTCTTGAGAGAATCCTAACTTAAGTAATGAGATATCGAAAAACAACTATTTGCCTTAAAATCGAATTAAAATGCACACCTCGTTGCATGCTCATGTTTGTTGCATGAAACATATTTTGTATTCCCACCAAATCTTTCGTTGATAAAAGATGCTTGTCTGTTCATTTCTGTGGCTCACTTTATGAAAAGTATATTTGTATCTTTACTCAAAATTGGATAAGGAATGTTTGCTCAATGTATGATTTGTTAGTTTATTTTGTTTACTTGAGTTTTACAATCATAGGATTATGAGGCGGACAGTTAATCTAACCATCGTTCCTGGGAAGAACCAAAACTAGACTGCCTTCCTCCGTAAGCAACTACTAACTTCTCACATAAAGAGACATGGTCTGACCTTCTGTCAGTGTCAATGTTTGAATACTAGTAGTCGATACATAGAAATGTATAATATACAGATTACACTATGCTTCAATGGACGTCGTTTGTATCCTTATTACACTGACATATGGTGCCTGTTTGGCATATTAATAATTTTAATCAAATTTGATTAACAGAAGTGATCCTTTTCAGATGATACAGTCATACACCCTTCAGTGTTTTTAAATGAGTTCAGGACCAAATTGAATGACACGCAATAAATGACCGAAGCTGATGAGGCGCCGTACAACATTAATGATAAAATAAAATCTAAGAGTTAAGCAGTAATGGCATTGACATTGAATCTCAGAAAAATAAGGAACTACCGTTTGTTGAAACGATGCAATATTCAAAGAATTTATTGTAGCAACATAATCGCAACCGTGGCCGAGTGGTTAGGGTGTACGCCTTCGGAACGGGAGATCGAAGGTTCGAACTACAGAGGAGCCGCCAGCTATTTGAATAATGGCTACCGTAGCCCCTTTTCTGCCAGGCGATAGACAAAAAAAAGAAGGGATTAAAGAGGTATTATTCGGACAAAAGTTAGGTGTCTTATAAGCCAATTTGACTGGCTCTTAAAATGTTTTTACCATTTTTACGATCTAAAGATAGTGAAAATCAATTTAACGTAATTCAACTACATTAGATAACCAGCAGAAAAATCAAATTAGTGCAAGTCATATCATGCATGTTCAATTGTTGTACATGTACGCACATCCCCTAGCGTATCTGTTCGATTATTTTTCTTCCAATTCAGACGAACGACTACGAAATGAATGTTGTGTCTATTTTTCAATGCTAAGATGGGAGTGCATGCACGTGATATGGGATTAAGATTGCTTCTTCATTTCTAGACTTGAGCTGTTCCCAAGAATAATCGCCGACATTTATCCTAAAGTTCAAACTTAAAACAGTTCAAATTGCGAAACAAATTCAATATTCTAATTCAAATAAGCTCAAATTATACACTCGCTCCCCATAAATGTTGATTGATCTCTACATACAGCGAATGTAAAATTCCTGCAAATACCGAAACTGAGTTAGTTCATCAAAACACGTGGAGCCCGATTTCATCATCATCAGAGTTGATTATTAATCAGCATCATTATAACGACTCTTAGTGTTTGAAAATGGTTGAATGTGTAATAGGAGGAGGACAACAATACATCCGAAGCTCGAACCCGTGACCTCTTTCTTTCAGGTCTGAGGCTCTACCAACTGAGTGTATCGGGCTGGTTAATATCAATGCCAATTTATTTATACAAATTCTATATATACCATACTGCTATGTATGGGATAGATGTAATTATGAAAATGTCAGTCACTGGAGATCTTGCGGTAATGTGTGACATGAAAAGTTGCCGATTACTTCCGATTGTCTGCGACTTGCTGGCCTAACGTGAAGCGGTCAATTAGATATAGACAGTGTTACTACTGCAGAAATTTGGCAATCGTAAGAATATTTATATATGGTTAATAAAGCGACTCGCGGCAACCTACTAAATGACATTTGTGCTATGACTGAATACTTTCTGAGATTTGCAATGAATAGCCTTGTATAAACTGAACTTAAAACAGTGTTCTTATATCTTGCCACCACTACCTGAAGACTTATTGAAAGGTTTAGTCACACTAATTTATACTGTCTTAAATGGTCAATATTACTTTCTTATTATTGGCCAACGGTTATCGTAGAACTAGTTGAAGGCAATTGTCATGTCATTTTGGAACATTGGTACCACTTTAAATAGAAATGATATGAATGTGAGAAAAATGCACGATGGTTTTAGGACCAAGAGGATGGTTTGATGGCGCAAAGATAGTAATTTACTATTGTAAGACAGACGCATGTTCACTTAAGTCACTGACAGACAATTAACGATTGTAGGCAACGATACTATCGCAGACATTATTTTCCGTGCTTGAACAACCTGATTGACACTGAAATCAGTCACCTGCGGTTGTAAGTGATTTGACTGTTACTTATACCGGCGTTTGTTGACACCAACCACATAATAACGTTACATATGGTGGTGAGTAACACCCCAAGTCCACTAAATTGTTAGTATTAGTGACAACAGTTCTCAAACGATCCTTTAGACACACGAGTGTACATTTGTTATAACTACATTACTCTCCACAGCTGCTGGTAGGAGAATAATTGTGTTTCCACATTTACTGCAACGACAAATCGGTTCCAAAATGGAATTGGCAAATCGGCAGAGTTTAAGATTTTAAAATATCAGTCTATTAAGAAAATAAGAAAATCAAGTGTTACCTGTACATCATAAGCTAATACGAGCACATGTCTTAAGCAGTATGTTCGTATAGATATCTAGGTAAATGGAATATTTACGAATAGTACATTGAACTAAATTAACTTCCTGATGAATAACGGCAATGTCTGTCTGACACTCTGGCAGCCCTGTATTTCGGTTTGTTCTACCACTGATGAGAAAATCTAGAAATAAACTTTAGATTAATCATATTATGTACGGGGTAATTTTCGTCATAGACTTGGCTGGCACTCCATGCTTTGAGATGTTGGCCACACAGGAAGTAGTCTACGAGTGAGAATGTTTCGTCCCTATGATTTTAAGCTTCTAAGCGTTGGGTTGGTTTAGGATGATGCTTTTTCTCTTTCTCCGGGGGAGGGGCAGTATATATCTTGGTTAGGGTTGCATTTTTAGAATATTATATGTATAATGTATTCATTTTGGTCATAATGAAGCAAAATCTCTTTTGAATGTAATGTAATACAAAATGGAAGATGGCAAAGTCCATAATACGTGTTCTGTAAAATTATTGTTTGTGAAAACTACATAACAACACATTTGTTGTACCGTGCTGTAACTGTGCGTTTAACAAATGCATTGGTTTTGTCGGCATATCATGCCTTTGGCCATTTACACGTACTTTTACTATCAAGATAGTTTAGACAACAGGTGTTGCTTATGCTCGTATAGCGAAATATTTATGCAAATGAATACATGCGATTGACATATGAATTCTCGTTGTGCAGATGAGTTATTATTTAATGTAGTTTAATGAAACGATACTAAATGTTGTCAGACAATCGTCTTACCGTCTCCTATACATCTAAATTAAAACCTTAATACGGTATAATTGCCTAAAACACTTAAGCCTAGCGATTGTCATTTAATGATAAGATGTATTACATTCGAAGTTTCTTACTTTATGGATTAATATCTGCTCGCAAATAACATAGTTATAATATTCATCAGTCTGCGTTTTGATAGAAATCCATGTTTTATTATTGCCAAAAAATGCTTTGTCTGCAAGTCGGTAAAATGTTGATGATTATGTTTAAACAAGGAAATAATGATATTGATGTGGGTTGATACTTTAAGTCTGAAGACATAAACACAAGGAAAGTTTAAGGGTTGTTGCTCTGTTCGGATGTTGTACAGGTCATGGTTATTGAACGAAATTTCTCAACAATTGCCACTAAGTCAAGTCGAACTATTTTTCATAAACTTAAGTCATGTTTTTCGTAATGTTTGCGTTCATGCTGACGGTCATGTGTAACAATATGAGTAAAAAATATTTTAAAAATCATGTAGTTTTATATTATATCTTTAAATCATATAAATGCTTATAAAATACGGCTACAACTAAATCAAATTAATACAATTGCACATCAATAATCAAAAAGACATAATAATGTTAAATCATAAATTATCTATCAAATTGTGTTCTCGTCCGTTCTTTTTGATATGGAAAAAAACATTGCCGAACTTTTACTGAAGTGCACGCAGCTCATGATGTTATTAACTTTATAAAAGATAAGCCAGGTGTAAGAATACTTTTGAAAATATCTTTTATGATATAACGGACATTCTATAGCCATATGGTATAAACTATTATTATAATTGATTATTAATTACTAGATATATTGAGAAAATGATATATAACGCAGTAAAAAATAATTTTGAATCGACCCCTGTAATATGAGGAATTTTATTATATATGAGACGGCCCCTTGTCAGTCTGGATAATTAACTTCGGTGTATTTTTTGCGAAGTTTTGTGGTTTTGATTATTGCATCAAACTGCTTATTTTTGTGGAGATTATCTTTGATTTGGATAAATGTATCAATTTTATCTAAAATCTCTGATTTTTAATACAGTGTCTGTAATGTAATGTTAGTTCTAAGTATAATTTGTTAAGATATGAAATACCCTGAAGAATGGTTTCGATTATTGTTTTTTATCGGGCAATCTATTAAATGAGATGTGTTCATAAATTATATTTTCTGCTAGGTTAAGACTTCTTCAGAAATTTCATTCTTCAACACATAAACATTTGGTCTATTAGATTAGTATATAACCATGCAATACGAACGGGTCACATTATCCGGGCCATATCACATTTGCTTTTTTATTCTCTACAGAAAATTACGAAATAGGTATTTTCAGAATTTATCATTCGCGCCAAATGCCTCAAAACAGTGCTATAAACTTTGGGTACAGCGTGAAGCCAGTGCAATTTTCATTTGGCGCGTATATTACAGAAAACTGTACAATGTACAAAGAAATGACAGTTATACATGTAACATATATATTTTCCACTTTTGCGTTTTGTTACATGACAATTGAAATCGGAATGAAGTACTAACTGCTGCCTTTCTCCGGGCTTCGTGCTAAGAAAGTGCTTCCTGCTCTAGTAGACCCAATCCCAGATAAAATTGACAATTAGCATTTCTGAAAAGTGATTTTTCGACTTTCTGTATGACATCACCGTGTTTACCCTCGGTTTGTACCAGGTTAGCAGTGTCTAATTCTAAATGGATTTCAACATAACTTTACAGGAAAGTATATTTTTGTCGATTGTATGGAGACACCGTAGCATAAAAATAGAAATGCTCAAAAACACCACCATCCCTGATTGAAGCATTATACTGACATATCCTATTAGAGACAATCAAACATAATGCCACCTTATCGTTACTTAGTATCTTAGGTTGAGGAATCCATTGAGTAACCAGGTATTTAAGTACTGTAACATCGAAAATGTTTAAAGACAAAAGACGTAATATTACACTACTTGTAATTTTTTTTTAGTAAGTGCTTTTGAACTATTGATATAACACAAAATAAAAGTATGCTATATTACAACTATCATGATAGGTGGTATGCCGTACCAATAACTTACAAAAATAAAGAAATGAATACACAACAAAATGTAAACATGACATTTGTAAAACATTCCGTCCCGTTGATGATGGCAAAATTGTCCCGTTGATGAAGCTTTTAAATACAATGACTAGAAACGAAGTAAATAAAAGAATATAGTTTAAGAGCAATGTTGACTAGATTTAACAATCAGATTGATATTTATAATTGCTTTACTGACGAATATAAAACTTAATACATAGTAAAGGGAAAAGACAATATTTTTTGTAGACTTTTGAGATATTTTCACCAAAGGAAAAATTTAATGAACTTTCAAACTTATAACACTACCAGTTATAGCTATGAATTCAACTTGTAAATACATCATGTTTATTCAGCTTGCCTATTACGATAAATATGTCTGCGGAATTAGTTTTTCTGAATTTTGTGAAATTGTCTCGTTGATGATACAAATGTATATACATTATTACATACAGTCACCATAATTATATTATAACTCTTGTTTCATACAAAAGGCACGTAGTCTTATTAATTAGTATTATTTAAAACATAGTTGCTTATCTAAATGGCAGTTAATGGCTTAATGCAGTAATGATATATTACACTTTCAATGTTTGTGACTTTGTGCAGTAGAAGAATACAGAAGGCTGTAGAATATAAAATGATGGGAAAGTCCTGCTTGCAATATAAGCTACAATGAAACAATATCTATATGTTATGTACAGTGCAGGGTTCAAACATTTGTCTGTTATGTCCACACGCATAAATACTTCAAACACTTGGAAACACATGGGCACAAACTACGAAGTCGGTTAAAATGGTTTGTGATAATACGAGTACCTACGTGTAAAATGCTAATATAACGCTTTAACATACATTTTAGTCGTACAACATATATTTGTCAGTTTTTATGTTATAGTATATTATATCTAGCTATGAGTGAGTCAAGCAGTGTACAATACATGTATACTAGCCAATATTTGGGTGATAGTTTCTTAAATATACATGAACAGTAGTCATAGTTGAACATGAATGCTGCAGTACGAAGTATAAGTAATCGACAACTTTACATACGCTATAAGCCAGTACTCTCTGAATTAAAATTTACATTGCAGTTAATATATGCACAATCCATAAAACTAATTATTACATTTGTTACTTGAAATATTCTTCTCCCTTTCCCTGTTGCTACTGGAGGATCAATCTTACGAAGAACTTCATGTTTTAGAATCAATATTTTGTACGGTTACGTAGGCCATTTGGATCTTGCAACTAACTTAACACGTATTGCTTCTTCCATAAAATTCACATGGACTTCGTGATCTACATTATCAATTGCCAGAACCTGCCCGATTTATTATGTTCCATCTTATCTACCTACTATGAAGTCAGATACAGACTAATGCTTTAAACTTACATTCATTTTACTATTCTCATTCTCTTTACGTATGCAACCTCTTTCTGTACCGAATGTTCTGTCATATTTGTCTGGCTTTCTGCTTTCTTTCATGCACCTGCACCCATCTTATCTACATGTAAAGCGACTGACTCGTTCTCTATTTTTGCAGAAACACAAATTGCAATGGTAGTACATACTTGCTTTTTTTAAATCTAAGTTCAAGATTTTTTTCTCCTATTTACACCTGGACACTCCATCGAACCCGTTGTCGCCAAAAACAGATCAGACACTGCATGCACATGTAGTGTCTCTGACAAATAGTATATTGTTCTGTCCATTGGACAAAAACAAAATTTTCTACTATAGTTTGGTAGTACTGTCTTACATATTCGTATATCAAAAGATATAAACTATTTTATAAAGGTTCAATGAATAGTCAACTAGTAACTTCTTTAATTTTGGACAAACAAAAAAGTGACAAACGAAATCATAAAACTTAAGATACCAGTTGTATTTCTGTCCATTTAGAGCTATGAAAACATGAAAAAGGTTGTTTATAAATGTACATGAATACTTTATACAATAAAAAATAATGCGATGCTTTACATGTCACCGAACACGAAAAAAATGAAAAAGTTCATTCATAAAACAACATTTACAGTGTAGGATTTACAGCCTGATCATGCATTGTACAATTATGGCCCTTAGGTAGTGCACTTTCTTTCGCTGGTCTCATTCACTGTGGTTTTTAATCTAATTTCTTGAATACTTAACGTAACTGAAACTCACAAGACCTAAATGTTCAAACCCTAACCCCACAACTAACCTCTGGTGTGTGCGGGCGAACAGACAGACTGTGACGGACAGACGAACAGATGAATATTTTTACTGTTACCTATTATCCATATAGCTATCTAATATTCATCCGTTCGCTATGACGGACAGATGGACGGACAAAGCGGCATCTATATACACGTATTTCTTCGCACGCATGCGAGGGTGGTTGTGGGGTTAGGGTTAGTACAGTTAGGTCTTATGAGGTTCAGATACGTACAAACTGGACTTGTGGGGATAATTTCGACTTGTGGGGTGCGACTTGTGGGGTTAAAAACACCGAAAAGATCAAAGGGATCACCCCACAACATACGTCTCACGAGAACGTCCGGACAGAAGGACGGACAATTCAGCGACTATGTACTCAGCTTTCAAGACGCATAAAAGTATATGCCTAAAACATAGTATCTAAGGCAGTTTTCATATACATGTAGTTTTTCTATCAGAAAAATGTGTCTAATCATACTATGTATAAGAAAAACACAATGAAAGTCGCGCTTCATTTGGACTTAGGCCGACAGTATTAATATATCATCTTTGTAAAATGTATGTACGTATAACACAGATAGTCGACAATTTTGGGTTTAAAAGTCTAAAAAGGATGCGGTAAGAAGTGTATGGCGACTGTGTCAAGCGTTATCACATCTCACGTTCTAACCGCAACTTTTACAATAAACTGTGCTTGACGTTCGCAAAAAAACGAGGACAGGCCAACTTTATGCATCAATATCTCTGTGGAAAATGGGAATGGAAAGCTGGAATTTCGCATATTGAGAGAAAATAGATTGGAGTAAATGGTGGTATCTTTAAAAAGGTTCACTTTTGTGTATAAATCCATTTATGGATCTGGATTTATCAGATCACGCGTTTTCTTTAAAAAATATCAGACATTTCTAGCGATTTCTCGCTGAAAAATACACGATTTTCCTCACAATTTGGAGTATTTATTCCTTTTTCAAAAGCGAATAAATTTACATGATTGGTTTTGTTCGGATCCTTCAAGATAACTATAAATTAAGCCGATACTTATTTTCCGTTCGAAACTGTATGTGTTCGCCTGATCAACTGTGTTCGGCTCAACGGGGTATACGGTGTGAATATGTACGCATTTGTCTCGTTGATGAGGACTCGTTGATGATAAAATTATGCGTTAATTGTACAAGTAAATTGGCCTGGTGATGCAATTTCAAACTGAAACGTTTTTCAATTTATGTTAATGAAACCTGCAATGTCTAGTCTATAGACTCTCTGAAATAAAAAAGGCGCGCGTTGAACCATAACTTGTTCATTTAAAAATTAGCGAGAGACTCGTTGATGATAAATCATTTTTTTCCGACTTTGGTCTTAAATTTTTTTTTTTTCAGTATTTGAATATCAAATAAGTATCTTTTGATTTAGATGTTTGGTTTACATCACACAAATAAGCGGCAAAATTAATTCCCTATTTAAATATATTCAATCTGTTTGAATCCTTTTAGGTTTGGACTCGTTGATGAAGTCGTATTTGGCGACATGATAAAAACCATCATTAAAATCTAAATAGCTACATCAAAGAAGAATTTCATTTTTCCGATGAAGAACAACTCTGCAGATGTCCAAATTCATGCAATAATTTCGATCGATTGTCTTTTCCAATACCTTCAATATTAACGATAAAAAGTGAAAATTATCTTGGCGACATAGGAATTTCGGTACCCCTTGAGGGTTTTGAACGCCATAACTTTGTGTTAGAGTAACTCATCTTCCTTATATATGTATCAAAATACTTCTAGATGTTCATATATTTAAAATAATGATAATCTACTGATATATTTTTACTATGAAAAATGTAGTGGCCTGATAATGGCTGGCGACATCACTTGTCAATTTTATCTGGGATTGGGTCTCTACCCATTTGTGACGTCACAAGTCGCGTGCATGAGTTATTCACACTGTTGCTATACAGCTATTGGAGTGAATAAAGTAATAAACACATTCAATTTCTGTGAAAGTGATAATGGAAGTATTAGAAACCCAGTTTGAACGTCATCTTGGAGATAAACCTAATTGATAACTTGTCGTAAATAAATAAAGAATTTTGATATATAACGCAATTAAGTGTCATTTAATTTACGTGTTTGAAGAGGCTGTGTTTTATGGAGGCTGACATTTTGAATGTAATAAAATGCTGAACGTAGGAATTACCACACGATTTATCATCTGTTTTATTTGATATTTCTATAAATCATCTTACCCTTTATCAGTCTGAAATTATTAACACATTTTTATATCATATAAAATACATTAAAGCATAGTAAACTGGTACCGCTTTCATAATCTGGACGATATTCTAATAGGATGGTGTTTCAGACTCTCGTAAATCTGGAATTATGTAAGTGTTAATGCGGTGCCATGTATTTATATGACAATTTAATGAATAAAAAACATTATTTATTTTCAGTTTTACACAAAACGCAAATTGTCCCTGAAAAATTACATCTACAGTCACGAATGGGGCCGTTTACAGTATCATAAAATCATTGTTTATTATTATGAAAATAAAACCGTGATTTCTCATTTTTGATAGAAAAATCGAATTCCAGGAAATTTCTGACGCGGTGTCGAATTCGATTAGGTCTTGCAGACCATAAGACAAATCAAACATAAATGTACTCTTACACAACTAACACAATACTTACAAAATAATCAGAATATTTCTCTTTAGCTATCTATCATGTGCACTCTGTTCGACTTCGGTCAAATATGATCTATTCTGAATAGTTTTAGGTGAAGGACTACTAGTATCACTAACAATGTGACTTATAAAAAAATGACTCTATAAATGAAGAGTATTTATAAAATGCCACTTTATTCTATCGTATATCTTCATTTATTCTGATATTGCATGACATTAAACTTTGTTCGGGATGGTCTTTGATTGCATTAAATATTGAAATTGTGTCAAATACAAAGTAGAGGTCCATATAATATTTAAAAAATCACGTGACTGATAAAAAGTTCACCAGTGTATTTGACAATCCAAAGGTCATTACTACGTAATTATGGAGAGACAAGATACTGTGGCATCATAAATTTTCGCTGGGGATTTAATTTCGTGGATTTCGTGGGTCGGCTCATTGCCCGAAAACAAATCCCCAAGAATTCTAAATTTAGGTATCAGGCGTTTCTTTTAAAAAATCCACGAATTTACGTCCCAACGAAATAACTATTTTAGTAAAAACCACGAAAATTGAGCCCAACGAAAATGAATGAATATACAGTATTATGTATACCAAGTATTTGATACGTCGTTTCCTTACTAATTCAGATAATATAATTGTTGTCCCCTTTGCCCTACCATATGTATCTAATGACGCCGCGTTATAAGTCACGTGGTATCTATATGTCGGCCACCGTATTTTTTATTTCACTGCTGAGATTCAGAATTGATACGTGATTAAACTCGTTGCATCTCAAATCATATGACGTGTTTTATTTCTGATCTGAGTGGGGTAACTCACCTTACCGTCAACATCTATCTGTCTATTTCAATATCATTCAATTTTGTTTGATCAATTGCCACGTCTCCTGTCACAATGATGTCACCGTGTATATACATTGTTCCGTATTGTTACGTAATACAATGGTAACAGGATCTAAATTGTCATCAATATCGTTTACATTTGTGGAATACGCATCTCTCTAGACATATGATAAATCATAAAAGACTCTGGTACTTTTTAACGTCTGGAAACTTATATTTTTCTTGCATTGGTATGAAATAACTTGAGCGTGCTAGAATAACAATATCCGAATGTGGCTGGATTATAATATATTTCACATTAATTGCGTTGCCTGACCAAATACGATATTTTATATTTGTTGATATTATCAAAGCCATTACCATACAAGACATGCATTATGTTTACAGATATATGTAGGATAGTGTAATCCAGAAGAATGACAAAATACATTTATAAAATTGTTATATCAATATGAATTATTCAAACTGATTTTGTGGGGTTTTTATCCATCAGACGGTCTGAGATGTTCGACGTGAGCTATTGTATGTTCATAAGCATAAAATATATAAGAAACTTCTACATATTATAGGTTAGAGAGTATATTTTTGTGTTCTTCCTAAATAAGACAGGTATAAAAAGGAGAGGTCGTCACTGTAGCTTTCCTATTATGAATAACATCCAAATATACATTCTAACCGTCTTGGTGCTTCGTCTATTTTAGTCGCTCGCTAAATATTTGTGTGTAAACAAATTGTATTCCGTGAAAGTTTCGTTAAACTTAGCTTTCAAGTGTAATTTAGAAACAGCTGTTCGATATAACGATATAACATGATGTTTCTTTTTACTTTTCCAACGTAATTACAGTAAACCCCCACAAAACCGGACCCCTCCCGGACAAGGCAAACAGTCCGGGCTCCTGAGAATTCCGGTTTTCATCTGAAATCCGAATAAAACGGGACTGGATAAATTGTCCTATTTTTATGGAATTCGGTTCTAATGGATCCCGATGTTGAAGTTTTTTTTTCTGTAATCTGAAATATGAACATATTGAGTGCATAACGTTTCGTATAGCACTTAATGATGAAGTTAATAAATTGTCTGTAAATATGAAATGATTGTGGTCGATATTTCTTGGAGATAAAAAAGTAGAAACAAGGGATTGTTTGCAGACACTTAAACGGTCAATAAATAAATCATATTAAGGCAGTGGTACGAAATGATATACTTTAAAGATGTTTCTGTTTTGAATGATAAAAAGTACTTTTGTCGACGTCTTAATACAGCTCATAAATTACTTAGAAAATAAGAAGTGTGGGCTTACGTATGTTTTATTGTTTTGTTGTATATGTTCGAGTCTAATGTCCTACTAACAAAAAACAAAAATGATCTGAACGTTCTGAAGAGTCATTGTTCTTGAATTCATTATCTAGAATCGTCGAACTGTGCACGTTTGGTCACTTGACTGGTGTCAAAATATACAATGTAAGTTTATGCCTTGTTTATCACTGCGAGTTTAAGTCCAACTCAAATTATAAGCTATATCTGATAGTTATATTATTTACAGAATAATCGTTTATATGTGATAAGAATCATTCTAAAGTACCTAACCTTCAATAATGAATATTGGAAGAAGCAACATGTAAATTTTGATAAGCATTTCAGCAAAGCTTAACGCTCGTTAAATAGTGGCATAAAATGTTAAGGAACACTTTGTAAAGTTAGCGAGACAGTCCATGTTAACCTCTTACAATACTTGATTGTAAAAACTGAACATTTATTTACACCTATGAAATCAACCAACCTTTGCATTATTTCAATTATGTTTAAATTAATAAATTTATAGGTTTTTTTTGTTTGACGTCGTATGAATCCTCTTCAATCATTATATTCAAAATGACTTTTGGTCACAAATATTGACCGTTAATATACTGTTGATTCGATTATTGGTCATATTTGATATATTTCTACAGTTTCTAGTCATTGCAAATATAACGTAAAGTAGTTATTGGCAAGTACTTGGTGTAATGTAGTATTGCAAAGAAGATCAACGTTGCACGTCATTCTACGTCTTTGGCATTATTGTGATAGGCTTTCGAAGAAAGATTTGAACAAATGTCTTAAACATTCTGTTTAACAATTGTTAGCTTCCTTATAAAACCTTCCAATTTGTCTTGGAACAAAAGGTATTTCACAATAAGCCTGGTAATGCTTTCACATTTGAAACAGAACCTGACCATTTGCATAATTCTAATTGCTGACTTAGCACCATGATACCCAGTTTTCTGTAATGGTAACAACGGATTACATTCTCATTATCTTCTAATTAACGGCTCAACCCTTTAATGATTTATTTATCTTAAATGTAATACCACGAACGACGTACTATTTGTTCTTGAAGCTTCAATCGTGCGTCCATAGCAAGGATGTGATATTATGTAAAATGTAAAGTTCTTGAATATTGATACGAAAAGGATTACTAGAAAAAAGCCCATACATAAAAATACCATGCCAAAATAGTACAAACCCAAAAGCCAGCCATTACATAGGACTATACAAAAACCTACGAATAAGTACCATCACTGTCTCTCATAGTCTTGAAAAAAAATTAAGTCAACTTAGCTTTCATAGTTGTCACACTATTCGTATGTATACCGCAGACAAATTACTTACAATTATTGAGTTTCTAGGTTCACTGTCTTAGTTTAAACATATTTGTACACCAAATACTGCAAATAATGATTAATACATGTAAAAACATTTCGATATAGTTTATGGATCGGGAAACTAGCACTGTACTAATATAAACCCTTTTCCGCGATGAAGTTTCGTGAAAGATAAATGACTATTTAAGATCAACGCATGTTTTATACAAATTGTATCTGTCTTTTCTTTTTCGTCTTGGTAAATGATAAATGTGTTGTTCACTGGTATAATCACATCCAATACAACACACATACGTGTCGACAATGTTGTTATTTATTTACATTCATCTTACTTCATTCTGCTATCATTAAATATAGTAAGTCTGTGAAATGATACAAGATTATTGTAATAAAACGACTAGACTCCGGATTTATTTTGTCAAAATCTCTAAATTTATTTTATAATTTTTTTTATACATGTAATGCTATTTATAAAAAGCTGTAGGATTATATTGGATTGGAGTTTGTAATAACATTTTTAATTCTTTAGATATGTAGACAAGGAATATACGGTAAAACCCGTTAAAACCGGACCCCTTCCGGTTTTTCAGAGAATTCCAGTTTTTCAGAGAACCTTTGATACATTCCGAAAAAAATAGATTTGAAATTCTGAGAATTCCGGTTTTCATGGAGTCCGGTTATTTCGGGTTTTGTTGTACACCTGAGTAACCCAATAGACACAGTTAACAAAGAATCCTAATCAATAAAGCGTGAACAAACCCAAATAGGATGACACAAGACCATTAAAATGGTTATGCCCCCATCACACCAGAGCACGTCCGCATCACGCTCGCAAAGTTCCCATCACGTCCTGAAAATTTTGATGGACGTGGCGGGGACGGGGTCAAACTCGAAAAAATGATGCACTCATGTTCGCACTACGTCCTTACAACGTCTTTGCTAGGTTCTCACTGCGTCTATCACGTTCCCACTAAGTTCATTACACGTGCAGCTTCTCGTTGTCACCAGGTCTATTGCGTTTATACTACGTCCCAATTACGTGCTCACTTTGTCCATGTAGACTGAACTGCGCTCTCCCTAGGTCCCAATTACGTCCTCATTGCATTCACTAGCTCCGTATGTATACTGTACCATGTGTCCATTTATTTTAACTGGTCATGATGGCCGAACAGAAGTCTTCTTTCTGCTTATAGCCATGCACTAACACAACATAATCTAAGTTGCTTCATGTTCCTTTTTCTTCCATTTCTTATTTAGACAATGGCAATTTCAGCATCTAAAATAGCTTGTTGTCCTAGTACATTAACAAAATGCATCCATTTGTTAACATACATTTTACTGGAAATGAAAAAATGGTGTATAAATCCAGTATTTATACCAATTGCTCAGAACCTGACAGGAACGTACTGGTCACCTGTTGCAAACGCACTAAAGACGTGACGGAGCAAAATTACAACCTAGTGCAGTCTTCTGTAACGTGATGTGGACGTACTGTGGTCTTAGCATACACCTGGTTGAAACGTAGTGAGAACTTCATTGACGTAACAAAAGCGTAGTAACAACCCAGTGACAACGCGGTGAAAAAATCGCTTGCTGTCTTTTCAAGTCCGCACCACGCTTCTTCTGCGTCAATGAAGTTCCAACTAGGTTTTAGTCACGTCCCAGTTACGTTCTTACTACGTAAGCACTGCGTTCTAATTTGACCACGTCCCCGCCACGTTATTTTTTGACATGCCAAAAGTCCCACCACGTCCATCACGTCCACGAAGACCATACCACGCTTGAACCGGTTCCTTCTGCGTCCTCATCACGTTAATCAGGTTCTTGCCACGTCCTGTCAGGACGTGGTGGACGTAATGCAAACGTGGCCCTAGTGTGATGGGGGTATTAGTTTTCAGTTTTATGATTTTCTGTCAAATCTCTTAATTATGTCGATTAATGGCCAAATCACTGTGACACACCTGCAGATGTACCGTTTGGTGACTTTGCTGTTGTGTATATACTGGGTTAGCATAGATATTACCTCCCACGTGTTAAAGTCAATTGGTCTTCGTATCACTTTTGTCTGTCAATCCCCCTGTCCCCTTTAACAGTCATTGTACAAAGTAGCAACATTTGGGAATTGTCAATTTGATAGTAGCTGTTCTTTGTTGCGATGTGTAGCTTAAAGCGGAACGTATATACTACAGTCCTCTCTGTTGTTATTATAGTGTGTGTTACGTGATCATCGCCTAATTTAGTAATGGTCGTCTCAATCAACTTCATTCATCTACGAGTTCATAGGGATTGTCTTTACGAAGTCGCGGTAGTCCCAAACGTACGTGCAAGGTAATGAGATGAACAGTAATCGTCTGGACATAAAAATATGTGCAATAATTTAATCTGTATCGTATTCCCAAGGATGAACTAATAGGAAGCAATAAGACTATATCTCGCGGCTAGGGAAGTGAAACATTACTTTTAACATCTTGACGTAGGGCAGTAAGTCAACATATTCAATATTGATAAAATCCTAAATGGCAAAAGGTATCCATAAAATAAGACTTGACATGTTTTTACTCCAAGGTCGCATGTGGAACAATAGATAAATGCTGACATTTAGGCTAGTTCCAACGACAAAAGTAAGCTTCTTATTGTGCCAGACAGAAACATTTCCAGCGAAATATTATTTCTATTTGTTAGAAAAATAACCTAGAGGCTAACGAAGTTAGATTTTACGAGACGGCTTTAGGCAAAACATACTGACATGAAAATAAATTGCTTTGTCTTGTTATAAGCACCTTTTATTTGTTTTGTCGCGACCCCTATACGTTAAAGGAATCAGTCTGACACTATCTCTATAAAGGATGGTATTTGCTTGTACCTTGTCTTATTCGTATTTTATGATGCTAGTAAATATTTATTGCTAATTAAAACAAGTATAAATGTTTAACAGACGTCTTTGAGTCTACCTGAGTTGATATAAGATACTATATTATTCATTTTAGAACCCTAGAGAAGGGGCAATAAAATAAGCTACAAGATGAATAATAATTATCAGGCTAGTCTTTAAACACGATATAATCAATATTAACACTCTTAAAACTTGTAAATTGTCTGTAACAATATCTTTAAAAAAGACAAGTACATGTAATTTCCCAAATAATATTAAGTGTAATCATTTTTACTGTGTATACCACATTATGGCCTGCATGTTGGTTGCATTTTTACTGTGTAGACCACATTATGGCCTGCATGTTGGTTGCATTTGTACTGTGTAGACCACATTATGGCCTGCATGTTGGTTGCATTTTAACTGATTGTGGGAAAACCTCATTCAAAGTTAACGAATGGAATCACCGGAAAAAGCATACACAATTATATGACTCCGTTTAGACTTCCAAACCATATAAAAACCACCATTCTTTGTTCAAGTATACCATTCGTTCCATCTTATTTTAAAGGGGTAATAAAAGGGGCAACTGGTATGAGTGCTGGGCATAATAAAGGAAGTATATATCGTAGCTGGTCTTAGTAACATGTGGTAAAATTAGTCAGACATATTCTAACAAATATTTCTGTCGTGATTACACCATAGAACATGTTAATTCATTGTCATGATCGGGTTAAGATAAAATATACGGCATGTGTAAATGCCATATCAATGCTCTATCCTAACATTAATCGATTGTCCATCAATTGCATGTTGTTTGTTTACCTCTGGTTGTGTATTTCCACACCACTTTATATTCACAAATAGACAACATCTTGCTTACATCACATCTTTAAGTTTGTTTAGCTTTATATAAATCAGATTAACTACTCAAAGAACATTTTTTCCGTTGAAATAAATATGACTTTATATTCTAACTAGCCTTTTAACTACGATTTTAAACAAACAATACAATCACAAACATACAGCACCGCACCAACGTATGATGAAACTGTATCTTTTATTCCTCAATCTGGGTTCAAAACCTGGACGCGGTTGGTTTTATCCGTTTATGAAAATTTGACAAGAAGTTGCCGGCTCCATCTGGACCGGTAGGTACGTAATGACTACAGTCAAGGACCGGTAGGTACGTAATGACTACAGTCAAGGACCGGTAGGTACGTAATGACTACAGTCAAGGACCGGTAGGTACGTAATGACTACAGTCAAGGAAACATGTTTGGTGAATCGGCTGTCGTAAGAAAAGTCGTGTAACAGGCTGGTACTGAAAACTTAATTAACGTCACTTGTTCAATTGTTCAAAACAATATGAGAGAAAACGAAGTAACACACTTTATAAGTAAATTTACTGTCAACACAAAGAACTAATAAAACACAATAAAAAATAATCAAAAGGAAAAAGATCTACTAAGTTGGCGGGTTTATCGAACATTCTATCTCCTAACGTTTATGGAAAGCGACAAATGGCAATTAGCATCAGTTTCTGAATAACACAACACTTTTACAGTTTAGCAAATATCTTAGCTGCTATTGATAAGATTAAATGATTCAAACATTATAGAATGTCGCAAAACTTCCTATGATACAACATTATTATCCCACACGATGTGGCTAACCAGCAATTAAGACTATGGAATTATTTTTATCATTAACAGTAAATACATGAAAATAAAGATTTCCATCTGCTAGTATTATGAAGATCTAGATATAATTATACTGTATAACTAAGCTGCTTTATATCCAGCAATAAGAAAACATCCAAGAAATTGTAAAACCTGTTGTTTTATGTATTAAGTTTCAAAGATCAAAGTATGCGTTGAATTGACTAGATTAGACACGGACTATAAGTGGATAGCATTTTCTCACATGTGGTGATATTTTCTTCAAAGGATTATCGAATGTTCTAATGAATTGATTTCTCTTGCTCGGTGGCGTCATATGATACTGTTCTGTTTTAACTTGCATAAAGCTTACGTAAACCTAATCACAATTATAAAATTTAATACAAAAAAATGTATATCCATATACCCACCTGCTTTAGTTGGCACAACTCTGGAATAACTTGAAGAGAAATTCGTTGCCATAATTATTCAATGAAAGTTACAGTTAATGATACTGAATATCTAGATTTATGACATTGTGTTTCAGTTTTAACGGATGGAGAATTCAAATTATACGACACTTTAAATGTTCTGCTCAAAATAATTAAATCCTTAAATTTTAATACTGTTCCAAGTTATATGCCGTCACAGTGATCAAATATCTAACACCAGACGTATTGAACAAAAGCAATGTTTCACAATTTCATCTGTATAAGTAAGAAGCACAAACAAGACGCTCCAAAGCACTTCACCAATCTTATTTCGTTACACATACTGCACGTGTCACATATTGTGTCGCCCAGGAAAGACAAAAGCCTTGGGATATTATTGTAACATTGGCTACGTATGTAGAACTTTATTCCTAAGGCTCACCATTAGACCGAGCAATTGTTTTAGCGAACTGTACTCTGTTTCCCTGGTGCATAGCGTGTCTTCCGATTTTTAAATGTCGCAATCAATACCACCAGTTAAAATAAAACACATAAATTGAACCTACATAGTCATTACTACACCACTTTCAATAAAAGTACGTAATTTTAATGAGTATTTTTTCTCTTAAGACTTAAAACAGAATAAACTTTGAACTCATCACCCGTGGTAATTAAGGGGAACATTAGTTTTACATTTAATATGTTGCTCCGTGGTCGATAGGTCATAGTTTCTGATACGTAATTACAGTATATTACTTCTGCGAGTTTGAATTCGAATCGGGACAAAAATACACATCTCAGGAAACTGCCCAGCTAGCTTACAGAAGGTCAGAGGTCCTACCCAAATGTTCACCTAGGGTATTCCTCCTCGGTTAAACCTGAACAATCACCAAACCCAGCATGACTCAAGTTGCCCTTTTGATTGGTGGTTATTCATGAATTCCCATCAGTATCATGACATGGTGTTACCTTTGAAAGGGAAAGTTATACGTTTACATGCTACACACCTATAATGACTAAGTTTAATAACAATTTTATCATAAATCAGTTAGAAATCGGCAGTTTGAATGTTAACATGGATGTTCACTGCCAACAGTTCAGCCATAACTGCCTTATTTTCAGTTACACGCGATGACGATGGACCGTTCAATGACAATACTAGTAACTCAATTGATTCTTGTTTTGGGCTACATGACTTTTAGTGTATTTGTGTAATTATTGCTATTAGCCGTGTTGTTTGGAAATAGATACATGTATGGTAGTTAAATATGTTTAAGGAACGAATTTGATGCATGTATGTGATTTTCGTAAGCATTTAAAATGTGTTTCTTTCGTAACAATTTAATGATTATATGATATCACACTGATTATATACAAAAATACATGTATTTGGTTGTATTTATGAACATCTACCTTAACTGATGCTAATTTTTAAAATTAAGCTCAATAAAACATTGATTAAAAGATAATAACAAACTGTTCCGCTAATATTGTTCTGAATTAGGCTCTGATATAGAACGCCACTTAAAATGATAAACAACAATATGTTGCTGAATCATTACCCAATTAAACATGCAATAACATATATTATTTCAGACGCATTTGTAAGTTTTAAATCTATAATTAGTGTCACAAGGGATTATACAGTTACAAATCTGACCCCGTCTGATATTTCTTGTCACATATATATATTGTACCAACCTTTACACGGCGATCTTAATGGTTATATTGATGTTTGCATTTCAGGTGGCTGAAAATGTCTGTTAGCGAACATAATTCATCTGAGTCACTTTACGACGACGGAGAAATGGAAGAACCAGAGAGTATACGCCATATTGCAATGGGCATGCTGGGATTTCTATCAGTTTCCGGTATGATCGGTAATGCGCTTGTGTTGTACGTATTTACCCGACAGAAGCAAAAGCTGAGCTCTACAATATTCATTTTAACTCTTGCGGGAACTGACTTAATCACGTCGGTGGTGACAATGCCGTACACAATAGCTCTCGAGCTATTGCAATACAACGTGAAGTATGATGCAGTCTGTAAGATATATCAGCTATTATCTACAACAACAATCCCATTCTCAGCGTCAGTGATGGTAGCAATAGCTGTCGATCGGTACTTATGCATTGTACATCCCTTTAAACACATCATGACGATCAAACGAGCCAAAATACTTGTTGTCTCTCTGGCAATCTTTTCAACATGTATCGGTATGCCGAGTTGCCTAATGTATGGCGTGTACATAGAGAAAGTCTTCACACCTCATGATGACAAAGGGTTTAATTGGACCACTGCCATCAGTGATGACATACATAGCAACAATACATTAAAGACAACACTGACGACATTAATTAATGCTGACAAAAAAGAAGACATGAGCGAATTGAATCGTACAATAAACGAGATATTGTCAGCCAATGATTCAAAGATATATACACATTATTTCAACTCTGGACAATGTCATATAAATGGACTTATTGTTGACATAGCGTTCTTCAACGTCTATCAGAAGGTCTATTCGTCTTATTTTGCGGTATGTGCGGTCATTGTTATTGTGCTGTACTTCATAATCTACCGGTCTGTGCTGACACGTCGAAGAAGAAGATTACGTTTGACAAACAGCTGCTGTGGATTTCTGTCTCAAGGACCGAATGTGGAAAATAATGAACACGAACAAACGGAATTTACAATGCTTAACAACGCATCGAAGGATAAATCGCCGTCGAATAATTCAAACGCAAAATTTAAGGAGGATTCGTTCAAAGGCGACAAGACAGAGACAAAAACGTTTGACGACAAAAATGGAAACGCTGCAAGTAAGCAGGATGTTAGCCAGGTTCCTGCTGATAAGGAGTCACTGATGAGACCAAGCGGTGTTTCACGCGCAAAAATGGAAAAGTTGCGTATGGCGAATATCAAAACAGCTCTCATGTTGTCCATAGTCGCTCTTACATACATTATAGCATTTCTACCCGCTTGGCTTATGGCGCTTCGCATTATAAAAATGAATCCAATCGTTTTCTTCATGTATTTCACATACAATGTCGCCAATCCAATCATTTATGCATTTTTGAATCAAAGTTTTCGCAACCATCTACAGTCATTATTTAAATGCAAAAATTAAAAATATGAACAAACGAAGAGAAATGCATTTATCATCATGTATCTGACGTTCAGATGTAGATCTGTCAGCGGAGTTGGACTTCCATATGCATGTCTTCATTATGATACATAGTCAGTGCCAAAACTTCTGGACACAAAATGAAATGTGTAACTATCTGTTGGGTTAGGATGTATATTGCATACTCACTTTGTCGCAGGCATCACTACATTAAAAGGACGCATCGTTTTTATAATTTGTGGGCTGAATTATTGAAATGTTCTTTGTTCATCGCTGTTGTGCGTAATCGAGTGAATGAGCATATTTACCAAGAATGGCTCTGAGAACATGGATGTGTAATTTTACTGTGCTGTACATATTGTATATTAACTACATTGTATTCATAAAACTAATAGTCAAAGCTTACACTTCGGACCTGCTTTAGGAGAGATTATAATCACGTATGACTGACAGAAATGGTGGCTTATTGGGGAATTGTGTGGAATACATGAAGTATTTATGTCGTGATTAAAGCGGTCATATAAAGTCCCTCATACGCCCACCTGTTGCTGTTTTAACACTCAATGTTTCTCCTGCAGGACTATTTCAATGTGTTATCATATGCATATTAGAGTTTTTAGCTTGGATTATTTGGCATATTGAATAATTGTTTTGTCATTTTTTTCTATGAAAAATGCTTCTCTATCATGTCTATATTTTACACACAGAAAACTTTCAACTTTGATCGATTTATGTAATTGCGTCACATCTAACAAAATGACGTAAAAGTTTTAACAACGTCCGGAAAAAAACTCAATGGTGGATAAAAATAAAATGCTCGCGTTTATTTATCCGTGATAGAGTAATTGCTAGTAACAATGTTGTATTCTATCTTGATTGAACGTTCATTACAGTTGCCTGAAATACTTGGGCGAGGAAAATCCAATAGCCGATCTCGGAGAGGGAATAAATGCTTGCTTGTAACGTTCTACCTTTCATTCCCAGTCAATGAATGCTAATGGAAGCATATATCAATGTTGTGCGTAGGTTATAATGTAGAATTGGTTGATAATTTGATAATCTCATGAAATTACCGAATATGCTTGTATGATATACAGGCGTTTTATGCACACGGGGAATCGAAGACTTTACGTATTTTGATGGATTTAGACAAAGTTGGTTGATGAGATACGCCATGAACTTTGCAGTATAAGGTAACAAAGTGGATTTTTAACATAACGTAGTTTTTGTGTGAATGGAGAGTTTTGATAATTATCATTTTTTGTAATAACAGTGGATTATATTTCGATATTTGTGTCACGTCCAGTGTAGATAAGTGTCAATTCTTCACTTTTATCTTTCAGTGTTGTTGGTCTTTTTTCGGGGTACTTTTAGAGAAAATGAGATTATATTGTTTTTGTTTATTTTGCTTATCTTTTATTGTTTAATGGTTAATGTTTGATTGACAACAGATAATTGATTGACTTCCGTATGAATCATTTGTTTCCATGTGACCATGAAATATGTTGATGTATAAAACATAACTATGTGGAGTAATTTCCGATTATTTTTTAACGCACACCTTCCCGCGTACCATCCCAATCAGACTTTTGTAAGCGAGTGGGTAATTTATTTGTTTAATAAGCTCTAATCTGATTGCTTAAAGGTGATTTTTGTAATGTCATCTCGCCACACTCATTCGAGATTACAAATAACATCAGCTTTTTATGGAGTAAAGTTCAGTAAGATAATGTAGCATAAGGCAAAACAATGTTAATTCCTTATGCTTTCCTGTCACATTTGTGGTCATTTATAATTTTTGTTTTGCGTTTCCAATTAAGTCTAGTAAGCTGTCTGACTGCTGTGCTTGTGTCTTAATCATGTTGGTTAGTTCAATGTTGGGTTTTAATAATTTTTCATTGTGTTAATGGTAACATTAATTCTATCTACAAATATTGCATGTTCGCGTGCTCTGTCAAAATTCTTCCCGATCTATTATTTAATCAATTATCTTTTTTATCGACACGAGAAAAATCAACAAGGTTAAGACGATAATTATTTCCATAGAGAAATCTTATTTACAAATCTAAAACTAATTATAGTATGGATATCGTTAAAAATAGCATGTCTATATAAAATATACATACAGTTGTTTTAAATCACACTTCATAACCATTCCGTTTCACAAATATATAGTTTCTGCTGCAGAGTTATTTTTTTAATTTTTGTTGTAGTATCATAAATGACGCGAAATTGAAAAGAATGAAACATGCCATTTACATGTTTCGAAAGATTTATTAAAAGATAATTATGTTGATTTTTCTTTAACCGATAAGCCATATGTCTTTTGATGTAGTTTAACTTTGATATGACACATTTAGATAACATTTACAGAAAAGCTCATTATAAAGCTGTGGTAATTTTCGTTAATTGTAGAGGTAAACCAGACCAGAATTTATTTGCTTTTAAATGTGCTAATGAACCAGTCCAGAATTTGCTGTTAAATGCACATGTGAATAAGTCCAGTATTTGAATTCTCTGAATAAGACAGTGCTTCACCTTTATAATCGGTCATCTAGTTGTTTGGTTATTTCACTAATATAATGATACCATCAACATATTTCAACCAGTCAAAGACCTATTTTAAACAAAATGTAACATGTGATCACTGAACATTCAGATTTGAAAATATTGACCGAATTTAGAAATTGAGAAGGTTCAAATTTGGCGTTATAAAGGTAAAGGTTTATAGTCCGAAATTATACATATTCAACCGACTTTCACAAGTTACCCCCCGATCACTGGTTTATAGGTCGTCCGTTAACACTCGGCGCCGTATGCAGCCACGGAACATTGACTTATTTCCCTCACAGGTACCCATTTAAATACCTGGGTGGAGAGGAGCAAACGTGTGATAAATTTTTGCTCAGAAAAATTCCGATGGTCCGGGCGGGATTTGAACCAGGGACCTTACGATCAAGCAAGCGTCCTACCACTGGACCACCGCTCCCACGTTATCAAATAGCTTACCTTTTGAATCATGTGGCATGGGCAATATATCATTCTCCCTGTAAAATATTGTCTTTGTAAGTTTTAAAAGTTATACAATCAAGTGAATAAACTTTAAAGCTTTATTTGGCTACGTAAATTTAAAAAAGAGTGTACAAGTCACATTTTTTAATAACCTTATGTTTCCTCAAATGAATTTTAGCAAAAACTATCTTATTAAAGTGTATAAAGCTATATATGGCAAAATTTATACATAATTTTAAAAAACTCATTGTTTTTATAACCCCATACTGTTCTCTCAAATGAGTTGTAACAAAAAGTATCCCTGTAATTCAACAAAGTTAACAAAGATTGTTTCAAGTTACCAGAATAAGTGTTCCAGAACATTTTATTCCACTGTCTGACGATATATGCAACGTTTGTTGAATTCAAACATATTCACACTCGCTTTCACAAAAATCTAAACAATCAAGCTTTTACCTTACTATGCCTTGTTTAACATTGAAAATGTTTGACTTTGTTGATTTTTAATTGCCGAGTTAGCTTATAATAAAAATGTACAGGGTCCGTATTCACAAAGCATCTTAAGATTTTCTTTAACTTAAGTCGAAATTTTTACTTAAGTATAAATTTTTTTCATGGTAAAAGTTTGTAACCCAGTCATCAAAAGTGTGAAAATGAATTATCATTTTCATAATTGGCATCTTTAAAACAAAGATAAAATCATATTATTGTGATTTCCTCCTTTATATTAGTGCAAAGGAGTTAAGGAAAAAGTCGAATTTAAGGAAAAATATATCTTAAGTTAAAAAATTACTTAATATGTTTGTGAATACGGACCCAGGTCGCTTCCAATATTCATAAACTTTTCTGCCAAAAAAGGTCTGTCAGATATAGCTGTAAACATTTTATGAGACCAATCAGGATGAAAAATGTCGGACTGTTTTCGATAATTGGCTACAGTTGTCTCCTGGAAAAAAAGATATCCTCTTTTTCAAAGATTTGTTGTCAACCTAGGTCTAATTTCTGAATGTAATCATATAATCAGCGATTTGAGAAACAAGCAATTTTAACTTTGTGCGTGTAATGTTTAATCTCGTGATATTTTAATCAATCAATTATTGTAATTTATTATTCATGATAGCGAATAACGAAATGTGTTTGTATTTGAAATAGTTACAAATTATTTTTAGAATATTTCTTTTACACTGCAAACAATATATTTGTTTAAAATAATTCCAAGAGATTTGAACCCAGCATATGTTAGATTTGATATTGGTTCTCATTAATATTTTGAAGTATTAATTGATATTTTAAATTAATAAGTTGAATCAATATCATTAACTGTACCAAACATTTCGCTTACGTTGTATTTTCTGTGTTTAACTGATGTTAAGTTTTCGGGGCCTCTTTGGTTGACTGGTCATTGTACATGGCGAGCTTTCTGAAGATAAAGGGTTGTTCCAAGTTTAGCGACTGAAGGTCTTCATCCATCGTTATAGCATGGAAGTCGTCAACTGACCCTGACAGTTTGCGCTACTTTCGACCCACGAGAAAAGAAAATGTCAAGTAGCCATTGCTACAATAAATGTAATTCACTAATGTTCCATTACATTAGTGCAAACTCTATGAAAAGTACGCAACATATGGCATGTATTTTTTATTTTGAATTTGTTCAGCAATTTAGATAAACACAAATCAATCGAAACACGCGATTTGATGAAATTAATCCTTTTATTGCACAAAGAAACAAAATACTCTGCTGTGTTTATTTTGTGTTACTAAAACACTTTCACAGAAAAATGTCTTTCAATTACTTCCAGGTTTCTGAAGCGATTTTCTGAGTGGTTACAAACAGGCACACAAATCAATATTCATCACATTCTAAATATTTTACGACATTGACATAGTGAGAACATATTCTTTTAACCATCATATTTTTTTGAGTAACCAGTTAACAAGTCACGCCCCTATAGCGAGCTGTTATTCAGTCCAAATTGTTTTCCCATATACATGTTAAGCTCAATGTAATAATTTAAGGGGAAAAAAGATTTTAAAAACATGTATAATTGTTCGAAATGAACGTATAAGCGGGTGTCTTCGAACTATTAAGCACTAATTACATGTATTGCAAAGGAAGCGAAGTTATAGGAATGGTTAAATTGTTAGAATTGTACTTGCGTCATAAAATAACTGTTAATTATCAATTATATGAATAATAAATTAGTGTGTGTCTAAACGAGGTATAGTTATCAATGTTTAATTAGTTGTATATATAACTCAGGTAAGTAAACATTATTTGAAATGTCCGCATGTGTGTACAGTGAAAATACACAACGGACGTTTCTATAACTGTAGAATAATTTGAACAAATACAAAGTGTCACGGCTAAGTATTTTGTTGTGTATTGTGCTTTTTTAATATTGTCTTTGTTGTTTTGTTTACAATCTTTAGTAACTAAGTAGATCATTGAATATATTTCTAGTCTTTGAGACAAATTACTCAGTAATTACAATATTGATCTAGAAAAAGCTTTAAAGAATCAGAGTTTACTCTGTAATAGTAACACAGTTAAACGATGATTGTAAATTGTATGACGTCAATAGTAATTATAAGATTACATTCGACTAAAATGGACATTGCCATATTAGTAAGCAACACAGTGTGCACGTTTTTTGTGAACCCCTAACTGTTGTGTACAAATAAATACATATACAAATGAGTTTTCGTTGTTATAATTGATTAACATTGTGAAAACACCGATCAAAAAACGCTTATCAAGTTTGATTTTCTAAAAGTGTATACCGACCTAAAATATCTTTCAAAGCAGCCCGTCCATGCAGACTGATAATAGTCCGTACCAAAGTTGATGTTTGTTCAAAAATAGAACTGATAGCAATGTGGTAATTTTTTTTACGAGTTTGTTATAATTATATATACACAAGAAAAACTATAACGAAACGTTATAGGTAGACGAATTACAAAAGAAATTGGTTTATAATATGATTTTGTATGAAGGTTTTTTTTATCATAAATGATATTGACTGTATATTTTATTCAATCCTCCATTATGGAGAGTATAATATATTTACATGTTATGAATAATACACATATATTGACAATCATGAGTATTTGACAAATGAATAAATTCGTGTATATAGTTCACAAGCAGACGATAATATCATACCCTACATCAATCAAATAGAATATACTATAAATGCTAACAAATCCACCATAATCTGCTATGACACAACCACATTGAACTTCAAAAAGCCTTTCCGATATTATGCCACACAACAACTTACCTAGGTCAACACAACAGAGCAATGCATGCATGATTTACTTACCTATCAACTGTTAACAAAAGAGCAGACGAACAAATTTTAGTCAAACATGACAGGTTACGCGACGAATAGCCAGTCCAATGATTGACCAATCAAAAACACCGACATCACCAGTAGCCTATCAAATGACCAGGATTTCCCAAACTAGTATTTGACACTATACTATACACCCGCAAACAACTAAAATAAACTCGTACCCATGACTAAAATTCGTCTAGAAAAATATAAGTTAAAAGAGTTTGGTATTGTTAAAACCCAATCACGTCTTATATGTCTGGCAAGGATATACGATCTGCGTATCATAGTTTGAGATTTTCTATTACAGAGGGATTGTCTTCTATCAAATTGTTAGAAAATATCGACGTGTTTCTATGGCAACTATTACATTTTACTACATTGACGGTATGTACATTAAACACGATAGCGTTCGGCCTCAAAGTAGTTCATAGTTACTAAGAAACAAGAACGTTAAATGGTCTTCCATCGTGTGTTGTCATGACAACTTTAGTGCTTTAATGAAGTAACAAGAGTATCGTTTACTTAAATTACTCCTACAACGAGATTTCATGAGTGCATACAATTTATTTACTATTAGATCGTATTGAGCAGCGGATTTATGAATGAACATAGAAATTGCCATACATCTGCCATTGCTAGTTATAAGTTCTTATTACTAGTATGTCCTGGGTATCTAATGGTGCTATATCAAATAGAGATTATCTTGTCCGTCCGTCTGTCCGTCCGAGGTAAAACAGATTTTTCTGTTAGATTTTACCGTTCGTCAAGTATGCCACCGATGACACATACGACGTGCTTCTATCGAACGCAGCGTCTTGTTTTGCTTTTCTTTTATTATTATTATTAAATTCACACAAAACTTCTCTTAACATTACACAGGTCATCGTTTCGCCCAAAAGTCATATATATATATATATATATATACACACACACAAAATACAACAATAACCTTGCCTTTTTATTACGTGTATGAAAAAGTTACATGATCGCTTAGATTTTAAAGAACAATCTAACATGATGAATGATGAAAATTTAAGGAATAAACGCCTGTGTTCTAAAACGGAATTATTTGAAAATCCAATTCTCCGCGGACTATTGCTTAGATTTTCTCCAGTATTATTGTTTACTGTGTACTTGTTCTCCTTTATTTAGCCCACCATATCAGACAAGCTGTTAGTTTTCGTTAAACTCGGTGTTGTCCTGATTGACGTGTATCTTTATTAATGGTTTTATGTATTTACGTTGGGCTTAACTTGACGTTTTAGAAGACCTATGCATGCCTGGGATGTAAAATCACATATTAATGCCATTATAGACTTTAGACATGATATTAATTAAGATATGTAGAAGGGATCGTGTATGAGATATTTTCATGCGGTTGTAAATATCCTCTCATTTTATTCTAACAATTTAATTAAAACAATAATTTGGACAGCTGGTCACAATTTGGTTGAATGACTTTCTGCGTAACGGATAATTTCATAATATGAATGTACATTTAGTATAGAATCAGAATGCATGGTTAGTAAATTCCAAATATTTTGTTTTAGTTTCTCAGTACGAAATCAGACATTTGGGTATGTTACGCTATTTAACGCTTCAGGAAGATCACATATCTGGTTCGCAGCTGCTTCTTCTTGAAACGGGAAATTGCATAAACTCAAAACAAATTAACCCGCTTTGACGGGAAACTTTGTTACATACGTTGATTAATTAACAGCCTAAATAGAAAGGTCCGATGTGTAGTTTATGTATATATAAGTTTTTGCGCAGGTATTTCACAGTTATTGACTAGTTAGCAATTTAATATGTGATATTCGCCGGCAGAATGTCATATTGACCAAGGTTTCGCATCATATTTAATGGCTCGCTAGGTCAATTACAGTTTTATTACGAGTATATGAAAAGTCTTTGATTCAAAACCATTGATAATATCATTCTGATTCATAAATGGTTTTGATGCATTATTTGAGAAACTACAATATGTATCAATCATTTTGGAAAATGAATATATCATAAAGAATAACTAATAATTCCAGTTGATGAATATTGACCAGATTCTATTCTTAGATTTGGAAATTCCGAAATGTCCATTAAATATCATGTTACACCGTTGAATATGACATTTATTTTATACGATGGATAAGGCTTTAACCCAATGAAAGTGTGTTTATTTATAGATCATATAATAATACTATCTATAATTTATTTCAATGCAGTTATTTTCCGTGCCATTTCAGCTAAAATCTATATCAATTTTTGGCCCTGCTCTAGCAGCCAATCAGATTGCTTAAAATGCGGGCCAATATCTATATCACTTTTCGGTATAGTGATATAGATATTGGCCCGCTTATTTGAAATGCCATTGCATTATTACGCCAGGCAGTAAACAAGTTACAAGACTGCTAATAAATAGTTATTTAATAATGTTGTTTATAAGTTGTATTTGTAAACACAAACATTTCATCCGAGATGAAGTACAAAATGTAACGTATGATTCAGAAATATAGCAAATTTTACGATTCGACATTGCTGACAGTTCTTAAACAGTAAGACAATGAATTTCCAGAAACGCCTAATGCATATATTTCTATCAATCAATGTAAAACTATGTTCCTCTAAACCAACTGTATCTTCCCACAACTCCTTTTCAGAATAGGGAAGATCGGAAAAAATCACCAGCGCGACTTACACAAGGCCACCACTAATTTCACACAGTAACAATGTCTACATCATTAGGCAAGGTCAAACCAACCTTTCACTAACTTCACTTACCAAGTTCACACTAAACAACACAGTGCACATATCGATCAGCCAGACTCACAAACAAATAACCAAAAAACACATATAAATAAGGACCACATTTAACGTAAACAAACCCTCAGAGAGACACCAAATTACAATGTTCTGTAATGTATAATAACAACATAGGACTATTTTTCCTTCCGCGTCCATGCTACAACTAGAAACAAGTTGACCCATTCTGTTCTCCCTATCTTGCAGTAACGTCAGTAAAATGACAATTGCGTAAATGTATGACGTTTCAATTCTAGTGAGCTCTCAGACATCTAGAATCATAGTATTTCGCAGTAGAAGACGTATAATCCCCACCCGACTATATGAACTCAATTTATCGGCACTTTCTCGAAAGACCATTGGCCAATTAACCCAATTGCCTATAAGATACCGATATCGAAATTTCTAAACTGATCAATTTCATGCCGTTGGTCCTGAGGTACCCAAGCGAAACGTGTGAGGCACGTTATAAAAACTGGCACGAAAACCATGCGCACATCAAAATACGCGATGGAAATTCAGTACAAAAGACAACATTACAGAATGTAGACAGAAACTGAATCCCCACTGTCACTGATCTAGAACATGCTTCCAATTTAGACTTATCTTGTGCGATATCTATCGCGTGTACCGAATCATTTTGTGTCTACACAACGACATACTTCCGATATATATCATCATGATCAACGTTTTCCACAAGATCTTTGAAAGTAAGAACTTATGTCAAGTTGACTTCAGAGATTCTGCTTACGTGTATAGTTACATAGGAAGGGTAATTTAGAATAGTAATTTTACATTAATCCTGTCAGCAGACAGAACAGTTAATGTACGAGACTGTTTTAAGATCGACCCTACGTTTTAAAATATATACGAGGGATGTTCGAAAAGTTCGTAGATCTATGCTCTAAAACTATTCTAATATGTTTCCCTACTGCGAATGAGAAACCGGACAAAAATATTAAGATCTTAATCTCGGTTAAGACGTCATTGGGCACGTTGATAAAATGGGTCGTAGATGCATAACAGTAAGGTGCATTTCTTCCATCAAAAAAGCTCACATTCCTTAGACAGTGAACTTTTAATCAGAGATTTGGAATAAAGATGCTTTTACAAATCTGACAATTTCATCATTGACGATAGTCATTATTTGTTTCCAATTATTTTACTGAATTAATCACATCTGTTCTGGACATTTTACGTGACGTTCAGTATACAATAAATACAAATTCAATTTGTTCAGTTTAGTTCCTCAAATGCAAAATCATCTAGATATGTAGATTTAACTAATGCCACATATCACCATCTAGCCATAATGTAGAGATTCATAAATCTCTTTTATTAGATATGTATTCTATATTGAATATGACGAGTTTCTATCAAGTGTATTAGCCGACAGCAAGTCTTGCTTACGACATATTCATAAAATGACAACAACTGAAACATCCGTAGCTTATAATGGAAATATTTGAAATGTGAAAATGGTACTGAGAGAACATCTTAAGAATCTCTTAGAAATCAGATACAATTCGAAACTGTAGATTACGCGAATAAGGAAAACTAGAACCACACAGCACCAAACAAACACACACACCAACAGTGGGTGATTGAACGGGATACACCATAATTGTGTTTGTTCGGGGCATTGTGCACACCGTTGTTATAAATCTATGGCTCTGTCTCCGAGCTCATATCTTGTCTTTCAATGCTTTCAAAGTTAATTATTATCAGGCAATAAATATGATGCATTTGTCTGTCAACAAAACTGATCTGAATTAGTATTTAAACATTAATCAGCTCTATATTTTCAACCGTAATACTTTGAGAATGGGATTTAGTTTGGAGCTCGAAATATCATCGAAGAAAACGCTTAAATATTTTAGAAGTTGACTTCGAAATGAAGAAACACACAATAATAGTTTACTTGTTGAAAACGACATAAAGAAATTCGCTCTAAAATTATAGCAATTGCCAATGTGATAAAGATGTTATACGCTCTGAGACTTCAGTAGTTGACAACGTTACGGAATAATACTCAATGTTTAATCCATTTATTGTAAGCATGAATAACGCACATACTTTATCAAGTGAATATTATTGAAATACGACGACGCATTATGTAATTATGTATCAAACCGTATACTTGAAATTACATCTTTTGTGAACAAGAATTACAAGAATTATCTCAGAAATACATGTGAGCAATATGCCCATGAGTACACAGTGATATTATGACATGAATGTCAATACAGTGCATCCTCTCCAAAGCAAAACCCTTTGGGAGAAGCACAATTATGCTATTGTTGAGAGGTTTTTGCTCTAGAGATGTTAAATTAAACGGTAAATGGTACAGTTGGGACAAATCATGTTGTTGTTGAAAGGAGTTTGCTTATCAAGAGAGGGCCGCTCGGGAGAGATTGCGCTGTATACACAAACATGAACGCAATGTCGTAGTCACGTGTGCGCAATGTACAACTATAGCTATAATACCGGAATGGACATTTTACAAAACAGTGTATATATGAGATAAAAGATACAACAAAGTACAACGTAAAATGATCTAAATATTAATAAACTGTAGGTGCGAAGCTTTGTATTGCTTTCATACTTTGTATGTTGAAGATGAAACCATTCAAGGTTATTTTATAATATATCATAAATTCAAATTAGCTTTCATTTTGTTCAGAAGTAATACTACACTTTAATATTTATAAAACATCACTTGAAGAACATCGTTGATATCATATTTTTTTCTTATAACATTTAATAACACGTATCAATAAGGAAATAATTGAAATGGCAGAACTAGGGCGAACACAATAGTTTTATATTGTTGTAAACAAAATTAGAAATAATTTATTATCGTTACGCTGCGTTTTATTTAAGAATTCGTATATACATCGGCATCCGCTGTAAGATTCTGTCTATAATGACGTTTACAACAATAAATGATACAATTATAAGTGTGTCTTAGAAATGGGATTAACCATTATTTAAGTCATTTCGAAACAGATTAATTTTGTGAATGCTTATCATCATTTTGCTTTCTAAAATACCATTTTCCCAAAATATGTTTTCAAATAAACTGATGCAAGCTTGTACAATGCTCATACTTGATTTACAGCGACCGTAAACTTGACCTAATGGTTAGGGTGTCCGCCTTCCGAACGGAAAAAAGGTTCGAACTCCCAGTGGAGACTGGGTTGGAACTGATGCCGTCGGTTGGTGAGCCGCCAGCTAGTTCAATAATAATTACAGTATGCCCATTTCAGCCAGGCAAAAAGAGAAGTGATTCGGGAGTTACTATGCGAACAAAATATAGGTGTCTCATTATCCGACTTGGCTGGCCCTTTCAATAGGGGTGACACTATAATAAACAAAACATTTATCTTTTACAGCAAAGGATTTTTACATAATGGTTTTGCTCAGTATTTTCAACATCGTCATGGGCAATTTTGTCGAAGATGTTCAACTATCCTCAATTATTGTTTTATATTTCTCTTTTCAGGTGACAAAGAAATAATGATGAACGATACTATAGATTCAGGGTGTGAACAGAAGCAAGGAACGGAAGATGAACAGCCTAAAATCATCATACATATTGCTATGGGAATGGTAACGTTACTGTCAGTATGTGGTATCCTTGGCAACGCTTTAGCAATATTTGTGTTTTCGAGACAAAAACACAAGCTCAGCTCAACTATTTTTATTTTGACATTGGCCGTTACTGATTTCATTACATCGCTTGTTACGATGCCTTACACGGTTGTCATGGAATTGATGGAGTATAATATAACCTACGACTTCCCTTGTAAACTTTATCAATTCATGAAGACAACCACAATCCCATTCTCAGCCTTTGTTATGGTGGCAATCGCTTTGGACAGATACCTATGCATTGTTTATCCGTTCAAACATATAATGACGGTCAAGAAGGCAAAAATAACTGTGTTTGTGCTTTCAATATACGCATTTATGATCGGGATATTAGCATCTTTAATGATTGGAACTTATCACAGACCAAGACCTCCACGTTGTAAACAAAAGCCTATAAATGACGTCACAATGGTTCAATATTTGGATGACAATCGCGCTAACTTTACTATTTACCCTGATACTGTTATCGACAACAAAGAAAATGCTACAGTAGGTGAAACTGTGGACACTTCTGAAGATATAATACATACAGGAATATGCCAACAGACAACGCTCATCTTTAATTATTCGTTTATTCATAATTATCAAATCATTTATTCGGCTTTGTTCGGAGTTTGTGCAGTTTTGGTGATAGTATTGTACTGCCTAACTTACAGATCCGTGTTGGCTCACAGAAGCAAAAGATTAAACCTTAGCAATAAATGTTGTGGAATGTTTGGTACAGAGGCTGAGAACGCAAGCCATGATAACACTGAAAGTACTAAACTAAAGAAAGGAGAACATTTACCGATAATGAACGGCAACGAAGACAAGGACTGTAGTATTCAACTGCAGGAGAAATTCAGAGAGCGCACTGGAACTGTGGAGTCCGAAGCTGTTACTGAACACGTGAAAAATGACTCCGGGGCGCATGGACGCCAAGGTGGAATTTCACGCGCCAAACTGAAGAAACTACGCGTGGCAAATATTAAAACAGCCTTAATGTTGTCCATTGTGGCATTTATGTACATTGTGGCCTTCACTCCGGCATGGATGATGGCGCTACAAGTGTTGTCAATGAATGTTATAGTGTATTATCTATACTTCACCTATAATGTGGCAAACCCTGTAATTTACGCGTTTCTGAATAATAACTTCAGAACCCACCTTCAGGCCATGTTTAGATGTAGGCAGTGAAATAATAAATAGTTTCCACGTTCACCTAAGACCTTCTTCTGGCGTCCTGTAAAGATGTAGTACAGTGACCTTAACGCGTCAGGAAGATAAAGTATGTTTTCTCTACCATAAATTACGAGATGGGGACTATTTTGAAAGTTTCTCATTCTAGAAAAGTTAATTTGCTATTGAGGAATCGATTCTCGGCTGAATTATAAGTCTCTGTTAAACTATAGTTGCCACAGGAATAACTCAAAAACAGATCCGAATATTGATTGTAATGTTGACAACAACAGCATAGTTTAAATATGTATAATATAATTATGTAGTTCGTTTTAATAGTTTTATCATTATAAATGTGATTCTTATGAGTACGTAACAATAAGAAAGCATGAATTGTACATGCGAAATTTCTTGTAAGATATATCAGTCACAATTGGAAGTTTTACCATTTCTCAAATTTGAAGACATTCTGACAGCTCAAATGTCTATTTTGGAATAGCGTTATGTATTGGGTATATTTGTTTTGTCTTTAGAACGGTAGATTTTCTCAGTTTTTCCTAGTTTTGAGATTCGATTAAACTGACTGTATACATAATATACGTTTACAGAGGTCACCTTTAATATTCGGTCAGCTAGAAGTTTAAATATTTATATAAACATTGTATATGCCATCATTGATTTTTATGGCAATCAAAGACCTGTAAAAAAACAAAATGTAAAATGACATACTATTTTAGAATAAATGAAGCTTACTAGTCTAAAAGAATAAAATGACATTTTACATTCCATCTGTAAAGAATGAAATAAAATAAGTGATACTCCTGCTAAAAATATTCAGAAAAATAAACCATGTTGACCGATCAAAAAGGTTGAGAAGTACAATGTATATAGTACTATTTCAGAATACAAGCACTACTTTACAAGGTCTGTCTAGCATAAATCTAAGGTGAACTTGAAGAACAGAAACCTGTATTTCAGAATTACAAATATAACTTTGTTAAATTACTTTTGTATCTACATAAGAATGTTTTATTTGCGTGATGTAACCACTGAATTATTGTGATTCCATAAACAAGTTTTTGAGGCTTATGGGAGGATTTGTATCTACTTTATGGTGTCAATGCGGGTAACCTGTTGTTCAAAGATAAAAGAAAAAAGGACACCCATTTCAATGAAAACTCATGGTGAAAAATGCAATAACACAGTATGAATATAACTTGTTAAAGAAAATATTGGTCACCATGCAATATCTACAGAAATTAATAAGGGTGCATTTCATGTTTTTGTGAGAAACTGACCGAAAATTAGTCGTGTGCACATTTACGGTGACAATGTTTGAAAACAGCAGACACCAAGTCTGTTTAGTAAGTGAAATAAAACGTATATGAAGCAATTGCTTACATGTAATATGCTGCATTACTGGGTCCTATAAAGATATATTATGCTTCATAAAATGAATGTTTAGAAATGCAAGGAAAAGCGGTCTCTTGGGAAGTTATCGCATATTGCATGATATCACATCATTTATATAAAGTCTGACTTTGGTCACGTTTTGAGTCTTCGGAAAATGAACTTACCATTCTATTCTTGTCATTTTTATATGTAGACTGTGTTGTGTCTTTTAAAGATCTACTGGTCAAGTCATCATAACAGTCTGTACAGTCTAACAGACCAAAAAGGACAGAATTCAGCCTTAAAACGTTATATATGGTGTGATTGTAGCGTATATAAATACGTGCTTTCACCTAAAACGAACATTAAATTGCCAACTGTTAGATTCCATAATGTTTTGTACACGATAATATTGAATGAACGTTAATTGAGGAACGTTGCGGAAATTACGTTCGTATTGATCGAATAATCGTTTTCTCATAGAGTTAACTACATTAAAATAATTCTCGTTTGGAAGGCGTAATTATCGCATTTATTTTCTGCAAGCATTTTATTGAAGAACATTACGTATTAAGTATGAGATGTCTTTGAGAACTTACGACAATTAATTTACATGAAAGATTCCGTGCAATGAGGTATATCACAGTTATAAACCTAAATGTGAACGAGCTTACATCGTCAAGAAATTAGAGTTGTGTCTTAAATTTGTTTGGTATTTCGAAGTCGACATCGTCAGAAACCACATATTTGTATAACATTGTACACAGTCACGTTTTTCCACAAGGCTCACACTATTGAAGGTTCTAAATAAAAAGCGTCATCAATTCTTGTTAAACATTCGAAAAGTGTTGGTTTGTGTTTTAATTTTTACGGTTGAACGGTCAAATAAGGTACCAGGCCATCGAAATCTAGTGTTATTTTAAAGCAATAGTATAAGGACGACACTGGGTGTTGTTTTTATTCTAGCTGCATTAAGAACGTGCTGTATATTTTTGTTACAAAAATATATCATGCTTGCGTCTCTGTTCCAAAACAAATAACAGCTTAATATGAATTTTAAAACAAAATCCGTGTAAAAAAATTACGTACTATACCGCATTATCTAAACTAAAACAGGTACTTGTTTTATACCGTAGGAGCATTTACTGAGCCGTCCAAATTACACGACTCAGTGTAGTTCAAGTAATGTTTTATTGTCGGGTTCCAAAACATTCTAAATGATACACCCAATGAAGATAATACCTTTGGAGGAAAGACAAAATAGGTTAGGTAAGTTATAGTTAGGTAGGTAGGGAAACTCCATAATTAGTATTATTCTAGAAAACTTGAGGAAAGGTAGAAAAAGAAAATTTTATGTACCGTTGCTCGGGCCAAATAAAAAGTCTCGCGGGGGACACGGAGTAGGTTCGGTTATCAGAATCATACAATGTGTACGCCTTAATAAAATAGTCGAAGACTATAAAACAATAGTTTTTGTAATGTTTGCTATCAGTTCTTATTTTCAGTTTTCTGGAAGAATAACTTGTTGATGATTATCTTCTTATTGTCTAGACTTGTCACATGGTATTATATAGTTTGACAACTTTTTCATAGATTTATTACTATTTCTGTTAGAAGAACATATCATGATAATATGATTCAGAAACACTTAGTCTGCGGATTCAATTATATTTTACGACCATGCGTCTTTTTGTTTGTCTTATTTTCCGAAATAGTGTGGTTTAGTCATAAATTAAAACTATTTCCTTTATGTTTAAACGCCATTTTATTAGCCGTGTCTTTTTGTGCTCACAATTCTCTAACACGGTTCGACAATGAGTCTTTTCAGACATGAAACATAGGCGATATGTATACTTAATGATAAAACATGAATTTATTGTGATTTGAATTGTTTGTCTCTATCTTTAATCTATTGTAACATGTGATATCATTATATGTTACATTGGAAAGACTGCTTGTAACTTATAGACATGTGTAGGCCCCGCGCAATAAATCGGCTAAACTTAAAACAGTCAATATTTATAACTAGTGTTTCTCTGCCATTTTGTCGCGCGCCCAAAACATTTGTATATAACTTAGACATTTTATTGTGTAAATAAATTATAGAAAGTATGTTAGAATGTGTTTCTTTTGTAACCTTGCTTGTTGATATATATACTGAGTCAAAAAAGAATGTATCTGCTTTTATTTTTTGAATAATTGCATTAAAATAAATAATTCGCCAAAATAACCAATAAATAATGCATATGTCGGAGTACCTCTCAATCTTGGTTTTATCAACAATCAGTCATTTTTTTACAGGATATCAAATATATTTGTTCTTTATTTCAGTCAAAATAAGAAATTCGTATGTATGCTTCGTTTGTAAGTAACCACAAATACATAGAGTGGATACTTTTTTTGGCTCAGTATAAGTTATTTCAAACATACGGCGTAAAGCCAACAATTTACATACCAATTTTAACCAAAAAAAATCACAGCAAATAAACTTCTACAAATCGGCAAACAAATTTGCTTTTGGCAACGGAAAGCAAAAACGTATATACACAATATGACACGCACAAAAAAACATAGTATAAACAGCATACGATGCACCTGGAGCAATAAATGTATAAAAATGTAGCATTATATACACAAAGTATCGAGTACGAAAAAACAACAACAACAACCACATAAGGACGATAAATATTACGTGAACTTCTACGTAAGCAATTCACCTTTGATAAATGTAAGAAGAAGTCACAGTTTTTGTTTTTTGTAATTATAAATGAAAATGGATGAACCCTACAGGAGAAAACAAGAGGGCCATGATGGCCCTATAAATGCTCACCAGGAAAAAAGGTCATTTGGAGACGAACATTGTTAAAATATTTCTACACGAGTCCAAGTAAAATCAAGTGACCCTAAGGTCAGGGCCGATTTTTACCCTAGGGCCATAATATGAACAAATTTGGAAAAGGTCTGCTAGACAATACTACATACAAAATATCTTAACTCTAGGCCTTGTGGTTTCGGAAAAGATTTTTTAAATTTTCCTACATAAGTCTATATAAATCAAGTGACCCCCGGGACGCGGCCAATTTTGACCCTAAAGCAATAATTTGAACAAACTTGGTAGAGGTCCACTAGACAATGCTACATACCAAATATCTTCGCTCTAGGCCTTGTGGTTTAGGAGAAGAAGATTTTTCAAATTTTCCCATATAAAATAGAATAAACCCCAGGGCAGGGCCAATTTTGACCCCGGGGCCATAATTTGAACAAACTTGGTAGAATTCTACTAGAAATGCCACATACAAAATATCTAAGCTCTAGGCCTTGCGGTTTCGGAGAAGAAGATTTTTTAAATTTTCCTATATAAGTCTATATAAATCAAGTGACCCCCGGGCCGGGGCCAATTTTGACCCTAGGGCAATAATTTGAACAAACTTGGTAGAGGTCCACTAGACTATGCTACACACCAAATATCAAAGCTCTAGGCACTGTAGTTTTTGACAAGAAGATTTTTTTAATTTCCTATATAAGTCTATGTAAAATCAAGTGACCCCGTGGCGGGGCCAATTTTGACCCTAGGGCAATAATTTGAACAAACTTGGTAGATGACCACTAGACAATGCCATATGTCAAATATCTTAGCTCTAGGCCTTGTGGTTTCGGAGGAGAAGATTTTTCAAATTTTCCTATATAAAATAGAATAAACCCCAGGGCAGGGCCAATTTTGACCCCGGGGCCATAATTTGAACAAACTTGGTAGAGGTCCACTAGACAATGCCACATACAAAATATCTAAGCTCTAGGCCTTGTGGTTTCGGAGAAGAAGATTTTTTAAATTTTCCTATATAAGTCTATATAAATCAAGTGACCCCCAGGGCGGGGCCAATTTTGACCCTAGGGCAATAATTTGAACAAACTTGGTAGAGGTCCACTAGACTATGCTACACACCAAATATCAAAGCTCTAGGCATTGTAGTTTTTGACAAGAAGATTTTTTAAATTTCCTATATAAGTCTATGTAAAATCAAGTTACCCCTGGGGCGGAGCCAATTTTGACCCCAGGGGAATAATTTGAACAAACTTTGTAGAGTTCCATTAGACAATGCTACATACCAAATATCTCAGCTCTAGGCCCTGTGGTTTCGGACAAGAAGATTTTTTAAGTTTTTTTCTATTTGTTGCCATAGCAACCAGAGTTTTTAATGAAATTTAATTTTTTGAACAATTTTGAAAGGGGACCACCCAAGGATCATTTCAGCAAAGTTTGGTTGCAATCGGAATAGCGGTGTAGGAGGAGATGTTGTTTTAAGTAAAAGTTGACGCCGCTTCACGACAAACGACGCACGATGGACGCAGGGCGATCACAAAAGCTCACCCTGAGCACATTCGTGCTCTGGTGAGCTAAAAACGTTAGATAAACGGGTATATTAATTTTGTATGAGGTATTGTCTGGTATTTTAAGTAACTAAAGTAAAAAGCAGTTAATATTCAAATAAATGGATGGCGAACACATGCAATACATATATAATCACACATCACGTATAAGATATAAATGAACAAATGTATTACATGTATAGCCTTTTTAGATAAATAATATCTATAAAATGCACATGCGGATCTTAAATGATAAAATATGGGAGAAGAAAATAAACGATTTTTCAATAAATTGAAGAGAAATCTACAAATAATTCCAATATAATGTTTCATACTTAGAAACCTTTCGAACTATTTTTACAGAAGTGCATGTCATCAGGTGTTTCACTTCCGGGTGAACAGTTTCTACGCAACGAATATATAAACATTAATGGATACAAACCGGAAATATGTATCAATGTACTTCTTTCGAATATTTGTGTAAAAACATATGTCCACAGGAGACGCGAGCAAACAATAGCAAACGGTTATAGTGGGTTATAAGCCGTATTGTTTCTGAAAGGAATTATGCGAATCGCTGATGAGTACGGTTAATATACGTTTATGTCATCGGGATGACATAAATCTAGATTCAGAATCAGTTCATACCATAATAGGTGGCTTAGAACGAGAAATGTCAATAGAAATAATAAATGGGTCCATTGAGAGGAAGTTCTTCTCTTTATTCGCTACACTATTCATGTTTATCCATTACAAGCATGCACCTTTCTATGGATTTCCTTCTTGGTTGGACATTTGTGTTCATTTGATAAACATAATTATAGAAATGGATATTTTGAAATCAAGATCTATCACTTATTTATGTAAACAACTATTGTTACAACTCCTTCCAATGGATAATTAATCTTGAAACATTGTATAGCTTTACGGTTTTTTAGCTCACCTGGCACAAAGTGCCAATGTGAGTTTTTAGGATCGAGCTTTGCCCGTCGTCGTCCGTCGTCAACAATTTCTTTAAACAACATCTCCTCCTAAATCACTTGGTCAATTTCAACACAACTTCACAAGTGTGTTCTTTGCTTGAAGCTCTACCAAAGTTGTTCAAAGAATTCCATTCCATGAAGAACTCTTGTTGCCATAGCAACCGGAAGGACTTTTTTAAATCTTTAAAAATCTTCTTCTAAAAAACAGAGGACCTGGAGCTTTTATATTTGGTGTGTATCATTGCCTATCGGACCTCTACCAAGATTATTCAAATTATTGTCCTAGGGTCAAAATTGGCCCCGCCCCTGGGGTCACTTGATTTATATATTAGACTTTTATAGGAAAATTGAAAAAAAAACTTCTTGTTCAAAACCACTAGGCCCAGAGCTTAGATATTTGGTATGTAGCATTGCCTAGTGGACCTCTACCAAGTTTGTTCAATTTATTGCCCTAGGGTCAAAATTGGCCCCGCCCCTTGGGTCACTTGATTGATATAGACTTACATAGGAAACAATGAAATAACCATTACCACAAGGCCTAGAGCTTCAATATTTTATATGCGACATTGTCTAGTGGACATTTCCCAAGTTTGTTCAAATTATGGACCCGGGGTCAAAATTTGCCCCATCCCAAGGTTTACTCTATTTTATGTAGGAAAAAATCAAAAATCTTCTTCTCTAAAACCACTAGGCCTAGAGCTTAGATATTTGGTATATAGAATTTATCTAGTGGACCTCTACCGAGTTTGTTCAAAGTATTGCCCTAGGGTCAAAATTGGCCCCGCCCCTTGGGTGACTTGATTTATATGGACTTGTATAGGAAAATTTAAAAATCTTCTTCTCTGAAACCACAAGGCCTAGAGCTTCGATATTTTGTATGTGGCATTGTCCAGTGGACCTCCACCAAGTTTGTTCAAGTCGTGACTCCGGGGTTAAAATTGGCCCCGCTGCAGGGTTAATTCTATTTCATATAGGAAAATTAAAAACATGTTCTTGTCCAAAACCACAAGACCTAGAGCTAAGATATTTGGTCTGTAGCATTGTCTAGCAGACCTCTACTAAGTTTGTTCTAATCATGGTAGGCAGGGGGGTCAAAATTGGCCCTGCCCCTGGATCACTAGATTTATATAGGCCCAAATAGGACAATTTAAAAAATCTTCTTGTCCAAAACCACGAGGCCTAGGGCTTAGGTATTTTGGATGTAGCATTTTCTTGTTGACCAAGTTTGTTCAAATCATGGCCCAAGGGTCAATATTGGCCCAGCCCAAGTGGTCAGTTGATTTCAACAACTTCTTAACAGTTTGGGTAGACAACTCTTTACCATGTCAACTAACTTTCCTTGATTAAATTATCCCTTAGTGTTACAATACTCAGGTGAGCGATGTAGGGCCATCATGGTCCTCTTGTTTTGGAAACTGAACGATAGCACAGGTTTCCATAGCCGTCACTCGCTCGACGCGCATGAATTGTGATACGAACCAAAGTACTACATTTCTCTACATCCGCCATGCAACTGTGAAAGTCCCATTAGCTTTTTGCTATAAAATAATTATGAAAAAAACAACAAGCAATAGCTAATATTATCCCAAGATAATAATTACCGACGAAACGAGCCTTTTTTCTTCTAAAATACAATCATTTCGCTGTGATTTTTGCTTTTGTAAACTTGAAATATTTGGAGCGCGTGACGTCACTTTATGCCTTGTACGTAATATGACTGAAAACACAGATATTCTATAAATAGTATCGTTTCAATGATATTGAAATAAATACGAAAGTCGTTTCGGAAACAATTTTTCTTGCTATCGGATATGCACGGGAGGAAAACACACCTGATTCCTCTGTTAGAGGACAAACAGAAACTATTACGACCGATATATTTGTAAGCTTATGGGACTTTAAACTAGTTCCCGTTCCGTATTGCAGCTCAAGTCTGTGTAAGTTCAGTTTCCATGAATACTTCAAGTACTTTGATTAAGAACTATGATTATTGGTCTATTTTATAAAATTAAAACATCTCTCAGTACAAACTGTTTTAGTTGTTAGCAATCAGTCGAAAGTCCTAAATTTTTGCTATCCTTGTTTATTTATTGTTTCAAAGATTATTCGTCTTATTAAAATAAGGCCAGGTTAGAAATGAACTAACTGAAGGGTCAGTGCATTGTCAAGGTAGAGATAAACTCTTCTTGAATCCACTTCTTCAACTAGGATTCGTACAAATGTTGAAACATTACTTCGTCTTACAGCTTACAAGCCTATTCAATTATATATCACTGGAAATTTTCTTAACAAGATAAGCATTCATCATGATTTACTTCTAATTTCATTTCATCAAAGATGTATTAAGTAAATTTATATGCAGTATGGCTGGATCTTATCTCAAACACTTGGAGATAAGTACAAATGCCTACAAATTGAATTTTCTCAAGTTACAGATGTGATTCGTAGGTTCAGACAACATTATTACAGTAGCTAATTTTATGGGAGCTGACCTCAGTGAAGATCGTAATTTGGATAAGAATAGCAGACATAAACTTACCTCTCATAATTCAAATTACAAAATAATAAATCGCGATTATTTTCTTTTTATAGCCTCAGTTGAATAAACGTATTGTTACAGTAGTATTAATGTATTACATAGACATCGTAAATCTTATACATACGGAAAAGGCATCCGAGGTCAAGTTGTTTAGGTCTCTGCCTGGTAATCGCTAGCCCATCAGTACTGTGAGTGGAAGCTTTCCAGCTAGCTAATAGAAGGCCAGGTGTAAAACCTATCTTTATGCCACAACATGGTTGTTGTTGCGAGGATATGAAACTCAAGTGAAAAGAAATACCCATACTGATACATATATACTTTGCAATAGGTCCATTAGAATGGTTACCATGTTTAGTTTGTTATAAATATATATACAGTCAAAACTGCCATAGTGACCCACTGTATTCAACGACTTCCTGTCTTATGTGACCTTATTTGAGTCCGCCCAACGATTTTCGCAGTATAGTTGCACTGTATCAGACGACTCACCGTGTAACGCGACTAGCGACCGTGATTTATACGGTCCAGAACGTGCATAACACTGTTTTTAGCTAGCAACTCTGTTATGAAAGATAGCTCATCGTCTGGCAAAGAAAAATCGTCGCCCTAATTCCAGAATGTTGTAACTCCATTTTTTAAAAAAAATGAGTTTTTGGTATCAAAATGTTCGTCTTTTCAAGCTCTATCTAGCGGCATGAGCAGTAACACTCTGGAGCCTACTTATATTGAGATATTGCCAGGGTCAGATTGTTCTATGTCCATAAATTGCAACAAAATTCAAGTTCAGAGTGTTGTAACTTTTTAGCCAATAGCTTAGCAGGATATTGGTCACGTGATACCATCTTTTTAAGATGGCGGATTTTTGAGAATATGCTGAACACTTTTTGGAGGTTGATTTTGGCTTCTAGCGTGTAAGTGTTTTGTTTTAAATGGTATGTAATTAATGAAATATGAATAATTTGTTGTACTGTTCCAAACATTGAGTAGAAAAAACTTCTACTTTTTATCGTTAAGTAAATCCAGAGCATCAAAGTTAGTGATATAATTCGGATACGACAATTTTTGGATAAGCTTGTTGTCTAGTCCATCAATTAATTCCATCTTTCAGTGTATATGCAGTGTTAACTTTTTATAACTAAGTGATGGGTTGTCCTGATCGTTACCTACTAAATACGATTATTCTGTATGCAATATTATAACAGAATATAGCATAAACCGGAGCTAGCGGGCATGCCTGCTGTTGCACTTTTGCTTTTGAGGAGACCAAATCACATCGGATCACATCTTTTGACATAGTTACACTATGTGTTTCCAAAGGATCTCTTTTCAGACTATATTAGACATAGTTTCAAAATCGGTGCTAGGGGGCGTGAGTGTTGACCACTCATGAACAGACCCAATCAAACTGGGTCTGGATTCAGTGTTTTTGAACTGTCTGGTCCTTTGGGATCATGGAGTATACTCAATATTGGTTCAACTTAAGCCGGTGCCAGGGGGCATGAGTGGTGTTGCACATTTCATTATCACTCACAGACCTTATCTAACCGGGTCTGCTGTTAAATTTCTTGGTTGTATTCAGAGCTTCCAAAGGATCTCCTTTCAGAGTATATAAACTATCGCAACAATAGTCTTTATGTGCTCGTGTAGCAGCAAATGTCGCCCTGTACTTCAGTGTTGCCGGTGCTAGAGGCGTGAGTGTTGTTGCACTTATCACTAACACTCGTGAACAGAACCAAACACACTGGGTCTGCTATTATATTTTCTTGGTTACATTCTGTGCTTCCAAAGGATCCCCTTTCATATTATATCGTGACATTTTCTGGTCCTTTTGGATCATGGAGTATACTCAATTGGTATACTCAAGTTCCGCATATGCCGGTGCTAGGGCCATGAAAGGTGTTACGCATTCCATTACCACTCATGGACAGACTCTATCAAACTGGGTTTGCTATCATATTTCTTGGTTGCATTATGTGCTTCCAAAGGATCTCATTTCAGATTACATGCCATCATAGTGTCTTGTTAGCATCCAGTGCTTGCATAAGACTCTTCAGATTAAACTGATATCCTGTATTTATCATAAGGCCATGGTCACATAAGACAGTTTTTACTGCACAATAAACCCCCTGAAAATCGTAATTCCCTGAAAATCGGACTGTTTCAAGTCCCTTTTATTTCCGGAATTAATCAAAGGTTCTCTGAAAACGGAATTCTTCGAAAACTAGACTTTTATCTCAGTCTGGAAGGAGTCCGGTTTTCAGCGTTTTTTACTTAGTATCATACTATGAGAGATGAGCCGACGTATGGTGTATGATCCTAGACAACATGATGCGTTTTACAAGAAGCGATTGTGATATAAAATCCCGCTTCGTTTGTTCATTGGCGATATAAATTCAAACTGCATCAATCCATACCTGCCTATTGCGGTATGATATTTATTTCAAAGAAGACATTGAGTTTGTAACTTATAGTAAGTTCAAGGTACATCATATGCAGTCCATCAATTCAAGGGATTTTTATTAAAGAATTAAGGAGGAATCCCCGCTGGATTCAGTGATATTGACCTGATTGTGAAGGTCGCCATTACAATCACAGAAAATGATTCTTTGTCTATCAGATCGGAAAATTGCTGCCATAACCTTACAATAATTCACCATCGTCAATAATTGCACCAGTGTAAGTAAGTTAAGGCACTATATATTAGGAGATCAATCTTGATTCTATACTCACAGTCAGGCAGTTAAATAAATCAGTGTACGACTGGTCTGAATAAGAAAATGGAAGAAACGAATGTTTCCTTTATAAACATGATGTCATTCACTTATATAGGAATAACGCCGTTTTTGTTTTTTGTTTTAGTCACCTTTATACGGTAGCCGGTTCACTTAACCATATTTCTTGGACTATATTCTAACCAGTATTAATATATCCTTCCACTTGCAACTGGCAACTTTAAGGAAGGCTATGACCTGCTGCGATAAGGAACTGAACCCTGATCGTCTAGTTACAAATCCTGCACATTGTCAACGCATGACCATTGGGACTGGATTACAATACCAATTATTCCATCTAATACAAGAAAAAGAAATCACACTTTCGTATCAGTTCACGTTATTTATTTATCTTCAAAACAATCTAGAAAACACATTTTATATCGATTGGAGTCACTCTCTATTCATAATGACTGTAAACTGTACAGCAGACTTGAAACCGACACATGGTGTGATCAAATTCGCAGCAATTATGAAATCCAAGACTTGATGTAGTATGTTTTACTGTCGGAATATTGATTTTAAACATAGTATGACAGCCCTATACATTGTCATCTTAGAAATAAAAGGGCCTATCTGCAATTTTCATTCTTGTCAGATAGAACCTTTTAATCCTAATATGACCAAAGGGGTTTGCCACGAAAAAAAATGTTTCCATGTAACCCGTATATATACAGAAGGGAAAGAACTTCGACAATTCGAATTTTCCAACGCATGTTATAAACTTCCATGTTATTGTAATGCAGTACAAAATATTTAACTCATATAATATTATAGTGCAACGTGTGGGCAACTCGACACGCTAACAGAAAATGTATACTTTTACTACCTTTAAAGATATTTTAAACTCACTATTGAAGATTTTCACTCGAAAAATGGTCAAATTTTACAAAAAGAATGAGTATGTATGAGTTAATTTTTTTGTACTGCATTGACGAAAATAAGCGTGGGTCCTTGCTTTCCTTCTAATCTGCACCTGCTTTCTGGGAACCTTGCTTTCGTTGTAGTGTGTCCCAACTTTAAACGTTTTGACAGCTTTTAGAAGGAAAGCCGGGACCTACGCTTATTTTGTCACTTCCGTCAATCGAACAAATGGTGTTTTATTTACACTCAATAAGGGAAAAAACTGAAGATTTTTCTTCCGACAGATTTGCGTTGTTTGATGAGTGAAATTGAAAACAAAACGTCTGTAAATGTATAAAAATCTCGGAATCGAGTGCCTATGCTTACACCGTGCAGCGTAAAACCGCTCATAATTTGTGCTCCTCGTCGCTTTAACAGTCTGCAAGTTCATTTCTTTAACAAAGGCTATATTTCTTATTTTGCATCTAAATCACTAATACCTTTCGTACGATGCTACGTTTTTCATCGATACATGCACTATTGGTTACTATCCGGCGGCAAGATTTGGATTAGATACATACATTGTTTATATAGATCGATAGATATTTATATCAAACATAAGTTTATATATATCATGTTATTCTCGAGATTGCCAATCAAGCTTAGAACAGCATTGACTCCTTTATCAAAATAATTCTGTAACTGAAAACCTTCCAACAAATAGCTAGAAACCGCCTTCGAACAACATGACCATGACCTTTAATAATACGGCCATCTACGGAAATTACACGGCAAGCCATTAAAACACCCCGGACCCCTACATCGATCTCCAATTAAGAGGATATGATAAAGTGTAACTGGAATACCTAGTGATACAAATTGTAAATATGTGACCGCATGGGTCTATGACCTTCCGGTTTTGATTCAAAATAAACTGTCTAAACTGTCTAAAAACTGTATCTTCTTGTAGCTGATTAGCCGTAACATAGAGCGTGGACATGATTATTTACAAGAAACGGGATAAGTGGGTTATCTGAGAGCAAATAGGCGAAGGTACCCTGGGTCATACACATCAACATGTTGTTATTTTAATCGGTCAGAGCTGAACATCAATCGGTAATTGAATATATAGCAGATATAATGTATGCACTGTGAAGTCATCATTTAAGTGGTATAGATCGGGTTACTCCAATACAATCTCTGTCTAACATTAGTTTTACAATCATGTAGGTTGGTAGCTGCAGGTATGCTTGATTCTAGACGTACGAGTATTATCCATTTCGTGTCCATATGAATGCATGTTGCTTTCTTAGCTAACACGTGTTATCTGTCTCCTTCATGGTGTGAGTTGTTAATCGTTAAGATGACGAATATATCCACGTATTGATAAATAATTATACTTAACAACTGATTTTCTTTTCAACTTGGCCACAACAGAATGTATTTTTTTCAGTGGTAAACGCCGTTTTTCCAACGATATTTCAGTTATAAAAAAGCGTCCGGATCACCTAGTAACCAGTTTTACTGAACAAAAAAATACGGTAGATCGGGATTTTTCTATTTGGCTCTTTTAAAAGCGTTTTGAAAGGTAAAAATGAGAAGGCGACTTTACCGTTCCCCGGGCATGATAAAAAAGTTTAGAGTCGCGAGGAAAACCAAGATTAGGCCTAGCATATGCTCAATTGTGGCAACAATTAAGACTTAGTACTATTTCATCAAGAAAGACACGATGACAAGATGGCAGCTAAACTGTGTATAATATTTGTCCTGCTCTTGTCATGTATTTTCCAAACGCTTGAAACGGTAGAGACGAACGTCTTATTCATGTGACAAACATTTTTATTCGCGATTTTCTTAAATGAAAAAAAACACACATTAATTCTAAGTGCGGTGAATGATTTCTCATAAATCATTACTTTTTATGTTCAATTTAACTTTTCTGGTTAATACAGGTACAATAAAACATGTGTTACATTTATCTGTCGTGTACTTTATAAACAAAAAAGGCAATTAAGAGAGATATTAACACAAAGAAACATGTGTTGATTCTATTAATCTAACGTTTAGAACACATCATTGGACGTGAGATTTATATCTCCGCAATAATCACGATTTCTTTGAATGGTGGAAATAAATCAGATGACGTAGGTAAGTGTTTTTGACCCAGTAGAATTGTAATACAAAAGGTCACCTTAACTAAAGAATCAAAGTACTGAAAGAACTCATCAAAACTGAACAAACATAGACTTGCATTGCAACATGAACAGGTAAATAGTTTAGCACTAACATGGTGGATGTAGAGAAAGCATAGTACTTTGGTCCGCATCAAAATTCATGTGCGCCGAGCGAGTGACGGGTATGGTAAGCTGAACAGTTAACTACTATGGTTCAGTTCTTGATACCTAATTCTGCACGTGGATCTGGCTTTTGTATCGAGATTGTAACCTAGGTCAGTATTTAGCAAATAATTGAACTGAATAACGATTACTGGGCCTGTATTTATCCTAAACCTTTATAAAGCCTGTCTCACACAGAACACACGGCTTATACGGTTGGCCACCCGTGTAAACCGTACATACAACCGAACCAACCGTGGCCTTATCCGAGTTACACTCGGGCCATTCGAGTGTATCCGTGAAAGCCGTGTATGATTTTTAAAACTTTAAAAAACTGGCACGGGTGCCATGTCCGTGTATGATCGTATTAGCGATCGTATAAGACCGTGAGAGACCGTGTGCGACCGTACGAGACCGTATATACAACCGCACATGAAGTCGACTCCACGAGTGCGCTCAACCGTGTCAATATCGTATATAAATCGTATGGAATCGTGTGAAACCGTTCCCAAGTCCTACATCCAACACCCGGATTAACACTCGAATGTCACACGATAACCGTACGATTCACACGAGTGTACACACGGTTTTATACGATCGCCATACGACCAATACGGTTTCATACGATCGCCATACGACCAATACGGTTCAAGTACGAATTATACATGGTCAAGTACGACCAGACACGGTCTCTACGTCTGTACAAAGCTCGTGTATGATCATACAGCACTCGGACACAACAGAAAACACAACTACCTGCTGCCACCTTGAAACAACAGAGTACTTGCTACATAATGCCTCCAAAGAAGAAGGTCCCCAAAAGAATCCCCATGGAAGATTCTCCCAGCGAGAATACAAAAAGGGCCACCAAGGCCCTCCGACCACTTCAACCTGTTGACCCTGTCGACCCTGATGAGCTGGAGGACCCGCTGGCACCACCTGACGAGATACCCAGAGATTCATACTCGGATGCCAGCTCGATGGGCCCTCCAGGAACTGCCGCACCCTCGAAAAAAAGGTACATTTTACATTGCTTCACATTTTTATTTGTTTATATATTTATTTATTTTTAATTTTTATCTATGTAACATGGAGTAAATATTGATATCAATGATTCTCAGTATGTAGATATTATATTTGACAAATTGACAACTGTACTATAATTGTTTTAACTTAAATAAATTAACAGTATGTTTATTCAGTTTATTAATTTAGTTTTCTTTTGTCTAATTGCAGAACCATCCAGCGCATCACCCGAAAACTCACCGATGCCGAGGAAATCGATGTGATAGAGTGGATCCAGGCTAACCCCAGTATTTTCAACAAGACGCATGCTGATTACAAAAACACGAAGAAGCGGGACCAGTTGTTCGCCGACAAAGCCGCCCAGCTTAGAGAGGGGTTGACCGGACAGGACTTATACAAATGGTATCTTGGGCAGCGTACGGCGTTTACAAAGTTGATCAAGCGTCCGGCCAGTGGTAGTGGTACAGTCTTGATGACCGCACGACAGCAGTGGGTGGTAGAGAGCATGTCCTTCCTCAAGGGGCATTGTACATCGATCCCCGTACGGAAAGATGTGGATGTGAGTATTTTTTTTAAATATTTATTCTTCTTTAAATTCTATTTTGTTTATTAATGAAGAATGTAACTGTAAGAATAATGTATGTAACCAACCAGTTTGATTTTTGTTAATAAAATATGATATTTGTCATTTGTAGTTGACTGCTGCCAGGAAGAAGCGGTACGGCGATGCACCCTCACAGAACATACCAGCCTCAGACCCAGCTGCACCAGAAGATGCACCGTCTACACCTTCTACAGCTTCAGTCCACTCAGATTCAGATCTGCTAGAAGAGAGGGAAGCTGTAAGTATTATTAACCACAGAATTTTTTCAGCAACTTTGAACATATGTAAAATATAAATTGTCGATCGCATATTGTAGCCAAAGTATTAACTGGCCTGCATAGCTCAGTGGATAATGCGCTTGCCGTGTAATCCATAGTTCGATCCCGGGTCGGGGCACACACATATATGCCAGTCATATTGCAGCATAATGCTGACTGGCAAATCAATGCTATGTCCGGCATTTTTTTAAAAATAAATCTACCAACAAATATTTTAGAATCAATGCATTTTAGAGTAAATTAAGTAATAATATTTGAGAAAATTATTTAAATATCTTACTTTAATAGCTATGTTTTGATTTATTTACAGTTGACACAGGAGTTGAGACAACTGAGGCAAGAAAGGACTGACGCGGCAGCTGTCACCACCAGACAACTGGCACACCTAATGCGCCAAATGACGCCATCTCTCCGGGATCAGTTCATGACCGAAACCCTTGCCTCCGCCGTGCGTTATGTGGACATCTCCAGGCAGCATACCCAGCAGCTGCCACTCCAGCAGCTTCCCTCTGTACCAGCACAGCAGCATCAGCACATCCTCCAGGACTTCAGGACTCCTCAACCCCCAATGCACCAGGCACAACAGCAGCCACCACAGTATGCCCAGGACCACGCCATGGCCATTCAACTGGCACAGCAACTGAATCCCCCCCACCACTGAGACAGAGAGACGACACTTCTTCACCACACTTCAAGGCTGCTTTCCAGATTTTACTGGATCTTCATGTCCACCACCAGCCCCTGCCTATGCAACACTAACTGTTCGTCGCACCCCAACAGCCACAGTGAACACAGATGGTATCATTGCAGGTGCTGCTGCTGCTGCTGCTGCAGGAATACCTTCATTTTCTACTACCACCATCCAAAGTCTCACCGTGAGCACACCACAGATGGCCAGTACACCCACCACCCAGCCTGCTGACACAAGTCAGAACATGTCTTCGTTTATGAGGGATATGATTCAGGACGGTGACGAGACTACCTCATACTGAACCAAGACACCAAGAACTGTTTCCGGGAATTTGTTATTATGGCAATTGTTAAATGATTTTTAATCAAGGAGTTTAATTTGAAATCATTATAAGACAGTCATTGGAGTCTAATGATTATTTTGTGTTGTTTAAAAAAAATTACATGATTATGCTGACAAACATGATGCTGATGTTGTGATTTTGATTGTCATATTTTTTTCAAGTGGTTAAACTTAAAATAAAGTTTATTGTTGAAATGTAAAACATGTATTTCTTTTTCGTTGAATATTATAAATATTTAGGAAGTAGTTCTTTTATAACGGAGAGTTTTCTTTGAAATAAGATTGGTTTTATTATAAATGCACTGCTTATTAAATATTTTATTATTATCACTTTGCAAAAATAAAATTAAAGGTTCCCATAGAAAAAAATAAGATGTACCTTTATAAGCGAGCATTTGCTCCCTTATAAAGGTACATCTTATCTTAGTATTCATTTTTCCCTTTGAAGAAATAACTTCTTTGTCCCTTGGTCCAAAAATTAAGTTACCAGTTAGGAAGCTGTACTCTTATCAAAACCACTTTGAGCTCAAAACGTGCTATTACACTTTTCCAAACACGATATCTAGCAAATGTAACTGTGTATAAAGAAGCAAAGAACATCAAACTGACTGTATATACAAATATTTTATCCCAAGATTACGCGTTGCTTTTTCAAAGCGGTGTTTAATCTGGGGCTTACATATTTGTAATCATGCCTATAGACGACATTGGCAGTGAAGGAATTAAACCATATGATGGCAATCATAGAACTTTTGGATTGTTCTTGGCAGGATTATATTTTATACTGGAAAAAAGTTTAATTTTATTTATTGTACAACGTTTAAAGCAATTCAACACTTACTTAACTCTTTTGACTTTAATTTATTAAAAGCTCTTTGAAGACTTTGAAAAAAAAACCTGCTAAACTTTCAAATCATGATATCTAGCAAATCAAATATGATTGTATGTATAATGAGTCCGAGCATTTAGATTCCAATATCAATTCATGAAATGATATACAAAGGTTACTAGTCTATATCAACTGCAAAAGTGACTATTATATCACCTGTTCTAGCCATGGAACCGAACCGGCTTCCGACATGAAGTAATCCCTGAGGTAGTTTCTTTGTTGCTTTCCAAGGTTGTGGTCTACGTTGCGGCCAGCATGCCCTGCGTCCACTAGTTGACTCTCCTCTCGCCATACCCCGGGTACTAGGGCATGGTTTTGGTCCTCTTGGTCGGCATTGGCTGGTACACCAGGGTAACGTATCCTCAAAAGGTTGTGCAACATGACACAAGCAAGGACTAGGGACTTCACACTTTCTGTTTTCTTATAAACTGTTGCATGAAGTAGACATTGAAATATGTTGGCCAATATTTCGAATGCATTCTCCACCACCCTTCTGGCACGAGACAGCCTGTAGTCTAATATGCGCTCACCGTGGCCAAGGCCCATCCTTGAGTAGGGTTTCATCATCCATGTCCTCAAGGGAAATGCTTCGTCTCCCAGGAAGAAGTAGGGCATGTTTTCCATCAGGCCTGGCAGTGGCTCTGGATCAGGGAAGCCTAGCTCACCTCCTTCCACCAATTCCCTTAATTCAGATTCGTTGAACACTTGGTAATCGGATGCTGAGCCATACTCCGCCACTGATACCCATATAAACTTGTAGTCGGCATCTGCCAATGCCAGAAGGATCATGGAGAAGAAGCCCTTGTAGTTGTGGTAGAGTGATCCAGAATTTGGTGGGGCCTTGATAAGGATATGCTTGCCATCCAGGGCACCACAAGCATGGGGGAAATTCCACTTGGTGTTGAACCTGGTACTGACTTCCCTCCATTCATCTGGCTCAATAAGTGGTGGCATAACTTCGGCTTGGTATGTGTCGACTATAGCCTCCAGGACTGTCGGTATGAATTTTGAGATTGTGTTGTCTGCTACCCGGAAACTGTACATCAACTCTCTGAATGTAGCACCAGTGGCCATGTGTCTCAGTGTGATTGCAAGCTTCAGTCCAGGGTCCAATGGTTCTCTGAAAATAAATAAAAGTAAAAAATTATTAATCATCGACATGTGTTTTAGATTTATTATTGGATATGTTGCTTTTCCCTGAAAATTAGATATTATTTTTTACCTCCAATTGGTTGTTTTCTTGGTTATTTGTGGCCCGACACGTCTCACAAACTCCTGAAACAAGTCAGCATCAACACGGAGGAAGTTCTTGTAACACCTGGGATCCTCTCTGTTTAGTTCATGTAACAGAGTATCATATTGACCAAACATGACCCTTCTGTTGAGCCATTCTCTTGTCCAAACTTGTCTCCTTCTTCTTCTTTTTCTCCTTCTGTTGGCTTGTTCTTGTCTCCTCTCACGCCTTCTGGCCAAAATAATCTCAATGTCTATCAGTCTTATCATGATTTCTAATTCCCTTATTCTGTCATCTGCCATTTTTATAACTTCTCTGTTGAAAGTTCGAAAATTTATGAAGCCAAGCCATCAAAACCAAAGGGGTTTGTCACGAAAAAAAATCGAAAAAATTTTTTTTTCCATGTAACCCATGTATATATAGAAGGGAAACAACTTCGTCAATTAGAATTGTCCAACGCGTGTTATAAACTTCCATGTTATTGCAATGCAGTACAAACTATTTAATTCATATATAGTGCAACGTATAGGCAACTCAACACGCTTACAGAAAATGTATACTTTTACTACCTTTAAAGATATTTTAAACTCGCAATTGAAGATTTTTCACTCGAAAAATGGTCAAATTTTACAAAACGACACACTGTCGTAAAATCGCAGCGTGTATACCGGTATACATGTACAGAGCGGAAATGTTAAATTACTGACACAACTTCTTAGAATGGGCCTTAATTCATAATAAAACACTATAATATACTAACTGCCAATGATTTCGCATCTCGGAAAGCTCTTTTAGCGAAGAATTTGCGTATTTTTTGTTCAATTAGCTGGCTTCTCGAAGTTTATTTCCATGACGGGTCACATGACAATCGCCTAACTCGTGATGAAAGCTTAAATCTGATTGCATGAGCGATACTCTGTGGTATTTGTTTACAATTTACTTGTAACCTGTGCACTCTATCCTTTTCACTACGCTATCGGGAACCATACCTAAAAAATACCACACAGTATCGCTCATCCTATCAGAATTAAGCTTTCATCACGAGTAAGGCGATTGTCATGTGACCTATCAAGGAAGCAAAATAAAGAAAACGACAAAGTGAACAAAAACGTAAATTCTTCATTAAAAGTGCATCCGGAGATGTGAAGTCATTAGCAGTTAGTTAATTATACCATATATGATATAAACATAATGTTTGGTTATGAATAATGACTCATTCCATGAAGTTTTACCTGTAATTTATCAGTTTCGCTAAAGATTTGTACACGCTGCGATTTTACGACAGTGTGTCGTTTTGTAAAATTTGACCATTTTTCGAGTGAAAAATCTTCAATTGCGAGTTTAAAATATCTTTAAAGGTAGTAAAAGTATACATTTTCTGTAAGCGTGTTGAGTTGCCTATACGTTGCACTATATATGAATTAAATATTTTGTACTGCATTGCAATAACATGGAAGTTTATAACACGCGTTGGACAATTCTAATTGTCGAAGTTGTTTCCCTTCTATATATATATTTCGATTTTTTTTTCGTGACAAACCCCTTTGATCAAAACGAGTCAATTTATCAAAACATACACGAATGTGTGATAATTCGAGCATAACTCGAACAAAAGTCGGAGGGACCGTATGTAAACCCCGTAAATGTCCAGTTAATCGAGTAAAAGTCGTGTTTAATCGTACTAGGCCGTAACAGACCGTACTAGACCGTACTTGGAACCGTACAACAATCGTATGAAAATCGTTTTGCAAATCGTGTTCAAACCGTGACAAACCTTGCTTGACCGAGTATATCCGTGCTTTGTTCGTACATACTCATGCTACATTCGAGTCTAAATCGTACCAACTCATCCCCAGGCACGGTTGGAGCTCAATACTCGTACCAGTCTACCCGTGTATAACCGAGTATACCGTATTGGAACCGTGTGCCCAACCGTGTTCTGTGTGGGACAGGCTTTAAATGTTGATAGCCGATAAAGGATTGTCAAGCTATAATCACGTAACTTTATCACCTGCACTTATTTAATCCAACGGTGACAAAATGTCAAGAATCTGAATTCATTATTCATCAAGTCCGACGTTCTTACAAAGTTTGACAAGACGTCGAAACAGTGTAGCGTATTACAAAACAGGATTTTTGATAAATTGAACAATTGCCACTTTTAATACAATGATTGGAAAGTTATTAAATTCACATTCAGTTGATTTTGAATGATGTTTACAATCAGATTGATCACTTAAGTGGTGGAACAGTATCCTGTGCACGAGAGGAAAATGATAGCCTGACAGACTGATTAAATTATGTACACACATACTGACAGGTAACACTGGCGATAACATGAAATCAAAGCTTTAACGATTGATAACATAATACAGTGAATCATTAGTACAGACCATGTCTCATTTTGTTGAACGTTCAAAACAACATTTAATCACAACGTGAGAAAGTTATGTACTCATTTTTACTCTGGATAACTGTTGCTTGTTTTTGTTTGTTTATATCGAGTTTTACGCCCCTTTCCAACAGTCAGAGTCATATGAGGCGGATAGTTCACCTAACCATCGTTCCTAGGAAGAACCAGTACTACACTCCCATACTCCGTAAGCAACTGCCTACTTTCTCACATAAAGAGACGTGTCGGTAGCAGGGCTCGAACCAACGAACCTCTATCAGTGAGAGGTTACAGTGCTTTGAAGTCAGCGACCTTAACCACTCGACAATGGAGGCGGGCAATTGTTGCTTGTCAATCAATCGCTGTTTGAGTCAAATCATCAAAAGAAAGCAACACGCTTTCAGCACACATAGACTTAATTACCGGAAAAGTATGTCACGCGAAAAATGACGCAACTATCCAATGTTGCGGTCACGTTATTGGTATTTATATCAAAACTGGGTGGGTAAATATGTGACGTCATGCTAGAATTGTCTCGTAAAATCTCAACATTGATCCAGACGAAAGCAATACATACAATCGGAACTCTGGCGTTTGTCTAAAGATAATCAGCAGACCGCCATTTTGTTGTTGTTGTTGTCGTTCACGGATTACGTTCCATCATGATCATGACCGACGCCGGGAATCCAAAGATGGAAACAACATGGTTCACATCCAAAGGAAAACTGATGCCCTATTTTACACGTTTAAAAGTCTGCAATTCTGAGAATGATTCTTGAAGACAAGTGCCAAGTGTTGAAAAAGAAGTGACCAGAAACCACATAACCAAACTATGTATCCCTACACTCATACTACTCATGTACTAGGTGTATTTCTCAGTAACGGGAATGCTCGAGTTCTTACGATTGCAATATATATATGACGTAATACACAGTCACGAAGTGTAATAGTCGGTGAGATGCACAATATATATAACCAACCGACCACGATAAGCAAGATGCGTAACAGAGTGATCTCCCCTGTATGTTGGTCTATCAGCACCACAACCTCTCATTTTCATTGGTGAAATTTCGTGCTTAGTATTAGATTTCAAGATAAAACAATAACATGTCCTTTGAAATAAAACACACACAGCAAATGTCCTAAAAAGTCGACTTAATTTTGAGGAAGATGTCACAGGACTGGTGCGAGGTGAACTTATTCAACAAAGAAAACTCGTGGATGCAATACACAAGGGATGAACAACTTTTGTCACGTGATCACAAAAGTCAACAACGCCGGTTTGCAAGATTAGCAACGAAAAGGTAATAATTGATGAATTTTATACTTACATGATTTCCTTTCATAAGGTACCATAGCCTATAACACAGCTAGTACTCAAAATTCCCTTTATTTTGACATATTCAGATTGATTTTACCTTTTGCACTTTCCGAGATTACTTTGACACAAAATTTTGAATTGCATTGCAAACGTAGTTTGTTAGTATCGTTTATAACGCTTGTTGTAAGAAAACAGTTTTAGAGTGGAGTTTTATTAGAAAAATAGCATTAACTATAGCTTTTAAATACCTACACGAAGTGAGAGTGTTGTGTAATTAGAACAGAACATAGAACATATACTATATTAACTTGTACAACATGTACATCGTTATAACATATATACAGAATATATATACACAAAATCATACATATTAATCTCTACACAATAACATAAATACACAGGTCATATTCTTGAGGATGAGCAAATTACTTTAATATAAAGTGAAACTGAAACTATATAAAATATGTTACCTAGTAATTAAAGTATTTCTACGATTGAAAGAAAGTTTAATAAATTTACTCAATTTTAGAACAGTGTTTCTATCATTACATTTTAACAATTCAATTAGTTTTTGCACACTTGTTCTTTGGTAAAAATGTTTATCAATAAACATACATCTAAGATCATGAAAACATGGACATTTACAGATAAAATGAAGCTCGTCATCTATATCATTAGTATCACAATAAATACAAATACGTTCGTTTCTTGGTATTCTATTTATTCCATATCTGCCTGTTTGTACTCTTAAAGAATGCGATGAAACTCGAAAACGGGCAAGACAGTTTCTCAAATCATTAGGTAAATCGTCAAGATAACTTTCATAACCAAACACTTCTTTAACATGATCATACAATAATAACATCGAACTAGAAATTTTTTTATTATACCATTCTTGCAAGAAACAATCGATTAACCTTTGTTTAAACAAATTCATAAATTGCTTTTCATTTACACCCAATGGGAATTGAATCCATGATCACATAACAACCTTTTAATATTTGACACCCAATTTTTCTTTTCATTAATACAATCTATATAAGACAATTTATACACATTTTTTATAATAATATTGTCTGTATTTATCACTTTAAACCAATATTTAATTATACGTAAAAATCTAGATATATACAATGGATACCTCCCTAATTCTCCATAAACGGCTGCATTAGATGTACTCATTTTCACATTAAGGATATTTTAAAAACTTAAGGTGTATTCTTTCAATTTCTTTTGCTTTACCAAAACCCCAGATTTCTGTAGAATAACTCAAAATAGATCCGACAAAGGAATCAAATAACTGACAAAGAATTTTTGGTTTCATCTTAAATTTTCTACAATTAATTAAAAGTACATTAAGTGCTTTTAAGGCTTTACCAGTTAATTGCTGTTGATTCAAAGAAAAAATTCCCGTATAATTAAAAACAGTCCCCAGATAAGTAAAATCGTTAACAATTTCTAATCTGTTTCCATTATACATAAAATGTTCATTTTCAAACAGCCCACCCCGTTTTCGAAATACCCATAGCTTTAGTTTTTTGTATATTCACTTCTAAACTCCACTTTGTACAGTAATTATTTAACAATTGTAAACTAGCATTTATTTCTTCAGGCGATTTCATACATATCTTTTATTATTCTCAATATTTTACCATCAATTCCAACCTTGTACAATTTCATCCATAATGCATTTCTATATATACAATCATATGCCATTTTTAAATCTACAGAGAGAACATAGAGAACATATGTTATTCTTCGTATGTTTTGTTTAGCAAACGCAGGTTGGTAATTTTTGGGCATTGAAATATGGCAAACACTAGGATTTATTTTCTTACTTTAAACAGGAACATAAAATGACGTTATTGTGTGAAACATGTGCGAGGACGTTCAAGTTAGAGTGGAGGTTAAAACTTCATGAGAAGAGGCACAGGTCTTTGATTATTTAGAACAAACTGACTCCCAAATAAGGTCATTAAAGTCAGTAAAGGCCACATTTTGTCTCTCCTAGTGATGGCCTTTGTTCACATGTTTGATTGTAGTTCATTGTGTTATATATATACGTAGTTCCAGTTTCACAAAAACGAACTTAATTGCTTCCTCAAACTCAACTTATTTATTATATACCACACATTTCTCTGGTTTATTGTATGCAATTCAGAATGTGATATTTAAAGTATGTTCAATGATGGTCTAATAACAGTTTCCCACAATTTCAGTCTAGCTATAATCCACAGATATAGTACAATTCAATTTTTTGTCAAACACACAAGATTTCTATATACACAGAAAAAAACACTATAGTTCGATTTCATTATTAAGTTTCTACTCAAATTTGTTCATGAAATTGGGGCCAGTAATTAATTACCACTTCTCAATATATAATTGTATTGGTGATGTTGTATTAAAGTAATGTTGTATTAAAGTAATGTTGTATTAAAGTAATGTTGTATTAAAGTAATGTTGTATTAAAGTAAAACAATCGCAATGACCATACCTGTACAGCTAATTTTCAGATCATTGCATAATAATAATAATAATCTTTATTTAACGAAGGTAACATGTATAGACATATTATATACAAGCATATATGATGTCATAAATTACAACATGGCCTTCAAACAACAATATTTAATGCAAAAACTGAAAAGAAAACACGAAAACAATAGTGACATAGATATCAAAATATTGACAAACACTTAAAATTAGTATTATGTTTAGGTGTTATTAAATTTTTATTTGAAATTGATCGTAATTCATATGCGCTGTTATTAGAAAATGTTAAGAGTTTATCAATATAATCAGGGCCAAAGTTATGCTGCGATTTAAAAACTAACAATGCAACGTGATATTGACATCTATTTTTAAATGTTAACCAATTTAGAAATTTTAACAATTGACCTGAAGATGTTTTTTGTTTACAAATCATTTTCGCAACACGTTTTTGGATCTTATGGAGAATGGTGTAGTGTCTTTCTTTCATACCCCATGTATGTGATATAAAAAGTACGTATTAAATATGTTCAAGACATAACATCAACCCTCATATTCTTAAAAAGATCTACAAGAACATAATAGAGAACATTCCTGATAATTCTTCTTGATAAAACAATTCGATTTTTAACAAAACGAAAATAAAAAATCGGTTAGGAAAAATGGAAATGGGAAACACTGAAAATACATTTTCGAAATATTAATATTTTTCGACTATCGAGAAACAATTACTACTGTTATAATTCAACCAGTAGTTCTACTCGTATAATATCCTTAATGACGGTGGTATATGTGTGTTTTCTAAATGTTCGTGTCCAATAAGGCAATCCTTAAAGGTGTTGGGTTATCGAATGTGAACCAAACTTTTAGTTGTAAGTAAGAAAGGCTGAATGGAAGCGTTGTTTCTGGTTACATGCTCATTTAAATACGATAAGTAGATCCTGCCCTTTCTGGAAGGGGGTGGGCTGTTGAAAACCCTTTGGAAGGGTAAAATATTTAGAAAATAGATTATCCGTTCCTCATGCCTAATAAAAAAGCTATGGTGGCGGAGGAAAATAAGGATCGGTCGTTTAACCAGAAACAGACAATGTCACGCCTAAGTAGACATGTTGGTAACAATATCATCAAAAAGCTGCAATAAAGAACGAATTAATTTTCTAAGTCACTCAAAAGGTTCGGGCGGACGATTTTTGAGCTGACAACTAGACGATATTTTCTGACGGAAGAAATGAAACTCAACACCTGAGTGCAGTAGCAAGAATGTTTTCAACCCACGTCTGAAGTATTAGACTAAGTGTTATATGAAACAAGCAAAAACAACGGGTTTTGTTTTCAGATTCACCGAATCGTGAAATTCTCGGCGGATAAATTAAATGGTAGACACTAGACAGTACGCTCAAATAGCAATGTTTTCCGGATCGCACTCATCTATGGCATTTACATTTGTTGTATTAAAGCTTTTGGTATTATTTGTCTAATGTATTTTCACGGCACATCAACAACTAATGGTCATGTAGCGCGCATTCAGATAAAAGGGTAATCCGTTTGAAAACGATAGTACAGTTTAACCTCTCAAAAGCAACACCCTTTGGGAGTAGCAAAATTATGTTGTTGTTGAGATGTTGTTGCTCTAGAGACATTAAATGTATAGTTAAATCATGCAGTTGGGGACTAAATCATACTGTTGTTGAAGGGAGGATATTGTTAAAGAGAGGGCCGCTCTGTAGATGTGGTGCTGTATATTACTAAGAATGAAGGATATATGGTACATTGGTCAAAATGGCTGTACGGACAGAATAAACAAAAGATTGAGAATAATCTCATTATTACATATTTTGATAGAGATCAAAACTGTGTACTTATACCGAATTCGTTGTGATATCAAGTTGATACATCAAACCTGATGCAAAGATCAGTTAACTGAAATTATCATAAAATTTAGACCACTGCCGGGTTGATACGTCCGCCCTATCCCCTTAAAGTCCCGGACCATACGGATGGAAATAAATATCATTCAATGACAGAGCATTCAATTACGCCCCCCCCCCCCTATCCTGGATCTGCCTCTAGGTGGCCAATGAATCTTTTAATGAATTTATCATATCTATTTCACCAATTATTTGAATTTACATAATGTTATCCTTATTGTCAACAATTTTTCTAGAGAAAAATAAATGAAAAACTAATTTAAATTAATACAAAAGGGAGACAAACTTTAAGCACGTTATGGCATGTTAGTTAGAGTTATCTGGAACAATAATATCCTCACAAAACTTCTTTCATATTCACCATCACTTGTTCGGAACTCAAATAATATGACTATGTATTTTAATTGTTGTTTTTTCCGTATACACAAACCCTTCTTTATGTCAAGTAATAAGGCAACAGAATATAGATGGACCGAATACTGATATTAAATGAACGCTGATCATACAAAAATCTAATTTTAGAAATACAACGTGAATGGCAATTCTAGGAATACTGCCTAAGAATCTTTGCATTTTCACAACACCATAAGATTGTTGCCTAAACTGGTATCAATGAACTATTCTTCTTCCAGTGTTTTATTTTTCAGGGGTTTGAGTTATGCTACTGCTTTAAATGTACAATTTGTCTGGTCCCGGGACCCTGATGGTGTTTGAACTCATAGCAATGAGAGGTAGGTCATTACTAGCTAGATACCATAAACATAACGAGCGGTCACGGAGGCACCCAATCGGAACTCATCGGCGTTAGGCTAAAGACATAACAGACAGGCTGCCATTTTGTTTTTATTGTCCGTGAATTACTTTTCATCATGGCTGGCCTAAGGAATCCAACGATGGAAACAACAATTTTCTATTTCAATGGGAACTTGATGCCCATTTTATCGATCGCAAACGATAAATACGTTTGAAAGTCTGTAATTCTAAGAATGATTCTTGAAAACGAGTACCTTGTGTTGAAACATTAGTGACCGAAAACCCCTTAACCAAACTTTGTAAACCTATACTTATGTACTAGGAGTATTTTCTCAATTACGGAAATGCCCGAGTAGTTACGATTTGGAGACAGCGTACTTAAAGATATATGATTTTGCGTACTCAAAATACTCAAAAAGCCGATTATACTTGTATATATATATATGTGGTTATCTACCTCAATAGATGCCTGTATAGAAAATGTATAATTTGGTAAATTTAACTTTCTGGTTCATTTGTAAGCAGTCAAGTGTGGACAAAGGTAAATTTATAAGAGTTTAACTTATCCAGTTTGTTGGATAGACATCCATTGAGTGTCACTTATCATTTTTAAATGACTCGTATCACATAGATCTAACGGAATTCAGAAAGACACTAAATCCAGAATGTCTTCAAATCAAGAAGGATTCGACAATCTAGCGTACAAGAAGGATTCGCAAGTGGAGATAACGCGGAACAATACTAGGTAATAGTTTGTTTTACAACCATTTTAAATCATATCCGCAAATACTTTTAAATATGTTTTTTTCTTATTTCAATAGCCAGCGCAAATGTTGTATTCAGGTGACATACAGCATCCTGTACTACAGAAGGAACTTCAGTTTCGTCACATCGGTTTATTGATAGATACAAGAACACATGCACTCTGGCCATTGAAAATGTTTAGCCGAGTGAGTTTGTAATTGCTTGAAAACATCAGCATTTTCTTTCTTAACTGTTAGAAAACGCGTTCCCTTACCATGTGATTTGTCAGTATGAACAACGTCCTCCACTTCGCAACTTACCCATGAAGAAAGTATTTTAGGGGGAAAACAGTGGAAACAGCGTTAGCTTCTTCACTATTTGATCGGATTAATATTTATCGATGCTACATCTATGTTTTACTTAAGTTCCTATAAAACTATTGTTACCAGGAAATTATCTGTGTAGCCGCTAGTAGCACAAACATTGTGGAACATGACGACCATGGCAGTCAGTAATCTTTGGAATATCACACCCAACTGTCCAACAAAACTTGACCGTGACTAGCATGTAAGAATTTGAAAACTACATCTTACAATCAGGCTACATTGTCCAGATATCAATATTTGTGACAATGGTCGTGTCCTTTTGCTGTTTGAGAAAATCTTCAATAATTCTCGGTGGTAAGCTTGTTAATAAAATTTGGTTGGCGATCTAAAAACTTAACTTCTCAAAATTCGCTATGAAATATCTGATGTCCACGTGGAACTTGGATTTTTGTCTGTATCTAGTTTTGTAGTCGGTTTTGCATTATAAGATAATGTTGCTAGTAAGTTGAAATATAATTTGTCCTTGTTACACATATTAATGCTGAATATAACCCGATTTGATATTGAACAATTTTTGCGATAAAACGTTCGACCAATGCATAGAAAACTCAGCGTTGTATTAATTTCCTTTTTACTTGTTGTTCACTTGACGTCTGGTTTTATGCTTAGATGACGTATTGGCCAGACCATAAACACGAATTTATGTAATAACCAAATACCAGAGATTGATCTTCGATTACTAATTTTTTACAAACTATATTAGATTTTAAGCGCAAGATAATATTTACTTTGTGCTCATGTAACCGGAACGGGTGACAATTTCCTATCGTACAAAACACATGTCACTGAACCGTGCGTTTATTGTCACATTATGATTTATATTTTACTTAATATATACCAGAATGCATTAATAACAAGGGTGTCGCTTCAGGAGACATGCTTTAACACGCTATTGAACGTAATAAAGTGTAAACATATAATCACATGACTGATAAAATCGGGTATACCCTGTTAAAGAGATATTCATACTTCATAAATTCAATTGGTATTGGTATAATGTAGTGTTTATTTTATTTAAACATCTGTCTAGATGTTTTATGCATAAGACATTACGAGGTGGTAAACATTGAATGCATAGAGAGTCCAGCCGATTCATTCCTTTTAAAAATTGACAACTTGGGTGAAATGAAATCCTAATATCGTTATGGTTTTCTGTCTGAATTCAGATATGAACGCCGATTATTTTAAATAGTAATGTATTGTTTGGAGTCGTTTCGTGAATATGTATTAGATTTACAACGAGCGTGGTAACATTGCTGTTGGGTAAATGATCAACGCATTTAAAATGTCTTTAAACCAATAAGGTGGAATAGTCAGTACTATATGAATTACTTCATCTTTTAGAGTTACGCATGAGTCGGATAACCAAATAGCAATCTATATTTTACATACTGAAAGTTGAAAGTTCACATCATCCTGACCTGTGGTTGACCCTTTGTAACAATAATTGCCTTATTTTTTAAATTCGATTTTATTTGAAGCTGAAAGAAATTTCATCAAAATTACATTGGCCGTCACTCGCTCGGCGCGAATGAATTTTAATGCGGACAAAAGTACTACGTTTTCCATATCCGCCATGCAATTGTTAAACTGGTTCCCGTTACATGTTGCATTGTACGTCTTGACAACGAGAACCAGTTTCTTGGGCTTGTTAGCATTCTCCCTAACTTGCAATTCGTAGGCTGCATAATATTTGTCTTGGTTTTCTTGCATTTCATATACTAGTAAACATTTTGTAGATATATTTGTTTACAATCAGGCTATTACATGTATTTAATCTATATATTTAGAATTTGAATTCTATATTTGTATATTGTATTTTAATCTTTCACACAATTCCGATGAATAGTATTTAAATTATATCTCATCTATTCCCAAATAAATCTGAGAATGAAAAAGCTTATTTTACTAGTTTTTTTACATATTTAAAAACGACCGTTTTTGGTATTTCAATTTTTACAGTATCTGGTCTACTAGACCACCTTTCTCGTATCTAACTGGTATGCTTAACGCCCCAATACCTTTCTTGTTTCAGTTCTAAAAATGACGGCAAAGATGGCAAGCAAAAAAGTCGCGTGAAGTGTTTAAAGTTCTTTTTGACAATCTTCTTCCTGGCGACTGTTGGGCTTATCATTGCTGTAGTCATACTCGCTAAAAAGGACGACTCCGAAAAGGATGACATGAAAACAACAACACAACTAGCACCACCAGGTGTGTGTTATATACAGTGCAACCCCTCCAGGGGAACAACCTTTGGGAGTAGCAAAATTATACTGCTGCTGAGATGTTGTAGCTCTAGAGAGGTTAAAGTAATAGTTAAATCGTACAGTCGGCAAAAACATGATCATGTTGAAGGAAGGTCGGTGCTCAAGAGAGGGCCGCTCTGGAGAGGTTGCACTGTACGTTGTTCAAAGTTTGTCACGTTTGACTTCTTAACAGTTAATCGCCAAATCGACCGTGAATAATTAAGAAGGTTGCGATCAAATTATTTTTGGTTCAAATGAGATCATATTTACATCGAAGCAATCTTGAAATTTATACAACTTGTGTCCTTAGAATATGGGAAGCACTACAGTTTCTTGATCGATAAAAATGAATACCTTGGTCATTCTAGAAAAGACCTGATTTACAGTTATGCGTCCGCTTCAGTAAAAAATCTTTCTACCAATTTAAGCGATTTTTACAGAGGTGATTTTTTGGTTCTATTTGCTGGCACAAACACAAATTTAAAATACCTTGCCCATCATTTAAAGTCTCTTTATTATATAAACAGTTGGAGTTGCCACAATCATCATAATAATATAAATGAATTTAAGAATTGTAATGCCTAAGAGTAGGAATTATCAACAAACATCATAATATATAACGTTTAAAGTAATAAACTATCTAAAGTTTGTGTCGTGAAAAGAATTTAATCATGACGCAAAATAGCTTCTTCGAGGACATAGAAATGTCAATATATTCATCAGCACCCAATCGCAGAAATATTGTTTAGACTTAACTAAAATAATTATTGGTGGAATTTATCCCAAATATCAGATGATGGTTAAGAACTTGTTAAGATAATCGGTTTGTTTGTTAACTGGTCTGAATGTTTGTTAACGTCTAGCGTTTGGAACAACACGGACAGCCATCTTGCTACTGCTTAGCATTTGGTAAATTGTCCAACATAACCATAAATTTAACCCAGTCTCAGTTATTAGATTTAATCAATTGTGATACAAGCTGGTGCAGATATTCCATTAATTCAAACATACGGGTATGTTCTCTCATTAGATTTGCGATCATTAAACACTTTTTTTTTCTTACTAACATAATCTGTATACGACTAGACGTATTTAGACATGCTTTTTACAACCGATTCAAGAACGAATTAAATGTTGTTAAATGAATAAAGACAAGGTGCTTAATAATAGCGCATCACTTTTCATCTGTCATAATTCCAAATTTGAACGAGAGAGAATATAATTGTAGTACCAAGTTTCAAAGACTCAATTGCTATGTTCTAGAGTGACTATTTTAAACAACTTCTGCCATTTTGAATTTTCAGAAAAATGTCTCACCACTGATTGTATTGCGTCTGGTAAGTATTACTTATAACGATATTTTATTTAAAGTCTTTCTTGATTACAGACAAGGTAACAGAATCCTCTGGTAAACATTTACCTATAGACTGGATCATAATGAATGATATTATGCTAGAATTACACAATGCCTGCTTACAATGTTTGTGTGTATAGTGGTACAGTCAGTGTGTATAGTGGTACAGTCAGTGTGTATAGTGGTACAGTCAGTGTGTATAGTGGTACAGTCAGTGTGTATAGTGGTACAGTCAGTGTGTATAGTGGTACAGTCAGTGTGTATAGTGGTACAGTCAGTGTGTATAGTGGTACAGTCAGTGTGTATAGTGGTACAGTCAGTGTGTATAGTGGTACAGTCAGTGTGTATAGTGGTACAGTCAGTGTGTATAGTGGTACAGTCAGTGTGTATAGTGGTACAGTCAGTGTGTATAGTGGTACAGTCAGTGTGTATAGTGGTACAGTCAGTGTGTTTACTGGTACAGTCAGTGTGTATAGTGACACCTTCACCACGCTTGTTGACAATAATAACATGATTGCTGGAAGTTAAAACGTCTATGCTGTTTAGACCCTGATGTCTATAACATAATTCCATTTCACTGAACGACAGTGAAATGTAGCGTAATGAAATATTTTAACATGCCGGGACTGTATAATAAATCATAAACATTGATATTTCAACATTGCACAGTTACCATGCTTCCAGAACAAAATACACGATGTAACTAAACAATATGAAAGTAGAATTCATCCAGTAAGCAAGTTGAAAGTCAGCAAAATGTCAACTGGAAAATTGCACGTCACATTTTGATACCAGGGGGCGCATGTTCGTTGTTCTCACGAAAGATTACGGATATCCCCGGCATATGACGTATGCACTGCATATAAAATGTTTAAAATTTGGCCAATGTGTTATTTTGTAAATCAGTTTCGAAGCAACTTCGTGTAAATGTCGTCATGATACGCCCAAAATCAAAGGGAAGTAATCTGATAGTCGATTTAAGTCAAACTTTATCTAGAGTTACCGTTTCTAACCTGACATAAGTAAAACACAAAACAAAGATTACTGTACTGAACGTATACGTATAATAGTCACTGAGGACACGTGGTCACGTGCTCAAGATCTACTAATATAATAATCAACAACATTGGTCCTACTTGTTCATAGATTTGATAGTTCTTCTCCATATTGTTTTCGTCAGCAAAGTATGGCATAAATGTGAAAACATAATGCATAAATTGCGCATGTCGTATCGTATACCAAGATCACTGCCATTTCAGCTTTGTGGCGATGTTTTTGTCTGCGAATTGTTAAATTAATTATTTATACAATATTTGTAAGTTCGGGCATTCAAAAGTAATACGTGTCAATATTTTTACAGATTTTCTCCGATACATACCACAGACACTTGGTAAGAAAAAATTACCCCACCCGCCACGGGTATTATATGTATTGATAGTAAGAGCGACCGTGGTGGGTGGGGTAATCTTTTCTAAACAAGTGTATGTGATACATATACACTCGTACGTGTCAATAAACCATACTATCATAGGTTTTACAGAATTTCTCTAATACGTTTCAATATACCGCATCATAGGTTTTACAGATTTTCTGTACTACAGTCTTTCAAATAATTGCTAATATACCACACTTTTATAGTTTACACAGAATCTCTCAAATACAATGAAGTTACCAAAATACCGCAACAGTTATCACAATTTATACAGATTAATCTCAAGTTGTTGTTTATGAAATATATCACAATATTACATTACATTATATTTACTTAGATTCTGTAATACAGATACCATTATACCATAATATTATTGTTTACACATATTCTTTTACTACAACATCAAAGTTTACTCGGATTTTCTCCAATGTTTATCATTATACTACTCGTATAAACACAGTCACACACTATAGTTATCATAGCGTACACAGAATGATCTCAAAGTGTTTCCAATATTCCACAAACACAGTTTACTCATATTCTCTCAAATAGGTTTCTCTTTTAGCACAATGTTATATATTTATACGTGCATGTAGTTATATTCTCTCAATTTCACAATAAGGTAATTTTCATATATACTCTCAAATGTTTGAATACATATGAAGAGTAAATCCCATGTTAGTACATTATATAATGCTGTATACGAAACATGCAAAAATACATTCAATTTGATGGCATCATGTGCTTTTAAGCCTTTGGACTTTTAGGACTAACATATTTATTTCTAATATATCATTATTTCAATTTGTAAACAGAAAGAAATTTTCGCATTTTTCACACGCGTTAAAACTCTGTCATGATTGGTCTGAAAGTATTTGTCCTTTTAGTCACATGATACTCAATAGCATATAAAAATTGAATTCTGTCCCATTCTTACAACAATCACACCAATATGTATTAATAACAACAATAGAACTTCGGGCGTTACAAACTGGATCTATGTTTAGTGTAGAAACCAACCTATTAGGTAGAAAAAAGCTAACAAAGCATCTGTAAATGAGTTGTAGTTTTGTTATCTAATACAATTCAACATGTATTGGGTGGTCCAGTGATAAGAGCGCTGGACTTGGAACTCGGCGATCCTGGTTCGAATATTGATCTCGGCAGGTCATACCCTTTATAATAATTGAAAAAAATATATTATCCTTTATATACCTGGAGAAATTCCCGGTTCGTTGGAGCGCGGCCATGGACCAGTGGTTAGTTAACACCGGCGATTATTTGGCAAACATGCCGATTTTCGTCCACAAGTGATGAAGTTACCGGTTCCTTGTACTAGCACGGGTTAGAAAGGCAGTCCAAGTATCCTGGTTATGTGAACCGACCTCCGTATATAAATGAAATATCGGGAAAACGGCGTTAACTCCACTGAAAAGAAAAACATAAACTACAAAGATTTTCATACTAGAGACGCACATGTTTGGAAGCTTTTAGAAGAATATCCAATGGCATGTTGCCAGCCACAAATAATGCACATTTGTGCAATTCCAACATGGTTGAAACCATGTACATGTAATATATCACGCAGCTGTGATCCGAAGATGAGATTGTAAAAAGACATACACACAATACAGAAGCATATTCTCGAAGCCCTAATCCCGTCCACATTTCAACAAATGGAAACTCAACAAAATACAACTCAGTTCACTCTCAGATTTTGTTTGATTTTCCTTGCAGTTAACGTACACACGGTGGTTAACCGGCTCGGACTTATTTGGATCAAATCAGCGTCCCCAGACTATTTTTGATCGAGCAAAGGACTTTTACTGATTAATTTCTTAAAAACAATGGACAAACATCCTGATTCAGGCGCAAAAACACGTAAGAACTTAACAATTTCTGTACCACGGAACTTTTACATGTCTGTTCGTTCCATACATTCAAAATAATCAACAATTTCTTCTAAATTTATTCTTTACATCAAGAAAAAGTCTGAAGTTTCTCAAGAGAAAGTGCATCAACATTTACCTGAAATTACTAAGAAAGTACACCGATTTTTCAGACTTCATGCTTGTTTATTGCTCTAAAATATATGTATAGTACATTGCCAAGGTGTTTTAGTCAAACGTGGGTCTTTCAGATATCAAATTATCAGTTTTATAACGATCGAAAGGAACTGATCATAACTAGTCCGTTTCCATGATCACAAAAAGTCCTTCGCTGCTAAGTTTGTTGTTTTTTCTCTTTAACAACCATGAACCGAATTTTGACTGGATAAATACTCGATAAGTAACCTTTGATAAATTGTTATTATTCAGTTCAGTAACTATATCGATTGAAAAACATGATAACTTTGTAGAAATTGACATTTTATTCCTTCACTCGACAGTATTGCCCAATCTTGCGAGGGAAAATGCAATTTGATTACATTTGTGCATAGGCTCTGTTCTCTGTGATGTTGATTTAACATTATTTTCTTGTCAATATACATGTGTGCTGTTCCGTCGCACATAAATAGTTAAAATAAAATAAGTAGGACATATAAAATATCAAATATTTTGCACATACCTGAACTTCATAATTATTAAAAGTCCTTTGCTCGATCAAAAATAGTCTGGGAACGCTGTTTTGATCCAAAAAAAGTAGGCCGGTTAACCACCGTGAACCAGGTCAAACTATGAATGAGGTACCATACAAACTGCTGCTATGGAAAGTTCCGAATGTTATATTTTAAGTTGATCAGATTTCTTTGGAATGAGTAAGTTCAGTATCTCCATGGACAACACAGTTGGTTATATACGATAAATCGAGAGATTTCGTATCACATATGGTGCTGACTTTAAAATCAAAGTTAATCACTTACATGCATTTTATTCTTATTTGTGGTTTATGAACTAAGTTACTTGTATAAATCACTATTCCTCATGCTCATTGTTGTCTATGTTCTGTCACTTTCTGAAAGAAAAAAAGAAAACATTGTTTAAAAATTGATATGACATCATAGCGAAAACAACAATAGATAAAATAAACATAATTTTAATGCATCGCTGGGCTGAACAACGATATTAGTAAGACACTAGTGTTACCGGATGTGCAAATCAGTGTGTTGTGGGTCTAGACGTCTGTTTTTTGGGGGGTTGGGATAATTAAAGACTGTAATATATATATATGAATAATATATATTTAATGATATACAGTGTATGTTAATTATCAAACTGATTACTATCCAACATGATGTCTAAACCTGTAGTCTCGTAGGCTAAGTCATATTATGTATATGACCGCCAAATAAGTCTTGTACTGACAAAAAGACATTACAAATCCATAGAATAATGTACATGTCCTTAAACTTAAGGTAAATCGTATTTGTCACAAAATGACCACCCGATATTTTAGCTATGCATCCTAAAGAAGTGGCATTGTTCACTAATTACTGAAAGAACATAACTGAAACTAGTTTTTATCAATAGCTTATGATTAAATGTACATTTCTGCATCAGTAAAATAATATTTGATGAAGTATCTATAATTCTCACCTGAACTAATTCCATTTGCCAAAATAATGTATCATAATATCAAAATTAACTACAAGTACAATGTCCAAAAATAACTTCAATATGTCATTGAGGGTTTCCATATTTTATCAATTTTCATTATTGAATGTTTTTCCATGTTTATGTTCAATTCTAAACACAGTCCTCAACTTTCACACAATGAATTTTCCTCCATGTTTGTTTAGGCTACTGTGTTGTATATAATGTAAACACGTGTGTTGAAGATCTGTTTACAATGTGAAAGTTGAGAACTGCGTTTAAAATTGAAAATATAACATGGAAAAAAAATGAACAATATCACTTCTTTAGGATACATAGCTAAAATGTCAGACGGCTATTTTGTCACAAATTCGAATGACACAAAAATTGACATGATGATAAACAATTACAAACATCAGGAATAAATAAGTATTTACCTGTAATATATACACCTAGAATATATTATATTTAATGATATACGTATGAATGTTAATAATAAGCCTGACTACTATCCAACAGAATGTCTAAACCAGTAGTGACGGGTCAGTTTAACATTTCATACGTCACAGGTGAATAAATGCAGGTGAGTTCTAATTAAAGGATTAGTGGTGATAGGAAATATTTGTGAAGATTAGTACTTACTGTATTAAGGTAGGGGTTGTGATAGGTCCATATCCTTTAGAAAGATCTGTATTATCAAAAGAATTTCGTGCGCGGGTCTGTTTTCTGCACGTGACCAGGTCTATAATCGAAAGAAGCTAGACCTGCCCACGTGCACACTCATTTATATAAGCGCTTTAAGATCTTATTGTTTGTATAAACAATGTGTATGCTGTATGATAATATAAACATGAGCAATCACAAATTTGCCAGTCCAGTGTACTTGAACTAATGATGGACAAAATACTTTAAATGTGCCATATATACATGATATAACAAACCAAACAGAAATTATAATCCAGGGAAGCTGGTTAGGATGACTACCCGTTACGATACAATTGTTAAATTATTATGTTGAAAATAGCGTTAAATCCAAACGGCTCAAATCTCTTCTCCATTCTCAAATCTCTACTCCATTCTCAAATCTCTACTCCATTCTCAAATCTCTACTCCATTCTCGAATCTCTACTCCATTCTCAAATCTCTACTCCATTCTCAAATCTCTACTCCATTCTCAAATCTCTACTCCATTCTCAAAGTATTATGGTTAAAATGATAGAGCTGATTAATGTTTAAATACATATTTAGATAAATAATTCTGAGAGATTATAGTGTCATCAATAATGTCATTTTTGTTTGGTCATAATTAACCTAGATACACTAAAAGACAAGATACGAGATTTGAGCTGGGACACAGGTGTCTGGCGTATCTGGTCTGACACGCCCCAATATACACATAATAAATACAAGGTATGCAACGAGTCGTTTTTTCGACCTCATACTGCCCCGAAATAATGATCAACTGAGAAGACAAATGAAGTCCAATGATCAAATAAACTTATTCAGTCGGCGCTTAAATAATTATTCTTCCTATAAAACACTTTTTTTTTATTTCAAAACGAACTTAAAGGCAACGTTTTAGGCTCAGTTTCTACGAAATATTGCCGTTTTTTTTGAAAATCGAGTTAAACCTGTCCCCTAGATTTCACGCTTTAACTCATCATTTTGTTTTTTTCTGAGATTTTTACGGAATACATACGTGTTTTGGCATGTACGTATTACGGCACTCATGATTGCAGGTATAAAGACAATCCTACCTGGTTTACTTATCGCAATACTAGTAATCGTTAATTTCTACGAATAATGTATCCTTTCGCTGACACAACGGCCATTTTGACCGAAGTAGTCCGCATTATTTAATTATTCATGTAAACTATCACATCATTGGTCAAAAATAAAAAGAAGTCACATGTGTTTTAACTACAACCAATGAAAATGTTTGTTTACTACTTCATGTGACGTAAGCTTTACATGTGGACTAGTTCGAAAAAAATATGTTTTATAGGAAGAATAATTATTTAAGCGCCGACTGAATAAGTTTATTTGATTTGTATCCTCAGTTGATCATTATTTCGGGACAGTATGAGGTCGGAAAAACGACTCGTAACATACCTTATATTTATTATGTGTATATTGGGGGCGTGTCAGACCAGATACGTCAGGCACCTGTGAGCTAGGAGACCGATGTCAATTTTATAATTTCTGTGCCATGTCATATAAGAGATTCACCTTTTCAGCTGCAAGGATAGCTGAAAGTATTGACACGTCAGTGAATCCCTGTGATGATTTCTACACATTTACATGTGGTCGTTGGAAGTTGAAGAACATCATTCCGGATGATAAGTCTAGCGAAAACGCGTTTAGTTTGCTGCAAGAGGACGTTACTATCTTTAATAAATGTAAATAAATGTTAACAATTATTTTAACAAAGACAATTTTTTTCATATCAAGTATATTAGAACATACGATGTAAATAATTCATGAAAGAAACTTGTTTCATTTAAAAGATACCATTGGTAATATTGATGTGTACATGCGTAGGAGGGGAAAGTCATTTTCATTTTCCCTCTACTACATACAACTAATTATTATACAATGGAATGAAACCAATGTCTTCTTTATTCATTAAATCACGTGGCTGTATCTGTAAGTAGTTTACTATGATTCACAAGCCCGTCTCCGCTGTGAGTTCGAAACCCAATCGGGACTAATTTAAAGTTCAACTGTAAGGATGATGCCCCGCTAGTTCATGGAATATCGGAGGTGGTACCCAGGTGCACGCCTAGGACCTACCGCCGCCAAGTGACCCTGACGCTTGGAGCGATGTGTAATAGTAGACACAATAAGTGACTTTATATAATTATAATAATGGTCATATAACTGACATATCGTCGAACAATGGCATTAACCCCAATAAAACGAAACCATTGTCTGATATATAGCAAATATTCGTACTGTTTCCGCCTGTATTGCTTCCTTCGATTTGTTTTAAATGTTTTTATGACCGTCTGACCTCATTATGTTTACAATCAGTGATAAATTATAATTCCAAGTGTATATCAAACATGTGCACAGGAAGTAACTACAGAACAATCTTTCCAGAGCGGCCCTCTCTTGAGCAACAACCTCCCTTCAACAACAGCATGATTTTTTCTCTGCATGATTTAACTACCAATTCAACCTCTTCAGAGCAACAAACTCTCAATAACAATACGCTTTTGCTTCTTTCGAAGGGTGTTACTTAAAACTTGGAGAGGTTGCACTGTAATTCCGAGAAATCACAAAAGTTTGCTAAGTACATCAATCCTTAAAAATCTAGTTAAAAACAATAACACAGTCATGTACATGTTATAACATATATTTCAGATCTACTAGAAGATGATGACCTTTATAACAATATAGAGGCAATTAAAAAAGCAAAGGATATGTATTCTGCCTGTCTGGATATCGGTATACATATTTACACCAAACATTAAAACATAGAACAGTCAGTTAATGAGTTCTTTTAAATTCAACAGATTCAGAAAAAAATAGTCCTGCAAACGGTTACTCCACCGACACATTTGTGCGCAAAACCCTTGAATCGATACAATCTAGCCAAATTTTGTCATTTGTTGTGTCAGAAAAACAACAATGAAATGTGATGCATTGCTTTTATTTTACCCCTTATGGCCATGACATAAATCTGCATCGGTATCAATTAGATACATGTATTTTGTTAACACTAAATGCAATTTGATGTGAAGATCACTGATTCGTGTTTCTACTTTTTAAACAAACTTATTCTAACAATACCCTTTGGTACAGTGATAAAAATGGATTCTTAGAAAGAAAAAAATACTAACATTCCCTCCTTCCTGAAAATCCTACCGTCCCTTATAAATAGTTTTAAAACGTTGTCATTTGTCATATTTCTTTAGCCTTGATTGAAAAGAAGAACGAATCTGTGGCTGTACCATTATTAGAGGAACTTGGTGGATGGCCGATGCTCGGCTCTAACCCAGGTGGTAACTGGAATAAAAGCGAGTTCAATCTTGTACAATTCTTAGTCACTCTCAGGAAGTACAGCAACGCCCCAATGATTCTTATGTATGTGAACGTAGATAAAAAGGATTCGGAGAACCGCATCATTTATGTAAGTATATTTGTACCGAATAATCTATTACCACAGTCTATAAAGTGAGTAGTTATGATCCGAAGAAAGGCATAACCAATTCTAACACATAGAAAACTGTCCAGTAAGCTGTTAAACTGTGTAAGATTAATATGTTGTCTCTGTCAAAGTCGATTTCCCATCAAATTGTCCCAATGAATATCTTATGCACCATAATTTTGTTTGATGTTTTTGTCAATGTATAGTATATCTTTGTCATGTATATCTTGAAACTTGTTATTAAGGCTTGTCTTTACTATTGCCATGTTATTTCACTATCTTTCTCTCTATATATATTAAGTCTACACTGATTATCATTCAGGGATTTTTTGGGCGATTTTATAGCCGAAATTCGGTCATATTCCCAATAGAAAATAGTATCTTTTTTCCCAATTTACAGACAAAAATTCCCAATCCAAAAAAAAATATATTAGTTTTATAAGTTCATTATCATCACTATTGGTAGTTAATACCTTATTCTGCTACTGTTCTATGGGAGAATAAGTAGATTTAGTTGAACTTTGCTAAAATTGTAGTTATACATTTCTTCTCAATTTTGATTAAAATACCGCGAAAATTCCCAATCCCAAGGGTATGGGTCATATTCCCAAAATACCGAAAAAAACTGTCCTTACACAATGAGGGCTACGGGAAATATATAAATCATGTTTACGAAATTATTATACCACACATGCTTTTAGAATTTCAATAAAACCAAGACGATTGTATAAAATATCCTTTTTTATTATACCATAGATGGATCAACCAGGCTTCGGTTTGCCCGGCCGTCTTTATTATCTATTACCCAATTTGGAACATATGCGTGATGCGTATGTGAAACTTGCTTCGTCTGTTGCTGTGTTGTTTGGAGCTGAGCAGACGACAGCGGAACAAGCGATGAGGGAAGTCTTGGAACTCGAAACAGAACTTGCAAATGTAACAAGTCTACGATAATGGACCTTTACTAGAACAGCCCATAGTCAACCCCCCCCCCCCCCTCTCTCTCTCTCTCTCTAATTTGAACTTAAATAACCAATTCTGAAGTCTTTCCACTTCAATTTGAACTTTTTAGAATGTAATCCGAATAATCTTAATAATGGAAATTAGTCATGTGATACTGACAACATAAAGTATAAGTAAGGTAATCGAAATCGGATTCTTACAATACTCTTCGTCCTATGTAAAGTGTGAATACATGTGTATTGCTACTGGCCAGATGCGAATAACATTGTTCGAGAGTGAGTATATGTTATTATATAAGTTCAAAATAATCCGAATGAAACTCCATGTAAGTTTACCTGAAAAAATGTTTTTTAATAATTAATGTAACTTTTAAGAAATGTTCTTTACAGTTTATGACTAATGAGTGAAATCCCGTGATTTTAGTTGTGTTTCTTGATAAAAGTTTCGTGCCGCCCGCCTATAGGCGTAAGACCGCATATATCCGACTTATTGGCGATTTAGTAGTCAGTTGGGGGTGATTTTCATGCACCAGTTCCCAATGTATCTTCTATTCAGCTTAAGAGTTGCTTTAAATAATTGTATATGACTGGATTCTGATTTATGCTTGCAGATAACGGCACCGTCAGAACTGAGAAGAGACCAGGAGGCTCTCTACAAGAAGATGACAATTTCAGAACTGGCTCAGGACTTCACAAAACCAAGCCCTTCAGACAACATACAGGTTGCGTATTTTATCACTATACAAAATTTTAGTTTTTTCTCATTTCTTGTCCAATCTAATGTCCGCATTCCATTAAAATTTGGAAAATATATCGCATAATATGTGCCGAGAACCTGGTAAGGTGAAACATAAGTAACCTTCTTTCTGTATGTAAAGCAATTACGACAAACGTAAAATTGTTATCGTTCATAATTCGGATTTTAACATAATTATAAATTAATGCATATACCTTCGCGTAGAAATTCAGCTGCAAGATGATCTGTAACATCGTCAAAATGCGCATGGTTTAAAGTATCGCGTCTCTCTCGTTCACCTTTTATCCAAGTATTTATTCGATTAAACTACATGCATACTCTCCTTTCGTATGTTTTCTTCTGATCACTCGGCACACATAATTTACTTGTAAGTAAATTTGCAACAAGAAAACAAACACAATGTTTGTATGTGACTGTATTTTTATGCACGATTACTGTAACAGTTCAACTGGTTTGAATATATCAATGGTATAATGGATATGGACGGTGTTAAAGTTGAAATCAACGAATCAGAACCTGTGGTAGTATATGGTGTACCTTACTTCCAGAGTTTGTTTGCGATATTGCAGAAGTATGACAAAAGGTAATAAAAGATTTGATAAGCACATAAGTTGAAATGGTTGTTTACTTAACTAAACAAAGTGTATAAGCTAAATCTAATAAGAAATGCTACATAAACTTCAAAAAGTTTAAATCATATTGTTTCCATAACCTTATAGTGTTTTCTCAAAAACCTGTGTGTGTAATTGTTACAAGTATTATCAAAATAAAGCGTTCCCTAACATTCTATTCCACTGTTTAACGATTCAAGCAGTGTTTGCTGAATTCAAACATTCCCCGCTCGCTTCCACAATAATATCAACAATGAATTTCACCTCGGAAAAGAGGAAAACTATGCCTGTTTAAGAAATTGAAATGTCTAATTTTGTTAATTTTAATTTGGATGTTTTCTCCCTTTCCTTTCCATATCTAGTTGTTTATCAACATTTCCACTTCCAATACTCATTATTCAAAAGGGTATTTGTATGATTCTAATCTATCTAATACAACTTTTGATCGGTTTTAATGGTTTTGTATCACGACGCGTGTTGCATATATTGTATTATTTAATTATGTATGTAATGAAATACTGTATGTATAAGTTAAAAATGCTAATGAAATATCTATTTATCTATCTATCTATGATCGCACATTTTGTATTTTGTACGTATTCTGCTGAAGGACAATATGCTAGTAATATTTTTCTCAAATAAGATAAAGAAATGAACTCACTAACACAGATTTGATTAAATGCTACGTGATTGAAAGTAACCATTAAGTTAATTCGTCAAGAAATATTATGAAGCAAGATAAAGGCAGTTAATGACCAATTAAGAACCGCGAGAAGTTTGATATGATAAATAATACTGTACAATGTATGCTGTTCTGATCCTCCTTTCAGAGTTATAGCCAACTATTTAGTGTGGTATATCATGCAATCACGAGCCAATAACTTAGACAGTCGATTCAAGGATCTTTTGACAAAATATAATGAGGTACCTGTATCTAATTTATCATTATACATAAGATCATATATATATAGTTTTGGTCTATTCCGCGTAATACTTTTTGGTAATTCAATCATAATTATAATCAAAGCGCTGATAGCGCTGGAAGAACAGGGTTTGGTCCTGAGGTTAGGCAGTTGTATTATCAGCCAAACAGTGCCACACACAAAGCCATGACCGTGGTCCAGTGATTAGTGCACTGTATTTGTAACCCAGCAATCCAGGTAGGAATCCCGGTCACTGCAGGTCATACCTTTCAATGAATACGTATTTATCAATTCTTAACTAGTATGTATTACATATACCTTGTTACAGTTGATTATTGATATTATTTTTATCAATTTTGCATGAAAACTGCATATAGTTATGATTTAGACTTTGCCTGTAGATTTTTCTTATTTCATTGAAATACATTTTTTAACACAACTATACTTTCTCTTTGATATCTAAGCTAATTATTTGAGAGAAAATCAATACATCAATATATCAATACAAAAAATTGCTCCAAACTGGTATTGATCCTAGGACTTCTCACTCCGTAAGCGAGCATCTTACCGCTACACCATCAACCTCCTTGTTGTATTGCAGTTCGTTTTTTATATAGACATAAACCGGCTGTCAATAGTATACTATAATTTTTAATAACTTTTATTTAACGCATTTCTTTTCGTTCCATTCATTAAGCAACGTGTTTTACGTATAATCTTAACACTAAAGTCATTTTTATATGGACAGAGTAAACCAGATAAGACTGAATGCTGTCCTCTCATTGGAACTATTTATTTAGCATTTGGGGAAGAACTTCTTATCGGTTGTGATAGGGGAAACCAGTTGTTACTATTTCTAGATATTGGTATTGTGAGGTTGAAAAACTGGTAGTAACCAAGAACAAGGTTTCAAGCAACCCTGTTCAAAAATAAATCCAGGTAAAGAGATCGAATTGAACACACCAATAAATGAAGCCTTTACACAGTTGTCATTATGCCCTGGCTAATGCTGTCCATATAATTCTCGAATAATTGATTCTCTTCATCTAGAATGATTTCGCGTAATTTGAATGTGTCGATTTACGTGACACAAATAAGGAGCTAGATTACTTATTGTGGAGTAGGTACTCGGTAGCGGTAAAAATACACAAACCTCAGATTTTAAAAAATGGTTGAAATATTGTGTTATTTCGGATCTCGGTTAAGCTGAGGTCTTTAGTTGCTTCTATATTCATTCTATTCAAGAGCAGGCAAAACTTGTAAAAAACCCATTTAATATTAATAGATGTACTGGAAGTGTTTATGTCTTGTTACTCAAATTACCCATATTTTTCCCGCTAGCCTAGACTTATTAGGCCGAAGGAGCCGTACATCTACTAGCTCGATCTTATACCTTACCGCACCCTTTCAAGAATAATATACAAAAGTAAGAAAAATCCTACCTCATTAAATCCCTACCTATTTTAACATGTGTACTTTATATTCATAGCACTTTTGATTTTATTCATGTATACATATGTTTCACAGTAATAAGATGTATCATGCTTCAGCCAAATTAAATGTTCTGTATTTTGTATGGAGTTAGAGCTGTGGATCGTTGGGTAAGTGGCGATCCGATCCTATCCAAGATTCAACCCATACGATCCGCAATTCGAATCGCGAATCTTTTAAATGATATCTAGTTACCCATCTAAAACGTTAACATTTTAGTTCAGAAGACAGTTAAATTAAATTTTCTTTGAGGAATAATAAATAAATCTACATAAACTGGTGCTATGGCTTAAATTGATATATACCCCCATTTGGTAAATGAATAATATAATTATGGTTTAAGCCCGTGGCCCTTTCTCTGAGATTCCCGTTAGAACTCTTAGCAAACAGGGTAAGACCTTTATGAGACAATACATGATAAGAGAAAAGGATTTTTAAGAATAATAAATACTCTTTTTGTAAAGAAACAAGATCGCAAACCACGAATCTCTGGAATGATGATTATTCCTACTTTTCAATTCTGTTTGTGATTATCCGTGTACTCTATTTGGAGTATATAAACAGAAACAAACATATTTTTACACTTAACAGATAGTATTTGGAACAAAATCGTTTCCATCAAGATGGAAGACTTGTTTATATTATGTGGTTAATCAGATGAGCTTTGCTGTAGGACATATGTTTGTGAAGGAAACATTCGACGAATCTGCGAAGTCTGCAGTATGTATTACAAGTTTGTCATTGTATTTGATACATTGATGTATCCTATATAGAACTGATCATGACCAGGACACACACAGTGCAACCTCTCCAAGGCAACACAGCAGCATGCGTCGTTTCAAAGATAGATCTTATTTGGTTTTCAAGTACATTTTCAGATGTTGTAACCTCGGCTTCTGATGAAAGATCAGTATTTACGTCCATTACAGATGACGGTTTATTAGCAGTATTTTCAATGAATGACATTTAGGAGTTGCAAAATTATGTTGTTCTTGTGAGTGTGTTGTTCTGGAGAGGTTAGATTAATATTTAAATGATAGTGCAGTGGGAAAAAATCATGCTGTTGTTGAAGGGAGATTGTTGCTCAAGAGAGGGTCGCTTTGGAGAGGTTGTGGTGTATTTCATTTTGAATTTGAACATGTGTTCGACATCACCCAGAACTTTATACAACCAATTATGTCAAGATCAAATAAATAAGTCTGTTATACAGCGCGTTGATTCTTAAAGAAATATTTTAATCACATATCAGACATGTATAAAAAAGGATACTTCGCCATTTAAGCTAAGACGGCTAACAGGCATGCGGTGTCTTGTACTAAAGAAAACTAGCATTCCATGATATGATTGATCTGTAATTAAATATGCTCCCAAATTAATCATACTGACCGTCCCAAGGCCGCGGGCAGCCTCCGGGAGATAGTGTTTTGTCATTCACCTTTTGCATGTGTGAGTTTGAAGGTCAACCTATCAATACGGGTCATTCTTATATAAATACTTCTTTGATTATTTAGAATAAATTGACGTCTGAATAAAAGTCACCTGTCAATAAAGACCACAGTTTGTCTTTCCCAATGGTGGCCATGTACATAGCTTTGACTGTATATTGGCTTTGGTTCTTATACATATTTACATGCGTGAATGGATTTATGAATTCGCCATTTGCTAATTATTATTAATTTCATATATGTCAGGCCTTAGAAATGATAGGTAGTATTCGTGAAGCATTTAGTGAATTATTAGAAGATGTTGGGTGGATGGATGAGGAAACTAGAACATCTGCACGTGACAAGGTTTGTGTCATAAAACCCCTGAGTTATAAATTCAGTCCCTGTATACATTCAATTAGCAAGACCAAAATACGAAAATATAAATCGCATTTAAATAATCTACAATCAAATGTAGTAATATTATTGTGCATAGCTCATACTGGTATATCAGTGGGAAATGCATGTGTATTTAAATTACTGTAAAATATATTCAGTGATGTTCACGGCTGATAAGATTAAAATGCTTTATGCAAAGTTTGGTTGCTTTTGCTTGATGTTTTCGCGAATGTGCCTAAGCTCACGTTTGACCTATATTTCTTTGCATTGCGTATTAATTATTCATATGAAATTCCTCATTCTATTGGATGCTTCAGAGGAAACTCTTACATCCATTGGCGTAGAAAAATTAAGACCGCGCCAACTTATAGTGAATCTGTATTGTTTAATGTGTATACTTTTTGAGGTTGTTAAATTTATAAAGTAAAAATGTACGAAAATGTATTCTTCTGCGGTCGAAATAAAGTTATAAACCGTTCTTGACAAACATTTTACATTTATTTGAATTAATATGCAGTAGATATGAGTAAATGTGTAATTTATTTAGCTGACCTAATATTAACATTTTAATGCGTGACCTAATTGGACTGCTAGGTGATAAGTGGTGTTCACGCGGTACTATAACGGCAATTTAGGAATTAAATAAAATTCATACGTCATAACATCTACGACACTTCGCGACTGTCTTTTTAAAGACATGTATTGTTTCTCTTGGAATTAACGTAGCACCGACAGTTGGGGACAATTGACAACTTTCCAGTTTTAACGGTGGAGGAAGTCCCCAGGCTAACACCTGGATAAAACCATCGATCTTTCCTAAGCTGGCTGGACCGCTTCTAAGGGATTCGAATCCACAGCGGTTAGGGACTGGTGAACACTAGTCAAAGACCAAAACACTCTGACCACGGAGGCCCACATGTTTGATTGTTTAAGTTTATTTTATTTCAGATGGAGGCTATGGAATCATGGATCGGTTACCCTGATGACACAGTTGAACCGGAGTATATTAACACTTATTACGAAAATGTAATTACAGACGATCTAACTCACTGGTCACATTGTACAGATTTTAAATCGTGGAACTGTGCATTGGAATGAACTAAATGCGTGATTTTATTACAAACCTGACGAAGGTCAACATGGCCGAAACGTTGACAAAATAAATCAAATTTCTTATTGAAGTTTAGGATCCATTTTTACCACTTTCATTGGTTTTATGAAAGTAATTTATCGTCATAATGAGTTGATAAGAATACGAACCCAAACAATTGATACACATTATTCACTAATTCTTAAAACGACACCATGAAACTCCTGTAACTTTATTACGATCATAATTATATTTAAACAGGGTTGTGTTCATTGAATTCAAGAATCAGTAAGTAGAAAGTAGCAGGCTAGACATAAGTAGCAGGCTAGACATAAGTAGCAGGCTAGACATAAGTAGCAGGCTAGACATAAGTAGCAGGCTAGACATTTTGTTTTGTACTACAAAGAATAGTCCTAATACCCCACAATGAAATTAAATTGTTGTTTTAGTATGTATGTATGTATGTATGTATGAATAGAATAAGGAATTATTGTCAGAAATGGCAAGCCAATTTTTTTACATCGTGCAGATTGTAACCCCACGTCCACGCCCTCTTAGACTCGATAAAATGTGCATGCTGCTTTTCAATAATTACCTACAAGCCTCAAGGGTGTTCAGAAAACACGATACATTTCTTTTTCTTTGCAGGTCACTGTAAATAGAGATGACTATTTTGGTAATGTATTGAACGATTTGAAACGAGCCTCTTCCGACAGATTACGGGTATTGAGAGAAAAAATCGACAAAAACCAGTACGTACATTTTGATAAGCAGCTATAAATAGAAATGAAAGGGAGTTCACTCGAAAATTACAAATCAGAACAACTAAACATTTCAATGTTTAATCAGGCGTAGTTTTATCTTTTCCACAGTAAAATATTGATGTGTAGAGCAGGGCATGTTTGAATTCAGCAATGATGCTTGAATAATTAAACAGTAGAAAGAATGTTCTGGAACACATTATTCTGATGACTTGTAACAATAATGTGTGTTAAATTACAGAGACAATTTTTGTTTAAAAAACTATTTTGAAAAAATACTATGCAGTAGGACTAGGAAAACGATGTTTTACACTGTTTTAAAATTCATGTTGCATTTTTTTGTCAGATCAGATATAGCTTTATACACTTAAAATACGAATATGGATTTGTATGCCCCGTATCGATAGACTGCGTCGCTATATTTCACTGTTTCTTGGTTTACATTATATTCTAGATGGCCCAACAGTATTCCACCGACGACTATAAATGCTGGATATGTACAGACTTTGAACAACATAGGTAAGTCTCGTGTTTTGATTCACAAACACTAACAATGAAAATATTGTAAATAAAACCGATTCTTGGTCTGTCATGAGACATGTGCATGTTTCCGGTTAGAAAGGTCGCCTCATCATTTTGTTCCTAGTACCAAAGTCACAACATATATTGCTCGATGACTTTTGGAGCGATATTTTGAACGAAGCATCGACAGAGACATTTTCAATCCCACTTCTTAAAGACACTGGTACCCCGTCTGTGTAGTCCAGTCCATCTTCTTACAAGGACCGGAACCCTGCCAAATATTTATTCATACTTTTTTAACTACATGTATATAAGAAAAGTTCAATAAAATCGTGTTTTCATGAATTCTATTTGAAGAGACTGGTACCCCATCTGTGTATTCCAATCCCTATTCTCACAAGCACTGGAACACCATTATGTGAAGTACACTCCCTCTTTTTACAAGCACTGGTACCCCATCTGTGTAGTCCGATCCCGTTTCTTGGAAGCACTGGAACAACACCTGTTTGTTCTTCTTTCGAACTGATGATCTCCAGATATTCCCCTAATCAAAAAACCTTTCGAAGTGATATTATTCTGGTCTAATCTACGTGAAAACAATAATTATGTCCGTACAACACAAAAGTATATTATTTTTCCATTCATAAATACATGTATGTCAATTCAAATTTCGAGTTTTATTTACAGTGTTCCCGGCTGGTATACTACAGCCACCTTTCTATAGCAAGTACCAGCCAAAGTAAGAATTCCTTTATGATTAACCAACAATTGTACCATGTTTGAATATTGAAAGCATATTATACAAAAGGGGCCTTACAGGTCGAGTAGGTATAGTCTCTGACTCGTGATGGCTGACCCCTGACCCCTCACCGCTGTGAGTTTGAATCACCCTTGGGACCTTGTTTCACATGCGAGGAATCTGTTCAGCTTGCTTAATGAAGGTCGAGAGTTCTAACCTGGTGCACGCCGTGTGGTCTTCCTACACGTTTATTAATAAGCAGAAAAGGTCTCCAAAATGTTGATGCGGCCTTAAACACCAATGAAAGAAAAATGAAAAAAAAGACATGAACGTGATGGATGAAACAAATATTTCATTGTCATTTTACCATCCAGAATATCACATTATTATGTTTCTGACCAAAAAGTATTATCTCTGCTCATTATGTTTTAGAGCGATGAATTATGGAGCTATAGGTATGGTAATTGGACACGAAATAACGCACGGATTTGACGACAGTGGTGAGTATTGACTACAGGAAATACTGTATTTTCATTTATTTTCGTTGGGCTCAATTTTCGTGGTTTTTACTAAAGTGGCTATTTCCTGGGGACATAAATTCGTGGATTTTGATTTTTGAAAAAAGAATGCTTTATCTCTGCATTTAAATTCGTGGGAATTTGATTTCGTGAATGAGCTGACCCACGAAATCCACGAAATTAAATCCCCAACGAAAATTAATGATTCCACAGTATTGTTTGTAGAAAGCGTGCGTGCTACTACAGTACTTTCTTATGAATGGCAAACATGTGCGACCGTACATTTGAATGACAGTTTTCAAATTTTCATCAAAAGAAGGCCATGGGTTCAAATTTCGGCTCCGCCTTCCGATATTTCAGAGACGCTTTTTTGGTGTCCCCATCTCAACTACCGAGCCAAGTACTGTATGTAAACGATCACAGGAAAGGCTTATTGCCTGTATCGGTGCTGTACACTGGGCACTGGGCACGACAAAGAACCAGGGAAATAAATTTGAAGTAAGAGTCAAAATATAAATGCCCCGTTCTCCTACATATCTTCCCGCTCTCTGTGGTGGCTCCGAAATGACCATGGCTGTGGAATGGACCGTTAAACAACATATTAACAAACTCTATTGGAGACGATACTTACATAGATCAACTCCGACTGGGCATCCTCGCAGCGGGACGGTGCCTACTAAAAATATCTCGCCATCACAAATAGTTTAATTAGTTGAATCAATTGCGACTACCATGAAATAATTTATTGAAACTTAAATCTATAGGTCGACGGTTCGACAAGGATGGTAATCTAAAACAATGGTGGAACGATGAGAGCGTGGATAACTTCAAGGAGAAAGTACAGTGTATGGTAGATCAGTATGGAAAATATGTCGTACCAAAAGTCAATCTTACCGTACGTGTGTTTAGTGCACCAATCCTGTTCTATTAGTCTAGTTTTTCCCTAGTTCCTCTATCATGAATGATTTAACAGTCTAACATGAGAACAAAGGCCATCCTGGGGAAAAACAAATGTTGCCTTTATTTATACATCGTATTATGGCTTTTATCACACATATACACACAAAGGACAATAACTGTTAACTCGTTTATTACTGTAACATGATTTGAGAAAAATAAATGTATTTTAATTAATTATTTTTAACTTGATATTGGACGTGTAATAATTTATAACTGCATCAATATTCTCATAATATATTTTCTCAAATTATACATTGATTACATCAATATACTTTATACAAGTTTCGATCATGGTTAAGAATTGACCAGCTGATCGGTTACGAAACGACCAAAACTGACGGTTACGAAATGGCAAGGTTAAGAAATTATAAATCCCTATGTTGTTGCTGCTGCTATTGTTGTTGTTGTTGTTGTTGTTGTTGCTGCTGCTGTTGTTGTTGTTGTTGTTGTTGTTGTTGTTGTTGTTGTTGTTGTTGTTGTTGTTGTTGTTGTTGTTGTTGTTGTTGTTGTTGTTGTTGTTGTTGTTGTTGTTGTTGTTGTTGTTGTTGTTGTTGTTGTTGTTGTTGTTGTTGTTGTTGTTGTTGTTGTTGTTGTTGCTGTTGTTGTTGTTGTTGTTGTTGCTGTTGTTGTTGCTGCTGCTGCTGCTGCTGCTGCTGCTGCTGTTGCTGTTGTTGCTGCTGCTGCTATTGTTGATGTTTCTGCTGCTATTATTACTGTTCCTGCTGCTTTTGTTGCTGTTTCTGCTGTTTTGTTGCTGTTTCTGCTGCTTTTGTTGCTGTTTCTGCTGATGTTGTTGAAGTTGTTGTTTCTGCTGCTATTGTTGCTGTTTCTGCTGATGTTGTTGTTGTTTTTGCTGTTTCTGCTACTATTGTTACTGTTTCTGCTGCTTTTGTTGCTGTTTCTGCTGCTTTTGTTGCTGTTTCTGCTGATGTTGTTGTTTCTGCTGCTATTGTTGTTGTTTCTGCTGCTATTGTTGCTGTTTCTGCTGATGTTGTTGTTGCTGTTTCTGCTACTATTGTTACTGTTCCTGCTGCTTTTGTTGCTGTTTCTGCTGCTATTGTTGCTGTTTCTGCTGCTATTCTTGCTGTTTCTGCTACTATTGTTGCTGTTTCTGCTACTATTGTTACTGTTTCTGCCTCTATTATTGCTGTTTCTGCTGCTATTGTTACTGTTTCTGCTGCTATTGTTGCTCTTTCTGCTGCTATTGTTGAAGTTGTTGTTTCTGTTACTGCTGTTGCTGTTGCTGTTGCTGTTGCTGATGTTATTGTTGCTGTTGATGCTGCTATTGTTGCTGTTTCTGCTGATGTTGTTGTTGTTGTTGCTGTTTCTGCTACTATTGTTACTGTTCCTGCTGCTATTGTTGCTGTTTCTGCTACTATTGTTGCTGTTTCTGCTACTATTGTTACTGTTCCTGCTGCTTTTGTTGCTGTTTCTGCTGCTATTGTTGCTGTTTCTGCTATTATTGTTACTGTTCCCGCTGCTTTTGTTACTGTTCCTGCTGCTTTTGTTGCTGTTTCTGCTACTATTGTTGCTGTTTCTGCTACTATTGTTACTGTTTCTGCTGCTTTTGTTGCTGTTTCTGCTGCTATTGTTGCTGTTTCTGCTACTATTGTTGCTGTTTTCTGCTACTATTGTTACTGTTTCTGCTGCTATTGTTACTGTTTCTGCTACCATTGTTGCTGTTTCTGCTACTATTGTTGCTGTTTCTGCTACTATTGTTGCTGTTTCTGCTACTATTGTTACTGTTTCTGATGCTATTGTTGCTGTTTCTGCTACTATTGTTACTGTTTCTGATGCTATTGTTGCTGTTTCTGCTACTATTGTTGCTGTTTCTGCTACTATTGTTACTGTTTCTGCTGCTATTGTTGCTGTTTCTGCTACTATTGTTGCTGTTTCTGCTACTATTGTTACTGTTTCTGCTGCTATTGTTGCTGTTTCTGCTACTATTGTTACTGTTTCTGCTGCTATTGTTGCTGTTTCTGCTACTATTGTTGCTGTTTCTGCTGCTTTTGTTGCTGTTTCTGCTGCTATTGTTGCTGTTTCTGCTACTATTGTTGCTGTTTTCTGCTACTATTGTTACTGTTTCTGCTGCTATTGTTGCTGTTTCTGCTACTATTGTTGCTGTTTCTGCTACTATTGTTACTGTTTCTGCTGCTATTGTTGCTGTTTCTGCTACTATTGTTGCTGTTTCTGCTACTATTGTTGCTGTTTCTGCTACTATTGTTACTGTTTCTGCTGCTATTGTTACTGTTTCTGCTGCTATTGTTGCTGTTTCTGCTGCTGTTGTTGAAGTTGTTGTTTCTGCTGCTGCTGTTGCTGTTGCTGCTGCTGGTATTGCTGTTGCTGCTGTTATTGTTGCTGTTTCTGCTGCTATTGTTGAAGTTGTTGTTTCTGCTGCTGTTGTTGCTGTTGTAGCTGCTGCTGTTGATGCTGATGATGATGGTAATGATGATGATGATGTGGTATCTCAGCTTACACGAAGATTATTCGGGATGTTGTTGTTGTTTTTCAGATAAATGGTATAAATACACTGGGTGAAAACATCGCTGACAACGGAGGACTGAAGCAGAGTTTTCGAGTACGTATTAGTCGGAAATGATTTAAGAATTATAAATATACAAAATAATTATGTCATTAAACTACGGATACGAGTATATAAACTAAGGTGATGTTTTAACATGAGTATGACATTGTAGTGAATTGGTTGTCATGGTTTTTCTCGATGTTCCGTCACTAATTCCAATTGTGTAACACTACTCTTGTAGCATCAACAAACAAACTGTTGGAGTATTTGGGTACCTAGAATTTCACACTTCGAGAAATATAATCTAATAAAGTTACATTTAGAAATATGTGTTTTTTATTTGTCAAAGTTGGATGTGTTAATGATAATTTATGTTTCATGGTGTATAACTAGGCCTACAGAAGGTGGGTGGAGAAGCGAGGCAGCGAAGAACCAACTTTACCTGGGCTCAACTATAATAGTAATCAGCTATTCTTTATCAGTTTCGCTCAAGTTAGTATATTTCTTTATAATTTATACTGTCAAACCTGTGAACAAGGGCTACCCTTACAGGAAAAAACATAGTATGGCCTTTATTGACAGGTGACCTTTATTCGGAAGTAATTTTGTTCTTAATGGTAAATGACTTCATTCACAGGGTGGTATTTATATTTTTTTATACAAGATAAGAGTGAATGAACTGATTTAACCAAAAGTATGACAGAAGATGTAATCTTCCCATCGGGATGAAGTGGGCAATATCATACACTATGCTTGTATAGTCAGTCGTACAAGATGAGACATGAATGGAACGACAGTCTACACTCACAGAAGAATTGGTAAAAACAACGACAACAAAACACTTATCAGGAGCATAAAACTACATAGCTGAGTGTAGCCTAGTTTCTTGGATACTTGCTTTCCTAACATTGACGCTTATTAATTGAGTGGACATTGAATGCTACAAATATATTAGGTGTCCAAATTAAAGTTATATTTAAACTAGATTGACCAGTTACATTGCAATATTTATTTCTGTATACGGCAGAACAATGTCTGTCAAGTGTAGTTCTTGATATTTTCAGCAAAAAAAGTGGATAAAAGTAAATTATAGTTTTAGCGAGAAGAACCACCTGTGAGTTCTCATGTTTTGATTAACTTAATTTTTGCGCAGGAGAACTTCGGTACAGCCAAATTTAGTTAAGGAGCAACTTATGTGGCATGTTCTCTACTAAAGGGCCATTTCGAAATAAGGGGCCATGGCCCCTTGTTTATTGCTGAAAAAGTGTTTAGAAGACTCGGAGGAGGCATCCGAGTACGTATAAAACTATATCTCCGATAATAGGGAGGCGTACCCTTAAGTGGCCATGTTGGTTGCGCATCCGACAATACAGGACCATTATGGTCCTTTATTTTTGGACAAAGGGTACGTAATTATGGCCCTTTGATTGAAAGAGGTGGACCTCCGTTCATAGTTTATCAGTTATGGGACTTGTTAGTATTTGTTAATCAACCATGCAACGACGTATATGGGCGTGTTATAATAGAATTATATGTGATTACAAGATCATTATTTTCAGATTTGGTGCATAAACAGCCGGAAGGAATTCCTTATACAAGCTATAAATAATGGGGTACATTCACCCGGACAGTTCAGGTATAAGTATTAAGTCATCTTTCATATTTCGAAGGTTATGCATTTTACCAAGCGACGCGACGTATTACTGTGAGAATGGAACTGAGATTTGAGCTAAGAGATCGATTACAAGTTTTATAACATCTAGGCCAATAGATAAACACTTCCGTAACCGACTGCCTATAATCTCACGAGGTTTTCCGATCCAAGCCTGACTGGAACTCACAGAAGTGAGATGCCGTGGTTTACAAGCGCAATAATCTCAGGTTTAAATACTGAAAAAAAACGCAAGGCTTTCTGCTGTAATTCTAAAGTTTTTTCGCGTGACAAAACTGTCAATAACTGAAAATACAAGTGCATAGGCCTAATCGTCCAAACTGAACGAATGGTCAAACAGTAAGAAATATTTGATTCATTCTTGCTGAATATTGATTGTTAATATAATAAATGAGACAATGTCAAAAGCGGACATTTCATTGGACATGAAATTAGAACAAACTGGAACTCCTTTGGGATCTTTTAACAGCATTCAGACCGGAAGGTGGCAATGATGTTTTGTGCGAATATGACTGTTTACAGAACTTCAAATGTATCTTAACATCTTTTTAAGAAGATAGTACAGACATGAACTACTAGTTTTTTTAACAGAAGAAAAAATCGAAGTGTCAATGGTAAATTTAGTTCTTGTCATTGTGTCTTGTGACCCGAATTCATGGTCGAGTGGTTTAGGTCGCAGACTTCAAATCACTGTAATCCCTCGCTGATAGAGGGTCGCGGGTTCGGGTCCAGCTGTCGACTATGTCTGTTTATGTAAGAAAGTAGGTACATGTAGTTGCTTACGGAGGACAGGCATCTAGCATTGGTTCTTCCTAGATGCGATGATTAGGTGAATTGTTGCTGCCTGTTGAAAAGTGACGTAACACTCAAACAAACAACAAAAACAAGTTGGGTTTAGAGATAAAAACTATCTTTGCTTTGTTTGATTCTTGCTTTGAGTTACTTTAAATAAATTTACAATTTATAAATGTATTTGTTCTTTTCAGAGTAATTGGAACACTGCAAAATTCCAAAGACTTTTCAGACGCCTTCGGTTGTAGTAACAACGACAAAATGAACCCGCCTGATAAATGCAGTGTTTGGTAAAAACAAAAATATACGTTAGGTCGTCCATAGAATTTTTTTATTTGCGCGATCAAAGTCTAAAATATTGCTACCAGTTGTGGTGTTACGAAACTATTTAAGGCGAAACGTGCCTCAAAAGTCCGAATATCTGTTTTGAAATGAAACTAAGAAAGGAAAGTGATCGACCTACCGTATTTTGGGGACCAAATAACTGTAAACACGACCATTCTTATTGAAATTCTGAATAAAACACGTTTTATACAACCGACTAATTCACTAATAAGACTTTATTCAGATATTGAATTTAAAAACAACAGAATGTTGAGAATTGCATTACACTCACTTATATCTCTTGTAATTACTTTATATATTTGTACTCAACCATTATTAAAAAAATAATATTGTTATAATTATATTTGATGTGTTTGTTGTTATTATCTGATCAGTACCAGTAAGTAGTACAGTGCAGTGTGGGTGTGGTGAAGTATAATACTATATACTAGAGCAATTAGAGAAACTTGTAACTTCTCATACTCCGTATAGGAACTCCAATAACGCCATTGTGTACGTGGGTTTATCTCAAGACCGACTTGATCATCATTCGCGGAAAACTGAACGCTGTGATATAATCTTGTCACGATTGGTGGACGGCGTATGATTCTTATGCACGTGACACACAGCACCTACTCCAACAGCAAAATATTTAGCAGTTTCTTTGGCCATCGACATCTCCAGATTTGAACATCATCAAACATATGTGGGACGAGTTAAACAGGCGTGTGCGCATGCGAGCGTCACAAGCACGGAACCAGCTACCTGATTAAGAGCAGACCCTGATTCATAATTGGAGGAAGATTCCACAGAGACTTGTATGGAACTATGTGATGTCTATAAGACAAAAATGTGAGGAAGATTCCACAGAGACTTGTATGGAACTATGTGATGTCTACAAGACAAAAATGTGAGAAAAGGCGGCGGGCAACACAGTAATAGTAACCGTCTGTCCGTCATTCCGTCCTAAATGTTTGTCCATAGCATAACTTGAAAACTATTTAAGTTATTTACGTGAAACTTGAAATATGAAGAGGTGGCAACTAGGAGAAGTGCCCTGACCATGGACTATAACTCTATATAGTCCCGTTTTGTAATTATCTCCCTTTATTTAATTTCAAAATATATTTTAATCCAGAGCATATGTAGCCTAAGTCTCAAACTATACGAGTGATTAACTTGACGCCTAAAAGATAAGCAGATGGCATCTAGGAGAAGTGCAGTGACCAAGAAAAAATAACTCTGCCTGGTTCCAGTTTATTTAAATATTATATTATATCCCTTAGTTTAATTTTCATAAAATGTTTTCGTCCAGAACATAACTCCAAAAGCATACATGGGATTGAGTTGAAACTTGAAATGTGAGTAGATGGCAACTAGGAAATGTGCAATGACCAAGAACTATTACTCTATATACATATTCCAGTTTTGTAACTTAAAGTATATCCCTTTAGTTAATTTCAAAATATTTTTTTGTCTACAGCAGAACTCTAAATCCATACAAGTTATGGACTTGAAACTTAGAATATAAGCAGATGACATCTAGGGCAAAGTGCAGTGATCAAGAACAACAACGCTTTCTGGTTTCATGTTTTTATTCTCTCCCTTTATTTCATTTCCTTGATATAAGTTTTCCTTTTTTTGTCCAGAGCATACCTCCGAAACAATATATTGACTTGAAACTTGAAATATGAGTATAAGGCAAATAGAAGAAATGCAGTGACCAAGAACTATAACTCTATATAGTTCAGGTTTTTTTAATTATCTCCCTTTGTTTAATTTCAAATTGCTTTTCTGTATGTAGCATAACTCTAGGACTATACAAGGGACTGACTTGAAACTTAAACATTAAATAAACAGGACTATGGATAAATTCAGTGGAAGGACATCATAATGTCGGTTCCTGTTCATCTCCATTTTCAATGTACAAAGAATAACTCCAAAACTATCCAAGTGATGGACTTGAAGAATAAAATATGAATAGATGACAACTGGAAGAAGTACAGTGACCAAGAATTTTAACTGTAAAGTCATTTCTTGAATAATGTCCCATATTTTGCAATTTTGTAACTGTAAGAAGTGCAGAGGAATGCAAAGTGAATGAGAACTATAATTAACATTTTTATCATTACTCTTTTATGAATCTTTATCCCTGTGAGCCATTTGTCTGATGTCATGTATCGACTAGTATATAAGAATGATGTACTTTGTCGAAGTTTTGTGTACTTTGTATTTAACATTGCCGGAAGATAACTCTAAATCTAGCAGTTTTTGCGTATGAAGATACCTGACAGAAGATATATAATGCCATGTCAAGAAAGTATGAGTAATGATACATTGTGTTTGCCCTATGTGTAGAGTATGATTTTGTACAACTAACCTTCTTTACCAAAAATGGGGCCAGTTACGTTACACAAGTAATTACCGATAAACAGCTTAATTTCATGCCACATAACTCAATGGTGGACAGTGACATAGATATTTATGTACCAGGTATTTATGAGAAGTATGCAGCTGGACCCAAGTCTTTTCGTAAAGTCTCGCTAGCAATTTGTTGCAAACTACTCTGACAAGTCATACAAAACAAATGACACAACCATGGAAGAGGATGAAGTTAATGTCGATTCACTTTCTTCTACATTTGTTCTGCGTGGAGGTTTAGGTAACATTTGCAAAAGGAAGAATCCACAAGTCATTAGATAACATTATGTTTCCAAGGGAAAAGATGAGGAGCTGTACAGTTACAGATTATTTCTTCTTTACTTTCCCTTACAAAACGAACGTGACTTCAGTAGTGGAACATACAAAGAATTTTATACCGGAACCTTCACAATCCCTTCTTTCGGCGCGAGTACTGGTCAGAATCCAGGAAGCAGTCATCGAGAGTAGTTACTATAAGTTATAAGAACTTGCTCTACAATCGATGTGAAATAAATAAGTTTAAACTAAACAAAGAATTGTTTGAAGATCATAAAGCAGAAACACTACCAATTATGCAGACATTCGAACCATTCTGTGAAGAAGTTGAGACAGTTCTGGATACATTTGATCCACAAGATCTTCAAGGTGAAATTTGGGATGAAGGTGCTGCTCAAACTGAACAAGACAGACATAACTCAAAAATCAAGAGATCGATCCTGAGAGAATATTTTTAGATACAAACAATTTACCAGAAACAACTAAAGTTCAACCACAAAAAAAAGTTCAAAGCAATCCTCTTTAACTGTGCCCCTTTCATGAAAGATCCTATGTTTTACAGTCATGTACAATCTCTCAATACAGAACGAAGGCATAAATTATATTTGATTTCATGCTATGGTAGATAGGGCTGTTGCGAGTATCCGAGTACTCGGGTAATCACGAATCAAATTGAAAAATCGAGTACGAATAATCGTTAGTACTGAGATTCGTGGTTCGCGATCTTGTCTTTTAACGTAAAGTGTATTCTTTACTCTTAAAAATCCCTTTTCTCTGAATAAATACTGTCTTATCATGGACTCCTTTGTTTGCCAAGAGGTCCAATCGGATCTTTAAATATTGGGTCACATGCTCAAACCAGAAAATGATGCTGGTTAATCCATTAATTGGAATGGAGTACGTATAAATTTAAGCCATAGAACAATTTATATTGATCTACTTCATTATAATTCCTAAAAGAAAATTCAATTTAGCTGTCTTCAGGACTGCAATGTTGAAGTTTTTGATGGGTTACTTGATAACAAAAGATTCGTGATTCGATTTCTGGATCGTAAGCGTTGAATCGTGGATTGGATCGGATCGCTACTTACCCAACTAACCAAAGCCCTAATGGTAGACAGCATGTATCAGACGTAAGAAAACTACTTAACCGTTTTACATATCTCTGAGTGGTGGGGTAGGAGTTGGAAAGTCTCATGTAATACATGCTGTCTATGAAGCCGTCACTCGTACCCTCCGTACACCTAGACAAAATTCAAATCAGCCTACAGTGTGACTTACAACTTCCGCTGGCAAAGCTGTGGCAAATATTAATGGACTCACCCGACACTCAGCCTTTGGTCTGCATAAATAAATCCGATACCACAAGTCTGGTGCAGAAAAGCTGACTATCTTACGATCAAATTATACTAACCTCAAACTAATCATTGCAGAAAACATATTTCTATGTTTGGTGCAAAACACTTATTTTTGGCTCTGCATGATATATTCGAAGAATACAGTGTCCCATTTGCAGGAACATGTATATCTATTCTTGCTGAGGGTGAATAATTATGTAGAGCTCAACCCAATTAGTGATAGACCTATTTTCAAAAGCATCTCAAGTAGATATGACGCATTGGCTGGATCACTTTGGACACAATTCTTCAAGCTTAATGAACTGCAGAAAATTGTAAGACAAAAAGAAACGATCTATATTTTGCCCAAATACTCTCTAGGATTCGTACTGGTGATTTCATGGATGATGACGAGTTGGAAAACACAGACATCAACAGCTTTGTATAGGACACCATCAATATATTTATGTATAATGTACATGTGGATGCTTACAATGAAGATCATATCAAAGTCTTGCATGGTCTCAAAATTGTAAAGGCAGTTGATTCAAGAAGCGATAAGAACACAAACACAGTGTTTGTAACCAGAAACGTCAATCAATAACACGGCATATCTCCCAAGCCAACTAACAATATCACCCTGAGCTAACTTCATGCTTACTAACAATATTGACATCTCGGACCACCTTGTGAATGGTATTATTGGAAAAGTGACAAAAAATCATGACTGATAACAGTTTAAAAGGAACCATATTTGTTGATTTTGGTGATCACAGGATTGGACAGAATGCAAAAGCTCAAAGTTCTCTGCATCTCAAAGATTGTGTTCTTATTCAAGCTGTGTTTCATGTACATTTTGTCTCCAAAAACCCCTCCACAGTTACAGTTGAGAGGACCATGTTACCGTTAATTTTAGCATACACAATTACAAGCTATAAATCATAAGGTTCCACCTACAGACATGTAGTTGCTAACTTAGATGTACCAAAAACTGTGAAAACTGTTTCCTGGACAAGTTTACACCCTACTCAGTAGAACTACTTCCAGAGGACTCAAGTTAACCAATTATGTCCCAAAAAAGTTGGTGTTAACATAGAAGCTTTAAATGAGATGAAAGAGATACGTTTCGCCAGAACCTATGACTCCAATCAGTCAGGAGCCACTTACTGTAGCATTCCTCAATATCCGATCACTTCAAGCTCATCATGCTGACATGGGAGCAGATCGCAAACTACTAAACGTATCTGTGCTGTGCCCATAGATGCGAGACAAATGTCAAATCCAACAACAGGGAATTTCCGAGTAATCATTTTAATTCCTTTGTTAGAAAAGGTATCCCTTCAAGGCATTTTGACCTTCAACATCAGGATATTGAAATCATGACCAGGCTGGTTCAACTTTATTCACAAAAAGTACTTGTTGTGTGTGTATACAAACCATCATTTTTCCCGAAACAAGATTTCATACATGAACTGACAAAAAAACTTGGCGGATGTAAAAACACATCCACTCTTTATAGGAGGAGATTGAACTTGAAAACTAAGCAGATGACATCTAGAAGTGCAGTGACCAAGAACAGTAACCGTTCTATCTGGTTCCATTTTAGAAATATCTCCTTTACCATGTATCAAATTTCCATAATATAATTTGTTTCCCTTTTTTTCTTTTTATTACTTCAAAATTATACACGGGATTGGCTTGAAACTTAAAATGTTAATAGATGGAAACTAGGAGTTATATGCATTGATCAGGAACCATAATTCTATCTGGTCCTGTTACATCACAAGCAAACAAATTTGGCGAGAGATGGCCATGTGAACCTGGCTCTTGTTTATATATATTGTTAATTGCAACGATAACAATTCCCTAATTACTCGTATACGCAAAAAACATTAGGTGTTACGTTAGAAATGTTTTTTTGAAAAGTGTTTCAGTAAATATTGAATCGTATACCATCGAAATAATTATACTGCCATATCCGTTTAAATTCATATAATAAACATAAGTCGATAAGTGTAATAAATTGGATTGCATGAGGCGCCAATTGCACATTGAAAGCAGACAAATTTAATATTAAAAACTTGCAAATCATCTAATAGGACAGGTTGTGTCAAAATGTTAACGTGAATTGTTAATTACTACGAATGAAAATTTTAAACGACAGTGTGAATGACGAGGCAACGGGGTGACCACTGATCGAAAGAATAAAGTTTGCAGCGAGGATTGGACCAATTAACTTAGGAAATGTGTAACATTATTAATGTGATTTTAGAATGGAATCAAATTATTCATTTTTATAGACGTAGATAATAAAACTTCAAATTTTGTACAAACTAATTCATTTCAAAGGCTGACGAATCGAGCTTTTTATTCTGATGAAATTATCCATGAACTTTGTCAACTAATACCCTGATTGACTGGTACTTAAGTGCAGTAAATAGCGTATAAAATTGCTACCTTATTTCGATATGCATACTCTATTAAGCTACGTCGAAATGCTCACGGCATTCTGTAATCTTATTCTAAACATATCCATAAATTAACACGAAGAAGACATGAAGAAACTTTCGAAATGGATAAATATATCTGTTTTCTGGTACTAGTTGCTGGTGTTCTTGGAGAGAATGGTGACGTTTGGAACAATCACTGTATAACTCTTAACACAGAAACCATTCGATGTACACTGATACCCAAACGTATACCCACAAATATAACAAATGTGTTAGTGGAAAAATTTGATGAAGACAGATGCGATACAGATGGACAACTGTATGTGGATTCAAATATGTTTTCGGATGTTTCATGGCAGGACGTTAAATTCTTACGTTTGAAAGGCATTGCCCGATGGGAGGGAATGTTAAATGTAACTTTCACGGACAAATGTTTTGTATATCTTAAGAGTTTAGAGGAATTACAAATCTCTCTGAAACAGTTAACCTTTATAGGCGATGTATTTTACGGTCTCCGGATTTTGTCAGTGCTTAACCTTTCTGGATGCATAGGATTGTCTCAAGCTGACTTGGAAAAAAGTTTGATCAGCACATCAGCCGTACCTAATTTGAATTATTTTGATATTTCTATTATTTGGTATGATACGTCTCAAGATGTACTTTATTTGGATAAAAAATTGTTATCAATCATATTTTCAAAACCAATAAAAGGGGTAAATTTTAGCTTCAATAGGATACACTTTATAGATATATATACCTTGTCTAACTTGTGTGGAAAAATGGAATATTTAAATATTTCTAATTGTGTTATTAATACCTACACCAGTAGCGATTTACCGTTATGTACCGAAATCAGAATGATGGACGTGAGTTATACGAACACATTTATATTCCCGAAGGCAAATTTAAAGATACCCTTTTACAAAGATAAAAACACTTCAAGCTACAGTGCTAATGAGTTTACAACCGTAGACATTATCAAATCAAATGGTATCATAAATGGACTTGACGTATTCGGTGGAGCTCTTCTTACAGTACATTACGGAATATCGTTTAGATGTTTCAGTATATCTGCCAGAAACAACAAAATTACGCGTTTGGACATTAAATTAAACATTCCAGCCGTACATCTCACACGTATGGACTTGTCATGGAATGAGCTTGAATTTATTAACCCACAGCTTTTATATTCCAGTCGGCATATCATTGATCATCTGGAACTTTCAAACAACAAACTCTATATCATGGTACTTGACAATCAAATGCTCTTTTTACAAATTGCAAGCTCGTATCCAAAGCTGAAATATATTGGTCTAGCTGAAAATCGTTTATCAACTATTCCTGAGAATATATTCAAGAACAATCATTATCTAGAAGTCGTAGACTTATCACATAATGAAATGACACGTTTTGTGCTTCGCTTCAGCAGTGAAAGACGCCTTAAGGAACTTTATTTACACAACAACAATATTCATACTATTGATGCTATTTCAATGCAGTGTTTGGATTCATTGATTGGTACAAACAATCGTGGTGAAAAGTTCAAAGTTAATGTAACACTTAATTCAAATCCAATCTCTTGCTCTAAATGTGAAGATCATGAACAAATCGCTTGGATACTTAAATCATTGGTGATAATATTATCTGGTCCACAAGCTGCTACATGCATAACTAGTGAAAGTGACATCGAGCATATTACACAAAACACAGTCGATAGTTTGCAGGATATATGTAATCAGAATATTCAGAGAAGAAATGTGTTAATATTCTCATCTACTTTTTCATTTCTTCTTCTTTTGATCTGTATACTGGTTGTCTGGTTTGTGAGACGGCATCGCAAAAGAAAGAAACATCAAAGAAACATGGAAGAAATCGTTGCACTTATCCAGAGAGGTACTGAGGAATATGAATTCACATTATTTCTATCTTTTTGCAATGATGATGAGCTATTTATCAATAATTATGTGTTCGACTCTCTCCAAACAACTTTGCAAGAACTTACAAACACTGATCGTCCACTGGTTTGTACTGGAGATATTAATTATAACATAGGTCAATGGATTGCCGATGAAGCAATACGTTTGCTTAGACGTTCTTCAGTTGTTGTCGTTGTTGTTTCAAATGCTTATTGCCAAAGCCGTTACTGTAGAATGGAGTTCGAACAAACTTATGATTTACAAAAGCCCATAATGCTCATGTTTAAGGGACATGTGGATGAAGATATTATGTTTCCAGTGATGAGAGAGCTTAATAATAGATATACGAGGATTTTGTGGGCATCGAAGATGGTGAATATAGACTGAAAACTACGTGGCAAAATGTTGGTAATTCCATATTGGAAATGATTGTAAACGAGCAAAATTAATAGCTTTCATTCTATATTCGCTATCGTGATTGCAAGATATGATCTTAATAATTCACTCGGTTTCCATAGATAAGACGTCGACACGGTACAAGCGTTGCTGCCAAGCGTTACCGTCATTTTATTTCGAACCTTCAAGTTCAAGTAACTTAGTTGTTATCATGCATATTACCGTTATGTTATCCTGAGTATTACATCCATTTTACGCAATGTAAGGTTATTTTTGATCATTTATGTTTTGTTGATTTGACCATTGCAAATTTGTTATATTGAACATGTTCTATTTGCCATTTCCATGTTCTAAAGAGAGTATGTTGTATATACTTACTTACTTAATCCTGAGTTTATTTGTCAGCTGCTGCGGGTGTACCAGATATTGGGGAAGGCTGCAGGCGGCTAGAGTGTCTAACACCCGATCTCCATGTGTCTCTGTTATGTGGGCTGATGTTTCCAAGGCTGCATGTATTCAAGTCAGCCTCGATTCAGTCAGACCAGGACTTTCTTGGTCGTTCTGGTCTTCTGGAACTGGAGATGGGCATGCTCATGATGGAGTTTGTACATGAACAGGCGCGTACAGCATGACCATACCACTTCACACGCTTGGAGTGAAGGGCTGTATAATATACTGAAATGTATGTATAAATGTATTTATTTACATATTTATATTGTTCACATTGTAATATTTAATGCAATAAGTAAATCTTTAAACCATTTCACTCTTGCACTCTGAACAAGCATCACCGAGTCATTAATAGCTAAAAAACCAAACCTTATTTCTATTGACTCAACTCAATTGAGTTTAAATCTTAATATGGATATAATAAAGGATTTCGATACCGGAATGCTTAAAAATGTATAAATACTAATACATAATGCACGATATAATCATAGCTTCAAACAAAACCCCACGAATCCAGCTTTAGTCAATTCTTAATTGCTTTTATGTTGCGGAATATATCAAATTAGGTTTGGAAACGCTCGAGCGATAGGTGCCACTGCTTGTACCATGCCCAAGGGTAAGATTTCTATTAATTGTTTCAAGATTTGGTACATGTATATATAATGGATAATTAAACAAATTTCATGACAATGATGGTTTTACAAACACATAATAAAAAGTTAGATCAGGAAGATGAGAATCTAAAACATAGAGACTACCGCAATTTAACGATCGGTAAAATTGCAAGGGATTTATTTGTGGTTATTGTATTCTACAATTCTCATTGACGAGGAAAATAAAAAAGCACGGGATATTTTGAAATTATTGCTAGGTATCGCTTTACATTGAAGCACTTGTCAGATAATTGTCATGCATTTATACGTTGTAATGTATAGATTACCTGAGATATCATTCAAAGATCCAATTTTGTGATTCTACTGTTGAATGTTGAAAATTAATAATGTGGTGTAAATATAGAAAAGGAAGTTAAAATCACTTTGATGCATGATTTACGCAAATTAAGAGTTAAAAATTCAAGGTATTTCTGTCCTTGATTTGACATTTTAAGCAAAACACGATTTGGGTATTTTCCCCTCAATGACATGATAACTTCCTTCTTATTAAATCTGTATTACTGAGGTTGTAAATTATACATAATAACCACCTTACCATACATCCAGTTACCTTGCTTGTCGTGGAAATTTGCTATTATCATGAAATCATTAGCGCGTTTAATATGGTTTTATTTTCTTTCTTCATTATACGAATCTAATTTTCACAGGTAAAGTATACAGATGAATACAAATTCAAGTTAATGTACAATATTCAGCATCTTGATAATTGTTGCAAGAATAGTTTTAGGAGTAACAATAATTGATGATAATTTTCAATATCGCATTTTCATAATTTTGAAAAACTGCCTCTCAGCTATTTTGTTAGACAGCTTATGTGATTTTACAAATATTGTTACTATGGGAATTTTAATGATTTAGCTAGATACATGTCAATGGCAAATTAATCAGACCATAAGGGACCAGCGCATTTCATGTTTTACATGATTTTTGTAAAAAGTTGAGAAATTGAACGGGATGTACTTGTAAGCGCGGGCGAAAACCCAGTGAAGATACTCGTATTGAATGTTTAGATCTAAGCACTGTATGTTGCAGAATCATGTCGAAAGACTTGCTAAATCATGGTCAACTCATCTAATAATTCTTGCGATTTGCAATTATAAGTTTTGAAAATGATAAGTTGAATAAGTCAAAGGTTGATTATCCTAACCAAGCGGTATTTGTGATGTCTGAATACCGTCATAACCGAAATGCAGTTACTCACCAACAGGTATTCCTGTTCTTTATTATTATGTGCCTAAAAGGTGGTGTATATTGGTCCTGCTGTTCTACCAACACACACACAATTACATCTAATTGTCTTGCGCGTTTTGACCCTGCACATGTTCAGTTAACACAAACGTTTGCAATCGTTCGCTTACGTTTCTTACTGAACGGTCTGTTTGCGGATACTGTTTGCAAACTTTTGGTCGGACGTCATACTGAAACGTAACAAAGCGTTCAGAATTATATGACTGTGTCCATTACAATCATTGTACGGCAAACCTTATCCCTAATGAACGCAGGGCTGTCGTGATGGATATTTCCGAAAATACAAACATATTTCATACTGTCACGTTATAATAGATTGATACATCAATAGTTTGCTTTTACGAATTAAATCAAATAACCATTGACATTTATCCCGCAACTTAAGACGCGAAGTAATGTTTCCATACATCGCTATCCGCGACTGCATGGTTTATAGTCGTTTCACTGAGAGTCATTCTTTCGTGCCTCGGTTTCGGTCCTGGTAGTAGTAATTTATGAATGGATTTTGCGTTATAATGCCGTGAAATAGAATGGAAATTCCATTCCTCAACATATGAAGGCCAATAGAAAGTCTTCCAAACTTAGAATGCAATTTATTACACACTCATTCAATATAAACGAAAATTCGATGAAAGCAAGGAATTGATCAACTTTTTTTCGACGGTCGTAGGTCAAACACTACTATAACTTTATACCGCGCTACAAACCATACTAGTATGTGTCTCTTCACTTCAAATTCAATGTGCATGTCTGTGTGCATTAAGAGGAAAGGTCCCGAAATGTTGATGGAGCATGTGCAAACGATTACACGGTATAACGGCAATTTAGGAATTTCATAAAAAGCATACCTTTGGTTTCAACAATATTAATGTGACAAGCATTATAGAAACTTCGCGATTGTCTTTTTTAAAGGCATTTCTTGTTTCCTGTTAAAACATATTTTAATTATGTTTGATTTTGTGCTTTTTTGTTTAATCGATTAAAATGAAATTTACTGACAACATGTATGAAGTGTTTACATAAAATTATCAATTCCAACGATAACGATTCCCTAATAATCCGAATACTCAAAAATATAAAACGTAGATGTTGCGTTAGAAACGTCTCTTCAGTGTAGATAAATTTACATACATACTGAATTACGCACCATCATAATATATTGTCATATGATATAAAAGAGCAAACTATAAGTTTTAATTTCATTTAATAATAAGTCGAAGGTGTATAATGTGTAAAATATTGGATTGCATGAGACGCAAATTTCACATTGAAAGCAAACAATTTCCATATTTAAAACTTGCGAAAGTCATCTAATAGGATGTTGTGTCAAAGAGAATTATTATGTATGTAATTTTTAAACAGTGTGAATGACTAGGCAAAAGGATTACCATTGATCGAAAAAATAAAGTTTGCAGCGAGGATATGTAACATCATTCACGTGAGTTTAGATTGGATTCTAATTATTCATTTTTATCGACGCAGCTAAAAACTGCATATTTTAGTGCAAACAACTTTTTTTCAAACGCTGACGAGTCAAGCTTATTATTCTGAGGAAATTACACATGGCATCTGTTAACTAATACCCTGATTGATAGGTACATACAAGTAGTAAATAGCGTATAAAATTGCTCCTTATTTTCATAATCGTATGTTTTATGCTACTTCGAAATGAGCACGGAATTATTTGAAACATATCCTGAGATTAACACGAAAAAAGAAATGAAGAAAACTTTCGAAATGGTTAAATATATCTGTTTTCTGATACTAGTTGCTGGTTTTCTTGTACAGAATGTTGGTGTTTGAAATAAACATTGTATAACTCTTAACACAGAAACAATTCGATGTAGACTGATACCCAAACCCATACCGACAAATATAACAAACGTGTTAGTGGAAGAATTTGATGAAGACAGAGCCGATACAGATGGACAACTGTACGTGGATTCAAATATGTTTTCGGATGCTTCATGGCAGGACGTAAAGTTCCTGCGTTTGAAAGGAATTGCTCGATTTGAGGGAAGGTTAAAAGTTACTTTCACAGACAAATGTTTCGTATATCTTAAGAGATTAGAGGAATTACAAATCTCTCTGAAACAGGTTACCTTCATCGGTGAGGTATTTTACGGTCTCCCGGCTTTGTCAGTGCTTAACCTTTCTGGATGCTTAGGATTGTCTCAAACTGATTTGGAAAAAAGTTTGATCAGCACATCAGCCGTACCTAATTTGAACTATTTCGATATTTCTAATATTTGGTTTGAATTGCCTAACGATGTACTAAATTTGGATAAAGAAATGTTATCAATCATATTTTCAAAACCAGTTAAAGGAGTAAATGTTAGCTTCAATAGGATACACTTTACAGACATATATACAATGTCTAACTTGTGTGGAAAAATGGAATGTCTAAATATTTCTAATTGTGTAATTAATTCCCATAACAATAGCAACTTACCGTTATGTACTGAAACCAGAATGATGGACATGAGTTATGCGAACACATTTATATTCCCAAAGATAAAGTTAAAGATACCCTTTTACAAAGATAAAACTATTTCCAGCTCCAGTACTAAGGAGTTTACAACCGTAGACATTAACAAATTAGATGGTATTATAAATGGACTTGACGTATTCGGTGGAGCTCTTCTTACGAGGCATTACGGAGTATCGTTTAGATGTTTCAGTATATCTGCCAGACACAACAAAATCACACGTTTGGACATTAAATTAAACATTACAGACTTTCATCTCTTAAGCATGGACTTGTCATGGAATGAGCTTGAATTTATTAACCCACAGCTTTTATATTCCAGTCGGCATACCATCGATCATCTTGAACTTTCAAACAACAACCTCTATCACATGGTACTTGACAATCAAATGCTGTTTTCACAAATTGCAAGCTCGTATCCAAAGCTGAAATATATTGGTCTAGCTGAAAATCGTTTATCAATTATTCCTGAGAATATATTCAAGAACAATCATTATCTAGAAGTCGTAGATTTATCACATAATGAAATGACACGTTTTGTGCTTTGCTTTAGCAGTGAAAGACGTCTTAAGAAACTTTATTTACACAACAACAATATTCATACTATTGATGCTATTTCAATGCAGTGTTTGGATTCATTGATTGGTACAAACAATCGTGATGAAAAATTCAAAGTTAATTAAAAACTTGATTCAAATCCAATCTCTTGCTCTAAATGTGAAGATCATGAACAAATTACTTGGATAATAAAATCGTTGGTGATAATATCATCTGGTCCACATGCCGCAACATGCATAACTAGTGAAAGCGACATCGAGCATATTACACAGAACACGGTAGATAGTTTGCAGGATATATGTAATCAGAATATTCAGAGAAGAAATGTGTTAATATTCTCATCTACTTTCTCATTTCTTCTTCTTTTGATCTGTATACTGGTTGTCTGGTTTGTGAGACGGCATCGCAAAAGAAAGAAACACCAAAGAAACATGGAAGAAATCGTTGCACTTATCCAGAGAGGTACTGAGGAATATGAATTCACATTATTCCTGTCTTTTTGCAATGAAGATGAGGTATTTGTCAATAATTATGTGTTCGACCCTCTCCAAACAACTTTGCAAGAACTTACAAACACTGATCGTCCACTGGTTAGTACTGGAGATATTAATTATAACATAGGTCAATGGATTGCCGATGAAACAATACGTTTGCTTAGACGTTCTTCAGTTGTCGTTGTTGTTTCAAATGCTTATTGCCAAAGCCGTTACTGTAGAATGGAGTTCGAACAAGCTTTTTATATGCAAAAGCCCATAATGCTCATGTTTAAGGGGCATGTGGATGAAGATATTATGTTTCCAGTGATGAGAGATCTTTATAATAGATATACGAGGATTTTGTTGGCATTTGAAGATGGTGAATATAGACTGAAAACTACGTGGCAAAATGTTGGTAATCCCGTATTAGAAATGATTGTAAACGAGCAATATTAACAAGATTAGCTTCCATTCTGTGTTCTCTATCGTGATTGCAAGATATGGTCCTGATACTTACTAATTCACCCTGTTTGCAGAGATAAGACGTCGACACGGTACAAGTATGTTGTAGCCAATTTAAAGAAATGGAAGTTAACCATCATTTTATTTCGAACCTTCAGGTTGACTTAACAAAACTTAGTTGTAAGCATCCATATCACCATTGTGTTATCCTATGCCCTTCAATATTTCACGTAATGTCGCTTTTGGATCATTTATGTTTTTGTTGATTTGCACATTGCAAACTTGTTATGTTGAACATTTTCCATTTGCTATTTCCCTGTATTAAAGAGGGTATGTTGTATATAATACATGTATACTGCAATTTGTTGACTATGATGATTTTACAAATAAGTCAGAAAAGGATGATGAGAAACCAAAAACATAGACGACAATTTAACGATCGGTTCAATTGCTTGGGATTCATTTGTGGGTAGTGTACCGTATCTATAATTCTTAATGATGAGAAAAATGAAATAAGCACTGGATATTTTGAAATTAATGCTAGATATCGCTTTATATTGTCAGATAATTGCCATGCGTTTATAAGTTGTAATGTATAGATTACCTGAGATATGATTCAAATCCGAGTTTATGATTCTAGATTATACTGATGAATGTTTAATCTTAATAATGTGGTGTAAATATAGAAAAGGAAGTTAAAGACACTTCAAGATATATAATTTACGCAAATTAAGTTTTAAAATTCAAGGTATTTTCACTCTTTTATTATCATTTTAAGCAAAAACACGATTTGGGTATTTTCCCCTCAATGACATGATAACTTCTTATCAAATCTGTATAACTGAGCATAATAACCACTTTAACACCTAATTACCTTGCTTGTCGTGGATATTTACTTTGGGTATTATTATGAAATCAGTAGCGCGTTTAATATGGCTTTTGATACGTTAAATGGTTTTATCTTCTTTCTTCTATACGAATATAATTTTCACAGGTAAAGTATATACACGTCAGTTGAACACAAATTCAAGTTAATGTATAATATTCAGCATCTTGATAATTGTTGCAAGAATAGTTTTATGAGTAACAATAATTGATGAAAATTTTCAATATCGCATTTTCATAATTTTGAAAGACTGCCTCTTATAATATAGCTATTTTGTTAGACAGCTTATGTGTATTTTACAAATATTGTTACTTTGGGGAATTTTAATGACTTTGCTAGATACATGTCAACGGTTAAATAGTCAAACCATAGGGGACCAGCACATTTCATGTTTTACAAGATTTTTTGCAAAAAGCTGAGACATTGAACGGGATGTACTTGTAAGCGCGGGATTACTCGTTCGAACGAAAACTGTGGAGATATAGAACGCTATGCACTGTACATATGTTGCAGAATATGTCGAAAGACTTTCTTAACCATGATTAACTCATGTCTAATATGTTTTTGTGTTTTGAAAATGATAAGTTGAACGATATCAAATAATTATGTTGGTTATCCTAACCAAGCGACATTTATCTGAATATCGCCATAACTGAAATGCAGATACTCACCAACAGGTCTTCCCGTCATTTATTATCATGTGCTGGTTCTGGACAAGCCCATGTGGATTTGTTCATACTGGACCCAGACGCATAGGTAAAAGCTATGGTTTTAGGCTATTTTTGAAATGTTCATAGTGTATGTATGATAAGCTAGTATGCTGTACATATTACAACTATGTAAAATAACGTAATGTTTTATGTATTCTTCATACATATGTTGTACACTAGTAATAGTGTATAATTATAGTCTACTGAAGTCTTTGCATTTTACTATTGTGTAATTAATAATGTATAAGCTGACTGTATACAACGGTTATAAAAAGTAGCGTGGTTTTAAATAGATGCGTAATGTTTAAAAACCAGCCCACATGGGGCCGTCATAAGCATGTTTGCTCGTTAAATTACGTTCCATGGTGCTATTCTAGAATTGACTTAATGTAAAACTAAGATTTATCGTTACGTGTACACAAATTCATGGTCATATGCATGTATGTGTGTGATTAGTAATGCTCGTCGTAGAGATCTAACACGTGAAACAGGGTTGCCATTCACTCAGACGATAAGGAACAACAACTCTGGATAGATCGTAGTTCATGCAGTTTTTGAACGGTATTGTTAGAGCTACTAGTCTTTAACATCATCCCATTTTTTACATTTCTGTGTCAAAGATAACAGATGGTTTTGATGAGCATTTAAGGGATAATTTAGCTGTGTCATGTAAACGTTCATGTGTTTTGGATTTCATGCTTAATCAATTCACATCTTCACCATGTTGAGCAAAGTATATTATTCTTGCTTTCGAAGAAATCGACGATCAAATGTTGGTAGACTTGTGTTGAATTTGGTGAACAAACACATTCATACATCACCAAGGAACAATGTTGAACTTACAAGTGTTCGCTACCCTAGTCTTAAACGTGGAAAGTATGCATCTGTTACTGAGAAGGACGTTGCTACATTCGAAAGGCTTCTTCCTGGTGCCGCTCGTGTTATAACTGATCCATCCGAATTAGAGGGCGCTAATACAGACTGGATAAAAAACTGCAGGGGTATTTCGGATACATTTTAATTATTTTGCCAATGAAAACTGTATTTGGTATAAAAATGATAAAAATCTTTCTGAATGGTAATAACTATGAGCACATAAATGTGCAGACAGTTCCATGAGTGTCAAACTTTTTGATGAGAGCAAGATATTCTGTTGGGCCTAAACAATGTTTGTTTCTGGTTACATGCAGTATGATGCACATCAAAAAGGGTAGCTATGGTGGGTCGTTTTCAGGCTCTTGAAAATGTGTTGAAAGTATAAGAAGTGGGAAAGTGGATGTACTGTTCCTCAGGCCTAATCTAAAGTTTAGGGAGATTTTTAAATTTAATTAGGACAGGGTGACCAGAAAAAACATTTTTATGCCTTAGGCCTAAATTAAAAAAATGTTTGTTTGCCCTTTACCGACCGTGAATTTGAGTGGAGGGTCGGTAGGTAGGAAAAATATTTTATTTCTGAATTTGACCTTTACTTAGCATGAAATTGCACTTCTATCTAGAAGCATTAGATATATTCATTTTATGTATTCTGCTACCATACAACCATTTGTTGTGTGCTTTAAACCATAAACATGTGCCTTTACACACATTATTGTTTTCCTTCATAACTTCAAATGATATCTACTTTAAATGTTTATTGAAAGTACTGAGTACATGTATATTTTCCCAAGTATAAAAATAAAGTTATCCCAGATTTTGCTATAAAATCTTTCGAGTCGGCGTGATTTTTTCGGGTCGGTCGGTAAAGGGCAAACAAACTTATTTTTAATTTAAGCCTTATCTTGGTTTGACTAAAGTTCACAAAATTAAATTAATCTGTTTGGGTTGGCGATATGCTTTCTTATTGGTTACTTTCTACTGTTTAGGTTGCCCTTCCAAATTCCTTTATTAAGAAGGGAAAGCTTTAAGCTAGGTAAGACGCTGCAGTGTTTTATGATCGGAATTATATATTTTTAAGATACATGTACGCACTAGGCTTATGAAGAGTAAGACTGATTACCAAACTTTTAAGTGTCAAGTTATATCAAATTTAATTAGACTTTCACATTGTTAAGTTATAACTGTAACATCTAGGAGTCAGACTGTAGTTGAGTTGCATGGATCAAGATTCAAAACTGATAGCAGGGGATTGTCCCTTTCAAGATTTTTGAAGGATAGATTTTGAAAATTTATGGGGGATCTATTGAATATGAAAATAAGAGCTAAATAAGAGCTAGTGTATTACAAGAGTATTTAATCCAATAAAACTTGTTAAGTTATAAAACACATTGTAAGAGTTTAATTGATGTTAATTCCATTATCCATGATTGTTAAGAAATTACATTGATCATTTTAGACTTTCAAAAAAGACACTTCCTAAAATTTTGTAATGATTTTGATTTAAAGAACATTGAACATAACATTTTTTGTGTTTACTTTTATTCCAAGATTATTTAACATATTTTGTGGGTTTTTTTGTGGAGTTACGATGCATCACCTGTTACGTGTTTAGCTGTATTATTTCTTTTGACGAATGCACCATACTTCAATTCTAGGTGCCAGTCAGTTGTTATTGAAGCCAAAAACTACAGAAGATGTTTCTGCAATACTGAAAGTGTGCAATGAAAGAAATTTAGCAGTCGTACCTCAAGTAGGTTGTTGTAGAATTTGAAAATTGTCAATATGTTGAGAACATTCCAGCCAGAAATTCATTTTAATGCAATCTATAAAACATGTTTAATGAAGGCAGTTTTGTACTTACCCCTAAACAATTTTTTGTATCTGGTTACATGACTTTTTTGTGCATGCTCATTGATAATTTGGGGAATTTTGCTTTATTCTTGAAAGAATGAGGGTAGGTAAAAAAGTGGATGTAGTCCGTTCCTCTGGCCTAATAAAAATATTAGGTTGTGGGGAAAACTTATGTAGGTTGAGTAACCAAGTTACAAAGTTACAAGAAATAAACAATCTTTTTTTTATGTCTTATCAATTATTAGGGGGGAAACACTGGTCTAGTTGGTGGAAGTGTTCCAGTGTTTGATGAGGTAATCATATCTACACAGCAGATGAACCAAATCACCAGTTTTGATTCTCTCTCAGGTATGTATCGTACATAAATAAGAAATGGATTCTCAGAAAAAAAACATGCAAAACATCCTACCTTCGCCATAATACTACCTTGCCCATATCCCCCAACCCAACACCTACACAACACATAAGACCATTGAATAAATAGAAGACAAAGCACAGTCTCCCAAACAGTACCATTTTGGGTCAGACTTATCTAAGATTTGGTTCATCTCGGATATTTTTCGATGTTGTTAACATGAGCAAGAAATGCCGATGATTCACATGGCTTTCACAGGGTTTGATTAGGTACTTCTATTTATAAATACGGAAGCTGCAAGTCCATGTATGTATATAGGTCCTTGCCTCCATGGAAACAAAACAATGAAATCAAACAAATGATGGATGCAATGTATAGAAAATCATCACAATCAGCATCATATACAATAACACATTGATTGCTTTCATCCCCCCTAACTTATAACTAACTAAACAACTCCTACATATTTACTGCCTAACTAAACTGATAAACCATACTTGTAATTTGTAATTTTTTGTGAAGTTAATTTATCTCTTTGGTGTTTTATGTAATCATATTAATCTCATATACATTTTAATAACAGGATCATTATTTCATCTATTAGGACTGTGGATCGTTGGGTATGTGGCGATCTGATCCAATCCACGATTCAACACTTACGATCCACAAAACGAATCACGAATCTTTTGTTATCAAGTAACCCAATTAAAACTTCAAAATTGCAGTCCTGAAGATAGCTGAATTTAATTTAAAAATGAAATAAATCAATATAAATTGTTCTATGGCTTAAACTTATATGTACTCCCTTCCAATTAATTAATTTACCAGCATCATTATTTAAAGAACCTATTGGACATCTTGGCAAACAAAGAAGTCCATGATGAGACAATATTTATTCAGAGAAAAGAGGTTTTCATGAACAAAGAATACAAGATCGCGAACCACATCTCGAGGGCTCAGCGCAACACTGTCGTAACTTGTTCTTATTTCAATATGAGTTACGACACTGTTGCGTTGAACCCTCGATCTTAGTAATGACGATTATTCATACTCGATTTTTCAATTTGATTGGTGAGTACTCGGATACTCGTCACAGCCCTATCATCTGTCTATCTTCCGTTTAGTGAAGCCTGAGCTGGTGATGTAGACTTTGCGTGACAACCAGTAAGAATTTGGAGGAACAGCAGTGTAGGTGTTGAGCGCCAGACTGCTAACCAAGAGTTTGCTGGTTCGAATCCCGTCATTGGTGGACATTGAACGGAACTTTCACAGTCCCTCCTTTCTGCATGAGTACTGGTCAGAATCCAGGAAGCAGTCATTAAGAGTAGTTAATATAAGTTGTAAGAACTGGCTCTACAATCAATGTAAAATAAATCAAGTTTAAACTAACCAGTAAGAAGGAGTAATAAAATCAGAAAATATGAAGAACTGATTAAAAACAGATAAAAACGGGGTGAGACGTGTTCAATCTGGCTTACATCCTGACTGAACCTTGGCCCAGACAAGTTGACAATATCTTTGGACAAAGCATTCCAGTAGATGATAGCCCTAGGAAAAAGGAAAACTTATGGTAGTCTTTACTGGTTTGAATATGCTGGAATGCCTGCGAGTTGCAAATTATACAATCTTTATATCTTGTAGGAAGCTTAGTATGCCAAGCAGGTTGTGTTCTGGGAAACTTAGATGATTATGTATCAGAGTACAATTACACCATGCCACTAGATCTCGGCGCAAAAGGAAGTTGTCATATTGGTGGTAACCTAGCAACCAATGCTGGAGGTTTACGAATGCTAAGATACGGTTCACTACATGGCAGTGTTTTAGGACTTGAAGCAGTAAGTACTCTTAGTGTGAAGATCTGTACTCAGTATTTGTCTGTACAGTCACACCTGTGTTAGTAGCCACCTCTGATTAAAGGCCACCCTGTGAATAAAGGCCAGTCTTTTTAAAACAATCAGTAATTATTTAGAACAAAATGACCTTCAAATAAAGGCCACCTGTCAATAAAGGCCATATTATGTCTTTCCCAAGGGTGGCCTTTGTTCGCAGGTTTGACTGTATACATACTAATTTCTTTTTAAAAATGTACTACACTTAAATAAGATAACATAAAATGTGAAGATCCATGCTGTGTTTTCATTTGTATATATATTGGTTATGTTTTAAATGCAATTAAATGAGGTAAGTAGATAGTGTTAAGATACTTCTATTTTTGAAGACTAGAAAAAGAAATCTGGGTATGTTAATTGGTAAATACTCTCTATCCTCGATAGCGAAAATGTCCTCTAATATGTCAGATTGTAAAAATGTTTCTTTGCCTGCAGCCGCATAACCAACATTTAACTTAAGTACAGTCAAACATGTGAATAAAGGCCATCCTTGAGAAAGACAAAATGTGACTTTTATTGACAGGTGGCCATTATTCAGAGGTCATTTTCTAAATAATCAAAGGTTTATAAAAGAATGGCCTTTATTCACAGGGTGACCTTTATTCAGAGGTTGACCTTTATTCAGAGACGGTCACTAACACATGTTTGGCTGTATATTACTGCAGTATTTGTAACAAAACGCCTTCTTTGTTTGATGTAACATTCAGGTGTTGGCCAATGGTGAAGTTCTGGATTGTTTGTCTTCATTACGTAAGGATAATACAGGATATGACGTCAAACAAATATTTATTGGATCAGAAGGAACACTGGGTATTATTACCAAAGCTGCCATCTTTTGTCCTCAAAAACCTGATGCTGTTAATGTGGCGTTCTTAGGTATGTTTGTTTGTTTTTATTGGATTTTACGCCCCTTTTCAACAGTCAGAGTCATATGAGGCGGACAGTTCACCTAACCATCATTCCTGGGAAGAACCAGTACTAGGCTCCCATTATCCGTAAGAAAGTGCCTGCTTTCTCACATAAAGAGACATGGTCAGTAGCTGGATAGAACCCATGACCCTCTATCAGTGAGAGGTTTCAGTGATTTGAAGTCGGCGACCTTAACCACTCGACCACGGAGGCAGGTTCTTAGGTATGTGTCCTTTTATGATACTACATATATCTTTATTGATTGTATAAAGATATTACATTAGTGTTGTTAGTACGAAGATATTAAATCTCTCTTACAGGTGTGGAAAGTTTCTCAAAGGTATTGGATGTGTTTCGTCAAACAAAAAGGAGTTTAGCAGAAATACTATCAGCATATGAATTCATGGATGCAGAAACTATGAAGGTTGCTACTGATAACTTGAAGCTTACGAGCCCAGTATCAGAATATCCTTACTACATACTTATAGAAACATCAGGTAAATTCTAACACATTTCGTTTGATAGAAGTTTCTTCTTATCTAACCGTACTGCCATGATGTTCGAAATACTTGGATAATGGATGTCAAAATTTGATAACTGCCAGTTTAATCATTTCTATGCCCCCAACTTCAAATTATGCGGTGGCATGTAGTGTTTTGCCTTGTCCATCCGTACAAGGTTGAGTCAAGCCACCACCAGGGGCATACAATTTATTGAACGCAGCTTCTTGTGTTTTATCAAGTTATTTAGCAATCAACATGGCATATATTTATTGACTAAGTTAATATCATCTTGCAATTTATTCTGATGCACTATTGTTTCACTAAGTATAATGTAATTAAATTACCTGTTTAAATTATATTTATATAACATGAATTACGATACTGATTACATTACTAATTACACTACTGGTTGCATTATTTCTTACATGACTGGGTACATTATTGATTACATCAAGGTTACATTATTGATTACATTACTTATTACATTACTTATTACATTATTGATCACATCTCTGATTACATTATTAATTACATGACTGGTTACATTACTGATTAGATTATGATCACATAACTGATTACATTATGGATTACATTATGGGTTACATTATTGATTACATTATGGATTACATTACTGATTGCATTATTGATTACATTATGATTGCATAACTGATTACATTATGGATGACATTACTGATTACATTATGAGTGCATAACTGATTACATTATTGATTACATTATGAGTGCATAACTGATTACATTATGATTACATAACTGATTACATTATGGAGTACATTATGGATTACATTATGATTGCATAACTGATTACATTATGGATGACATTACTGATTGCATTATTGATTACATTATGATTGCATAACTGATTACATTATGGAGTACATTATGGATTACATTATGAGTGCATAACTGATTACATTATTGATTACATTATGAGTGCATAACTGATTACATTATGATTACATAACTGATTACATTATGGAGTACATTATGGATTACATTATGATTGCATAACTGATTACATTATTGATTACATTATTGATTACATAACTGATTACACTATTGATTACATTATTGATTACATTATTGATTACATTACTGATTACTTGATTGATTACATTATGGATTACATTATTGATTACATTATGAGTGCATAACTGATTACATTATGGATTACATTATGAGTGCATAACTGATTACATTATTGATTACATTATGAGTGCATAACTGATTACATTATTGATTACATTATTGATTACATTATTGATTACATAACTGATTACACTATTGATTACATTATGGATTACATTATTGATTACATTATGAGTGCATAACTGATTACATTATGGATAACATTATTGATTACATTATGAGTGCATAACTGATTACATTATTGATTACATTATGAGTGCATAACTGATTACATTATTGATTACATTATTGATTACATAACTGATTACACTATTGATTACATTATGGATTACATTATTGATTACATTATGAGTGCATAACTGATTACATTATGGATTACATTATTGATTACATTATGAGTGCATAACTGATTACATTATTGATTACATTATTGATTACATTATTGATTACATAACTGATTACACTATTGATTACATTATGGATTACATTATTGATTACATTATTGATTACATAACTGATTACACTATTGATTACATTATGGATTACATTATGGATTACATTATTGATTACATAACTGATTACACTATTGATTACATTATGGATTACATTATTGATTACATTATGAGTGCATAACTGATTACATTATGGATTACATTATGGATTACATTATGAGTGCATAACTGATTACATTATTGATTACATTATGAGTGCATAACTGATTACATTATTGATTACATTATGAGTGCATAACTGATTACATTATGAGTGCATTACTGATTACACTATTGATTACATTATGAGTGCATAACTGATTACATTATTGATTACATTATGAGTGCATAACTGATTACATTATTGATAACATTATGAGTGCATAACTGATTACATTATTGATTACATTATGAGTGCATAACTGATTACATTATTGATTACATTATGAGTGCATAACTGATTACATTATGAGTGCATTACTGATTACATTATGGATTACATTATGATTGCATAACTGATTACATTATGGATTACATTATGATTGCATAACTGATTACACTATTGATTACATAACTGATTACATTATTGATTACATTATGAGTGCATAACTGATTACATTATGAGTGCATTACTGATTACATGATTGATTACATTATGGATTACATTATGAGTGCATAACTGATTACATTATGGATTACATTATGAGTGCATAACTGATTACATTATTGATTACATTATGATTGCATAACTGATTACATTATGGATTACATTATGATTGCATAACTGATTACACTATTGATTACATAACTGATTACATTATGGATTACATTATTGATTACATTATGAGTGCATAACTGATTACATTATGAGTGCATTACTGATTACATGATTGATTACATTATGGATTACATTATGAGTGCATAACTGATTACATTATGGAGTACATTACTGATTACATTACGGATTACATTATGATTGCATAACTGATTACATTATGGAGTACAATACTGATTTCATTATGATTGCATAACTGATTACATTATGGATCACATTATGATTGCATAACTGATTACATTATGGAGTACATTACTGATTACATTATGGATTACATTATGATTGCATAACTGATTACATTATGGAGTACATTACTGATTACATTATGGATTACATTATGATTGCATAACTGATTACATTATGGAGTACATTACTGATTACATTATGGATTACATTATGGATTACATTATGGATTACATTATTGATTACATTATGTATTACATTATTGATTACATTATGAGTGCATAACTGATTACATTATGAGTGCATTACTGATTACATGATTGATTACATTATGGATTACATTATGGATTACATTATGAGTGCATAACTGATTACATGATTGATTACATTATGGATTACATTATGGATTACATTATGAGTGCATAACTGATTACACTATTGATTACATTATGAGTGCATAACTGATTACATTATTGATTACATTATGAGTGCATAACTGATTACATTATGAGTGCATTACTGATTACATGATTGATTACATTATGGATTACATTATGATTGCATAACTGATTACATTATGAGTGCATTACTGATTACATGATTGATTACATTATGGATTACATTATGAGTGCATGACTGATTACACTATTGATTACATAACTGATTACATTATGGATTACATTATTGATTACATTATGAGTGCATAACTGATTACATTATGAGTGCATTACTGATTACATGATTGATTACATTATGGATTACATTATGAGTGCATAACTGATTACATTATGGATTACATTATGGATTACATTATGATTGCATAACTGATTACACTATTGATTACATAACTGATTACATTATGGATTACATTATGGATTACATTATGAGTGCATAACTGATTACATTATGGATCACATTATGATTGCATAACTGATTACATTATGGAGTACATTACTGATTACATTATGGATTACATTATGATTGCATAACTGATTACATTATGGAGTACATTACTGATTACATTATGGATTACATTATGATTGCATAACTGATTACATTATGGATCACATTATGATTGCATAACTGATTACATTATGGAGTACATTACTGATTACATTATGGATTACATTATGATTGCATAACTGATTACATTATGGAGTACATTACTGATTACATTATGGATTACATTATGATTGCATAACTGATTACATTATTGAGTACATTACTGATTACATTATGGATTACATTATGGATTACATGACTGATTACATTATTGATTACATTATGTATTACATTATGATTGCATTATTGCTTACATAACTGATAACATTATTGATTACATTATGGATTACATTATGATTGCATTATTGCTTACATAACTGATAACATTATTGCTTACATAACTGATTACATTGTGGATTACATTACTGATTACATTATGGATTACACTAGTGGTTACATTACTGATTACATTATGGATTACATTATGATTGCATAACTGATTACATTATGGATCACATTATGATTGCATAACTGATTACATTATGGAGTACATTACTGATTACATTATGGATTACATTATGATTGCATAACTGATTACATTATGGAGTACATTACTGATTACATTACGGATTACATTATGATTGCATAACTGATTACATTATGGAGTACATTACTGATTACATTATGGATTACATTATGATTGCATAACTGATTACATTATGGATCACATTATGATTGCATAACTGATTACATTATGGAGTACATTACTGATTACATTATGGATTACATTATGATTGCATAACTGATTACATTATGGAGTACATTACTGATTACATTATGGATTACATTATGATTGCATAACTGATTACATTATGGAGTACATTACTGATTACATTATGGATTACATTATGATTGCATAACTGATTACATTATGGAGTACATTACTGATTACATTATGGATTACATTATGGATTACATGACTGATTACATTATTGATTACATTATGGATTACATTATGGATTACATTATGATTGCATTATTGCTTACATAACTGATAACATTATTGCTTACATAACTGATTACATTGTGGATTACATTATGGATTACATTATGGATTACATTATGATTGCATTATTGCTTACATAACTGATAACATTATTGCTTACATAACTGATTACATTGTGGATTACATTACTGATTACATTATGGATTACACTAGTGGTTACATTACTGATTACATTATTGATTACATGATGGATTACATTACTGATTGCATTATTGATTACATTACTGATTACATTACTGATTACATTATAGATTACATTACTGATCACATTATTGATTACATTGTAGGTTCAAACAATGTACATGATGAAGAAAAATTAAATCAGTTTTTAGAATCCTCCATGAATTCTGGACTTGTTTCTGATGGTACAGTTGCTGCTGAAAAATCAAAAATAGAGGTGAGTACTTATTCTATGGTAAGGTTGGAGATATAGACATGTATGGGTTGTTCTCCAAAGATAGTTGCTTTATTTTGATGATCTTTCGGCATAAACTGTATGCGTTAAGTTGTGGATTCTGTAAACTGTTTTCGGAGGTTGCATTTATCCATGTGACGTTGCATGGATTTTACATTTTCTAATACTTTATAGATAACATCTATCTTAGGATGAATAAAAAACATTAACAATATAGAAATTAATGCTATGTGATTTACTTTGATAGCTATTTAAGGAACTGTTCTGTAATAGTATGTTATGCTTATATACCTTACTTCCATTTCAGTATTTGTGGAGTATGCGAGAGAGAATTGCAGAAGGACTGATGCATGATGGTTATTGTTATAAATACGATGTGTCGTTACCGTTAGAATCATTCTACGATCTAGTGACCGATATGAGAAAGAGGGTCGGTGATAAAGCTACTAGAGTTGTAGGTTATGGTCATGTTGGAGATGGTGAGAATTGATGCTTTATGTAATATTTTACCGATGAACTTGTTCTAGTGACACAATCAGTTATTAATCATTTATTTCCACTTAATTTTCTCATTTGAGATGTTACAAGACTTCTTGTAAGCTGATAATAATGGCTTTTCTGTCTCTGAAAAAATATTATGAGTACCACTTAAAAATCAGTATCTAATTAATTCAATTTGTTTGGCAATTTTATGGACCTGTGTTAAACATCTCCACTGCATCTGCAACTTTCCCTGGTTATAATTGCATCAGAGGTTAGTGGCCTTATTGTCGGCCCAGGCATTGAACTGTTCATAGTTCAATGTATTGTGTGTTACCGTCTTAAGCAAGTCTAAGCAAGTCAGCTTGCCTTCGGAATATGGAAAAGAAAAGGATTCATTGAGAAAGATCAACATATAAAATCCTGTCTTCCTCAAAAAACTACTTTCCCCAAATATGAGCACCCCAATTACCACCAGCACATAGGAATGTGAAGCAAATGAGTGACAAGTACAGTTTCCTGAAAATATTATTGTTATTGTTTTAGCTGTCTAGTTTTGACACCATTGGTCCATCTTTTATCTTGCTTTATACATGTATGTTTAAGCAAAATATAATTCAAAATGAAGGTTGTGTAGTATTTCACCTTCCATGTTGTAAGTTTTTTAACAAAATAAGGGAAGAGATGACATTTGTACCGTGGCATAAAGGGGACAAAGGAAATATTTTATTTATTGCGAGGGCATGTGATAGCTACTATGCAGGCAAGCAATATCTACTGCCGGTACATGCCCATGAATTAGCTAAATATTGCGTGCCCATGTAGTAGCTATCGCATGCACATGTAGTGGCTATCGCATGCCCATGCGATAAATAAAATATTTCCTATGTCCCCTTTTTGCCACAGTACATTTGATGTAACTGATGTTATATATATCTCCAGTTCAATAAATGTTTCAATGATTTACAGGTAATTTACACCTTAATGTTACATCACCAGAATACAGTACAGAAGTTCTGAATTTGATTGAACCATTTATATACGACTGGGTGTCAAAATACAGGTAGGTCTTCATCACTTTATACTGTCTAGTTCCTGATTGGTAAAGGATGATTCAAAGATTTGAAATATTTCTTATGCCCTCCCCCCACCCACCTTGAAGAAACAGAGTTGTATTGCTTTGTGCATGTCCGTCCGCCAGTCTGTTTGTCTGTCCATGACCAGACCTTGTTCAACCAGTAATTAAAGAATGATTTGGCCTATGACCCTCAGATTAGGTAGGGAGGTTGAACATTACAAGATGTCCCCAATTGAATTTTAGGTTAGAAAGGCAACAGTTAAGTCCTTGGTTGATCAGTAACAGGAAATACTATCCTGTTAGTGTTTAGAGGGAATCTCAAATTCTGAACAGTATGAGTATAAAAAATTATTGCTTTCTTTCAGAGGGAGTATAAGTGCTGAACATGGCCTCGGTTTCAAAAAGAGGCAGTATATTTACCACAGTAAATCAAGGTCAGCTGTCAAGGTCATGAAGGACATGAAGAGGATCTTTGACCCCAAAGGAATCCTGAACCCATATAAAACATTACCTGACGACTAATGGAATTCAATGAAAACGGCCAAACTTATGTACAAAGACCAATCTTGGGAGACATGATGTGGCCTTTATTGACAGGTGGCCTTTATTTGGAGGTCATAATTTTGTTCTAAATAATCAGTGAGTTTTTTTGTTTTAAAATGGCCTACATTAACAGGGTGACCTTTATTTGGAGGTGGCCGCTAACACTTATTTGACTGTATTTCTTTTTCAAATATTGGTTTGAAGATGTAAGTGAATGTCCTTTGTGTCGGGTACATTGTTGTTGCTCTCTGTGATAAGTTAATTATAAGTGGTGTATATTAAAAACTTATCGTGATATTTCTATACCTGAAAGATTTTTGGGGTTTCTCTTTTTTTGTATTAAAATCATCTGTCTTCCAAGTGCCAGAATTTGATGTTAGATATTGCCAAAGCCCCTGCACTCTTGTGCTATCCAGATTCTATTACACATGTATATAGATTTTTGTATATCTAGAAACGGAGATCATGTTAACAGATATTTTGTTCTCTCATACACTTATATTTCAAAAACTCTGAGTATAGATGTGTTGATAATTGTCAGACAAATCCTTTATGTACACATTCAAAAAATGATTTTGGTAAATTTTGAGTTTTGACAATGAAATAATCAGGCTATTATAAAAAAATGTTGCAATTTCTGACAGTTTGGTAAGGATGGCCTCTATGTACATGTATTTATGAATTTTTTTAATTGTTTTGATTAAAAGATAGATCTCTAACATTGAATTGTGTCAATGTTTACAATAATAAATTGTAGATTACATGTATTATTGTTATCACTGTGTTTATTTTTTAGAGATTTTGTGTACTAGTACTAAATTCAAAATTCTTTACTTCCTAAGACATTTTTATGAGATAAATTTACTTGTAAAATCTTCTCATATAGCAATCACGCAGACTATGAATTTCAACACTGCACTGCTCTCTAATCTTAGGGAGCGCTTCGTACTACATTTTTTCGGTCTTTTTCCTAACAGAGCGATAATGCACGCATTTCAAACACTCATCCACACACAGTCACCAAGCAAATACCATAGAAGCTGTAACTATATCGATTTTCTATTTTTAGCGTTTAGGATACGCACTCTATCGGACACTTCATTGGTCATTGTTGTTTTACATACTAACTCGCTAACAGAGCGTTAAGTACTGCGCAATTACTGATTTTCTATTACTATAGGTCAAGTCAAAAGTACCTGGTATCATTTTGATACGAGTTTTAATAAAAAGTGTGTTTTTCAGCTGCTGAAAGTAAAAGCAAGGAAATTGATAATCAATGCATATATTTTAACGAACAATGACAAAGAAATATATGACAAGTTCATTCAATTAACAAAAATATGTGCTAATTGATGCGGTCATCAATGGGATTAAGTTGACACGTGTGACAAGTTTCCATATCGGATTTAATCTTCTCGTGGGTGGGACTTATTTATTGAAGAACAATATATGACTCTACCAATCAAATCAATTCGTTGTTCAACCTAAACAGATATACCTTTCCGTTCAAAGTATCGCCGATTTTTTATTCCAAAAATGATAATTTCCAATAGTCCATGAACAAAAATATTTCGTCTATCATTCTGTAAATGTTGTAAATACCATGCAAACACAAAACGAGTCATGCGCCGATCACTCGACGTATCATGAACACAGAAGTCTGCAAGCACACGGTTCATTTTGACATCAATTATGATAGATTTGTCGAAACATACGTAAATATTATCCTTTATCCGTAAACAAATTTGATGCATACGACCGCTTTACTCGTCTTTGATGTAAAATAATATTCAAATCACAAAGACTCGCCGCGAATGCGTGTGAAAAACAATTAAAAACATATATAACGAATTCGGTGTTAATTGATGCAGACATCATGGAATTAAGTCAGCAGAACACTTCCAGTATAATTATCAAAATAATGCGTCACCTGGGCAAAATCTGATAATAACTTCTAGAGTTATGTGCCCTTGAATTACAAAATTTGCTATATTTAGCTTGTTTACACTCTAGCGCCTTCATTTATTCACCAATCCTGATAATATTTTCAGTAAATATGTATAACCAAAAGATCTTGGACAAGTTCGATTATGGGCAATATCAGACCAGAACTTCAAGAGTTATGGGCCCTTGACTTAGAAAATTTACTATATTTGAGTTTGTTTACACTCTAGCGCATTCATTTATTCACCAATCCTAATCATATTTTCAGTAAATGTGTATAACCAAGAGATCTTGGACAAGTTTGATTATGGGCGGAATCGGACCAGAACTTCAAGAGTTATGGGCCCTTGACTTTGAAAATTTGCTATATTTTAGCTTGTTTACACTCTAGCACCTACATTTATTCACCGATCCTAATAATATTTTCAGTAAATGTGTATAACCAAAAGATCTTGGACAAGTTCGATTATTGACGGAATCGGACCCAAACATCAAGAGTTATGGGTCCTTGATTTTGAAAATTTGCTATATTTTAGATTGTTTACACACTAGCGCCTTCATTTATACACTGATCCTAATAATATTTTCAGTAAAATGAGTATAACCAAAAGATCTCGAACAAGGACGATTATGGGCGGAATCGGACCACATCTTCAAGAGTTATGGGCCCTTGACTTAGCAAATTTGCTATATTTTAGCTTGTTTACACTCTAGCGCCTTCGTTTATTCACCGATCCTAATCATATTTACAATGGATGTGTATGACCTTATGGTTTTGGACATGTTAAGTTATTGGTGGAATCGGACCACAACTTCAAGAGTTATGGACTCTTGGATTAGAAAATTTGCTACGTTTTAGCTTGTTTAACAGTATTATACCTTCATTGTTGGTTTTGATCTCAAAATCTAAGATTTTTTATTGTATGTCTCATAGTAAATAGCAAATGGAAAAATGATGAGGAAAAACACGGACTTTGTGTCAGTTTGTACACATTATATTGCCCTAAATATTTGCCTAACATCAGATATTTTTGCATAGCAAGTAAGATAAATTAAATACAATCAATTTGGCTTAATTCATAAACCATTATTATACACCCACAAACGAAGTTTGGGAGGGGGTATATTGGTGTCACTCTGTCGGTCGGTTGGTCGGTCGGTCCGTCAGCTTAAAATATCAAAAGTTTAGGGAGCGAACTACTTTCACATTCTTTATCACCATGAAGTGTAGATGTGCAAGACACAATTTTCATTCCCAGCGATTCACTCATTCCAGAGTTATGTCCCCTTGAACTTAGCCATATAGTGTAGAATGGCACTCTTTAGTTTGTGGAGCGAACTACTTCCACATTTTTTAAGGGATGGAATGAAACTTGAAATATTTTATCACCATGAAGTGTACTCGTGCAAGACACAATTTTCATGCCCAGCGATTCACTCATTCCAGAGTTATGTGCCCTTGAACATAACCATATACTGTAAAATTGCACTATTACTTTGTGGAGCAAACTACTTCCACATTTTTCAAGGGATTGAACTGAAACTAGAAATATATTATCACCATGAAGTGTACTCGTGCAAAACACAATATTCATTCCTAGCGATTTACTCATTACAGAGTTATGTACCTTTGAACTTAGCCATATAGTGTACAATGACATTCTTACTTTCTGGAGCAAACTACTTCCACATTTTTCTAGAGATTGAATTGAAACTTGAAATATATTATCAATATTAAATGTAGATGTTCAAGACATAATTTTCATACCCAGTGATCCACTCATTGCAGAGTTATGTCCCCTTGAACTTGGCCGTATAGTGTACTATCACATTCTTAGTGTCAAAGCGGCGGCGGGGGTATTAGTGACCTCTGTGACAGTTCTAGTGTCAATAGAAAAAAAATCAGAAAAGGCAAAAATAAGCTTACAGATTTTTGTGTATTTTTTGTTACCCTTGATTTCTTTTAATATTTATCCCACAGTTACAAAAATTACACCATAAAAAAGGTTACTAAAGTATTAACAACTTTTATATTTACTATAATTTGATGGGATTAATATTTAGTATAATAAACCAGTGATGAAGTAGACATGTGTCAAAACAGTACCATTTCCCAACAACCTGTATGAAGACAGTGTACTAAGTAATAGTATGTATATTGACTAGGGGGCTATGAAGTAAAGGGTTAAACTGGCAATATGATCCTTGATGAATAAACAGTACTAGGTCCTTGTTTCGTTCAGAATTATTGATACAGTTTTAAATTTTATATCGACTCAGTGATATCCCTGCATCTCAAAATTCATCTCATTTCAGGCCTTCAGGCCTTTGATTTTTCTTTGTCTGTTTGAGTTTAACGCTCATTTTAAACAGTCTTGAGTCATATGAGTCACCTAACCATCATTCCTGGGAAGAACCACTACTAGACTCCCACTCCGTAAGCAACTCTGCCTAGCTTCTCACATAAAGAGATATGGTCGGTAGCTGGGCTCAAACCCATGACCCTCCGTCAGTGAGAGGTTACAGTGATTTGAAGTCAGCGCCCTTAACCACTCAACCACGGAGGCGGTCAAGACTTTTATCTAGTTATAAACAAAGTCATGAATACATGTTCACTTATAGTTTATTTAATGCATATGTTGTATATTTACATTCACTTATAAGGCACATGTTAGTTTATGTAAAATTGCAAATATATACATAAGAATCTACTTAACAATTAAGCTTGGTAATGAAGGTTTGATTTCATGGAAGGTAAAACACCCATAAATTTGTCGACCATGGCGTAAAGAAAATCTTTGTTTCTGGTTATATGGTCATTTAAAATATGGTTGGTAGGCAATGCCTTTTTGGCTCCTGAAAGTGTCTAGAAAGGTAAAATTGTGAGACCGTGGATATATTGTTCCTCAGGTCTTAATATGGTCGGATAGGAAAAATCAGGATTAGTCAGGTAACCAAAATCAAACATTTTTTTACACCAGAATTAAACATTAACAACTGCTTGCAAGCAGGAGAAGCCATAACCCAGCATGATTTTCAAAACAAAAAAACACTGGTTCATAACAAACCGTGTAGTCTGACCCAAAAAGTCGCTAATCAAAGCAACAACAACAAAAATACAATAAATTGTGTTATAAGAAATAATGAAAAGCTTCTGTACATTATTGGAAATGGGGTAAGAAACTTTCTTCCTTATTGAATGAAAAATGCAAATCTGAAGTTTTCAGTTAGCAATTAATGGCAATCTTATAGGATAGGTAATGAATTAATAAAATAACATATAAAAAAATATACACAGTAGGTTCACACAATGAATAAGTTTCCACAATGGACAAAATTAAATTTGAAAATGTGATGATGCTGATAAAATTTGATATAATCCACAAATATTTCATACTTTTAAATTTACTGAAGCCAAAGCATGATGATATTTATCAACAATCCCAACATCTAAGCGTATGTACACACAATTATCAACATGGACTTGTAAAACTCAACATTGTCTAGTCTTGGCACATTAGAATTTGGTTCACATTGACCTCTACTCTAAAACTCTTAACACTGCAGCATTCCAAATAGTCTCTTCACCAAACATGACATTTATCTGGTGGATTCATATACTGAGTCTTGTTACATCTAAATGCTTCAGCGAAGTCCTTCGAGTTTTGTAACGTTCCAATTACCCTGGAACAGATGACAAAAGTTCATATACCATCTGCATGTGCAGTCAAACCTGTGAACAAAGACCACCCTTGGGAAAGACAAACATTGCCTTTATTGACAGGTGGCCTTCAATCAGAGGTCATTTCATTCTAAATTATCAATGACTGTTTTTAAAAGAATTGCCTTATTTCATCGTATTGCCTTTATTCTTTGACTGTACTAGATTTAACTGAAATCATTTTCTTAAAAATCCATTAATGTAAGGATGGTTTTTTCAACTTTTAATCACACATATTAAAATGTTTCATCTTGGCCAAAATTGTATGTGTAAAATATTTGACATATTAGCAGCAAGAGGTCTGTTTATATTTTATAGAATATCTACGAGCGTAAACGATTTGGTATGCCATAATGCATTTCACACAGCTGTTCAAAATAGTTAACAGTGTTACGAAAGGATATACATATACAAAGAAACGAGAACATTGTAAAATAAGAAATGGGCAATCATCATAAACAGTTTTGTTTAAAAGACAAAATAATGGAAAAAAATGCTAATGAAGAAAAATAATACTGTCCAGTTTACACGACCCATATTTATCAAGAGGGGTACATATAAAATGTTTCATTATGACTCAGGACACACGTTGAGCATCAGACATAGACTATGTAAAGCAAGAACTAAATATGTGTTTCTGGCTACTTCACAAAAACAAGAGGGCCATGATGGCCCTATAAATGCTCACCAGGAGAAAAGGTCATTTGGAGATTAACATTGTTGAAGTTTTCTATACGAGTCCAAGTAAGATCAAGAGACCCATCTGGACCGTTTTTTATATTATATGAACAGATTTAAAAGAGGTCTATTAGACAAAGCTAGATACCAAATATATTAGCTCTAGGCCTTGTGGTTTCGGAGAAGAAGATTTTTTAAAATTTTCCTATATAAAATAGAATAAACCCCATGGCAGGGCTAATTTTGACCCCGGGGCCATAATTTGAACAAACTTGGTAGAGGTCCACTAGACAATGCCACGTACAAAATATCTAAGCTCTAGGCCTTGCAGTTTCGGAAAAGATTTTTTAATTTTTCCTATATAAGTCTTTATAAATCAAGTGACCCCCGGGGCGGGGCCAATTTTGACCATAGGGCAATAATTTGAACAAACTTGGTAGAGGTCCACTAGACAATGCTACATACCAAATATCTTAGCTCTAGGCCTTGTGGTTTCGGAGGAGAAGATTTTTTAAATTTTCCTATATAAAATAGAATAAACCCTAGGGCAGGGCCAATTTTGACCCTAGGGCAATAATTTGAACAAACTTAGTAGAGGTCCACTAGATAATGCTACATACCAAATATCTTAGCTCTAGGCCTTGTGGTTTCGGAGAAGAAGATTTTTTTAATTTTCCTATATAAGTCTATATAAATCAAGTGACCCCCGGGGCGGGGCCAATTTTGACCCTAGGGCAATAATTTGAACAAACTTGGTAGAGATCCACTAGACAATGCTACATACCAAATATCTTAGCTCTAGGCCTTGTGGTTTTTGGAGAAGAAGATTTTTTAAATTTTCCTATATAAAATAGAATAAACGCCAGGTCAGGGCCAATTTTGACCCTAGGGCAATAATTTGAACAAACTTAGTAGAGGTCCACTAAATAATGCTACATACCAAATATCTTAGCTCTAGGCCTTGCGGTTTCGGAGAAGAAGATTTTTTAAATGTTCCTATATAAGTCTATATGAATCAAGTGACCCCCGGGGCGGGGCCAATTTTGACCCTAGGGCAATAATTTGAACAAACTTGGTAGAGTTCCACTAGACAATGCTACATACCAAATATCTTAGCTCTAGGCCTTGTGGTTTTGGAGAAGAAGATTTTTTTAATTTTCCTATATAAAATAGAATAAACCCCAGGGCAGGGCAAATTTTGACCCTAGGGCAATAATTTGAACAAACTTGGTAGAGGTCCACTAGATAATGCTACATACCAAATATCTTAGCTCTAGGCCTTGTGGTTTCGGAGAAGATTTTTTAAATTTTCCTATATAAGTCTATATAAATCAAGTGACCCCCGGGGCGGGGCCAATTTTGACCCTAGGGCAATAATTTGAACAAACTTGGTAGAGGTCCTCTAGGCTATGCTACACACCAAATATCAAAGCTCTAGGCATTGTAGTTTTTGACAAGAAGATTTTTTTAATTTCCTATATAAGTCTTTGTAAAATCAAGTTACCCCCGGGGCGGAGCCAATTTTGACCCCAGGGGAATAATTTGAACAAACTGTGTAGAGTTCCATTAGACAATGCTACATACCAAATATCTTAGCTCTAGGACCTGTGGTTTCGGACAAGAAGATTTTTTAAGTTTTTTCTATTTGTTGCCATAGCAACCAGAGTTTTTAATGAAATTTAATTTTTTGAACAACTTTGAAAGGGGACCACCCAAGGATCATTCCAGCAAAGTTTGGTTGCAATCGGCATAGCGGTGTAGGAGGAGATGTTGTTTTAAGTAAACATGGACGCCACGTAACGACGCACGTCGCACGATGGACGCAGGGCGATCACAAAAGCTCACCCTGAGCACATTCGTGCTCTGGTGAGCTAAAAACAGTAGAATAGGTAGGTTCCAATTTTTTTTATCTTAACATCTCTTTCACACTTTGGAGGTACGATTAGTCGCCCAATATATGTTTGTACTTTTGATTTTTTCTTACAAACAGGGTAGGTTAACAGCAAACACGACTTTTCCAGGCCTAAGGAAAAAGAATGAAAGATCATTCACAACCCAAGACCTATATAGGTTCTAATAGTTTGACTTGAAACAAAGTTGAAGTGGAAATATATCTTCAGGAATGCTTGTTAAATACCTGAACTGTCCTGGACTGTGAACACCATTGTTAATAGAATTAATTAAAGCTTCCTTCCTCATTGTGTTACACCAGAGCTGAAAATATTGTTTATTCAATTACTGTATTTTCATTTATTTTCGTTGGGCTTAATTTTCGTGGTTTTTACTAAAATGGCTATTTCGTGGGGATATAAATTCGTAGATTTTGATTTTTACCTCTGCATTTAAATTCGTGGATGAGCTGACCTATGAAATTAAATCCCCAACGAAAATTAATGATTCCACAGTATATTATGAGTAAATTCACATGGACATACAACGACAGTAAATCATTCCAATTCCGAAACTTCCTAATCCGCAACCCCCGTCTAAACCAAACACGACAGCCGATCCGGTTTTTTACTATACATGTATCTGTATAATTTTATTTATCTAACTTATATATATTATATAAAGTAAGCAGCAACCTTTAAAAGTTAACACCTTGATATACAAATGTACTACCATATATTTATGTAATGATTGTTTGTAATAGCTCCGATTTAGAGTATCAATAGATCATGCAAACAATGTTTGAAAGCCCAAGTTTAGTGTTCCAACTTTTGACCTGGCACTCAATGAAAGGAATCATTGGAAAATGAAAAGTAAAACGAAACATCTTTACTCACTTGTCCAAAACTTATGAAGAATAATTGATTACTCGTATAGTTGAGTCCAGGTAAAGATGGTTCTTCACTTCCTCGCTTCTCCACCCACCTTCTATAGGCCTAGTATAAAGCATATGATTCCATATATAATATATATACATAGATACAAAGTCAGACCTGTGAACAAAGGTCACCAATGGGAAGGACAAAATATAACTTTTATTTTAAAGAAGAATTAAGAACAGTTAATGCCATCATGGTTTGGTCAGTATTATCTTAGATTTGATCTTGGAAACCTATCTCAAGTTGTATAATATATTGAACCCAATGCAAAATACATAGCAAGTGTTTGGTTTAACACCTATAAATTATGAAATGATTTTAAAATGGCTCTTACTCGGTAACTCTGCTTCAAACCTCCGTTGTCAGCGATGTTCTCACCTTGAGTATTTATACCATTTACCTGAAATTATGAAAATATAAAATAGCATGTTGTATTATGCGTGCTCTATTCATTTAATTAAGAATTGATTATATGGTTTCAACAAAGACCTATACTACATATGTATTGTATATATTGGCTTCAAAATTTAAATGGCTGAAATAGTTTTGTGTTTTTAAGACTTCAGACACCTGTAATGTATACAGAGCTATAACTCTGACCAACAACTGATAAGCTCCGCCCACTGGAAAAACCACGCTATATAATTATTATGTATATGCATTTACGATACTTGTAGAATTTTGTAAGATAACCAGAGTGTAATTTATTCATTTTGCTACCCCCCCCCCCCCCCCCCCCCGAAGAAATATTATATGCATTGTACGATCAAGAAACATATTTAACAACACCTCAATGTGTAAAATAATCGAGCTGCCTGTGCTAAGCCACAAACATTTTAATGTTAAAAACATTTTTTGTGCATAGAGTACAGTCAACCATGATGGTATTTGTACGTTTTCAAACATTGTCCACAACGTACAGTAAGATTGACTTCTGGTAGAACATATTTTCCATACTGATCAACAATACACTGTGCTTTCTCCTTGAAGTTTTCTATAATGTCATCTTTCCACCAGTGATCTAGGTTACCGTCTTTGTCATACTGTCGACCTGAAATATCAAAATGCACGTATTTATACGGTTATGTTTATCTGTTGTTTAACGCCCTATTCGACAGATATCATGGTCATTTCAGGGCTGCCACAGAGAGAGAAGCGAGAGGAGATACAGGAGAACCAGGCATTTATATCCCTACTCTTGTTTTAAATAGTTTTTCCTGGTTCTTTATCGTGCTCGGTGTAAAACATCAATACCAGCGTCACCCTTTTAATCTATATATGCATGTAGAATAAACTTGAGCGATTGTCAGCTGATTGTCATTTCAAGGGAGGTAACAATACCGATTAAGCCAGTCATTGATTCAAAATTGTCGCATAGAAAGATTATCGCATACGTGGAATTGATTGTGCAGTAGGTATTTTGGTCTTCTTCTATGCTATAAACTCTGGCACCGTAGTAATGTACTTCGCGTGTTCTATGATCTTGGTAGGCACACACAGACATGTACATCAGGATATCACTCAAACATATCTTAGCCCAGACAACACTCTTTATGCTTACAAAAATATGCCATTGTCATTATTTGTAAAACACAGCGGCTATGTTCAGTTATTCCTACGCCTTTTTGCATGCTGTCAAAAATAAATACCAGAAATATTAACAGTTGGAATGAGTTCGTGTTTACATAACAGAACAGAACAGCACATAGCTATCTTAGCAAATATGTCGCGGTAAAAAAACAACAATCAAATGCGTGTATTGTGAATTCGTATTATGTTTGACGGAACAAACATTATTCTGCAGATATAGCTCGACCATGAGTTTTAAGCCGTGACGAAATTATTCAGAATAGTCCACTAAGTCAAATAGGTATGGTGGCTGATTTATGCCATGTCGTATTTTCGCTTTTTCGCCACAACAACGCGAAAATGCAACAATGCGAAAAAGACTTTGTCGTATTTTTTGCATTGTTGCATTTTCGCATTGTCGTGGCGAAAAAGCGAAAATACGACAGATGAAGGGCGACAATACGACACCAAAAATGTGTCGTGTTTTCGCCTTACATCTGTCGTATCTTTGCTTTTTCGTGGCGAAAATGTAACAATGCAAAAACACGACAAAGTCTTTTTCGCATTGTTGCATTTTCGCGTTCCGGTTGTACAAGCGCATGCGCACCAACTTGTATAAGGTATATGTAAACTACCTGCGCATTCGTCATCGGAACGCAAAGATACGAAATTGCAACAATGCGACAATGCGAAAATGTCACAATGTAACAATGCGAAAAAGTCGACTTTGTCGTATTTTCGCATTGTTGCATTTTCGACACGAAAAAACAAAGATACGACAGATGTAAGGCGAAAACACGACAAATCTTTGGTGTCGTATTGTTCGAACCACCCACATCTGCTCCATGTAAAAATATCAATTAATTAATTATTATAATTATCCAACACACCACGACTCCGGTTCACGTGAATGTTTAAAATTATTTTGGCAATCAATTTACAGTGATTACCTTTACAATGGTATCGTCCAAAATTCGCCCTTGACTATAAGAAAATTGAACTATACCTCTATCGTCAAAACCATGCGTGATTTCGTGGCCAATGATTACACCAATTGCTCCATAGTTCATTGACCTGAAATATATTTATTACAGTACTTGAAAGACGAACTTTCATCGTAGGATATCCACAGATCCAAGAGGCAATAAGAGGGATCTGTGTAATTATTTGTAGTACGTACTTTTTTGTATTGTTTTAGTAAGGTTACCGGCATTATAAAAATAAGAAAAAATAAACTACATTGTTCTTAAACAAACATGATTATTGAATTGGTCCAACGGTAGGCGTCAATCTAATGCCTGCCTTTCTGAGTCCTTAATCATTAAAGAGATATTATCGAAATTTGTCCCCAGGCTTTCCCATTGAAAATCAAAAGGAACAACTTTAAAATTTAGGCCTTAAAAGCTGACAATGACGCATTTTATAAAGATATTCCATTGCCAATTATTCTTCCAAACGATGATACACAGTTATCATTTGAAATACATTCAAGTAATACTTTTAGCCGAGGAATGGTGTCCGTACATGACGCTTGCCAACTGACACTTTAGTGTTTGCGTATCCATTATCAGTTTTGGCAATAGACAGATCGGATAATATACAAGGTCTATAATGACGTGGTATATTGTTTTTATACAACAGGGTCGAGAACAACGGCGGTGCCCACGAGTTAGCTTAAATGTTTCGTGTTTGACCAGTAATCCATGTTCCAGCCAACAAATTTCCAAATCTATCGGTACCAAAATTAGCATTGAAAAAGTCTGTCCACTTCAAATTTCTCTGCAGTGTCTATGGACAAACTACGGCAGTAACAATGCTAATTTACGTACCGTTAGATTCCGAAAATTGTTGGCTGGAACATGAACTATATGAAAAACTCGAAACATTTAAACTTTCGATGAAAAATACGGCTCATCTTCGAACTCGTGGGCGCCGTCATTGTTCTCGACCCTGTGGTATCAATCATTATAAAAACAATGTACCACGTGCTTATAGGCCGTGTAATATAATGCTGTGTCGAAAGTTAATGACGAAACCTTGTTTAAGACGTGGATGTATCTTATTTGGTTAGCTTTCAAAGTTATTAAAATTATCAAAAGCGGAGAAATGACTTTATAATCGACCAACTTGAATGTCTAATTATTTATTAAATACAAGATACAAAAAAAAACAAGTAAGACAATCTATTATTTTAATTGATAACTTAAAAGTATAATTTTTTTGGACTAAGTGAAGCTTACGATAGTATAAAGTGACATAATATGATTCATTTGTAAAGTACATGTATCAAATAGGTGATAGTCGTGTTCCCAAATATTCAGAATAGATAATGTTGACCGATTATAAAAGTTATTTTAAATTGTTTTTAACAAGTACATGTGTACTTACTTCGGCTGATACTTGCTGTAGAATGGTGGCTGCAGAATTCCAGCTGGGAACACTGTACAAATAAATATTGGAATCCGTGATCAGGGCAGTAATGTGTACAAAGTCTCCATTATTATATCAAAGACTATATAAGACCTATACTATACAGAGCTTTGATTATATCTTACTTAACAATAGTAAGGACAAAATAGAAACGACATTGAGAAATAATACAATGACACTTTAACGGCATACTTTCGCTGAAACATTTTCTGCAGACAGACAAATAACAGAAAATACACGTTACTTGCATTGATTGGAAACTGAACGAAAGATCAACTTCCCATAGCTGTGGTGGCTGATTTATGCCATGTCGTATTTTCGCTTTTTCGCAACAACAAAGCGAAAAAGCGAAAATACGACAAAGTTGACTTTGTCGTATCTTTGCATTGTTGCATTTTCGCATTGTCGTGGCGAAAAAGCGAAAATACGACAGATGAAGGGCGACAATACGACACCAAAAATGTGTCGTGTTTTGCCTTACATCTGTCGTATCTTTGCTTTTTGCTTGTTGCATTGTTGCATTTTCGCGTTCCGGTTGTACAAGCGCATGCGCACCAACTTGTATAAGGTTTATGTAAACTACCTGCGCATGCGTAACCGGAACGCAAAGACAATGCAACAATGCGAAAATGTAACAATGCGAAAAAGTAAACTTTGTCGTATTTTCGCTTTTTCGCCATAACAAAGCGAAAAAGCGAAAATACGACATGGCATAGATCAACCACCATACATAGCCGTCACTCGCTCGGTATGCATGAATTTGGGTGAAATGCATAAAGTACTTTACGTTTTTCTAAATCCGCCACGCAATTGTTAAACTAGTTCCCGGTCCATATTGCAGTGCAAGTCTATGTAAGTTCAGTTTCCATGAGTACTTTCATTTTGTAAATTCAATACATTAGGACCTAAATTATATGATTTATTTAATTATACTCGTCTAACTATGAAAACATTGAAAGTTCGAATTTGACATTATGGCCTGTGTTGCCAACCGATTATTTCAAACTGAAGCACGTGTTTTCATTTTTAATTACTTTTCTGGGAAAACATTAGATCATAAATAAGTTGTTTTAACTTACTGATGTTGTTCAAGACCATACTATAGTAAGCATTGACAGTGGACGGTGGTGTTGACCATCTGAAATTGAGACAGAATATTATCCTTGTATTTTTTAATTCTAACAAGAAAATATCACTTTGAAAACTGATGCAAATAATTATACGTTTTCTATCACAATTTCACTGAAAATTTATATCTTTTAGAGGCAGTGCATGTCTATGTAGAAGTACGCATATGCATTTGTTTTCATAAAGAAACTTCTGATATTTTAAATGTTGATACATCGCTATATGGAATGGGGTGTTTGATTCAGCAGGCCACAAAATATCACATTTTCGGCGACTCGACCAATAATAATAGGAGGGGCAGCTCGCAAAACCTTTTTCTAAATTTCCGATCTTTGGAGGTACGACTCGTATTTCGGATTTAGCTTTTAGAAAACCTTAGTACGTGTCCCCGCCAAAAACATAAGGCTCGGACTGAAAACCACAAACACGAATGTTTCTTTTTTTGGCTTTACATATTTCTATAATTGCGGAAGAATGTTTGGTTTATTCATGTATTATATCGGATTTAATGTCATTTTCAACATTATTTCAGTCATATCGCGGCGGGCAGTCTTCCTAACCAGCTTTCCCTGGATTTCATTTAGGCCTTAACCAGTACTAACCATATTCTATACGCAAGCTAAGTACTGCCAAGGTACCCCATATAATTCAGAGGTGAAGAATAATTAATTTTAACACAGGATGTAATATCTTCAGTCAAATTTGTCACGGACAGTTTTAGCCTCGCCCGGGGTTCAACCTCACAACCTGATGATCTGTAGACCAACGCTCTAACCACTGAGCTAACCGAGCCAACTAAAGAATATTTGAAGTTGCATTAAAGGTTATAGTTACATACACGTTTTTGTCGTATTTTTGTCTCAGTACTTGCAATCCATTGGAGGATGATAGTATTAGATTATTCAACACGTTGTTAAAATGTTCCTCTCTGTCTATGGTGTACTGTAAGAAACATTGTCAGGTTAAGTAAACAAAAATATTCATGAAATCGAGGTTAAATACCAACCACCCAATGCAGTTATTTCAGGGTCTGAAACTCCTATGTTGTTACTTTTTTATAACATGAATGTGGATTTTGTGCAAGTATATATCATCAGTCATATTTTCACCGTATTAACAACTAAATTCTTCCTAGAGGGTCATGTTTCTACGAAGCGCGTTAGGGGTCTTACATTTTTTAAAATTCCCGGATTGTGAGAGTGTATGGCAAATACGCACTGATCACAATCATACCGATTCCATAATCATTATTTATATCATTGTGATTGTACATGCAAGCAGATATCGTACTTCGAAATTTGGAGGATCCCGATTCCGGGTTGTTGATGTTAAAAAGTAATGACTGAGAATTCGTAAACTGTGAAGTCTTAAATTCCAAGTTTACATTTTTATTTTAAATATGAAGGAATCGCCGATCTTGTTAAAAGTACTACATACATGCATCCTACCAAACACTACCGGTGCACGACAATGTGCGTAAATCAATATAATATTATTAGCTTAATGTTTCATGAAACAACAGTTACTACTATTATATATTTACGTTTTCAAAAAGTCTGTTGATTGTTTCTGGTTCTAAGATGTCACTAGGATATCCAATCCATGATCTCATCACTTCTAGCTGCAATAAATAAAAGTATTTAACAAAAACCTACCTATGGATTTCCTAGGTCGAGTATACGATCTCCGATTTAGTAATCAATTGTCTCTCACTGCTGTGAGTAGGAATCCACTCAGACTAGACAAATGTCGCATGTGAGGAAGCAGCCCTGCTAGCTTACATACGAGTGTACACCTGGTGGCCTTCTTCTATCGTTATGACTGGTAAAGCCACCAAAGGACACTGCCTCTTGGCCTCCGACGAAGGAAAGAATCCTCTCAGCGCATGCGTTCGAAAAGAATACTGAAGCACTCTTCATTTAAAAAATACAACACAATAAGCTATCCATTTCCTACATTCAGATAATGTAACTGTTAATGTCCAACCCGTTGTTGCGGATTGACTAGCCAAATTTCTATAAAAACCTTGATGAGAGAGTGGGGGCGACACTGTAGTCATAATACGATAGAGCATACAATGTATATAGTTGGGTACCTTCTCAAGTGCAGACTCCTTTGTTTCGCTGTCCATCCAGTCATTCTCGTCCAGTAATTCAGTAAATGATTCACGAATATTAGCTATCATTTCCAAAGCCTGGAAAATATACGGTTACACTCAATGTGGTGTAAGTTCAGAGTTTAAAATCAACCACGACTGTTGTAATCTGTCAAAAAAGTACGCAATTTAGTGCTTCGAGTGTATGGTCAAAGTGCGTAAAATCTCGAGATAGCTTCCCAGTGTTTTATACTGTATTATTAAAATCATATCGCAATGGTCTTTTAAGTTTAATACTGTATTACCGTTCCTCTGACTTTTTAAGGCCTAATTAATGCATGTATACAATGTCTTGTTTATAATACTCGTACATCGTATCGCTAACATACTCACAACTGATTTTGCAGATTCATCGAACGTTTCCTTTATAAACATATGTCCTACTGCCATACCCATGGTAGCTATCACATAACTCAAGCAAGTTTTCCATCGGGGAACGGCCGTTGTTGTTCCATACAAGACCTTTCGTTCAATACAGAACAGATAAACATTAATATCAACACATCATTGACGCATGAAAAACGCCAGTCACAGAGGATGAAAATACATAATTATATATTTGTACTACAACAAATGTTAGATTCATCTATTTGTTTAGATTTTCATCAATTTGTTTTAATCAAACATAGAATGTGACACCCAGCAGTTTATATATGTTTTGCTTGTTTGTTTGTTTGAGTTTTACGCCCCTTTTCATCAGTCAGAGTCATATGATGCAGACAGTTCACCTAATCATCGTGCCTGTGAAGAATCAGTACTAGACTCCCATCCTCCGTAAGCAACTGCTTACTTTCTCACTGTGTCACATAAAGAGATAGTTTATAGATGCATAACAATAAGCACTATATAATTATAACCAAACATATAATTATAAACACGTAGCTTATATGAATTATGCTAGAAAAAAATACATGAATTGCTAAACTTTAAACAAACTGTTTAAAAAATAATTTGTTTTGTAAAACTGAATCAGAAAAAAATAGAGAAAATTATATTTATTGGCTACGTTCGTATATCGGTATTATTTGGTTGTTGCATCATATGCACCTAATACGCCAATTACACTTACAGTAAATTGATAGTTCCCAAATGACAAACCATTGGTCAGTAATACGCAAGATACACGGATACTTGTAATGACATGTTTGTATCGTATCATCGCATGCCGTTACATTAAGCATGCAATACACTACCACAATTTAATAGATCTTATAAAAATAATCACCTTTTTGTAATCAGTTAAAAGATCTGTAAAACGAGTGTCCAGATTACTAGCTCTACTTTTCATAATGTACCATATGACATAGTTGGTGATCACTCTGAAAATAGACAAAGAAATCCCAGAAACGTTAAATCTGTAGATTGTTTAGTGGGTTTAATGCTATTTTCAAACGATATTTCAGTTCAGAGACCGGTTCACTTAACCAGTAGTCATAGACGGTATTCTAGCCAGTACTAACTTACCCTTCAACAATGAGCCGGCAACTTCTCCACTACTGGAAGAACATCGCCATGTTTTCCAGCTTTCATCTTCCGATACCGGGACTTAAACCCGGATTGCGCACTAACAAGCTTACAATAGCTGCGGCCAAAGAGACATAAACAAATTTGAGCTGATGACGATATGCATCTCTATGTCGCCCTGTCTCCATTGGAGAACTTGCGAGCAGCGATCGTTCGCTCTATCAAAAGAGCTTACCGTGGGCATTTACACTAAATCAACAATGTATACGTACTGACAGTAGTCTACTAAGTATATGTTTTACGAGCTTGATTATAGCTTTGTCTAAAATCATATATTAGCATCCTTTCTTTTATTCTTGTTTCTTTTTACCTTTTATCATATTTCTGTATGACTGGAAAAAGTTTCTGGAAATAAGGTACAGATCTGACGACCACGTTTTCTGATTCATTGATCGGAACTTTAACACCATCTAGATCCATTGTTCCATTGAAATAATCGAACCAATCAAACTGAAATAAAACGCAATAATCAAAACTGCAATGTATACTTATACAACAAGTGCTACTATTTTTCAAGGCGGGTGTATGAGGCGTCACTTAATTGTAAATTGCAAAAGTAGTGTATAGATATAGGAGCTTCGATCCAAAAAAAGTGCATTAATACTGATAATTAATAATATAATATTGGTAGTGATATCTGATATATTCCCAGTGTTATATGAGGAGACCAGTCAATATAGAGGTTAATTGGCAAATATGAGAAAATCAGGGCCAATACAGGAAAACTGAGCCAATACGAGATTCAAGCATTTTGATTGGCTGAGAAGGAGAGTGAAATACGAAATTTCATAATAGACATAGAAATGGACTCCATCTTGGAAAAGGGTACCAACTCAGACCCCCAGAAGCTATATTACATTGTATATAGCAGTAATAAAATTCTCATTAATCAAGTGATTTCATTTTGGCTTTGTAATTGGGCCTCGAACAGCCGTATTGCCCCAATAAGAAAGGAAACAATTAATCGAAGTTATGAATATAATTACAAGACGAGACAAATTCCAATAAGTCCTTCTTGCACAGATCCAACGTTTACAATGAGTATTTATCATCAGCGGTGCAGATATTTTCATACTGACTTTTTTAAGAACTACATGTACTAACCTGTATGTCGTCTGAAGGTTCTGCCTCCGTGAAGTTCTGTGCCAGTTCTGATATTGTCATTTTATTGTAGAGGGTCGCGTAATCTCGTCTTTCTTCTTGTGGGACTGTTATCTACAAAATAAATACTTTGTAAATAAAACAATACGACAGAATATTGTTTTTAATGGAAACTGAACGATAGTTATAATAATTTTGATGCGGACCGAAGTACTTCGTTTTCTACATCCGCCATTTATATGTTAAACTAGTTCCCGTTCCTTGTTGCAGTGCAAATCTATCAAGTTCAGTTTCCATCAGTACTTTGATACTGAAAAGAAGTTCTGCCATGAGGTGCATACAAAGAAAGGAGATTGTACGGATTTAATGCGCCGTTATGAGTGAAACTGATTGATAGAATATGTAATGCATATTTAAATCGCTTCACTTTTATTCAGACATAGCGGTCGTTTTATAAACAAAATGTACTAGTATAGTATATGACTCTCATTGGAAACTGAACTTTCAATAGCCGTCACTCGCTCGGCGCGTCTGAATTTTGATGCGGGCGTAAGTACTACGTTTTTCTACAACCGCCATGAAGTTGTTAAACTAGTTCCCGTTCCAAGTTGCAGTACAAGTCTATGTAAGTTCAGTTTCCATGAGTACTTTCAGTACTTTTTTTGCTTTAGTTTCAGTACATTTACAATGTATACAGTCATAAATAAAAAAAAACTGTGTTACATTTGCTATCTCTTTCTCCAGTTCCAAAACCTCTCTCATCGCTTTGTCCGCTGCCGTCTGCTCAGCTCCAAACAATACAGCAACAGACGATGCAAGTTTTATATACGCATCACGCATATGTTCCAAGTTAGGGTCCTTGTAATACACTGCTCCGGGCATACCAAATACTGGTTGATCAATCTACAATGAAACATGTCTATCACCTTATATTATTATACGGTCTGTAAATAAACACATTTTCATTGGTTTAATGCCTGTTCCATCGTATAACAGTGTAAAATGACATTAAATAGAAATTTCGGAATTTCCAAATCTAAAAATAAAATCAGGTCGATATTCGTCGATCTGGAATTATTAGCCGTTATTCGTGATATACAAATGTATAATATAATAAGTATGATCCTATACGATAACCAGTACATACATTTTTTATCAAATAATGCATCAAAACTCGATATGAATCAGAATGTTATTATCAATAGTTTTTAATCAAAGACTTTCATATATACACAGCAACCTCTCCAAATCAACACCCATTGGGAGTAGCAATGTTATGTTGTTGTTGAGAGGTTGTTGCTCTAGAAAGGTTAAATTAATAGTTACATCGTGCAGTGGGAAAATCATGCTATTGTTGAAGGGAGATTGTTCCTTAAAAGAGGGTCGCTCTGGAGAGGTTGCACTGCAATAAAGCCATTAAATATTACGCCAAGCCTCGGTCAATATGACATTCTGTCGGTGAATAATACATCATATTCAATGGCTTACTAGTCAACAACTGTATATTTATCCAAACACCAAAAAACTGGACGTAATTGTTTTCGAAACGAACGTACGTTTCCAATACGTACATTGTTTATTCGATCTAGGGTTCATGTTGTTTATGCTATCATGATTCCCACTGAACAATTTAAATATCATTTAACCTCTCTAGAGTAACAACCTCTCAACAGAAACATAATTTCGCTTCTTCCAAAGGGTGTTGTTTGGAAGAGGTTGCACTGTGCTAGTATACTTAAATGTTCCTCAAAATAACTTCTTTGGCTAGAAAGGGACTATAATGTTACAGTATTGTAGACAACTGAATGCCATTAATTTCCTTGGATTTCAAATGATCAAATTCATATCATATTTATAACTGTGATATGAAAAAAAACTTACATATATTACACGGTTCTCAGAATCTTTTACATCTGAACTGACGTACATTTTAATCAGAGGGTTGTTATTATACTTTTTTATCCTGATCAATAATTGCACCAGATTGAAGTCACTTTCATTCCAGTTTCCACCAGGACTTGAACCGATGACTGGCCAGCCACCAAACTCCTCCAGTAGTGGAATACACACTGAATTATTCAACTTTGCAATCCTATCTGAAATGTACACGGAAAGTAAAGAGAAACAGAGACTTACTTAGTATACGTAATTAGTACACAATATGGAAATATGTACACAATATGGAAATATGTACACAATATGGAAATATGTACACAATATGGAAATATGTACACAATATGGAAATATGTCAGTTTAATCTAATCATCTAAATTATCGCAAGATACAATAATACGTAAAATTTCGAAGGCAAGCCGGAATAGCAATGTCGCATATGTATAATCATTAGTACTCTGTGGATGCGGAAAAAAGCAATACAGTCAAATCTGTGTAAGCGGCCACTTCCGAATAAAGACCGCCCTGTGAATAATGGCCATTCTTTGGAGAGAAAAACAGCATTGATTATTTAGATCAAAATGACATCTGAATAAAGGCCACCTGTCAATAAAGGCCACATTATTTCTTTCCCAATGTTGGCCTTTGTTCACAGGTTAACTGTATTTTGTCTATACTGTACTTGTAGGAAATTTATTAGTTTGCCGGGAAGGTAAATATTTTGGTTCATGGATAAGTTTTTATGTTCAAACAGTTCGATCGTTTCTGATGTTCATGAATCATCAGTAGGCGATGATACATTTTGTTCATCCTGTCCCTGACCTCACAGATCCCCGTCGGTTACTGATCAATATTTAATTACTCTTCCCTTATCTTAACATCTCGATCCCCCAGTTCGTCATTCTACTGGCTGAATGTTTATTGTGCTGAATTCATGATCATTGTAATGGGACCAGGAACACAATGCACCCGATGCGGGGCTCGAACCCGCGACCTCCAGCCTGTGGGTCAGATGCTCTAAAAACTGCGGAAATCGGGCTGGTTAATATCATAGCCAATTTATATATACTAGTATAACGTAACACATTGCTACACTCATATTATTAAATATCCTACTAAAGACTTACCAGTGTCAATACAACCAGCATACAAATCCTTTGCTTTTTGAATCCCTTCAACATCTTTGTAACTGTCTTCATCCTCCAATAAATCTGTAAAAATACACGTTTTGTAAGCTTTGATTCAAACTTGATTCAAACTAATTGCTAGAATAACCGTGTCATTGACCAATGTTAAAACAACATAATAACTGATGATCTATTACATTTAGTGTGCTTTGACCCAGACGGTACAGAAAACAACGTTCGGGTATGCCTGTATTTCAAACCTAATGCATTTTTGTCATTTTGAATTTGAAGCTATACTATATAAAAATTGTGATACCTCAATGAAGACAATCTCATAAGCATCACACAAATTCTACGAGATATGTTTGAATGTATGGGACAGGAAACGAGTGGCACAACCAATAATGCTTCGGTTTCGGACATGTAGTCTTGAGTTATGATACTAGTGATAGAATAAACTATTGTTTCAATTGGGTTAACCCGTTTTCAACGATATTTCTTTTATGATTATATGGCGGTCGGTTCATTTAACCAGTTTTCCTGGACTGTAATCTATCCCTTCCATAATGAGCTGGCAACTTCTCTACATACTGAGCAAAATCGACAAATGTTGTCAAATTTTGACACAAGGGTATAAATTGACACGTCTGGGAGTCGAACGTGGATCGCCGGGTTTCAACTCCAGTGTACTAACCACGGCCTTCCACCCGAACTAATCATGTAAACAAGTCAAGTAGATGTCTCAAAATAATTACAGTATTGGTAATAAATATATGCATATATATGCAGGTTAAAAAGGGAATGAAATGAAATGTCGATGTTTGTATAAATGATAAATCTTTACAAATATTTTTCTTACATTTATTGATGACTGTAACCTCTTCATTTAGCAAGCTGAACACATTTATTCCAGATCTATCCTCAGGTAATACGTTCTTCCTCTCCCACCCACCACATGAATACGTGTAGAAGTCTTCACAAGGGTCCGCAGACGTGTCCATGTTGTCGAGAACTCGTACAGCTGAAACATTATATAAAACTGCTCAACTTTTATAATCGGACAACATGTTCTATTCTGGATACTTTGTGAACAGGACTACCACTTACTTTATTTGATACTTTACAGATGAAACGTAGAGTGCCATTTTATTCTACCGTATGTTGCATTTATTATAAATTTTATGACATTTTACATTGTGTACAAGTCTTTGATTGCCTTCAATATTCTAATGGCGTCAAATACAATGCATCTATAGCATAGTTTTAAAAAATCTAGGTAACCGATTGTAAAAGTTGAGCAGTGTACGTATTTCAAAGTTCACTAGCGAAGCATTTTTCATTATCAAGTCACTTCTCGACTACAGTGTCCCTGATATAATTACATGTAATTAATTAATTGACGTTAACGCTGGTTGCGCTGTGTCCGGGATCCCTGGGTACCTAGTGTTACAATGATCTGTAATTGATATTTGTAACTTGCTGACATATATTTACATATATCTATATTATACTATCTGCAATACGATATTGTGTACGCATAACAATAATATGTATAAGAATAAATTATAAAACTGAAGTATGCAGGGCTTTTTTCCTTCTATAGCATGGGACCGTTAACAGGCGTCTTCCCCTCAGCAGAATTCTTTAGAATCGTGTGTAGTTTTCCCCTAAAATTCAAATTGCATCAAGTCTTTTCTTTACCTATTGCAAACATTACAAGGCCTCTTCCCCTACCTGTGAACAATTAAAGCCCTGGCATGTTTTGTCTTTAACTTAAGTGAAGCATGCTTGTAACGTTAAGTATGTTAGAAATTAGTATTACAGCTAGGGCGGAAGAATGCAAATTATTGACGCGCCCAAGACAAGTGATTTGATTTATATATTCTTATTGTGATAACAACGTGTAATTAGTTGTTAGGTTAAATAAACATTACCAATACATTCAGATGTAACTCGCATCCTAATTACTAATGTATGCCAATAAAAAGTTAAGGAATTATAGATTATGTGTAAACTTATACAAAATGCTCATGTACGATCTATACACATGTGTTTGATTCGTGGGTAAAAATTGGTTCCCGTTGCATTTTGCAGTGCACCAAAGGGCTATGAGCAGACTGACAACAAGGACCAGTTTATTGTGAAAGTTGAACAATAAAAACCAGTCCGGTCCGGTTCTGCGAAATCGCAATAGGACGAGAGAGAAGGAGAAGCTTTCTTCTATGAACTGATTCAAAACCAACTCAATATCATATCTAATATGACAAACGTCTCTTGGGTTCACCATGGTTTACTGAAAGAAGAGAATGGTGGTCTGCATAGAAGCCTACACATGTGTTATCATTACTCACCAGTGCGCACGCAATCCGTGGTCAGACATACTTCTGAAAAATACAAAAAAATATTATTTCAAATGCTAGTTAACTATTCGCCATCCAGAAGCGTGTAACTTTATTTTTGACAAAAAATGATTGTTTGATATTGTTTGGTCGTCTCGAGGCGCTCTACAACATCATAAACATATATAATATGCTTGTAGCTCTAGCATTATGAAGCTAAATCACTTTGCTACAAAAGTCTAACCCGCATAATCATTTAAAAACATTTTTTTCTCAATAGGAAAAAATCAAGTTATTCGTTTCTAGAATGAATGTGTCTGATTCTACACATGCCTATGAACATACAATACTTCGATGTTACAATGTTAAAATTGTCCGTAAGTAGAACAGTTTTCACTGTAGCCTTTATTTTATATTCTAAGCATGTTGAATACATAAGAATTTCTGCTTTCACAGTTTTTTGTGAAGTGGAAATGCGCATTTTTCACAAAGACAATTGAACATATATGTAAACAGGGACGCATGCGCAGTAGTGCCTATTAGGTAAATTGTCATATAGGCCTATCCACTTATTCTGCCAAAATGCTTCATGTGATATCAACAAGAATCCGACATTATAGAGCTAGTACCAGACATCGCTAAATAAAGGATACTAATTTTGTTCTATAAAAAACGCAATACGTCACAATCTTTTCTACCGACTCCTAGTGAACAGACATAATTATCATAATGCGAAACTAGAGAATATCCAAATGTATGGCCCGGTAGTTTATCGACATAAAAATATTATATGTCAAACAATTCTTTCAAGTCTTTTTCTCAATATTGACTAACAAATTTTAATGTTTGGCAATAAATATCTACACGTTGCTATAGACTTTGTTATAGGAATGTGTTTTACTAACGGATTCGCCTTAGAAACAATGGTACACAAAAACGAGATCAGAAATTCATCAGAAGGTCTCCGAATGATATTTTCCGGTAACTAACGTCAGTGATATAATTAGGTTGCATCAAAACGTTTATCATATAAACAGTTGATTGGCTATGTACTAGTATTATAATTTATTTACGTATAAATAATACATTAGCTTCATTGTCACAATAGAATAACGCAAAACATTCTGAGGGAATTCTTGTCGTGCATGCATATTCATAAATTATACATTGTTTTGACAAGGAACGAAATTGATATTGCAGTACGTCATGATATGTAAGAATATAGGTGCATATATTTTTCAGACAGTATTAAGTCATTATTCACCTGTTGTATCTTCGCCCTTCCTTATTGCAAGTACTACCACAGCAACAATGAGTCCAATTATCACTAGAACAAATAGTGTCAAAAAGAATAACATAAACTTCTCTCGTTTACGTCGTTTGCCGTCCCCGTTGAAACTGAAATATATAACATTTTAAAGACCCATTAGCTTTTTGAATTTAGCAATACTGAACAATAGATAAAACGATAGTAAAATATAAGGATATATTTTTCATTAATTTTGCTCTAAAACAATATTTACATAATGCCTTTCATTAGCCACATTTCGTAAAAATGTTGTCAGATGCTTTTTTCTTATTTGTTGCAATATCAGTGAAAAAATACTGTGCCACATTTATCTATAAGTACTTCGTGATAAAAAAAGAAAACTTCTGAATGTTTTATTGCAAGTAAAAGTCAGTTTCACAGATAAGGCATCTTTCTAGGTAAAATACGACCTACTTTGATTTTAACATCCAAAAAACTAATGGGGCTTTAAGCACATAAAGATATTATATCCCTAACACTGAACTTTTCAGACATATCTGCTCAATGCTACACAAACATTTTAATAATACAAAAACAGTATTACCATAGTATCATTATTTCGCATACTTTAAATTTTTCTAAGAGTTGTTGTCCTTGTTGAAAAATAGAAATATGTCAATTTTATATGTGTGAAGTTGGCAAAGCAATCGACAATCGAGAATCGACATTCAATGTTTAGCTAGACGTTCGCGATTTGCAATTTTTTGATGGCATGGAAGTTTTAACTTCCAAAGTACTGATGAATGCCGATTGCAATGTGGAGCCAGACATTCGCGATATGATGACCGTACAGTCTGTTTATCGAATGTACTGTTGAATGTCGATTGTCTAGCTAGACACTGAATGTCGATTGTCGATTGCTTTGCCAACTTCACACATATTAATTTCTTTTTTGAAACTGTGTGGTAAGCTATTTCATAGCATCTATGTCCCATGGATTTACATTGAAATGGATATTATAATCATGTTTTCTGTTTTGACAGATCCCGAAAGGGTCGAGTTGTGAAAAAGACGAATAAATCCTGAGGCCGAAATCGGCAGATTTGGTAAATCTTGAAATGTGTATTTTGACTAAACTAGCGGGATATTTAGTAAATATTTTACAGGGCTTTCATTAATTGATTTAGGCATTAAAATGATACCAATTTGATTGCTATTCGAGACGCTTCAGCTCCAGGGCATGTCCCTTTAAAGAAGACATTCGCAAAGTTTCTGTTAAGTTATCAACACTGTTGAAACCAAAAGTATGCTTTTTATTAAATTTCTAAATTGCCGTTATAATACTGTGTGAACACCACTTATCTGCGACTGTCTTTTTAAAAGAAATGTTTCACTTAAAAGGTAGCTCCAGGACATATATGTTTGATTCAATGTAAAAATAAATTAATATATATATAAGTTTCCTACATACCTACCCACTGAAAATACTCTAAAAACAAACATTCTATCAAGGATTAGTTGTATGACAGGATATCCAGCCAGTTTACCAAATTCTTACCAAATTTCTCCCTGTCCTTGAGCATTGCAACAGTCTAGCTACTCGTGCTGGAGTGTGATTAGGATTATATTAAAAATTTGTTTCAGTACTAACCTGTCCTTCCACAATGTGTGTTTTTCTGGATAGTTACCGTAGATACTTTGATTTCATATTTTTCATGGCACATTTTAAAGTTTTAGTAAGAGTTGTTGCCCTTGTTCAACAAAGAAAATTAATTTCCGCATATACTGCATGGTGACTTATATCTTGTTTTATTGACATTGTGTGTATTTTCTTTTGCTCTTTTACCGTGAGTTTCCTTCAACTCTCTTTATTTTTTAATAAAATTGGCAATTCCCATAGATTATAATGCTAATTTAAAGGGACAATAACTCATTGTTTTAGAAAAATATTATAATAGTAAATAGTTTTCTGTCATGGAAATGCCTTATTCACAGTTGGCCTGCGATGCGTCTGCGGGGTCGCTCTTACTATCAATATACATACAAGTTAAATGTTTGTACGGCGCAAAATCGCATCCGGCAATTCAATACTAGAATGTGGCCTATGTAACATTTTTTATCAGGATGTGCGAAGTTTCAGATCAAACGAATTTGTTATTTTGACTTAACTGATCCCGAAACTAAAGTCATCATCTACTCCATCAAAAATACAAGCCATTGATGTTTCATGAATCTCATGAATCTGGTTATATGGTTCTACAGTTCACGAGGTACTCTATATGTAGTCCCTGTTTCCACTCTAAAATTAAAATCAGGGGAAACTATCACCTCGATGTATCAGACGTTGCAATATCTGCTGGAATGCATTTAAAATATTTAAATAAAGTCTCCAAAAATAATATACTCCGTTGTCTGAGGGTACGTTGTCGTAAAAACCTGGTATAACGGTCCCAAACATAGATTTTCAACTGTAAAGTGACCATCTATATCGAACCATAAAGTGACCGTCTATGTCGAACCAATTAAGTCATCATTTCTCACCTGATCGGACATTTTTTGTATTGAGCTCCGAAATCGATATTTAATTAATGACAGTTGCGTAAACAAGTCAGAGTCCACGCTCGCGATTATAAAATTAGTCTGTGTAAATATGTTTATAATGTTTTGTTTATTTGCGACATGTTGCTTAAATAAATACATCGAAACGTATAAATACCGTGTTCCGTATCTTATAACACGATTAAATAATTATTACAACACACCGACGATCGCTCCAAAATGTAATAAACACAGCGAATTTCTCTAATAATTTATACATCGAAGTTCATTTAGATCGAACAATTTTTCCTAAGTCCTTTGATATAAAGAGTTTCGGCTGCATTTTCAAGAGCACGACCATTCGGGCTACCAAGTAGCAAGATGCACTAGACTGGACCAGTAAGCTATTGATTGTCGTTCGGACCTGCCTTAATGTCGAACCCTGTCGTCACAGTGCCCATATAAATACTAAACTAGTTCTCGTTGTAGCGCACCAGGCAGAGTCAAATTCTCAGTCAACTGAAACCACTTTTATTGAAATATTGACACGTTTCTAGTAATTTATAGGTGATTGACATTGACGAGACGACAACGATATGAAACAGCTACTAGTATTCGGTGAATGTCACGTGATCATTAAGACTATTAGCGAGTCCGATTAACAACTTGAATAATACACAGTCTGTATGTACACATGAACACCACTTAAAAAGTAGTTTTGCTTCATCCTCAGTAATATAACACAATGCTTGATAGTGTACTAAATTCAACGCCATGTTTGTTTACTATAGTAGGATTGGATTCGGTTCGTTTATTGACAGATGGGCAAATTCATTCCCGTCGTTTTTTATCGAGCTCGCTCCATTCTTAGACTACAAATAGCGTTGTACATACAGACTGTGTATTATGTCGCAAATAAACAAAACATTATAAACATATTCACACAGGCTAATTTTATAATCGCGAGCGTGGACACTGACTTGTTTACGCAATTGTCATTAATTAAATATCGATTTCGGAGCTCAATACAAAAAATGTCCGATCAGGTGAGAAATGATGACTTAATTGGTTCGACATAGACGGTCACTTTATGGTTCGATATAGATGGTCACTTTACAGTTGAAAATCTATGTTTGGGACCGTTATACCAGGTTTTTACGACAACGTACCCTCAGACAACGGAGTATATTATTTTTGGAGACTTTGTTTAAATATCTTAAATGCATTCCAGCAGATATTGCAACGTCTGATACATCGAGGTGATAGTTTCCCCTGATTTCAATTTTAGGGTGGAAACAGGGACTACATATAGAGTACCTCGTGAACTGTAGAACCATATGACCAGATTCATGAGATTCGTGAAACATCAACGGCTTGTATTTTTGATGGAGTAGATGATCACTTTAGTTTCGGGATCAGTTAAGTCAAAATAACAAATTCGTTTGATCTGAAACTTCGCACATCCTGATAAAAAATGTTACACAGGCCACATTCTAGTATTGAATTGCCGGATGCGATTTTGCGCCGTACAAACATTTAACTTGTATGTATATTGATAGTAAGAGCAGTCCATAGATTGCTCGTAGCGTCCTTTCCGTGCAGCGTCTGTGCAGAGATACGAGGCGGCAGTACGATTTTTCGAACGGATTTACGGGCTTCGCAGTCTCTTTGATCTTGTTAAGCGAACGTCATACAAAGTCATACAAACATGTGGCTGATTGCTTTGTACAATCCCAGTACGGTCATCGTTCTGAGGTAGCGCTGATCGATCAACGAACGCAGGATTTTCCGTCGTAAGCTTGCGCAGACTGGGCGGGAATTGGACTGAAATAGCACGATTTCTGTGTAATCTCCGGGCAGCGTCTAGAACGGATTTGTCCCTACAATCACCTTACACCCTGAACGAAAATGACACGATAGCCGTGTGTATATATAAAGTGAACGCATACGACATAGCTTGTAGCTACCTACGATTTCCAAAGAAAATGCAGTTCAGTCAAATCGTAGAATAAACATCACACGGCGCCCGGGCCATATGTGAATAAGGCAAAACCTATAACAATGATATAAGTTCTGTACGCTACATGTTGAGATAATAATTTTGGACACAAGCTATAAGGTATAAAAACTGCATCACATTATTGTGATAATAATATGCCACGTTACAACAAAGGATTTTCGTTACTTGTGATAAAATCAAACAGGTTATCTGTTGTTTAATAAAATAACTAGGAACTCCAAAATCATTTTAAAAACTGTAAAATGTTTTATAGTAAATATAAGAATCGAAGTGTAAAAAAGAGCACAGAATGAGTTCGTTCGCACATATATTAATTTAGATATCATCATTGTACCATTTGTCACTATTTCTCTAAATACCATTTAGTAGTATTATTTCAAAAAACGAACTTTTCTGATAGTCATTCATTTGTGTATACTATTTCTATCAATTATGGGGGGGGGGGATTTGTGTATACTATTTCTATCAATTATGGGGGGGGGGGATTTGTGTATACTATTTCTATCAATTATGGGGGGGATTTGTGTATACTATTTCTATCAATTATGGGGGGGACGCAATAAAAAAGATGAATATTGAAGTAAAATAAGTATCGTAATATTTAGAAATATAATTAATCAAGGGGAAAACTGAATCTGATATTAGAATTAAATTGCGATTACTTAAATTATTAGCGGGTTCATGTGTTACTATTTGTTTATCTTATTACACATGTGTTAAGGATGACTATTGTTTCCAAATAAATCGCAGTACATCTACTCCGCTACTGTTCTGTAGTATCCCCCTCAATAACTAACTTATTTATAAGACCGTCGCAAAAATATAGTTGTTTTTTTATCATTGAATTACAGTTTGCCCTAATTTCTTGTCCAATGAAATGTCCTTATTTCATTTGAAATTTGAAAAATATATCGCATAAAATGTGCCGAAAATCTGGTCACTAATTTTCTCTGTATGTACAGAAATTAGCACAAACTGTAATCAGTTATCATCGCTCGTGATGTATATCGCTTAAATTTCCAAATATAAACAATAACTTCTATAAATACTTATATTTCATATAGTTTTGTTACAATCAATAAATAAAATAAAGGAGGCACTTACTTCATATTATTCCCATGTACATTGTATTTGTATGAGAGAGTTATGTTGCAAATTTGTATACAGCTTATTATTACTAAATTATTATTAGATATTGCCAGTGCGACTTCACTAAAATTTTAAGTATGTAATTGTATACTAGTATTTAATCTATAACAATGACCTCGGCGCCTACTAATTTCAACTAAATCACATGTTGATGTTGATTGTTAAATAATGTGATATTTTTTATAAAGTTGGATGAAACATGCTTGGTCTCTACCTAGATGACTGATATATATTAAAACTTAATAGAAAACTGACCTCTTATACGAGCCATCTCCATTCGCTTTATGCAAATCTTCGTCAACCGAACGTCTCTCCATCGTCGTAATGTATCTGATAACTATTTTATTCACATATTGAAAATATTGTACCGATATAAGTAAAAACCAAAACTATATATGAACCGAAAAAAAGTCAACAAAATCCAGGGTATAAAAAATATTTAAATCCAATTACGAATAATTTCTACATATTTTGTAGTCTACAAAAATCGTTTTAAATGCACTTAACATAAACGCGCAAACAATGTTAACAAGTCCTGTTGTGCATTTCCGTGGTTACTTCTTCATGAATTATTTTGTATCAATTCTTTCTAAGCAGTGGCCCTTGTCTTATGAAATCATCTTAACATATTTATACAATTAATCGCGCTTGAGTATTAATTGATAACACAACTATACAGTGATGATGGCACCGGTATAGTGATGTTGTAAAACTCGGTTTGTATCAGTACAGTGCGATATTCTGGGAGTTACTAATCCTAGCCATATAAATGACCCGTGTTACAATGCCTGCAGTTGATGACTTTATTATGAGTTTCGCTGTCGCAGCTTGGAGATATGATAGCTTAATTAAGCTGTGAATAAATACACTGGGGTATAATCAATTCGACTAAAACAATAAACAGGTTGGTTTGAAATGAGAGAAACATACGGGTAATTTGTTAGACTGGCCGTGTTTTTTCATAATTTCTGTTGTAGAACTAAGGTAGACTGTAGTGCAAACATCGAACATAGTCGTAAGTAACTTTTTCAAGTAACACTCATCATCTGTAGTCAAAACAGAAGAACTGACACGCCTGCATTTTGGGATTTTTTTTATAGATTATTGCGCTCATAATGCAAGAAATGACTATAACAAATTATTAGAAAACTAAAAGATGAATACTAAGTGTGACATATATTTCAGGTATGTGTATAAAGTAGGTAAATATAATATATGGTCCTCAGATATCTGAGGCATATTTCTACAAACCCGTATGTCACTTTTCCCATTTTGAGCAAACCGCATTTGAAGTTTGGTGTAAATAAGCGAGTTACAGGTTTGTGGAATTTGGATTAACCCTATTTAGGGGAGGTCTAGAAGCAGGTACATGTATACGTATATTAATCGAGACGAAAAACAAATGATAGCAAAATTACAATATCTTTGTAGATATAAGCCTCATAATTATATAAGTATGTACATGTATACTTTGTCTAATTCGTGCTTATATTCAAACCACATCGGTCCATATTTCATGCAAACTTTTGATACTGTTTTATATTCAGAAAATAGAAAGTGTGTGACACATGAACAAAAGGTCGACCTCAGCACTCGCATAGAACTCGAATACTAAGAAGAAACGAACATTTCTATTAAAATCGTGATTAGTGCGCTCGACCTATGACGCGACAATCTATGGTCGAATCTGGATCTTTGTCACTTCTATATGTTTGTTGCTGTTGTTGTTGCTGCAGCTGTTGTTATTTTTCGCCATTTTGTTTCGTTGTTGTTGGTGCTGATGTAGATTTTGTTGTTAGTGGTGCAATTACTGTCGTTATTTTATTTGTAACTGTCGATATTCTTGTTGCTGTTGCTGCGTTGTTGATGTTGCTGATTTGTTTGTTGTTTTTGATTTCGTCACTCATGCTTGGCGTCGTTTTCTCTCTGAGTCATTCTTCCTTGTGTTATCGGAATGTCTTTTGTTTCTTCGTTAGGATACGTTTCTGCGTTTCTGCGCATTTGTATTACGGAATAACTGTAGTACTGAAAGGTGGAATTTATCCAATTAACAAACGAAATGTCTGACAGTTTGTTTAGGGACATTCTCCAACATATTTGCATCACTTTTCTGTGCTAATGTGCAGTTTATACCTTCCAATAATCATACATTTAGTTTTACTGTTTATATGACATTTTATTAACTAAGATCTGTTCTTTATGATATTTGAAGTTAATTAGTAGTTATTCATTTTATTTTTTCCAGATGTATGTATCATCGAACTATCTTCATTAAGATTCTTCCATTAGATCGGGATATCATTTATGTCAATGTGAAATAATCATGGCGCTTGTGTATGAGAACCCCTGGGAGTTCCAGATGTGGCAATCGTTATAATTTTATAAACAAAATCTTAATTTATTTACATTATCGGATTCTGTCTGCAACTGCTCCCGCATTGTCTCATATGGGACATTGAAACGTGTTTGGTTTCTACATCGGACGTGTAAGTCGAACATTCATGCACATTATCCAACCTCTTGATCACAAATATTCAAATCCATGATTGTGCTTCGCAATGTAAGTAAAATGATCGTATCACATAATATGTGTACTTACCAATTCAATGGATTATCGTATGTTTTGGTCGTTACCAGGGTCACTCAAATAGGTAGAAAGACTCTGTTTGTTATATTTAACTTTTTATTACCACAATGCATGATGTTTGAACTCGGCAACGAAAAAAACCGAAGTTTACCTAATCGCACTGGCTGCATTTGGCACAACTCGGTCTTTATCGGTATAATGTACATTTCTCCTTAATCCATCGGAATATAGATCTATTAAAGAATGTTTCACGTACTCATTCAAAATCCTCCTTTACAAACTATTACAATATATTATTATTTGTCTAGAAATACCGTATGTAATATGTTTCTTTCAACCATAATTTATACGTAATGTATATAATTATATAATATTATATGTGTATTGCATTTGTAAATAATTGATATGTAATTTATTGGGCTTTATGCCTCATTTTTGGAATAAATATAGATTTATCATGTTTATAGGACACGAGTTTTGCCGATTGTCTTCGCATAATGATGAAAATATGATACAATGTAAGCCTCATTAGCTAGTCTATGAATTAGAAAATGGCGGCAGTAAAAATTATGGTAAATCGATTGACTTGATTCCGCCATCAATCGTCGCATTTAACAGAATTATTGCCGTTCACGAGCGCCACATATAATTACGGCAGCAACATAATTTTACAGTGGCATTAGTCTAGTTCCACGCGTTCGTTTTCCTGCTACATGCATAATGTATGTTCCTTTTATGAAACTGTTACCTATGTTGTAGAATATAATTGTCAAAATTAGTGCATATAATTCAACAATGCATTTACTTGTAATTCATTGTGTTATCTTTATTATATTGTTCTATATTAATTCAATAAATAAATACAGTGAAACCCCGCTATTAAAATCACGACCACCATTCGTTCTTAAGTTAAACAAAGTGGTCTTAAAAGCGGGTGGCCTTCATTCAGCTACATTGATATTGGTCACTGGCGTAGAAGTCCTAGACCTGGAGGAAAATCCTATGGAGAGCGGAGTAAAAACAATCCATTGATGTGTTACTGTCGCAACGAACAGAACAGAACAACAAAAGAATGTTCTGTTCTGTGTTACTGTAGTCGTCTGATTCACGGCATTTTCCCCAAGTTGTCGTTGACATAATACTGTCGATTTTGTTTAATGATTTCTGCAACAAATCCATAAGGGGACATACTATCAATATTTCGTTTATATGTCGAGGTTAATTGAACCACAGATTGTTTAAATAGCAGGCAGAAAGACGAGCATGCTTTGATACGATAACCGTCCAATGTTTTAAGCTTTTTTTTGATAGAACCTCAAAGTATAAGGGGCGGGAACAGTACGTGAAGGTGAAACACGATTTGTTTAAAAAAAAAAGAAAAAAAATACGTTTTAGTACTTACTAAAATATTTTATACTAGTGTATACCTTATTCGCATGCAAATCATGCCAGGCTTAATTTCGTTACTTACGTGGAAAATTATCAACTCAGGAATTCCAGAATCGTACGTGGTTGTCATGCTAAAAATTTCGTGCGCATACAATGTGAATTAAACAGCATTGTGTTCAACGAATATATATTTTGTAATTCAAATTGCTAGTCAAATTTAACTGTAAGAGATGTTCGAGACATGACATTGTGTGTGTGATAAACTTGTGAAGTTTTACTGAAATCCGAGAGGGACAGAAATGAAAATACAATGTACAGCATACACAAGTTTACAAAGAAATGCATGAAATTGAATTTCAATGGAATTGAAAGATTTTTTTCTCGTATATTTTCTCATACGAGTATATTTTCTGAAAAGCATGGTACATATGTATCATAGATATGAGATTGCCACATAAAATGAATTTCTATAGAAAATTATACATATGAATCTGATTAATAAATCTAAAAATATCGCTTTTAATAGAAATATCATACATTTTAATCATAATTAACATTTATATGTTACGGAAAAAATAAATATTAAAGCATGTCACCAACTTGCCACACCAATGATTACACCAAAAGGAAACTCCTTATTTTCGAATTCATTGCCACAGTCCTTATATAATGATATTGATGTAGATTATTCTAGGTCCCCATACGTACCTGTAACCACAACACTGTCTCACAGGTGATCAATATTGTTATATACATATACGAACACATAAAAGCACATTAATTATAATCACTCATTGTAACAAAAGTATTAATGTCACATTGCTTTCTAAACTTTATAAAATGTGAGTCTGTTGTGAATGAATTTTAATTTTGTACGGACATGGTAAGATTTAGTTACAAAATAACATACTACATGCATGTTTAATAAATGGTAAATATATATAAATTAAAAAAATAACTAACATTACATATGTATTATATACAATTATACACATGACTGTGTCTGCATATTAAACTCTCATAGGCAATATAGATAGAAAGCATATCTTTTTTACATCCACGCACGTACAAGCAGGGTGATTCAAATTGAATACCCTGGTACATGGTACAACGTACATGGGGTTATCATAGAATACATGTATTGATAAAAATAAATTTGATGATGAAGAGATTATAATAAACAATTGATACAAATAAATAGATAATCAAAGAAAATGTTTAACGTTTGATAGCAAATTTTTCTGTCAATAATTGTTAGGGGATGCTTTTAAAAAGAAAGAGATGAAAAATCATGAGGGCGTCATAATTATGAGAAATAATATATACGTAATTATAAGTTTCATCAAACTCCCCTATATTACTGTTGTCAGAGACGTATAATACAACTTTCTCTCAGTGTGGAATCAGCTAGATAACATATCATCAGCATCAACATTGTACCCTGTACCACCACAATTGTTATACGTCTCTGCTGTTGTGTACACTTTTCAACTATTTATTTCTGATAACATCGTTTTCATAAGTATTAATCAAATAGTTTGATTTTTAAGATTTTGTAGCCTGTCCACATACTGTTTTGTGTAAACACTATTCAATCAATAATTACTATGTCTAAAGTATATACTTCATGAATCTCATGCTGTTACAAATTTATCTCTCCAATTGCTCATGTTTCATGAGCATGTAATCCACTATTGGCGGGAATTTTTAGTATATAAGTCAGCGAAATCTTATTATCTTTGCCTTTCTTATTGGACTCCATAGGTAACGTTTACCTTTTGTCTCTAAGACTCCATGGTCACTTCACTTTAAGGTTAATGTTTGTCCGATTTACATATGGTTAGAAATTAAGTTTTAAGAATTAAATTCAGTAAATAATTAATAAACAGGCACCATCAGACATTGCATTATGTATTTAGAATTATATAGTATCAGGATAAACTTTAATAAAATATGTAGATCTTGTATAATATGTTATAGCATCTTTTATTTACAATTATTGTGAAGTTATAAAGAAAACAAATACATGTATAACTTGATAAAACCACGATAGAACCTGGTTTGAAAGAATTATATGGCTCCTGTTACACACCTCGTATCGTATATGTGCTGAGAGTACAAATAAACTTAAATTGCACCAAACCCGCGTGACAAACCGGGTAAAAATATCAATAAAATAATTATTTTCGGTAAATAACAGATGAGCTGTTGACATTCAAATGTTTTCGTTTCACATGCAGCACTACAGTGACATCATCAATGTAAGTAAGACGCTTTAAATACATAACCCGATGTCACCTCAGACCGTAAATAACCATCTTGCATATCTTTATACTGGTTTGTATATCAGAAACTTGCGTAACGAACCTTTTCAATTTCTTATCAAAACTTAATCGTAAATAAATTATTTAATACGTACACACATATATAACATATCAATTACGATAACAAATATAGAGTCGCATCGAAGTCGACCGACTGGGCAAATACGTACTGTACATTTTCTAACCAATGCTATATACATAACTTAGTGACAACGACTTACAAGCGTATATATACACGCGAATACCTGTGACAAATTGGGTCACTCACGTTTATATTTATAGTGCGTTTAACTATTTGAATGAAACGCGACCACCAACATCATCAGCTCAGAAAATCACATGTGCTGATTTGAATCACAGGATAACAGTAAAAACATTTAATATGGATGTTAAGTTATATATTTGGACATTGATAGCAGTTGTAGCGATTACTCGAGGTAAGGAAAAAAATTACATAAATTCAAAGTAACGAAGATTGCTTGATGTTTATTAACCCTTGGTATTTTGTTATAAACACGCGGTGTTTACGTTTACACTATTCGATTTATTTCAATATTAATTTCATTTACATTTTCGTAACAAACACAAACTTATAATTATTTATAATGCTCTTAAATTGTCAACCGTAGTTGAATTTTTCTACATTTATGTTAGGCTAAAATACATTAGTATTTACTCAAGTTATGTTAGATATGAGTTGTATTCAGTGACACTACATGGTGTTATTTACATTCCAATAGCGTTAAGCTATTTATTGTAGATATCTTACGAGTGCTGTGTATAATTGACTCAAATTAAGGTCCATATAGTATATCCGTTAAAAAATCAGTACTTTTTCGCAATGAGTCATACATTACATATGCGGTATTATTGCACATTTCAGAAATAGTTCGTATTGAGCCATCAGTCACCATCCTTAAATTATATAAACATATGAAGGCATTGAACCAATTTATCCACAATTTGATGATAATACAATATATATGTGTGTGCATGGGAGCCGGCCAACTGGTACCCAATGTTAAGTGGTACCCACTATTTTTTGGTCAAGTGGTACCCAATATGAAGTCAAGTGGTACCCACTATGAATATTAAGATGTACACATGTTTTTTTGTTTTATATCATGAATATATGGTGGTTAATATTGCCACTAATGAGTTTGGATGTTTTAATGTGAACTTTAACAAGGAAAAATGTCCATACATTGATAAAATATATAATATTTTCAAGATATATCTACTATTATGTTTTTATGTCATTGAAGTCAAGTGGTACCCACTATGCAAATTTTATATTTAATTAATACAGAATAGTTTAATTGATTAGAAAATAGTTTATAATGATATTGGTGAAGTAATGATATGTCTAGGAAAAAGTGACTGTAAATGAGTGAAAATATTGTATTTTCTATCAATTTTTTGTCATAATCCTTCTTAAATTCAAACAAATTAGACATGTCTTAACCTCAGAGTAACAGATTATTATGATATTATTAAATAGTAGTTGGACTGAGTTTAATAAATAACAAGAAGAAAATGATAATGTTAACAAATTTATTTTGTACATAATCATGATAATGCACCATGAAAGAAAATAGTTTAATATTAACAACGTTATGATAAACAGTCTTAATTAAGTACATTAGAATATGATTTGAAGCTGTTATTGTATATCAAAATTGGACAAATTTGCTATATTAGTTTATCACATAACCACATGTACTGCCCATTGTCACACATCACATAAAATATAACATAAATAATAAATTGATGATTAATTGGTTGAAATTAAAAAAGGGATTGCTAATTTATCAACAAACTGTTGATTGAATTGGCTGACAATTATAATTGTTTGCTAAGTAATTGAATAAACACTTTTAAATTTGATAAATAAACAAACAAACTGTTACTTATGTTTTATCAAATAAACTGAAAAAAAAAGTTTTTTGATACATAAATTTAGTGAATTTTAGTGATATATCAGGATATAATTATATAACATTATGTTTTGGATTTAGGATTTATATATTGTATATCAGGGATGCTATATATGCATCCCTGTGTATATGTACAATAATATCTTATTAGGTGAGTGAGTAACTTACATTTTCAATGACATAAAATATTTTATATTTTATCAATGTATGGTCATATTTCCTTGTTAAAGTTCACATTCAAACATCCAACATACCATATATTCATGATATAAAACAAAAAAACATGTGTACATCTTAATATTCATAGTGGGTACCACTTGACTTCACATTTGGGTACCACTTGACTTCATATTGGGTACCACTTGACCAAAAAATAGTGGGTACCACTTAACATTGGGTACCAGTTGACTGTAACCCGTGTGTATGTGTGTACTGTATTATAAAGTACAATATTACAATGTTATATAAATCTTATATAAGTTCACAAGGGATTACAGTCAAACCGGCCTCAAGTCAAACCGGCCACAAAAAAGTTAAAGCAGCCTCACATTTTGGTCAAACCGGCCACACTATATTTGTATCGAGTCAAACCAGCCACAAAAAAAATAGAATTACCACTGATAACATATATAGTTTATATTGAAACTTATTTTGGGCGAATCCTATGATGATGACTACTGTTTTAGAAATTTGCATTTATATATACGTACCCCGCCACAAATGAAGCAGAGGCTTTGGTTAAAGCCTCTGCTTCAATCGTACTTCTGAAGTACTTCATTAGCGCTGCAAAATTTAAAGACCCGCTTCATCTGAAGTCCCGGGGACTTCTTTCATACTTCTTGATCATGCTTCAGATGAAGTCCCTGCTCCACCGAAGCGCACGGGGACTTTAGAAGTACTTCATAGACTTTGGGATGGATTGATTTTATCTATTTCTTATAAGGAGGGGCTTCATAAGCGCTTCAGTATATTTAAAGGAATGATGATGTTTGATGACATCACAGGTCACATGGTGTAAATTCAAAAAATGGCTGACTGTTATAATCAGAAAAAGTGTGCCAATAATGAAAATGGAAAAACTGCTAAAACTATGATGTTAATACACTGGTAAGTGTACTGGTCTTTAAGTTCTTGTATAGATAAATGTTTTACACCTGCAGAAAACCTAACATGACAGTTTCATATTTATTTAGAGACAATTATGATAAAACCAAGTGGGTGGGGAGTGATGAAACACTTGAGAAGCTGCAATTTGACTGTGTTGTAGTTAGGTACATACATAATTAATCCCCATCTTATAATGTGATCAACTGCTATTATTGTTAAGTTAAGCTTTCCAATCATAATTAAATTATTTAAGGAAAGACTGGCTCTGCATGTCTGAAAAACTTCTGAATATTTCTCTGAATATAGTCTGAGTGAACTCAATGTACAATATCTGAATATAATTTTTGAGTATTGTCTCAGAAATGTCTGAATTATATCTGAATACTTTTTTCTGAATACTGTCTGATGATGCAGACATAGCATATTAGGCATTTCATGATTTAGCATGATGCATGGTCTGAACATAATTTCAAACAGGGACTTCAAATAAGTAGGGGCTTCAATGACGCTTCTTTGAGGTGCTTCAGACGCGCTTCTGTTTGTACTTCAAAGGCGCTTCTGACAAGGGACTTCAAATGCGCTTCAACCTAATTTGCATACTGAAGCACATCTGAAGCGCTAATTAACATAATTGGGACGGGACTTCAAATACGCTTCTCCATTACTTTCATATATGTAATTTTATCTATATCTATGAAGTTCTCTTGAAGCAGGAGACTTTAAAAGTACTTCTTTGATACTCCAGGGGGAAGCTTAATTTGTACTTCAGATATGCTTCAGATGTGCTTCTTTTGTGGCGGGGTATATATATATATATCTGTATTAAAAAGAATTATGAAAATGATTGTTGAAACAATCTCCATTTCCAAATTTTGTATCGTGTCTATAATGTTACGGAACAATTAACACAATGTTTTAATAAATGTATTAAGACAAACACTAATTTGTATGCACATGCTTATAATATAGTATAAATGTGCACCTGTATGTGATTAAAGGTGTTTATCTTTTTTTTCAATACTGGATCCACTCAGTAAAAAGTTTCGATTATTTTAGTTTTAAAACGTTTGTAATGTCGGATGCAGGCATTAAAAAGTTCAAATAGTTTTGTTTTAACACGTACATGTGCAAATGCTTGTAATTAAAGTTGTTAATCCTTTGATTTTATTGTCTGATTTCGTAAATTAAGATAATAAAAAAATAGGCTACTTTTAGGGAGCGAAAATTAGCGACGACTTGCGAGAAACAATTGCAACTGAAACAATATTGGACAACTTGATTAATGATTTGTTTAATGTTAAATGTGCTTCAATTCGTGTCTTATATCTTATAATGTTAATGCTTATGATCTCATTGTAATTTAGTATGTGTTTTTAAAATGTAGTTAATACAAACAGATAGGGTAATGATATGTTAAATCATAAATAAGAAAATTCTAGACTGTCTGAAAACGTTCATATTTGTTTAACAAGATTTTTATAATTACTTAAAAGTTAAAACTATTATAAGCTTGTATCAATATTTATCCCAAGATAACTAAATTATTGACTGTTTCTAAATAGTGCTCTCATAAGGCCTTTTTCAGAGGATAATAATTTACCACGCTTTCTAAATACATGTACCACAATATCTTAGTTTTTATTGTATTCAGCTGTTTGAACACAACTACTTATAATTAATGTTTATATCTTCTCAACATATAGGCTATACACAAAAAGTGCATTAATTACTACTTAGGTTTGATTTACTTTGTAAATATGTATTTATTTCTAGCAAATGGACTGTACAAGTCTACATGGTAACGGTTTATATGAAATAAAATTATTATAAAATCGTAGAAACATTAACTTTAGCTGTGTTCTGTTGTTCACCTTAGTAAAAGTGTTCAATTTGATTATTCCTAAATCTATGTTATTAAATGCAATCCGTGTATATTTACCTCACAAAAATAATCAAATACAATAATAAAAATATGGACCGGTTTGACAAAAAAAATCGTTACGCAACATAACGTGAATCATTCAAGATACTCTATAGATATTCGACCATGGCATGCATTATTGTTGTTACCTAGCATAACAATGAAGTATAAAAATAATTACGAATAAATATAATGAAATAATTACGAATAAACATGCTTAAAGTATATTAAAAAAAATATGTGGCTGGTATGTGGCCGGTTTGACCAAAATAAAAATGGAAGTTTGGCCGCTTTAACTTTTTTGTGGCCGGTTTGGTTAGATGACAGTTTAACTTGAGGCCGGTTTGACTTGCTTCCGTTCACAATTAAGATGCATGTTATAAACTTTTTTTTTTTTTTTTTTTGATATTGCATTTTGTTGACTTAAAGAGTAATGTATACATTCTTAGGGGTTTGACAAAATATATACCAGCATGTAGCCATCTCTGATTAAATTTTACAAGTACTAAGTATTACAATATAATTGTCAACATGGTTATTGTGTTAACTTCCAATTAATAAAATAGTATTATTTTTTCATTTTTCATAACCCAGATTGTTTGGTTATTTTCAAGTAAAGTACAGTATTCATGGTATTTTGGTTACATACAAATATGACAATAGCTTCTTTTACAGGATATTTGAGTAAAGAAATGTAGTTCTTGAAATAATTTGAATGTCTTATAAAAAAAGAAATTAAATTACAAATGATTTAGTGGTGAAACATTCAACTGCAGGCCAAAGACCTATACATTACATGTACCATAATGGTCTTTGTGCAGGCATTGTGTGGATTTCGAAATACAAAAATGTAATTACATATGGACCAGCAGGTATGTTCTAAAGAATATGACTAATAGTATATTGTCATATTTATTCTAAAAAAAGATTCTTGTCTAACACTCTAGTGTTATAATAAAGCTAGCTGGCCCACTTGGCTCAATTTGCAGAGCATTATTAGGACCATAGGTTACTAGGTACATGCATGCTATTGGTTCAAACACAGGTTGTGGTACAAGATCACTTTTAAAAAAACTTGTAATATTATTGATCAAAGTCTAACTTGAGTTACAAAATGCAGCCATTCGTTTATTGATTTAATGATTTTGATTATGTATACCATCTTGGATAAAATTATGTTATAAATATTGAATCATAAGCCAATCACAATTAAGTTACGGTAGTTTATGTATGTTATCTTGGGTTGTGTATATATGTTATCTTGGGTTGTGTATATATGTTATCTTGGATCACATTATCAGGTAATGATTATATATATATATATATATAATATATATATATATAATCATTACCTGATAATGGATCACATTATATATATATATATAATCATTACCTGATAATGTGATCCAAGATCCAGTTTGTAATATAAGCTATAATGAAACTGTTTGTTGCTTATTTATTTACTGCATTACTATAACTACCCCATTCTGTGTGTAGTATGTACAAGAAAGGTCCATACTTAGTAACTTACGTTATTGTACGCCAGGCCATCACTGTCGTAATAAATAACGAATAAAGTGGGCTACCAGAAAAAAATGTTGGTAGCCCCTGGGCTACCAGAAAAAAAATCTGGTAGCCCAGCGGGCTACCACACACAAAATAGATTTGTCGGACACTGTATATATATATATATATATACATTACAAAAGTAAAATAATGAATATGATAAATTGCTTACTGGTTATGTTAATTAAGGGCCCTGTGTTATAAAAAGTCTCAGAGCTCAAATCTCAGTTCCATTTTTGAAGTATTTATAATATGGTTGAAAAGATAGATCAAGTTGTTGAAAAGCATGTTAAGATGAATTATGCTAGCTGTTGGACTAATATGTTTCAGTTTATATTTGTCATCATTGTCAGATCATAATAAACTTAAACTTCGAGCGACAAAAGATTTCAGCTCGATGACCGACCTCAAGTTATAAAACCTCTGACCCTGATGTTTTATTCAGGGGTGTGATTTTCTGCAGATAGGCGGGATTTCCGCAGTTTTATTGTAACCATCCTTTGACCCACACTGTGGAGGGGGGGGGGGGAGCTTAATTAGAGTTCCCAGCTCAATGAATTTGATTGTCTTCTTTTTGTCACCTCACTAATTACACCCCAGACCCCTATTATAATGCTGAATTGACCCCTATTATAATGCTGAATTGACCCCTATTATAGTGCTGAATTGACCCCTATTATAATGCTGAATTGACCCCTATTATAGTGCTGAATTGACCCCTATTATAGTGCTGAATTGACCCCTATTATAGTGCTGAATTGACCCCTATTATAGTGCTGAATTGACCCCTATTATAGTGCTGAATTGACCCCTATTATAGTGCTGAATTGACCCCTATTATAGTGCTGAATTGACCCCTATTATAGTGCTGAATTGACCCCTATTATAGTGCTGAATTGACCCCTATTATAGTGCTGAATTGACCCCTATTATAGTGCTGAATTGACCCCTATTATAGTGCTGAATTGACCCCTATTATAGTGCTGAATTGACCCCTATTATAATGCTGAATTGACCCCTATTATAGTGCTGAATTGACCCCTATTATAATGCTGAATTGACCCCTATCATAGTGCTGAATTGACCCCTATTATAGTGCTGAATTGACCCCTATTATAGTGCTGAATTGACCCCTATTATAGTGCTGAATTGACCCCTATTATAGTGCTGAATTGACCCCTATTATAATGCTGAATTGACCCCTATTATAGTGCTGAATTGACCCCTATTATAGTGCTGAATTGACCCCTATTATAGTGCTGAATTGACCCCTATTATAATGCTGAATTGACCCCTATTATAGTGCTGAATTGACCCCTATTATAGTGCTGAATTGACCCCTATTATAGTGCTGAATTGACCCCTATTATAGTGCTGAATTGACCCCTATTATAGTGCTGAATTGACCCCTATTATAGTGCTGAATAAGCCTCCATTTGTACATCATTAGGGAGAATGTCAGGACCATATTTACATTATGTCACAAAATAGACAAAATTTTCATGTCATTAGTACATACATACCATGTCAGTTACCTGGTACAATGTAGTACTACTATGAAATATTCATGCTGCAATTTAAATAAGTCAGTCCCCTGGCTCAGTCAGTGTCCTGTCAATAGTAATATGTTGTACACCAGCATGACCAGAGGGGTCAATGCCTGGTCATTTCTTTCAATTACATGTCATTTACCTGTCATTCATTTACACATACATACAATGATAATTGAAAAAAAAACATAATAATACAACAGTCTTCGAATTTAGCCCCTGACCTTGGACTGAGTTCATCAAAATGGACTTCGGTCCAGTAAATTTTTCAGTGATAATTTTTAATCTTACCATTTTTTTTTCAGAATAAAAAATGAATTATTTGAATCAGGATTTTTTTGGGGGCAATCTTATAGCCGAAATTCGGTCATATTCCCAATGGAAAATATAGAATTGTTTTGAAAAAAATTCACATTGAATCCAAAAAATTAATTTACTATATAATTTCATTTACGTCACTATTGGATCACTATTGGTAGTAAATACCTAATTGAGACTACTACTGTTCTATGGGAAAATAAGAAGAATAAGTTGAACATTATGACATTGTACAATTGTAGTTATACATTTTTTCCAATTTTGATTAAAACACAGCGAAAATTCCCAAAGGTATGGGTCATATTCCCAAAATACCAAAAAAAAAACATTCTGTGAATCACTCTCGTAAAATATGACTAATCAATAGTAATAGCGAAATTATATAAAATTTTGTATGTACTCATTTTGGTCCACTATTAGTTCATTCGGTTCAGTAAAGTTTGTCCAGTTTGTCCTGGGCTGAATAATACGATACATACATTTATTTATTTACACTAATGTATATTTCTATAGAGTGAAACAACTAAATCTGGAGTATCTTGTTTTACATAAATATATATTATTATTTAGACCATCCAATAAACATATTTTGTTTGCAGTAACACTTCCTACTCACTATAAAGGCTCCTACCCAACTTTTTTTAACCTCTCGGGTAAAAAAAATGTTTCAATAAAAAAACACTCTGACATGAATTTTGGGTTCAATAAAAAAAATATTTCCTACATACAAATGTACCTACCCACTGAAAATTATCTGGGTTGGGTTACCACAAATCAACATCTTTTTAAGCATGGTCTTGCTTTTACAATGTGATTTAAAGAAAATCATTCACTTATGAAAATGTTCTATTTTTAAATGTGTATTTTATGAAACAACCAAAGAATATCAATATCTTTACAGATTATTTGTGTATTCACCTTAACTTTCAGATATATAAATAAAATTGAGTCAGTTTGAAAACTTAATATATATATAATTTGCAATAATCAGACATATAAATTCATTTGATTAAAAATATTTTCAGATATATTAGGTTCATGGATGAAGGAATGTTATAATGATATTCTGAAACAACTCAATAACATATCAATGAACAAATACAGTGCAACCTCCCAACAACAGGCCACCAATGGGAATGATAAAAATGGCTGTTGTAAGGAGGCCGTTGTTGTTGTGAGAGTGAAAATAGAGTAAAATGTCAATTTGGTTTGCTAGATACTGGTTGCAAAAGGGAGGTGGCTGTTGTTTGGAGGTGATCATTCATGGAGGTTATACACCGTATTATATCATAATAACACATTTGTGTTGGATTTAGTTTAAGTCTGTTGATTACCATTTTAGTTGAATATATTAAATTTTCTTGTAACTTCATGTATTTAATGACCAAATTCCTTAATACTTGAGGTTTAGGTGATAGGATTGTTGTATCTTAATCAAACTTATGATGTACAATCAAATCTGTGGTAGCAACCACCTCCTAATAAAGGCCATTCTTTTAAAAACTATCATTCATAATATAGAACAAATTGACCCCTGAACACAAAGGCCACCTGTCATTAAAAGACACATGTCTTCCCTAAGGGTGGCCTGTTTAATAATTTTTTACAGGTTCATGCAGTGTTCTTAGTCTAACTTGCATGGTCATGTTCCCAACTGAAAATAGTAATTTCTTTCCCCAATTCACAGACAAAAATTCCCAATTGAAATGTACAAAAAAAGAATTAGAAATAAACAAGAGGGCCAAGATGGCCCTATATCGCTCACATGACAATCACTGTTCACTCATTAAAACATTGTTTTGAACCGGTGACCTAGTTTTTGACCCCAGACGACCTATGTTTGAATTTGTCTTACATATCATTAAGACAAACAGTCTGACTAGGTTTGGTGAAGATACGATCAAAATTTGACATCTACAGTGTTAATAAGGTTTTCCTAAGATTTGACCTTGTGACCTGGTTTTTGACCCTAGGTGACCCATATTTGAACTTGTCCTTAATATCATTAAGATAAACAATCTGACAAAGTTTGGCCAAGATCCAATCAAAACCATGACATTTAGAGCTTTTACAAGATTTTTACCTAAGATTTGACCTTGTGACCCAGTTTTTGAACCCGGCTGACCCATGTTCATCCTTGACCCACATATCATTGAGGCAAACATTTTGACAAGGTTTGGTGAAGATCCAATTAAAACTGTGACATCTACAGTGTTAACAAAGTTTTCCTAAGATTTGACCTGGTGACCTAGTTATTGACCCCAGATGACCCATATTTATACTTGACTGTTATATCATTAAAACAAACGATTTGACTAAGTTTGGTGAAGATCCAATAATAACTGTGAAATCTACATTGTTAACATGGTTTTTCATAAGATTTGACCTAGCGACCTAGTTTTTGACCCAAGATGACCCATGTTCAAACTCGTCCAAGATATTATGAAGACAAACATTCTGACAAGGTTTCATGATCATCCAATCAAAACAGTGACTTCTAGAGTGTTCACAAGGTTTTCCAGCAATTTGCCCTAGTGACCTAATTTTACTACAGAAATGACCCATTATCAAACTTGACCTACATATTATTAAAATAAACATTCTGACAAAGTTTCATGAAGATAAAGTCAAAACAGTGATTTCTAAAGTGTTCACAAGGTTTTCCCTTATTTGGCCCTGGTGACCTAGTTTTTGACCCCAAATGGCCCAATATCGAACTCGTCCGAGATTTTGTTGATATTAACGTTCTGACCCAGTTTTGCTAAAAATGTGGCCCCTAGTGTGGTCACAACAAAAAGTTTGACGACGCACGACGCCGGACGCCGGACGGAGAGTGATCCTAATAGCTCACTTTGTGACATGTGAGCTAAAAACTGAAAAAAGAGATCTTTCACTGTAATAGTAATAGACTTGTAATGAAGGGACATTTCATAATGGACAGTGATTGTTCGTGTTCATTCAAAAATAGCAAAGTTGCAGTCACACGTATTTTCCCCAATTTTTAACAAAACACCACTGGTTTTCCCAATACCAAGGGTATGGGTCATGTTCCTAAAGTACTAAAATAACTTTGGTTTGTCTTACCCAACAGTTGATAGTGACATTGCTATACAGTTCTGTATACAATACTTAACATTTTGAAATTTATTTTTCAGTGGATGCTGCACTACGCTGTATAGAATGTACACACATTTCATGGGTACAGAACTATAACTTTGAAGGAGCAGCTAATATATATCGTATATTACAATCCAAGTATAACCTAGCATGTTCTCTGAGAAATCCATATGACAGGTAAGGGTTAATTTGACATGTATTTCTTGTATATCAAAACAGGATTATTTTGCATTTTTTGCCAGTTTTGTGTGAGTCAACACTCTGTATTTGAATACTTGGCTGTTTACTATTAGATACATTGAGAGAAATTGTTCATTTTCAGGACCCCTAAAAAATAATCTTATTAGGGGTTCTGAGGATTAGAAAATGAACATTTTCTCTCAGTTATTTAAATGAATCATGGAAATCTTATTATGATTGAGTAAAATGAATGAGTTTGTATATAGAGCTTAATTAATGTGCCTTTGATATTATGCAGACTCAGATAAAAAATAATATGTTGAATTTTCGATATCTGTACAACAATAAACATTTATATAATCAGTAATCTATACCAGTACTGATATTGAACAGTTTTCATAATTCATTAAGATATCTTTATTGTAGTACTTCATATTGTGATGATACCTGATCTGCGAGAAAGTATCACTCACATTCCAAAATTAATTCCACAAACATATCTTTTATTAAAGTTTCATACTTTCAGTGTTAAATTCAGCTATTTTATTGAAAAACTCTTCCTCTAACTAAACCACTAGGCCCAAAGTCCAGGCCAAGTAAATTTCTGTTTGGGCTTGTGAACTTTCTCAAAACTTTGTATTCAGGCTAGCAGTAAATTGTTCATTTTCAAAAGCCCACTTTATGTAGTTAGATCTATATAGTACTTAAAAATCAATTCAAACTGATATACAGTAAATATTTGTTAGCAGCCACCTTTGAATAAAGGCCACCCTGTGAATAAAAGCCATTCTTTTAGAAACTGTCATTATGTAATATAATTCAAAACAAAATTACCTCTGAATAAGGATCACCTGTCAATAAAGACCATATTTTGTCTTTACCAAATATGGCCTTTGTTCATAGGTTTTACTGTGGTAGAATATGCAACAAGTTCGGTATTGTGGTATTTATCGTTGTAAAATGTTTTTGTATACTTTGTGAATTATTTTTACTGAATTAGCTCAACGTTGTATTTAGACATGTATGTGACTTTGATATTAATACTTATTAGAATATTTCTCCATTACAGGAATGAATTCAATGAAAAATTGCGCCTTCAACAACAACTGAACAATGGTCAATATTTCACTGATAGAATTGATTTAGGAGAAACAATATGCAGTGGTAATCAGGAAAGATGTCATTATCTGTATGGTAATGCAACCATTGATCTGCCTCACTATGAAAATGGACGAAGTGAGTAGTCTTTATTTTTGTGAAATATGTACATGTAGTAAGACCTGATAAAAACATGTCCAGCTGTTTCTGCTTCAATGGCAGACAAAAATATGTTTGTTTCTGTTTTTTTCAACTCTCCCCCCCCCCATTTTTTCCTGGCAACACTAGACTTGTCATTTGGAATGAGGAAAAGTACAACCGCTTACTCACACTTTCAAGAGTAAAAAAAGCATGTAACCAAAAACTATCATTTATACCTGACAGAGCCAGTATTCTTTAGCGCTGTTCCTAAATTTACTAATGTGTATATAACAATATTATAAATTTTAAAAAGGTATTGATTCATGAAAATATCTGGGGAAGATCATGCCTCAAAAGTACTAATGATATGCTTTCAGAAAAGAGAAGTTTCTGTCTTACCTACTGTATTTACAAGTGTTTTTGTTGGTCATGCAATTATTATTATTATTCTTGCCTAAAAGAAATGGACTGAAAAGTCGCACGAAGCTATTAATTATGCATCTCAGAATAGTTTGTATTCAAGGCAAAAATGTTATATCAAAATGGACTTTATCTAAACAGAAAAACAAATAGATCGCAATTAGTATTATATTATTATTAAGTTAAACTTGGGTCAGAGCAGTGAAGGCATATGTAGTTCTAGTGTCGAGTGTTGGCATGTTGTTAAATGAAAGACTTATCTTTTCAGTGACTCTGAATATACACATCAGAAGTTGTCAGACACCACCAGAGAGAACAGCACCGGAACAGTGTTATCAGAGAACGAACCAACATGGTAACCACGAGACACGAAATTTCTTACAAAACAGGCTGGCGTTCCTCTCACAAGATATAGTGGTCACATCTTTCCGTGGGGAGCAATGCTACTGTAATTCAAATCTCTGTACTCCAATTATCAGCGCTGCTAGAAATCTTGTAGCATCTTGTTTAAGTTATTTGTTAGCTTTAGTTATGTTTGTGGTACTTGCATACACTGCTGAAATTACAAGTTGTTGACAATTTTCATACTAAATGTGCATGTAAATACTAATTTTTTTATCGCTTGTTATTTATGGTTGTGCAACTGACATCATTAAATTGTTCAGTGGATGTTTTTTTTTTGGGGGGGGGGACTAATTTAGGTCGAAATTTGGCCCCATTCCCCTGTCTGAAAAGTATATATATCCCCAAATTTCGATATAAATTCCTCTCAAAAGCAATATATTTTTCTTGAAAAAAAATTGATAAAAAGATCATTAAATTAACCTGTAGGAAAGCTCTTTGTCTCTAACCATCAAGGTTATAACTTATTGATAATTAAATGTTGGGAAGATACATGTGTATGTATACAATGTCGTGTTATTATTCCCCTCTCTCACCTCAAGATGCAATATTTCCCCTTCTAAGCACCTTTCCCCTTAAGGTGAAAGAAACCAACACCTGACTGATGTAAGTCAAAGACACTTAAAACATTATTTGTTTCTGGTTATCGGATCTACCCTAATGTCCTCCCCGCAACCCTAGACTTTTAATTAGCCAAAGGAATGGAATATCTGCTTTCTCACTTTTTTATCTGAACATGCTTTAAAGAGCAAAGAATAAACAGCATTAAACTGCAAACAAACAATTGTTTAAGGTCTTTCAGTCTGTTAGATAAAGTCAGTCAGTATTTCTACTGCAAGTATATTAATGTACTCTCAACACATTAGTTAAAACATACGCACTTTCTTTGCAACACTTACTTTACTGTACAATAATTCTATTATTTTTTCATTTCTTTGATTTTCTTCCACTATTTACCAAGATCCAATTTAATGCTGCATTGGTATTATTACATGAAGCTAATGACAGAAATATACAGGGGTGTCAATAGAGTCAAAAATCCTGAAAATCATAGGCAGGCAACCATTTTTGCCAAACAAGAGGCTTTTCACATTTAGCTCAGTTTGTAATAAAAAAAATCCCTCAGAGCAGATCAAATTGACCATAACTTTGCCATTTCTTGAGATATTTTCATCAAATAAATTTTATTTTGCTCAGAAACCATAGCTCTTTCAGGATTTCCAGATATATCACCTCTGATTAATAATTCCAATATTTTAGTGTTTGTATATAAATCTTAAATAATTTTATGTACATAGTTTGACTAGCAATTTTTTAATACAAATTGTACTATTATGTATATATTATATGTCAGTTTTAGCAACTGTCTACTCTTTTTTAGATATGATATCATTTTTATTACTTTATAACTTCAGTATACAATTTACTGACCACATAGACGTTTTATGTGGCTGAAATTATTCAATGGACATTTCATTTTAGCTAATACATGTCATTACTTTCAATGCTTATGTATATACTCAGCAATGTATAAAAGAAGTTAAAGCCCCTCTTCCCCCTCACATATTTTTTTCTAAGATCTGTGCATTACCCGCTAGGATGAGATCCAAGCGTTAGGCCAGCCTTTAAAAAAAAAACTCACCACATAGTTTTTAGACAGCATAGTAAGAAAACCAATTAATTCAATTATGTTCTTGTGTCTTAGAATTTTTATTGTCAGGACTAAAATTTTAATGATCATCATTATTTAAATTAAATCCACCAAAAATTCCAGTAATTTTTTCAGTAGTTATTCTACTCTGGAAAATATGGTTTTATTTTACTTCTGTGAATGAATACCATGGTATGTCGGTTAAATTCTTCATTTAATTTCATCCAATGGAATTCGCTTTTGTGTATACTTTTTTGATTTACTATTAAAAGTTCATTTTGTCCAGCAAAATTCACATATTCACTGCATGGACCTTATGTCCTTTGCTCAATTTTTTTTTTGCAAAGGCTGAATTATGATCTTTATTTCAGTTTAATGCAGGTGTTTGTTAGGTATAATTAACAGAATAAAACATACAATAAAATATTTAAAAATAAAACTCACAGAAATACTGTCCTATAGGAAGATGTCGTATTTACATGTATATGCAGTAATCACTTAATGCTTAGTTTATTAATTGTATGTATTTATCTAGCCGTCCACTTCGCAGAGTGTGGTTCATGATAACTTTGTAAATAATGTCATTTGTGCATAACAATTAAGTACAAATTACAATGTTTTATTATTAAATGATATCTTACCAATATTTTTTTCACAAAAAATATTTTTTTTTTAGATTTTGATTTTTTTAATATTCATGATTCAAGGAATCTCTAAACATCCTTTTAACAAGTTGTTTCGAATTTTAAACATGTCACTTTTGAAAATATTAATTCTAAAAGTTTTTTGTACATGTACTTTTTGTATGAATGTTCTATATCGATAAACATGCTCCCTGCTGTGTTACAAGGGTCACATGACAAATAAAGTTTTAACTTTTTGGATGCATTGTACATACAGTCAAACCTGTGAACAAAGGCCACCCTTGGGAAAGACAAAATGTGGCCTTTATTGACAGATGATCTTTATTTGGAGGTCAGTTTGTTCAAAATGTCTATGTCAGTTATTTTTTAAAAATGGCCTTTATTTGCAGGGTGACATTTATTCGGATGTGACTGCAAACATGTTTCACTGTATGTTTGCAATTTTATCCTTTTTTCAAATACTTGTATCTGAATGTAAATGATTGTTATATTAGTGGTAACTGAACATTTATATACAATAATGTGCCATGTAGTTCAATATATTTCTTGTTTAACATGTTTACCTTGTGTATTTATTTTATGTTTTTGATTAAACATAAATCTTTGTACCTTGTTTACTTAAATGCTAATGTATAGATTTTGATTGCTGGTAAACAACTAGATGATAGTGTCTTAGATGTGACTTATAAGGAAAGATACACTTGTTGAACAGGCAGGAAGATAACCGTCTAATTGTCAATAACTGTCTAAATTGTCAATAACCGTCAACATTTTCAAGGTATACAATCAGATTTAACATTGTGTTGATTTCAAACTTCAACAATGTTATCTCAACTGATCATAAAACATGTGCATGTCATGTTGAGTGTTTCCTTTTAATTGAAGTCTGATATAAGTTAAAGTATAACTGAATTTGCTTGATTGTCAGTACTGAATTATAAATAAATTGTGTGTTGGATTGTAGATGTCAAATTTATGCATCAATATTTTTTAATATTCATGTGTTTTTGTTTTTCATTAACTATATTTTCACAGTCTACTCAGTTTTCGTCACATTTCAATTTTCCTTTTGTTCATAAGTGAAAATTTTATACTTTGTGTCAATGTTGTTATATCTACACAAACATATCTAGATTTGTTTTTCACTTTTTTACATGTAAAATAAAACATTCCTAGGAGGAGCAAAACTCCCTGTTTGACGAGATTTTTTTAAATCTGAATGCTTTTAGTGCAATATATTGTCATTGGCAGACACTGGGTCATTCAGTTGGAGGACCCTGCCTGCCAGATATGAAACTGTATGCACACGTTATCGTCTCTTGATACAACAGATAAATTTTATTCCTCAGTATGAATGAAGTAGGTCGAAGTTTTCCAGCTTGTGTCAGAAATTTCATTATTTCGTGGGTTAGATGTGGACTGGTTTTTAGCTCACATGTCACAAAGTGACAAAGTGAGCTATTAGGATCACTCTCCGTCGTGCGTCGTCAAACTTTTTGTTGTGGCCACACTAGGGGCCACTTTTTTGGCTCAATTTTAGCAAAACTGGGTCAGAATGTTAATATCAACAAAATCTCGGACGAGTTCGATATTGGGCCATTTGGGGTCAAAAACTAGGTCACCAGGGCCAAATAAGGGAAAACCTTGTGAACACTTTAGAAATCACTGTTTTGACTTATCTTCATGAAACTTTGTCAGAATGTTTATTTTAATAATATGTAGGTCAAGTTTGATAATGGGTCATTTCTGTAGTAAAATTAGGTCACTAGGGCAAATTGCTGGAAAACCTTGTGAACACTCTAGAAGTCACTGTTTTGATTGGATGATCATGAATGTTTGTCTTCATAATATCTTGGACGAGTTCGAACATGGGTCATCTTGGGTCAAAAACTAGGTCGCTAGGTCAAATCTCATGAAAAACCATGTTAACACTGTAGATTTCACAGTTATTATTGGATCTTCACCAAACTTTGTCAAATCGTTTGTTTTAATGATATAACGGTCAAGTATAAATATGGGTCATCTGGGGTCAATAACTAGGTAACCAGGTCAAATCTTAGGAAAACTTTGTTAACACTGTAGATGTCACAGTTTTAATTGGATCTTCACCAAACCTTGTCAAAATGTTTGCCTCAATGATATGTGGGTCAAGGATGAACATGGGTCAGCCGGGTTCAAAAACTGGGTCACAAGGTCAAATCTTAGGTAAAAATCTTGTAAAAGCTCTAAATGTCATGGTTTTGATTGGATCTTGCCCAAACCTTATTAAGGACAAGTTCAAATATGGGTCACCTAGGGTCAAAAACCAGGTCACAAGGTCAAATCTTAGGAAAACCTTATTAACACTGTAGATGTCAAATTTTGATCGTATCTTCACCAAACCTAGTCAGAATGTTTGTCTTAATGATATGTAAGACAAATTCGAACATAGGTCGTCTGGGGTCAAAAACTAGGTCACCGGTTCAAAACAATGTTTTAATGAGTGAACAGTGATTGTCATGTGAGCGATATAGGGCCATCTTGGCCCTCTTGTTATTGTTTCCAGGGCACCATGCATCGTTTTTTTCTTTTTTTATTTCAAAATTTTCAACTTTTACCTGTAGAATCAGATAATATCATCAGCATCAATATTGTACCCTGTACCACCACATTCTATTATCTTATTTAGGCAAAAAACACCTATCAGAATCTTTGTTAACCTTGTTTTTATTGAAACTATATGTCTATCTTGAGATTTAAATATATACTCAGCACATAGATAGCTGAAAAGTATGCTCAATGTATAACAGCATTTATGTTCATTTTTCAGAACTGTATATAGTCTGTTCAAAGTTTGTTGGGAATAACATAAACTGGTTGATCAGTCTAACGAATCCTGTATGTTTTATTGGTCAATTATTTTATGCTTATTTTGTACTATTCTCCAGGGCTGTGGTCCAGGGGTTAGTGTGCTGGATTTGTTACCTGGCGATCAGGGTTCAATTATAGGTCGCGACAGTTTGTATCCTTCCATGAAAATTTGACAAAAATGTCAATTTACCTCCACATGTGGAGAAGTTGCTGGTTCCTTTTGGAAGGGTACATTTATAAGTAAATACTAGTAAGAATTTAGTCCAGGAAAGCTTAGAATGAGAACCAGCTGCCGTATATTTATACTTGTACATGTATATAGAAAAATTGTTAAAAAACATCATTAAACCCAAATATTCTCAAGTCGATTTGAATGTGCTATCATATACATAATATATAATGTTTATTTCTATAAGGAATCCCAGAGGGATAAGTCATCATAATCAGTCAGATCTATGGCATTTAAGTGTGGTATTCTGATCAAATTTAGTCACAGACCCCTGTGAAGAGTTACAGCAATAGCTGGTTGCACTATCAAAATTATCATTATATGATCTATATTATATATATATAATTATGTATATATTATTATAGCTTTACCATTTCTGTAGTTATTACATGATAAAATAAATAAAATTGTTGCGTACATGTTTTTTGTTGTTGTTTTTATTAACATTGTACTGGGACATCATATATATAACAATAAAGTCTCCCTGGTTTGTATATAACTCTTTTGATCTGCACTATTTCAGATTATAGTACAGACATGGTTTATGAAAAGTATTTAGTGAAATGTCATATTGCTGCTGAGTGAGAGGAACTTAGTGATTGTCTCCCTTGGCCACTACATTAATCACTATTATATCACATGATGTTGGATATATACAAAAGAGAAAATTAAGCTCATCAATTATGATCTTTATGATTTTATTACAGTCAAACCTGTGTTATCGGCAACCTCCAAATAAAGGCCAACCTGTGAATAAAGGACATTCTATAAAAAAATTAATTTATTATTAAGAACAAAATGAATTCTGAATAAAGGCCAATTTTGTCTTTCCCAAGGGTAGCCTTTGTTCACAGGTTTGACTGTATTTTAATTTAAATGACCAGATGACTTGTGATTTAAGCAGGTTTTTATAAAATCATATTAATACAATACAGATACAAATGTAAATTTTAAATCAAATGTAGGTTTATCCAAGACCAGTTATATATTTATATATTGTAATTACAACATGCAACCCAGCTTTCCCCAAATGAAGTCTTTCTAATGAATATATCCTTAATACAGTACCAAATGTTGTACGTTTCGAAAATTTCTTAAAACACTTGCAAAGCTGATAGCTAGGGTGCATAGTCTAACTCAGGTAGAAATCTTGTGTAATTGTATACATGCAATCACACTCGTGTTTTATCCTAATTATCAAGCAATGATGTGTGGCTGGCTTTTTTTCAGAGAAAACAAAGTAGACACTTAAAAAACAGAACAATACATACATCTATATATCACACATACATTTGTTCATCAAATAAAAATTATCACAAATTATACAAAATATATCACACATACATTTGTTCATCAAATAAAAATTATCACAAATTATACAAAAACATAGATTCATTATAAGTCTCAAACAATTATCGGTAAGATACTGACTAGATCCTACATTGTACATGATATACAACCTGGCTTCATTATCACAGTTTACATGGAAAGTATTCATGAATTTAAATCTAGAAATAGTTAACAACAAACAGCAAAACTTGTTTGAATTGTAGGAAACAAAAAACTTTTAAATTCACATATACAATTTCCAAATTACCAGTATGTTACAATTACATTGGTTTTGTTGTAAGAAGAAGGGACAATCATGCAGTGTAAATATTTTCAATCCAAGCAAATAATTATGATTTTATGCAGATGAATAATCACATGATATTGGTTAAACATTAAAATATGCACATCACTTATTAAAAATGTTTTTGCATACAATAAGGACTATTCTTGTTAGAGTTGACAGTATTATTGTAAGCGTATTATAACAAAAACATACTTTTCACTATTTTTAAAAATCTTACTAACTTCAATTTGCATAGTATTACAATTATGTACAAAATTTAATAAAAAAATAATTCCAGAAAAAAAATGTACAACAATATCTGCAGAAACTTACATAAGTACGGTAAGAAGCATACAAGACAAAAGTATTGACAACCGACAAGTCCGAATCTCCCCCGTCCGTGGTACAATCAAGGTTTTTGTAACACGGAGGTCGTCACCTGGGTGTTCATTCCACATGTTCCAGAACCACGTAACATTCTGAAATAACCATCCTCTCCCCAGGATGGACCCCAGGAGTTCTTCACCTTCCAGTAAGGCTTCGTACTGAACAAATCTTTCTCTGTACCGAAACCTACCAGTAACACAGCTGAAATGATACCCAACAAGTTCATAGTCAATCTTGTTGATAAGGTAACATTTACTTATACAAAGCATGCATAGAAAAAATAGAAACGGGTACCAATATGTGCAGGGATAGGCATAAGACAAATGAGCCTATATATGGCCTAAAAATATGTTTGTTTCTGGTTATCCGCCCAACCCTATTTTACCCTGTGACCCTAGACCTTTAATTAGGCCTGGGGAACAGTACAACCACTTCCTCACTTTTTTATCTTTCCACATGCTTTCAATAGCAAATAAAATAAAAAGAAAGCCAGCCGACATACACAATTTTTAATGAGCATGTAAACCAGAAAAAAACATATTTTTATGCCTATAATGTTGTTGTCAGTTTTACTGCATATACGCATGGACCTCCTCATTTCTTTGTATTCTCAGTCATCTGTAACATTCAGGCCAACTGCCTTGGGTACGTATACGGCGGATAGTCAGTGTATTTTTCATTTGGCATGAATGTTACAGATAACTGTATTCAATAAAGATGAAAAATCACCAAACACGAAACATGAAAACGATTAATTTATTTATTTAAGTTATTATAATTTTTTTTACAGATAACTGTATCAAATACATAGAAATGACAACTAGTACTACACATTATCTGGCGTGAAAATTGAAATCTGAATAAATTACTTTCAACTTCTTTTCTCCTGACTTCTTCTTCCCCCATGCAATACCCATTTGTAATGTCAAAAGTCATATGGGTTATCCACACTGTTATATGTAATTCAATAAAATAATTTAATAAGAAAATGTGATAACTAGGAGGGACTTAACTTACCATGATCCAGGTTGGTTTTACTACAAAATAGAGGATTAAAGACACCCTTGTGATAGAACTGTAACATTGTGGCATCTAGAGCAATAGACAGAGGTCCAATTTGCATCAACTGTTCAGCCATATCAGTCTCGTTCTGAAACATGTATAAAAACTACATTTTGGGCCACCGCTGTGGTTAGCGCGCTGGACCTGTAACCTGGTGATCTGGGTTTGTCCTTCAATGATTGAAAATTTCCCCAATTTATGTGAAGAACTTGCCAGCTCCTTGTGGGTGATAAGTAATGGTTAGAATACTGTCAAGGAAAACTGGTAAGGTGAACAGGCTGCCGTATATAACTGAACTATCTTTGAAAAAAACTATTTAACCCAACAAATTAATACAGTGAATTAAAATATATTTACACTGAAATACACCCCCTCTCAAACATCCGTTTTAATTAATAATAAAAATAATAAGAAAAAAATAATATTAATTAATTTAAAACTTTGTTTATATGTTTAATATATTTTTAATACCTGACTAATTGCTTTCCAGTCAATAACCTTAAGTCTAGGTACAAATTTCTCGGGGTTGATTTTAGCAGCACAGCTTACTGTCATGTTACAGTAGGGTACAGGGGGTCCACATCGTGTCCAGTTATATCCACCAGGTGGACAGATCTCGCAGGTGCCTGGTTTACCACCTAAACCACAACAATACCAGTAATCTTCCCATGTTTGTAAGCCACCCTGTGATAAAAACAAGCCTCACAATAGGTCACACATCAATTGATGCAAAATTATTTCAATTCCTTGGAAACTACCGGTAACTGCACCTCATTCAGAGTCACATTGAAAAAAATTCTGTCATCATAAGTACACTATTTATAACAGATTTTTACCAGATAATATACATATTGCATGCTAACTTCGAAAAGTTGATATCTTCAAATACAGTCAAACTTGTGAACAAAGGCCACCCTTGGGATGACACAATATGGCCTTTAATACATTAAAATTGTGTAGGTGGCCTTTATCAAGAGATCCAGTTGATCTACATGATAATACAGTATGACATTTCTTTTAAAATAAAAAATGGCTGATATTCAGTGTGGCCTTTATTCAGTGGTGGCTGCTAACACAGGATGGACTGTATGTATCAATTAGGTTAAAGCCCCATTAGCTTTTTGGATGTTAACATAAAAGTAGGTCTTATTTTACCTAGAAAGATATCTTATCAGTGAAACTGACTTTTACTTACAACACAAACATACCAAAATTTTCTTTTTTAATCATGAAGTACATACAGAAATGTAGCACAGTATTTTTGCAAAAAAATAAGAAAAAGCATCTGACAACATTTTTAGAAGATGTGACTAAAGAATGGCATTATATAAATATTGTTTTAGAGCAAATAAAGATATAAATTAATTTCTTATACTTAACTATCATTTTATCTTTTATTCTGTAATGCTAAATAATTATTCAAAAAGGTAATGGGCCTTTAAATCTCTGTCTGAAGGCTAGAAGTCACATGACTTTATTTTAATACTTACCGCTCTCATAACATACTGATAAGCCAGATAAGGCCAGCCACCAAACACACCACAGTCAGCGTGAGTATTGTTATGTTTTATATCAGCAGTAGAATCACACTCTACAACTTGTTCTACAGAGAGGTTGGTCATTGGTTGACCAGCTTGTATCCATTGTCCTTCGATGTTTTCTACAGTGCTGAAAATATATATTAGGTTGTCTATCATTATCTTGTATCAGGAAGAACTGGAAGTTGCTTTACTTTTTGACTCAACATAAAATTCAGCTTTGGTTGGATATATTTTCTGTAACTTTTTTTTAATCTTTGACAGGATCGACAATTCAGTTTGAGTCAGATTATGATACTCTCTGTATTTTCAATTTTGAATCTTTGACATGATTGACAGTTAAACTCAGATCAGATATATATTTTGTAGAGTAACTTTTATTTTGAGTCTTGACATTGCTGACAAGAGTGCCAGGTCACAAAATAAGCCCGTCAAGGGGCATAACTCAGAAGTGCCTGGGCCGATTGGGCTGGTTATCGAACTTGACCGAGATCTTATAGCCATGAACATTTCCATCAAGTTTGGTGAGGATCCGAATAAAACTATTTGAATTAGAGAGTGGACACCATTGGGGACGCCGCCCGCCAACTGTGGGTGTTCCTATAATATGACCCTTTTTTACAAACAGGCGTATAAAAATTCAGTCCTGGGCAGACAAATTTCTGAAACTTGGGTTAGTAAAGTTTTCTGTTGGAATGTCTGACAGTAATTCAGAATAGTTCCAGGAATGTCTGACAGTAATTCAGAATAGTTCCAGGAATGTCTGACAGTAATTCAGAATAGTTCCAGGAAGCCTTAAATTCATTTATTGGGCATAAAAGTTTGCTTCTGGTTATACAACGGTTTCTATGGCATTAACATTTAGTCCAAAGAAATACCATTTTCTAATAAAAGTTCCATTTCTTTTTTAAATTTTGAGTGTATATTATAACCCAGGTAAATTTAATGTACTGGTAGTACAAAATACCCTATTACACAGATTATAATTAATGATAAACCAATTATATACAATAAAACCTCGATTATCCGAACTCAGATTATCCGAAAACCTGGTGTTATCCGAAATGAATTTTTGGTCCCAATTTCTCCCTATATATTTCAATGCAAAATAAACTCGATTATCTGAATCACATTATCTGAACCCATGGATTAACCAAAACAATATTTCGGTCCCGTCGAATTTGGATAATTGAGGATTTACTGTATAATAATAACCAACATAAAAATTGCAGTGGCATATAACTTACCTAAATGCCCAGCATGTACCAACATCACCTGAGAGAATAAAGAAACAAATAAATAACCATAGAATTACATGGTACAATCAAGTAACATAATCAAAATTTAAAAATGCAGTTTGCCTTGGTATCATGGCATCTAGGATGCAATAAATCTCAGGCTGAAAATAAAAATAAGTTTGTTTGAAGTTCTCCGACCCAGAATTTTAGCACAGGTAGGTATGGATTTTTTTTACTATAAAATTATCATAATGGTAAAAACAAGAAACGCGGCAGTGCCACGAAACCAGGGTTTCCAAGGCTTTAATACCACAGTAATCTAGAATTCTTCCCTTAGGCTTCATCAGAGGTTCAGTTTCCAGTGCTACTAATAAGTTAACATAGACCTTTAACCTACTGGCATAGAATGCAATCCCAAGCTTGGTTTCTATGTAAGCTACCTCCACACAAAATTTCATCGCAATGTCTAAATCCTTAATTAAGTTATTCACCAGAAACTGATTTTCTATTTTTAGAAACAGTGACCATGACCAAACTGACCCCAAATATAATTCCAAGCTAAGCTTTCATGCAAGGTTGTTAAATACCCAGTTGAGTCAAGGTTAGTCATTCCAAACTTACGTAATTAATAGGAAACTGATTTCTATATTTAGTAACAGTGACCTTGACCCTACTGGCCCTTGATTCAATACAAAAGCATGGATTGGATGTAAGCTACCAACACACAAAATTTCATCTCAATACTTACTTAAGTTATTAACCAGAAACTGATTTTCTATTTTTAGTAACAGTGACCTTGACCTAAGCATGGACTGCATGTAAGCTACATACACACAAAATTTCATCGCAATATCTTAATCCTTGATGAAGTTATTCACTGAAAACTGATTTTCTATTTTTAGTACAGTGACCTTGACCCCACAAACCCCAAATACAATCCCAAGCTATAGGTTTTGATTCAAAGATGCTAAATACCAAGTTTAGTCAACATTGGTCATTCCAAACTTAAGTTATTGACCAGAAACTGATTTTCTATTTTTGGTAACAGTGACCTTGACCCCATGGACCCCAAATACAATCCCAGGCTAGGTTTTTATTCAAGGATCCTACATACCAAGTTTGGTCAAGATTGGTCAATCAGAACTTAAGTTATTGACCGGACACCGCCTGTTTGACGACCACCCGCCATCCCATCCCGCTGCCCGCCATTTTCGGCACTGGTTAAAAATCCCCCCCCCCCCCCAAAGTTTGATTTTATTTATTTGCTAGGATTTTCGTGAGTAGGTAGGAGCACTCCAAACAAATTTTTATTTTCAGCCTCACAACTATGGAAGACAGACTCAGGTCATTGCTGGGCAGAGATATTGTGAGCGAAGGTGATCAAAATACATGTAGGACTGCAAACACATTATGTTGCATTTGAAAGCAAATGTAATTGAAATGACAATTTGTGGTGAAATGTTATACTTAGTTATACAGCAAAGCCTATGAACAAAGGCCACCATTGGGAAAGACAAGATATGGCCTTTAATGACAGGTGGCCCTTATTCAAAGTTCATTTTGTTCTAAAAAATCAATGACAGTATTTAAAAGAATGACCTTTATTCACAGGGTGGTCAGTATTCAGAGGTGGCTGCTAATACAGGTTTGACTTTACCTTGATCTTTTACAGGAGTTACAAGTCCTTTTTCTGTCCAGTCAAAAGTTTCAGGTAAGTCGCCGTACCTCACTCCAGAACTCTTTATGTATCTAAAAGAAATAATTGACATAATTAAACACCAGTTTTGATGGGCCATGTCTTGGTGATAAGCTATACATAGCATTACTCCAAACAAAATCTTTTATAAGTATAGCCCTATAATGGATCATATCATGCAGCTAGATAATGGTTGAATTAAGATTTATTCAATTTTAGGTAATCCATAACATGAATCCTTTTCACTGACCACCGAACAGTTGAAGACCCCCAGGATTACACCAAGGTAGAACCATCAACCTCGGACATTTAAATGTTGTTGTTCACGGGCTACATTCCACCATTGCTAACCCTGGGAATCCAATGATGGAAATAACCTGTTTCTCTTTCAATGGGAACATGATGCCATTTTATCAATCGTGAATGATGAACACGTTTGAAAGTCTGAAATTCTGAGAAAACGAGTACCTAGTGTTGAAAAAGTAGAGACTGGAAACCAAATTGCCAAAATTTGTAACCCTACACTTATGTACAAAGCGTATTTCTCAGTTACGGAAATGCCCGAGTACATGTAGTTAAGATTGCATCGACCGCGTGTAAGCCAGCTGGACAGATTCCTCACATGTAAAATATGGTTCTAGGTGGGAATCAAACACACAGTGGTGAGAGACTAGTGATTACAAGTCAGAGACCATTACCACCCAACCAGGAGATCCCATATAATACATGAAGTAATCAAGGTACTACTGTATTTTCATTTACCGGTATTTTTGTTGGGCTCAATTTTCGTGGTTTTTACTAAAATGGCAATTTCATGGGGACATGAATTCGTGGATTACGATTTTTGAAAAAATGCCTTATCTCTGCATTTAGATTCGTGGGATTTGATTTCGTAGATGAGCCGACCCACGAAATCCCGAAATTAAATACCCAACGAAAATGAATGATTCCACAGTATGTGCAATGTAACCTCCATGAATGGTCGCCTCCGAACAACTGTCACCTCCCTGTTAACAGCCAGTATTCTAGCAACCCAGATTGACATTTTACTCAATTTCCACTCTCTCAACAAAACCACTTCCTTACAACCAGCCATTTTTGTCTTTCCATTAGTGGCTATTGTAAGGAATTGCACTGTATATAATATGTAAACAAGAAAATTGACTGCAAAAGTATATTTGAGTGAAAGTACAAAGTACAAGTATGTACATGTAATTCAATTCACAAATCTAGACAACTCTTACAAGAAGATGAATCTTAGCACATAGGAAGTTATGAACGGTGATAATTCAGACTTATACACAGGTACTTGACACAAAACAAATTACTTCACAGGCTACCAATAATAAGGCATAATTAAGTAGCCTATGGAGCCATAATTTGGTTTGTATCATGTACCTTGGATTTACAAATAATCAAATATTGACTAAAAATAAAACCTACAAAACCCCAGGTTATGTTGTGAAAACAAAGTAATGTAACTATGTACTAGACCATTGATGTTACCACTCACCTGGATGATTCAAACACTGGTGGTTCACGTTTTGGCATCAGTATTCTAGCCTGGAATTCTTCAGGACTCATATCAGCAAATTTGTTCACATCAAACTTTTGTTTTACCACTATATAAATATAAGTAATGTCATTTTGTTAGCACTTCATTGATATGAAACAGGGATTTTTTGGGGCTAATTTTATAGCCGATATTGGGTCATATTCCCAATAAAAAATAGTATCTTTTTTTTCCAATTTACAGACAAAAAATTCCCAAATGAAACTAAAAAAAAACAAACAAAAAACTAAAATCTCTGAAAACAAGCAATCTTTCACTGTAATAGACATGACTTTGTAATGATTGAAAGTTCCCATTATGGACAGTGATTATGTGTGTACATTTAAATAATGCAAAATTGGAGTCACACATACTTTCCCAATTTTTAACAAACCACCGAGGAAATTCCCAATCCCAAGGGTATGGGTTATATTCCCAAAATACTGGGGAAAAAACCTGCTGAAACATTCCTTTGTACATTTATTTATCTGTTAATTGTTTAACGGCCATCTTGAAAACGATGGTAATTTCAGAGCCACACCAGAGACAGGAGAGAGAAGATACAGAAGAACCAGGACTTTTTCCCTACTCTTATTTCGAATATTTTTTTCTGGGCATGCCCGGTGTAAAGCACTAACTAGAACTATCACTAAAGGTGATGAATACCCCCAGATGCGGCCTTGACACAGTTATTGTTACATTTTACAGAGGGAAATATAATGCATTTTCATTTTTTAATACCTGCAAATTGTTGCTTAGATAAATCCTGACCAGTTTCTAAATATACATTATATAAAAAATAACAAAGGGCCATAACTCATTAAAATTTACTTGGACAAAACCTATTGTGGACATGCACAACTTAGCAAACTACTTATCACTTCTAAGAAGTTTCACTGAATTCCTGCATGTAGTTGCTGAGAAATGGTACGGGCAAAATTTACCTAATTGTATAAAACAAAGGGCCATAACTCAGTGAAAATTAATCCAAACAAAACCTGGTTATTGCATGCACAACTTGGCTAACTGTTTATAACTTCTGTGAAATTTCATTGAATTCCTATGAGTAGTTACTGAGATATTGTATATACACTGTATAAAAACAACAAAGGGCCATAACTCAGTGAAATTTTAACCAACTAAGACAAGCTTAATGCATGCACAACTAGGCTAACTACTTATCACTTCTGAGAAGTTTTATAGAATTCCTGGCAGTAGTCAATGAGAAATAGTCAGGACAAAATTTGCCTATTTATACTGTATAAAAAAACAAAGGGCTATAACTCAGTGAAAATCAATCCAAATGAAAAATGATTTAAGCATGCACAACTAGGCTAACTACTTATTACTTCTGTGAAGTTTCATTGAAATCCTGTGAGTAGTTGCTGAGAAATTGTCCGGACAAAATTTGCCTATTGTATATACTGTATAAAAACAACAAAGGGCTATAACTCAGTGAAAATTAATCCGAACGAAAAATACTTTAAGCATGCACAGCTAGGATTACAACTGATCACTTCTGTAAAGTTTCATTGAGATCCTGTGAGTAGTTGCTGAGAAATTGTCCGGACAAAATTTGCCTATTGTATATACTGTATAAAAACAACAAAGGGGTATAACTCAGTGATAATTAATCCGAACGAAAAATGCTTTAAACTAGCACAACTAGGCTTACTACTGATCACTTCTGTGAAGTTTCATTGAGATCCTGTGAGTAATTGCTGAGAAATTGTCCGGACAAAATTTGCCTATTGTATATACTGAATAAAAACAACAAAGGGGTATAACTCAGTGATAAATAATCCGAACGAAAAAAGCTTTAAGCTAGCACAACTAGGCTTACTACTGATCACTTCTGTGAAGTTTCATTGAAATCCTGTAAGTAGTTGCTGAGAAATTCTCCGGACAAATTGTGTCTACAGACGCACGGACTGACCGACTGACGACCGTCAAGCGTGAATCCAATATAGCCCCCATATATTTCATATCTGGGGGTATAATGATGCGCGATAATACCAGTAAACCGGTATATAGCTATATACATTCCAAATGCAATACGTACTGGCCAGTTCCACCCGTATCGCCATATTTTTTAAAAGTAAATTGATATTGACTACTTCTTGTATTGTATCAGCTGTAGCCTAATTCGATCGGAAAATAGAAATATTTTGTCTGTGTAACTGTGCTAGGACTGTATGTGTTGCCTTGCTCATGTTTTATATGTACAATTGTTGTATACTATATACAGCATGAAGTTTCATTCTATAGTCACTGATATTTTCATTAGTTTCTTTGTGACAGCTAAATAAAGATAACATTGTGCAAATGATTAATGAAACTACATATTTTCATTAAAATCCAAGCTTGAATCAAGAGTTTTAAATTCCCAATATATCGCAATACATATTGCAAAACAGTGTTGCATATTGCTTTCCCCAAAATACCCATCCCTATAAAGCACCTATACACGCCTTACCCATTTCCTGTGATTTTCTACACACAGTATAATTATGACTTGGTAATTAAAATGGGAACATGTCCTTGAAATATCAAAAGGCTGAGCCAAGATTTAAACCCACAACCTTTCTTTTAGTGGTCCAGCACATTACTACTGGACTACCGATCATCCCACTTCTTTTGTACAACATACAAAGTAATCCACCAGTAAATATAAAAAACTTTGAATCTTATTTGAAACCATGCAAGGATAACTGCATGATTCACAAAACAGACTATAAGATCCTATTTTGCTCTGTGAGAAAATGATTGTATGCATCTAAAATTATTATTATTAAGGCATTTACATAAGAATGAATTTACATAAACATATTTCTTGCTTTCTGATCCATAAATTCTACTATAAAGCATTAACTGATATATGTTTGTAATTCTTGCTTAATAAATATGTTTAATACGAAATAGTTCATGAATATACCTGTATACGACAGACATAATTACAATTTGTGTATCATCATAAATCAAGTGAATGTGGTTTTCAAAACTTTGCAACCTTTATTTATGAGGAAATACATCAAAATATCATACAATCAACAAGGCCACGCAATAGACTACATAAATGCCACTTACAACATGCAAAATGTATGTACAGTGTAACTTCTGAAATCCGGACAACCATGGGACCGGACAAAATGTCCGGATTTTGGAAGTTATTTGTTATACATGTATTTTGTATACATTTAACATATTGTGATTTTAATGTGTGTCAAAATAAACTAACACCGCTGATTGGTAAACAATTGAAAGAGAGGATAATGACATTTTGCCTTAGGGTTTATAATCACAGGACAAATTAAGGTTGACACTTTCTGCACTGTCCGGATTTTGGAAGTAAAATTGCACTTATATAAACCAAAATTTATGAAAATATCGTCCGGAATTCAGAATTCGGAAGTTCCGAAATTCAGAAGTATAATTTACATTGATATAGAGGGAGAAATTTTGGGACCAAGAAAATCGTCCGGTTTTCAGAAGTTTCCGGATTACAATTTATACCATTGTAAAACTAGATACCCAAGGGCAACATGTCGAGCCCCCTGTTTAGCCAGCTTGTGATCTTGACCTTTGAACTACAAGTACAAGTCATGAATATGACACATCATTTCATTGAAGTAAACTTTTATACCAATTTCTTTCAAAATCCTTGAATACAAACAAAAGTCACAGCCCAGACTAGGAAAATGTATTTGAAAGAATGTGTAATCTTGACCTTTGACCTATGGATCTGGGTGTTGTCTCATTGTATATTCAAATAAATCAATGCATAAGGGAGCTAGATACAGCCCAGACAAGGTCTATAATACTTTTTTGATGTTTGACATCAAAGTGTGACCTTGAACTTTAGCCTACAGACTTGGGTCTTGCGCATGACACATCATCTCATGATGGTAAATATTTCTGCCAAGTAATTCCAAAATCCATCAAGAAATGTTATGAAACAGACACAAAAGATAGACACCATCTTTGACCCTTAACATCCAAGTGTGACCTTGGCCTTGGAGCTATTGGTCTTCAGTGTGACACACTGTCTCATGGTGCCTAATAATACAGTTATTTTCAAATATGTCAATGCATAAGGGAGATACAGCCTGGACAAGGTCTATAATGCTCATTTTTTTATGTTTGACCTCTAAGTGTGACCTTGACCTTTAAACTACAGACCTGGTTTTTGTGCACAGCACACTGTCTCATAGTGTTTAACAATTATGCCAAGTTATTTTTTAAAATGTCAATGCATTTATAAGGGAGATATACAGCCAGGACAAGGTCTATAATGCTCATTTTTTATGTTTGACCTTTAAGTGTGACCTTGACCTTTGAGCTACAGACCTGGTTATTGTGCACTGCACACCGTCTAAAGGTGTTTAACAATCAAGCCATTTTAAAAAATGTCAGTGCATAAGGGAGATACAGCCTGGACAAGGAAAATCCGGAAGGAGTAACTAATGTACAGGCATGCAACTGCCATTGTGGCGACTATGTCAAGCTCACCGCAAGCGGGCTCTACATCAATTCATATAAAGTAAAACCCCTGAAAACTGGACCCCTTCTGGACTGGACCTAAAGTCCAGTTTTCTGAGAATTAAGGTTTTCAGACAGCTTTTAATAAATTCTGAAAACAAAATCATGACTTTAAAAATTTCCAGATTTCAGAGAATTCCGGTTTTCGGGGAATTCCAGTTTCAGGGAATTCCGGGTTTTTTTTCCAGGGAATTCCAGTTTTCTGGGAATTCTAGTTTTCAGAGAATTCCGGTTTTCAGGGAATTCCAGTTTCAGGGAATTCAGGTTTTCAGAGAGTTCCAGTTTTCAGGGCATTCCAGTTTTCAGGGCATTCCAGTTTTCAGGGAATTCCAGTTTTCAGGGCATTCCAGTTTTCAGGGCATTCCAGTTTTCAGGGCATTCCAGTTTTCAGGGAATTCCAGTTTCAGGGCATTCCAGTTTTCAGGGAATTCCCGTTTTCAGGGGTTTTACTGTATTTAACATAAAATATAAATTTGATAAGAACAAACCTATAAACTTTGTTCAACCAGTTGATATATTTCACATTTTCTTTGAAGGTTTGATATTTCTCAGCTGCCTCAGCCGGGTGTTTGTAACTTATATCATACTGCATCCTCCACCATCTGAAAATGTATCAATTAAAAATTCATTAAATAATAAGTATCAATTAAACATCAATACTTACATGTATAAAATACCAGACAGTATCCCTTGTATGCTTATTACCCCTATATGCCTATTACTGCTGGTGCCCAGATTATGACAATGACTGACACTGTCGCCTCCGCTTCTGTTCTGCCTAGCATTTGTTTACATACCTTGCCGCGACTTTAAAAAAATTTCATCATTGATTTATGTCATTTCTACACTGAAGTTAATTTATCTTTCATACAATCATTTGAATTCAGTTCAAATTAATACTGCTATATAATTGTATCGCATTCTAATGCATTTTATCTCTTAAAACACAGTTTTGATATTTCTGCAAATGATAGATGGTCAGCACATTGGATGGAGTTCAATACAGTCACAGGAATTTCCCATGTGACTTCATATCTCGCATTTGATTGGTCAATTAGCGGTATTATGGACACCAAGCAAAAGTGTGGCTGTCAGTGTGTCAAGAAATGCGATCAGTTGATGTATTATTTTATTGTTATTGAGAGTATTTTTATGTTTTTTGACAAGAAGAAGAATTGTTTATGAGGATTGAATGGTTGTATGATTGCAGACTTGCATTGTCATGCATTTTAAGACAGGTAAAGAGTTAGACTAGTGGTAGTACGGATGACAAGTATAACTGCCTATATTATAAGGCTCGAAAAAATTGCTTGGTTCTGGGTAGTTGGGAAGGTTGGCAGGATTGTTTTTAAAAATATTTATTTTGACTCTTAAAAAATGAGAAAGTGGATGTACAATTCCTTGGGCCTAATAAAAAGTCTAGGGCCGCAGGAAAAGTAGGTTGGGTAACCAGGAACACACCTAAGTCTGTGATGCCAACAAATAATTATCTGAGTTGTCTTGTATGTGTAACAAAGAATAACATATCTCATATAGTAACTGATTTCAAGACATACAAATGTACTTACTTATGAAGATGTCTAACTGACTTCTCATCTTCAAGATATAAATCACCTAATCTGAAAGTTATAAATAAATAACAATATAAATCAAAGTTCTGAAGGTTCTGCTGTTTTCCGGAACTACAAAGCAGTCAAAAGTTGAATTTCTTTGTAGGGTTTTTTTGGAATCCGAACGATAGTTCGCACATGAATTTGGATGCAGACTTAAGTACTACTAACGCTTTTCTACACCCGCTATGCATTTGTTAAAGTTGTTCCCGTTCCATGTGCTTTCAGTACTTTGATTTATGATTCCCATCTGATCACCAAAAGTAATTCAGCAAAGAGCATACTATTATATAGTCTACATTACCTGCCTCTTTGTATACTCAACTTATGCAGAATGTAATATCTCATAAATGAAGACACAGTCTAAATTGAGAGAATTAAGATGTCAATTCCTGCCATGACAAATTTTTAAAACCATCACATCATTATAACCCAAAAATTTTAGGTTGTCCACGAACTTTACGGATGACCCTCGTAATTCGACTTTTCAGTTGGCCGATTTTCACGAACGATTTCGGAAGGGCCATCCTCTCAGACTGTGTGGGACGGGCCAAGTGGAAAAAGTATCTTAAATTGTCGTCACAAACAGTCTTATATTAGTTGGACTACATAAAAGTTAACCCTCAGTCTTACACCAGTTAGAACCATAGACCTTCCGTAAGCTAGAAGGATGCTTCTGCATAATTATATAATATCAGAGACATCTCTGATAATATATATGTGAAATTATACTGTACGTATCTGAACTCAAACTCACAACTGGTAATTAAAAGGCTAATACCGGTAGCTATTTCCTGTCAGAGACCATAAGCACTCCAGAGTTCTAACTAATTTTTTTTAAAGCACTAACCTGAACTGTATGTGGACTATTGAAGATAGACAATTTACCACTAGCCCGAATACACAGTTTTGAGAAAGTTCGAGAGCCCGAATAGAAATTTACTAGCCCCGGGCTGTGGGCTAGTGGGTTAGTGTGAAGGCTGCCACTCAACCAATAGCCCTACTAATTTGGCTTTCCGGTTGGCCGATTTTCACGAACGATTTCGGAAGGGCCATCCTCTCAGACTGTGCGGGACGGAGCCAAGTCGAAAAAATGTCTCGCCGTCACAAAGCAGTCTAATTAGTTGGACTACTCAACCAAATGAAAAAAATGTAAACATTTACAAACGAGTCACGGACTATGTTTTTTTTTGGGGGGGGTCGTATTATTATATGGATATTAATTATTTCAATGTACGTGACGTAACAAACAAACCGAAAGTAGAATTTGTTTAGCAAGGTTAAACTGAACTTAAAAAATCCATTGGCTTTCACAAACAATATCTTTTACACGATATTTAGATGGTAAACATGCCCATTATATATAGTAGTTTATATACTTACGCAGCGGAAAGGCACACAAACAAAATGACCAAACTAATGCGCAAATCCATTCTTTCAGTGAAAGTTTCACTGTTTAAGTTTACAACTCGAGTAATTTAAAATCGCCTCAATTGCACTGCAGATAAATGACAATCGTCTTTGTTATCACAGCATGTACCGAACATTGACACTTTCGAACATCACATGCTTGATAAAGGGTTATCGTAATTAGTTAACACACAAGAGAGGACTTTGTACTCTGTGTTTTTATTTTGCGTCATTCAACCGTATCCATGTTAGTGGTACGGAATCAGCCGAGGTATGCCGAATGATCATTTCTTGGTTCCATTGGCTGGTTCCCTTCTACTAGTAACTATCTATTCTGGAGTTGTCTCTCTTAGATCTGATCGTAAAATTAATATGCATGGTAACAACAAAGACCTATACATACATGTATGTATAGGTCTTTGGTAACAACTTGATCGTAATATAATTATTCTTCATGCAATTCTATAATCATACAGAACAATGGCTCTAGAAACATTCAAAATTATTAACAGTTTGGCCCCTCCAGTCTTATCTAATCTTATTCAAAAACAAAATAATTCATATAACTTCCGCTTTTCTAATATGTTACTGATTCCACATGTGAAATCCACAAAAGATGGTAAAAATTATTTCAGGTATGCAGCCCCTGTCCATGGAACTCTCTCCCAGACGACTTTCGAAAATGTAACAGCTTAAATCAGTTCAAGAGGTTAATTTTAAATTGGAATGGGCAAAATTGTAAATGTAAATGTATAATGTATTAATATTTTGTATGCTAGTATTTAACTACATGCTATATGTAATGTAATGTATGATGTATTCTTTTACTGTGCCTTCTTTTTATTGTCAATAATTGTATAGTTTGCCTCATGTACATACAAACTACTATTCATATCTTAATTATATATCTCATAAGTTTATTATTATTTACTTTTTATTTTATTAATAGATGTTTTTAAATGTGCTTTATTGCTTATAGTCGGTATATTCTTAAACATGCATTTGTTTTTTACAGCTCTTATATATTTTGTTATTGTTGTTTACTCTAGTTATATAGTCGGCTTAAAAGCTCTTAGATATGGCTAATGTTATACTGTTGTTGTCTTACCGACTTTAAATATATCTTATTTTACTAGTTAGTTGTATGCTTGCTGCGAAACTAGCTGGTCAATATTGAATAATTCCAATAGTGCAAATCCTAGTTATTTCTAATTCCATACAGGGATGCTATATTACCGGTACTTGTAATAATACTAATATACAAAGACCTATATTTTACATGTATAATATTATTATGGTAAAAAAGAAAACATAACTCAAATAAAGTTGCTACGCGTTTCTTAATTTACTTCCTCAGGCAACTAGTATAATTATTGGAATGATGGTAAACATATGTGTGACGTCATGACGTCATAACATATGACATCACAACGTCAAAAAGTGGTATATAATATAATATGGTATAGGTCTTTGTAATATATAATCCCTGTTCCATAGAATTGGCCAAACGTAAAGCATGACAATTGTGCAGTGCACCAAATGACAACGGAAACCAGTACTTTGTTTCTGAGCTGGTATAATGGTTCTCATTTACTCTAGCTGCTCAGAAATTCGTTGTACTGAAACATATGGAACAAGATCCAGTCAGGGTTTCTGGTCAACCGTGAACTGGTACCGTAGTCAACTAGTACCGTTAGTGGACTCGTACGTACTGCACGCATAACTTGTATGAATTTAAGCAGTCATTAATTCACATTTCCTTTTTTGTGTCACCCTGAGTATATATATACATGTACTGGTACATCTAAAAATGTATTAGTATTATATGTCATATTGCCTTTCATTAAATGTATTATTCTAATCTTTGTGCATGTAACAATGTGCTTTTTAAAACATTTATATCTTGTATTGTACCATACCATGTGTTTTATATGCTGAATAAATCTATCTATCTAATCTATGCAAGTTATAATTATCATACTTAAAAGTTAGACAAGGGCCCATAACTCTTGAAGTTGTGGTCCGATTCCGCACATAACTGAACTCGTCCAAAACCATAAGGTCATACACATTCATTGTAAATATGATTAGGATCGGTGAATAAATGAAGGCGCTAGAGTGTAATCAAGCTAAAATATAGCAAATTTTCTAAGTCAACGGCCCATAACTCTTGAAGATGGGGTCCGATTTTGAAAATATGATTAGGATTGGTGAATAAATGAAGGCGCTAGAGTGTAAACAAGCTAAAATATAGCAAATTTTCTAAGTCAAGGGCCATAACTCTTGAAGTTCTGGTCCGATTCCGCCCATAATCGAACTTGTTCAAGATCTTTTGGTTATACTCATTTACTGAAAATATGATTAGGATTGGTGAATAAATGAAGGCGCTAGAGTGTCAACAAACTCAAATACAGCAAATTTTCTAAGTCAAGGGCCCATAACTCTTGAAATTCTGGTCCGATCTTGTCCATAATCGAACTTGTCCAAGATCTTTTGGTTATATACATTTACTGAAAATATGATAAGGATTGGTGAATAAATAAAGGCGCTAGAGTGTAAACAAGCAAAATATAGCAAATTTTGTAATTCAAGGGCCCACAACTCTATAAGTTATCGTCCGATTTTGCCCATAATCGAACTTAGCCGAGACATTGTGGCCATATACATTGTGAGCAAGTTTAATCACGATTCGTCAAGAGCTGCGGATGCTAGAGTGTAAACAAATTAATTGTGGACAGACGCCGGACATTCAACGATCCTAAAAGCTCATAAAAATGTTATTGTGTCTTCATAGAATTGACCTTGTTTTTCCGTCATATGTTTAACAGCCCATTTGACAGCTATGGTCATTACAGAGCTTCCCCAGAGAGAGGAGAGAAGATACAAGATAACCGGGCATTTATATCCAGGGGCCACTACTCTTATTTCAGATAGTTTCCTGGTTCTTTATCATGCCAAGTGTAAAGCACCAATACACACCTTAATTTCTTGTTTCCAGTGACTTTCTTAACAAAGTACTGGGCTCAGTACAGGGGATACTGAAAAGGTGTACCTGAAATATCTGAAGCTGAAGCCAAAATTTAAACCCATGATCTTTCGATTGTTAGTCCAGCCCATTCCACTGGACCACCTACCCACTTTCAATATTTTCATTCAGGCGATTCATGCTGTCAAGGGTCATGCTGCCATGTAATGACTATTAAATAAGTTAGACCTAAGACTTATACTATATTATAGTAAAATCTATATTATGTACAACCCGTGATGTGTAAATACATTTATTTTGTACATCTTTATATACATTTTTTACAGACAAAACAAAGAGAAGTTCATCATTGTTTAAGCACACATTTAATCAGACATTTTTTTTCAACAAAATATACATATTTATACAATCATATGACTACAGCAAACAATTATGTAATAAAAAATTTAGAAGAAGCTTGAATATTGCATGAATATGACCCATTCTAAAAATAGCAGCAAAATATACACATAAATAACTTCCGGGTATAATGGATTAAGATAAGTATTAAATAAAAGCTTCCATTGGTATATTTCTGAACAAATAAGGACCTGATTGCCCCACTATGTGATGTGATGACACAGAAAAATATGAATAATAGTATTTTGCAAACTGTGGCCTTGACTTTTCAGGAGATTTTTCGGAAAAAGGAGACACTGGGTGCTGACAAAAGGGGGCAAAATTACGTCTAAGAGGCAAATTTGGGTATTATTATTATATTTATATTGCAAATATTATATTTGAGGGGGGGGGGATATTTGCTTATTTTCCAACGGCAAGACACTGTCTGTCTGCGTCACTTTCTTAGTAAAAAATATTTTGCAATGGCGACAGTTCATAGATGCGACACCTCATCTTACCATAGTCATCATTTCTGCTATTTCAATAAGTGAAGGAGTCACAATTTAATACCATGTCTTGACTCATATAGTGGATAAACATCAAGATCAAAAGGTCACTGTGACCTTGACCTTTGCATTGGCAACGTGACTCTTAAAAGTTACTTCGTCTCATCAATGTGATCATGTGTTACAGTGTACCAAAAACTGACTTTATCAAATAATGAATTGTTAAGTTTTTCAAAATGTACACATAGAAATGAGTATCATTCTATATAACCCCATAATGGCGAGACATGAAAAGAATTATCATAATTTAAGACTATGCACCAATATCTATTCTAGAGAATCATATATATCACACTTACATACATTAAGCCATTCAACACAAACATCATTAAGGTATTGTGGAATGCCAGACCAAACAGACACCAGCAGAATTTTTAAGAAAGGCATTTTATGAATTTTCTAAGGCAATATCTGAATTCTGTAGTCCTTCCTATAAAGTATCGGACAAGTTGTTGTAGCAACACTAACATGAAAATAATCAAAATATACTTGATTCAGTCTGCATGTATATTTGTAATTAAAGTAAAAAGCATAAAAAGTTCACCTCATTAAAGGGGCATGCCCAGGAACTGCTGTGTCTTGCTTTTCGTACACCAAAAATGCGTTTGTCACTTGTAAAACCAATTATTACCGAAAAGTCAAAGAAGAATGTGCGTTCAAAAATTACCCTATAACGCGCGTGTCAGTATTTGTATGTCCGTTTGAATAAAAGGCTGTCAGCCTTTTATTGACGATAACGATATTTCCGATTCGTCTGAAAGTTTAACTGAGCATGTGCGCTGCCTTTCAAGTGAACATAACATTAGCAATACTTACCATTTCAGTTTGTTGACATTTTTTCCGCGATGTTTTCTGTTTTGACAGATCCCGAAGGGGCGAGTTGTGAAAAAGACGAATAAATCCTGTGGCCGAAATCGGCAGATTTGGTCAATCTTGAAATGTGTATTTTGACTAAACTAGCGGGATATTTGGTAAATATTTTACAGGGCTTTCATTAATTGATTTAGGCATTAAAATGATACCAATTTAATTGCTATTCGAGACGCTTCAGTTCCAGGGTATGTCCCTTTAAGTTTATGTTATGTAACAGAGAATAAGCAGAAAATTGTAAATATTTCCATGATCCAAGCAGCCAAGGTAATTTGGTTACTTTAAAGCTTTTATGGTGGAGAATGACCCCCAGGTGTACACCTGGGAAGAACCACTGATCTTCAGTAAGCTAGCTGGGCAGCTTTCTCAAATGAAAACAGTGATTTTTTTCGCTATATTTACTGCCGTATATGGGCAGTTTCCCCTAGAAAAATTTCCTTAATTTTTCCCCTAAAATGGCCAGAATTTCCCCCTTACAAGAAGTGTTTTCCATATGATCATGTAAAAAGAAGAAAAATACAACAGTTTTCACACCATTGTCACCAATTACAGTGTCGTAATATTTATATTTATGATTTAAACAACTTAATAATCACATATTCCTTACAAATAAATGTTATTATGTATTCCCATTTTGAAATTTATTGAGCTAAATTTCGCCTTTAGATGGGCATGGCTAGTGAGAAAATTTTGGAAAAAAACACTGGAGAAATTTGAATTGCCCAAAGAGGGATTCAAACATACAGGTTGTGATTAGAGTCAGAGACTATGACATCTAGACAACGGAGGCCCTTCATACTTCTATAATGAGGTATATAATACAAACAGGCTCAATATACATGATCGTGAATAGATTAACAGTGTGTGTTAACAGTATAAGAAAGATGGTAATTCAATAAATTATAACAACAAAAATAATTAAAGAATTAATCTACTTTGTTCAGTCCAAGACATAAGAAATAACCAAAAATATTGCTGATGTTATATCACTGTTTATACTGTAAACCAGGAAACTTTTGCGTCAAGAAACTTTCGCGTTTTTAAGCACCCATGAATATTCGCGGCATTAAACTTTCGTGGATTTGAGGAGACCACATTGAGGAAACATAACACGTTTTGAATGAAATGTATATTTTGAATAGCATGACACAGCATTACAATATACCTAAAGTTAATTTGCAAAGTCAGTGGTCATGGTGTTTTAGTGAAAATGTAGCTGAAGAAATTTAAGGCTAGTTGATGTCGATTGGAGTTACTGTATATTGGTATTAGTGGTAAGTTTGGTAAAATACGTAGCTTTTTATGACACAATTTAAGTTGAACAAACAATGAGGTAATGGTTTGTTTGCACATCAATTAGTGACTATAACAATAATAACGCATTGCTGTGTATATTCAACAGCAGCCTACTCTGACAAGGGGTGTCAAAAACAATACAATCTGTAACTACTAACCTTATTTAAAGTATGTTATTCACACCTTGGATTGTAAACGTGTCAACAATTTACCATTACCACACTGAATAAACAAACTGATGCAGTTTTCATGAAATCTTTTGTAGCGACTAATTTTCGCGGTTTTATGACAAGACAGCTGTTCGCGGCATTTTACTTTCGCGGAAACAACCCCACCGCGAAAGTCGCTAACTTAAAATGCGCGAAATAATTTCCTGGTTCACAGTATAGACATGTCAAGTTATTGTAGGAAATCAATAAATGCATTATGCAGAGAACTAATTGATAAACAATACCATCAATCATTGAAAACATTGCATCAGGGCTCCAGATAAATATTTGGGCAAGGGGTATTTTACCCCTGCTTTGTTTAAGCAGGGGGTATTTCACCCCTTAAATTTTTTGTGGGGGTATTTCAAATTTTTAAAGGGTAATGACAGTCATGGGACTTATGTACTTAGTTGTAAATGTGTTCTTCTTTATTAAATATGTACATAATTTTCATAAAGTTATATTGCATCCAGTAAAGAATGTTGCTTACTTGCAATACCTTTGCCTTATTCAATAAGTTCAATTGAATCACTAGTCACATTTCAAATTTTAATTTGATTGTTACGCATTTTAATCGAGTAAAACGCGTACCCGGGATTTTAAGTGCGTATCGGTATGCTCTAGAAATATTTTGCTTGCGTATTTTGGGAAAACTAATGCATATTTACGCAAATACTTCCTTTATCTGGAGCCCAGTTGCATTACTTATAATTTCGTATTTTTTGATTGCACATGAACAGAATATCATCACAGAAGGCAATGTCATTAATAATTATACATTTCACAAAACATTTTCATGCTATAAACCACGGGACATTTAAATTGTCATTAACAGATAAAAATATGTTATGCAATTTGAGGATCAGCCCTTTATTTCTTTATAATAACACCCTGTGAGTTATGTCAGTTCAGCAAAGAAAATCAAGGAATTGAAAAACTTTCTTACGAAATCAAAGCCTTTAAATGTTGAACAAATACATTCAATTTCAGAAATGACTACATCACATAATTTTGTACAAAAAAATATATTTCCTAAATTAATTCAGAAAAATAATAATAAAGAAACAACAAATGACAACATAAACACCAACAACTTTTAACAATAATCGTATGAGACAAGTCAAGTAATGTTAGAATAATATTTCCTAGTAGACTGACAAAACCCCGAGTGTACAGTACAACCTCTGTAGAACAACACCCTATGGGAGCTGGAAATAATGGCCGTTGTTTAGAGGTTGTTGATCTACAGAGGTTAAATTTAAAGTAAATATTAGCTTAGGGAAATTTTGAGAGTGTTGTTATAGGGAGGTTGTTGCTCTACAGAGATTAAATTTATAGTAAATATCAGCATAGGGAAATTTTGAAGGTGTTGTTATAGGGAGGTTGTTGCTCTACAGAGAGCCGCTCTGGAGAGGTTTCACTGTATTAGTATTCAGGACCTTTTAGATAAATTAACCATTTGGTTAGACAAGACTTTCATACAAAATAAGAAAATCCTGATCAAATTCATAAGTTAATTAATTAAAAATTTGAAACAAATTTGACTTATACAAGTATGTTCCCATCATTGTATTCACTTAGCTGTTGTTTAACTGTCCATTCAACAACTATGTTCAATTCAGAGCTTCCACTGACAGGGGAGATAAAAAAGCACGGATACACACATCGCCCTTTTTCCTGTGATTTTTTAGACACAGTATTTGGCTTTGTAATTGGGATGTGGACACTGAAAAAGAATCCCTAAGAATTTCGAAAGGCAAAGCCAAGAATGCAGTAGTCCAGCGCATTCCCACTCAACTACTGAACACCCTGTTCCTGTCATCCATATTTATTAAATTAGAATACAAATTATAAAGTGGACTGATAGAAAAAAATCAATAAATTAGACAACAAAAAAATAAATCCAAAACCATTCAATTATGTACAGAAATCGAACAAATTTTCTTCTGAAGTATAACAACAACAAAATCATTAATTCATTTGATTATACAGTAACACAGGTAATAACATATATACATAAAATTTACTATCACAAATCATGCCTAACAGTACAGGCAACATCTTATATCCAACATCATTTGGAGTAATTCAACTATGAATTATCAATATCCATGAAATACAATGAAATATAGGTCAAGAACAGTTTACAATATTGTAACATGATTTTTACAAGTGAGACTTACCATGTAGTTTATATGGTAATTTCTAAAAAAAAAAATCAAATTAGGTTTGAAGTACATGTACTAGATTATGCATTTCTGATAAAAAGCATAAGTCATGAATTAAAAAAATGGCGTATTTGTATGTTAACGTACACTGCTATTTAAAAAATGTTTGTTTTTCTACAATAACATGATACACACCTAGACAGATTATTTTTTGTAAAACCTGTAACTTTATGCTATTTTGAAGTAATCTAGAATTGTTTTGCTTAAGTTACAATCTTTCTTCAATCAGGGGTTTTCTTTATGTTTTGGGGAAGGTGCCTTAGCCCTTAATATGGGGATGCAATAGCAGGTTGAAGCCTCTTTTGGGAAAAGAATTCTTATCTGAATCTGTAACCAATGTGGGGAATGAAATTTCAATGGGTAAATTGGAAAATAGGAGAAAATTGCATGATTTCAAAGAAATGTTCAGAGGGGAAGGCACCCTATATAGACTACAGCTATACAGGGCTCGACACTAACAATGGTCCGTTAGCCCAAGGCTACCTATTTTCTCCAAGGACTACCCAGGTTTCCAAGCTGGGTATCCCATCAGGCTATCTGAAATTTGGGTGACCTGAATTCTATAGGTTTTACGTAAATTAAATAATAAAGCTTACAAACTTTTGTTAGATTTGATTTGATGTAACCTGTATAGCTTTGTTTAATACATTTGTGAAAATCTGACGTTTATACTTGTCTTCTATTCTAATAAGTATAATTGAAAGGCATTGAAATAAAATAACAAACATGTTTTTTATGTATTAAAATAAGGACTACCTATATTGTACAAGGACTTCCTCATTTTCTATGAAGGTAGTCTTGCTGACTACCTGTTGAAAAAGTTAGTGTCAAGCCCTGCTATATAATAAAGAAAACCCCTGTCAAAATTTATAAGTCAGTATCAGCAATTAAAATTGCACAATCTGTCTTTAAAATGTGAATCTTTGCTGTTCAAATAATTCAATGTTCTTTAAAAAGTTGATGTCAGGACATGCTCTAGAATATTTAAAGCAAGAATGAGGTAAAATTATGAAAAATAAAACATTTCAAATGTGTGCACTTATATAGCATATATATGTAGAATCAGTGCTGTTTAATTATTCAAAATAAATGAAAAGCAGTCAATTATGCAACAATAAAAAAACTAACACACACTTGAGATGTAGTAATGTAATTCATAGTATTTCTCACTTTATTCAAACCATTTCATAATTTTCCATAGTAACAGAAAAGACAGAGTGAATGTAATCGAACACGTGATATTTTTCACATTTTCCTCCACGTTCGAAACGATGACGTCAGATCATTCTTTGACTAACACTTTCACTATGAGGGTTTCATTCCACAATAGTTCTCAGTACATATTTAACTGTATAAGCAAACACAGCCAGGCCTACAATAACTAACACATTAGACAGAGCACTTCCAATAAGTCCTTGATTTCGGTCCTCACCATCATTGGCAGCACGATCAGAACTGGACTGGTTCGTACTCTGCACTGCAAGCCTCGTTGATTCTATCATTTCTTCTTCTCTTTTACGAATGTCTTCTCGTATACGCTGAGGAGAGAAATGTGTGTACAATAATAATCACAGACAGAATTACAGTCAAACCTGTGAACAAAAGCCACTCTTGTGAAAGACAAAATGTGACTTTCATTGACAGATGGCCTTTATTTGGAAGCAATTTTGTTCTAAATAATCAATGACAGTATTTTAAAATAATGACTTTTGTCAGATGGCCTTAATTGGGATTTGGCCCCTTAAACACAGGTTTGACTGTACCAGACAGATAAAGCCGAATTAAAGTATGATATCTCCGACAATACCTTTTTTATCAGCTAAATCATGAAGATCACCAGCACATTGTAATATTTACAGAGGAATACAAACAAGTTAGTTTTGCATGGTACATTTATTTAAACAAAACAAGATTTCAAACTTCTGTTAAATATTTGTAATAAATAGCAATATCCTGTTACATAAAAAAGTGTTATGTTGGAATAAAATATTCTTAATTTCTGTACTTAGTATGGAGTTAAGTCATAGTTCAACTATAAACACATTTTAGAAAGACTAGGGGGGAGTATGTGGTCTAGTGATTATGGTCTCCCAGTGGTGAAGCAAATTCGCCCTGGGATCAGAAAACTTCATATCTAATAAAGCTATGCCCCAGCTAGCTTAAGGAAGGTTAGAGGTTTAACCCAGTGTACTAGGATCTCCCTCCTTCATTAAAACTGAAAATGACCCTGGCAGGAGTAATGTTAAACCCCAATGAAAACAGAATAAAACAAGAGCACCTACAGCTGTACCAACGCTAGTCTGTTCACCACCTCAGAGAGGTCTATCCACCTATGTTTCATGTTGCTATAGTTTCTGAATTTTGAGAGACATTACAGTTTTTCCACAGACGCAGTGATCACAATAGCTCGACTTTATCTTCAAAAACAGTCAAGCTAAAAATTGAGTGATCAAAGTACTTACATCGGCATCTTCGGGAAATAACTCACAGAAAATCTTATCCTTTAAGTTGAATGCATTACTTCTTGCAGCTAGCTGTCGTTTCTGTAACAGAAACAATAGCTCATAGCAAAATAGAGACAATAGAAAATAATGTTAATGTTGAAATAGATAAAATATTAAAATATTTCATGGCAAAATTTGTAAGGTGAATCATTAAAAATATTAAGCAAAACATGTTTTTTTTTCATTTGGCCCTTGTTTTGACGCACATAATCTTAGCACCAGCATGAGTCCTTAGTAGAAATTGGTTTAGATAAGACAGAAGGAAGACATGGAATTAAACACAGAAATATTTTTAATTGCCACTCACAGTATAATCGGATGTTTCTAGACTACCTAAGGTTGGTGTTTTCTCTAACTGCAAAAGAAATAAATAATTGTAAATTTGCAAAACACACACATATATATATTTATAGTTAGTCATGCAGTTCCAAAATTGAACCATAAAAAAAACAACCAAAGACACAGTGTCACTATTATAGTGTTTTTTTTGTAATTATTTAAGAGTGATTTAAACAGATTGACAGACTGTACTCAGCAGTGTTTTCAATAAATCATTAAAATGGCAGCCAGACGCCAATTTGACTGCATAGAAATGAAACTGGCCACCTAGAAACCCAAATATAATGTTTATTATGATATATGATGTTGGAAATGACCAAGCACGGAAAACCTCCTTCAATCAAGGTTTGGCCTCTTACAGGAAAACTTAGTGAAAACCCTGCTTAGCATCAATGATGAGTGCCAGGTAATACTGACATTAATCAATAAACTGTCATCATTTCAAACAAGAGTGCCAGGTCACAAAATACGCCCGTCAAAATTCATTTTTCAAAGCGTCAAGGGGCATAACTCAGAAGTGCCTGGACCAATTGGACTGGTTATCGAACTTGACTGAGATCTCATGGCCATAAACATTTCCATCAAGTTTTGTGAAGATCTAAATAAAACTATTTGAATTAGAGTGCGGACACAGTAATTGTGGATGCCACACGCCATGAGTGTTCCCATAATATGACCAGTTTTTCAAACGGGCATATAAAAATAAGAAATAAATTGCTTACCATGAAACTCAACATTCCAGTGAGTATAGTAGACACAGACCAGGCTGGGTTCCATGTATCAGGGTGGAAGTCACTGATACTCAAACATAACCTGAAGTAACAATAAAAAGAATTACAGAGGGGCCTCAGTGGTTGAGTTATGATCTCTGACTAGTATCACCAGTCCCTCATTGATGCGAGTTCAAATTTCATCCAGGGCCACCCTTAATTAATTGTTTGTTTGCCACTTCCGACCCATACTTTTTGGGTTGGGTCGGTAGGTAGGTAAATTTTTTTTTTTTTTATATATATACTATACTTTATAATCGCCTACAAGACGATCCCCACATAGGGTGATTTGTCCAAAAACCGCGTTCGTAATTGCAAGGACTTATAATATACATACGTATGTATGTATATAAGTCCTTGGTAATTGGCAATTTATCACCCGTAGCGGCGATTTTCTTCGCGGCATCGATCTTGAAAAAACGCAATGTCGCTATTCATCGCGTTTTAGGACTTTTTATCAGACGGTAAACTTTGATCGCTAAGGGTCATGGTGATTCCCGAACGTCTGATACCGACTCTCTAATAGCTAAAATGATATTTATTGTGAATGTTTCTTCTACTTTCGCTTTTGTTGACTGTTCATTTTCCGAAAACAGTCACATGATAAGTCACAGGAGCCTGTTATTCAATCAAAAAAAAATTATACTCAATAAAAAATTACCTACGTATAGAAAATATACGTAGGTAATTTTTTATAGAGTATAATTTTTTTTTTGATTGAATAACAGGCTCCTGTGGATAAGTTTACACTTACAAAATCCGTCGGCCAAGACGGACAGAAATCCAGGCATTTGATTGTATTTTGTGAAGTAGGAAATCCCATTCTTGAAGTAAATATGTAGAAAACCGGTGAATTGCTAAGCGATTTTGTAAACTGTGTTGCCATGTTTTACATATGCAGCGTTACGTACAGGGCGAGATTAATATGTCTATTTTTAGTGTTTTATATATCGAGTACCAGGGCGAGAATTTAGACCGAGTAGCAGTTTCTCATTTTACCTATGTAGCTCGGTGCTCTAATCAATAAAACCAGTCCACTGTTTACATGTAATATTATTTCTCGCAATAATATACGAAAGCTGACAGATTAATTAAAGCTCATCAACTCCGTACTATTAAGTTCTCAACACTTGTTGATTATAATTTGTGTCAACGCTAATTTTTCACACTTATCAGGTAATAATTTGTTCACAACAGCGCAATTAAATAATTACTTAATTCTCGCGACATCGCTAATCACATGCTTATGGGTTGTCGACGGAATAAAGGATGTCAAATATACAACTGTAGGCACGTGTGTCGAAGAAACCAAATGGCATTTGACTTAGATTCACGAAAGAAATATTACACATAAGTAATAAAAAAAATGCATTATTTTTTTAGTAAAAAAATTTTTTGGACCGGCGGATTTTTGTCGGGTCGGCCAGCAGCGGCAAACAAACAATCTTTTAATTTAGGCCCAGGATCTCACAGATAGCTGTCCAGCTAGCTTACGAAAAGTTGGTGGTTCTTCCCAGGGTCTTCATCCACTGTTTAAACAGGAATAGTCGCCAAATGACCCTACATAAAGGTAAAGGTTTTGTTTACTATAGTGTCACCCCTATTGAAAGGGCCAGCCAAGTTAACTTATGAGACACCTATCTTATGTTCGCACAGTACCTCCCGAATTTCTTCTCCTTTTTGCCAGGTGCCTGGCTGAGATGGGCCTACGGTAACCATTATTTAACAAGCTGGCGGCTCACCAACCGACCGCATCAGTTCTAACCCAGTCTCCACTGGGGTTCGAACCTTCGATCTCCCGCTCCGAGGGCGGACACCCTAACCACTCGGCCACTTGTAGCTGTTGATGCAATGTTAAATAAACAAACAAACAAAAATTACTGACTCCTCTGATAAGTACATGGGGGATTTGCAATACAAATATATATCAATATAATAAACAAACAGTGCAATTGAAATAAGAAGCAAAATTCCATATTGTTAGATAAATATCTGTATCATTCAAGGCAACACCACTCATTGCATCAAGCCTATTTTATCACAAATCACATCATTCCTTTGTAGTCACATATAATTATTATTATCTACATGAGCCAGTAATATCAACACATTCCAAAAAGTTTTGGCTCAATTTATGGTATGTGCATCACTTAAAATTGTATCATTTATCATGACAGTTAAAACAGTCTTGACCAATGACAATTATTTACTTTGATAGGTATGTCATCAATTAGCTTTCACTTTAGCTTTGGTTAAATTCAGACTACATTCAAGTCAAGGATATGATTGATCACTCTTTAGAATCTGTACATTATATAAACTGAACATTGTCCATAATCAAAGTACTGAAAGTACTCATGGAAACTGAACTTATGTAGACATGCACTGCAACATCAAACTAGTTTTAACAATTGCATGGCAGATAAAAATTCATGCGCGCCAAAAAAAATGTAAGCTTTATGGCATGCATAAGAATTTCTTCAGGAAATGTAAGAAGAGCCAAATATTAACTACTTACATTCTGAGAGGCTTGCACAGAAGATTGAGCCTATGTCTGACTGTGTTGTCTCTATAAATAAAGTCTTTATTAAAAATAGGAAATTTACCTTGTGTTCAATTTAAATCTGCCATTAGGAGTTATCATATATATACTTGGAGGTTTGAAGGGGAATTCTCTTGGAAAAACCAGCTTCCCATGATATGTACCACCTGTAAATATAGCAAAGAAGTATGATATATCCACAATGTTTTCTTTATTATATAGTTGAAGCCTTTAGTTTAAAGGTGCCTTCCCCTCTGAAAATTTCTTTGAAATCATGCTATTTTCCCAAGATTTCCAATTTACTCCTTGAAATTTCATTCCCCAAATTGGTTTCAGGCGAGAATTATTCCCCAAAAGAGGCTTCAGCCCACTTCTAGTTTTTTCTTCCTTTTTTTTTTAAAAGGGACATGCCCTGGAACTGAAGCGTCTCGAATATAAATCAAATTGGTATCATTTGAATGCCAAAATCAATTAATGAAAGTCCTGTAAAATATTTACGAAATGTCCCGCTATTTGACTCAAAATACACATTTCAAGATTTACCAAACCTGCTGATTACGCCTTAGAAAATATTCGTCATTTTCATAACTCGACCCTTTCGGGATCTGTCAAAATCGGAAAAAATGTCAACAAACTGTGAAATGGTAAGTATTGCTCATGTCATGTTCATTGTTTGCGACATAAAGCTTATCTATCGATCAATTATAGGTAAATATCATTGTTTTGCTGCTTGAAAGGCAGCGCGCATGCTAAGTTAAATTCTCAGACGAATCGGAAATATCGTTGTCGTCAATAAAAGGCTTGTAAGCCTTTTATTTAAACCGGCATATAAATACCCACGCGTGCGTTATAGGGCCATTTTTGAAGGCACATTGTTCTTTGACTTTTCGGTAATAATTGTTTTTACAAGTGATAAACGCATTTTTGGTGTATAATACTCAAGACACAGCAGTTCCTGGGCATGCCCCTTTAATTGATTCATTTATTTAGTTTATCAAAGAAATGAAACAACACATAGAAATATTCATTTATGACAGCCCTTTATTATTAGTTTATAAATCAAACAAAACTATAGATGTTAACAATACTTTGATCAAAATCACTATGCACATACCAGAACTAGCAGCGTGTTTTCACCTTTTACTTTAGAGAAAGGTGACAGGCCCTTAATAAGGTGACATAGGTTAATAAGTTATAACTTTAATGGTTACTGACAAAGAGCTATCCTACAAGTTAATTAAATCATAAATTATCTTTTTTTATCGTGTTTTAAAATTTTTTACTGAAAGGGAATTTTTTTATGAAATTAGGGGAAAATATATACTTTTCAGACAGGGGCAGGGCCCTAGCTGCACTTTAGGGGAAGGGGCCCGGGGCCCTCAGGTAGGGGAATTTTGCGTCATTTTGAGGAAAAAGGGGAATTTCAGGGGATCTTTTTCAACTGCCGTGTAACCCTGCAATAAGCCTTTTAAGCTTAAAATGGCTGTATTTAAATATACAACATACATTAATATACTATTAATCAAAGGTTAATAATAACTTAATATGAATCATTTACCTACAAGTTAATTAAATCATAAATGATCTTTTTTTATCGTGTTTTAAAATTTTTTACTGAAAGGGAATTTTTTTATGAAATTAGGGGAAAATATATACTTTTCAGACAGGGGAATGGTGTCTAATTTCGACCCCAAGTCAGTCCCCCCAAAAACACAGACTAGTCATTATTTCTTAACAATTTTCAAAACAGACAAATAGTTGCGAGAGTCTTACCTTCATATGGACTGTTTTCTGGTCCAGTTACAACATAATGCCTGCAAAATTTAGAGAATAAACATTTCTTTGAATTCTGTTTATTTAATAACAGAATTTGTTAATGATAAAAAATGGATTTTTACTGTATGATCAATGCTTTACCAGGATATAATTTAAAAACAACAGGTTCATCCTTAAAATTCAGAAAACAACAAGAGTACCAAAACCTCACGAAATATGCCCGTCAAGTGCCTTAATCAAGTGCCTTAATCAAAAGTGATGGGTGATCTGGCTGGTTATCGAACTTGGCCAATATAATTATATTATGTCCACTAAATGACTAATATTATCACTAACTGACTAAGTTTGCTGAAGATTGGATTAAAACAAATCGACTAAGAGAGCAGGCACAGCTAATTTTACCCATTTTGGATAATTCAAGGGCCATAATCAAGAAATGCCTTTATTGATCTGGCAAGTTACCAAACTTGACCGTGATATAAGAGGAGATATTGTTCTGGGCACCATAAGGCATTATAATGTCTTCAATGGCGTATAAAAAATTACTAACAACAAGAGAGTTTATTCTATTTTACCATTCCAATATATTGGTTGGTAGAGGTGCAGCTTTGACATATGGTACTGGATCTTTTCTAATTCTCATATAATCTTGTCTCAGTCTGGCTGTAGCTGTGGTATTCACACGCTTTGCTGACATCTGAAATTTGTGACAATACATGTACATAAATTGAATAATTATAATCATTAAAATCTATCTTTTGATGCACTCAACAGTCTTCGAATTAGTGGGTTTCCCCCTGCCCGAAAAGATTTTTTCCTTCTTTAAGTCTTTTGGAGGGCAACCTAGTTTTAGAGAGTTTCCTTCACAAAGTAAATAGTCTGGCAACCTGTCACAAAAAATTAATTCAAAGACTGACTCAAACGAAATCGCATAAGCCATAACGCTGACAAACACAGATAATTTATCATGGCATGCTATCGAAAATATTATCATCACTCAGAAATATACATAGACAAAACCTGCCTCCTCTTTAATTATTGAAAGTCTACTGTATAGTCTATTTTCATCACACATTGAATTGATTGATTCACAGTCAACATTATTTGATTTTGATATTTGACACCTGGATGACATCAATATCTAAATCTAGTTACAGTCATTTATAATAATATTCAGCTTTTCTATAACGTATAGTGATATTTAAGTACACTATTTGCAAACAAGTATGAATTTCTACATCAATATTTGACAAAATGTCAAAAATAAGAAAAAAAACATTCGAAACAGAAACATACTCAAAGAAAGTGGAATTACTCTTCAATCTTTAATTTTTGAGCCTAACATTTCAAACAATAAAAATGAACATACCCTGGTTATCTGTAGACCAACCAGACGATGAAAGAAAGACAGAAGGAAACTAAATATTGAAACAAGTCATGAAAATTTTAGTCCTCGTATAACAGGAAGTAGCAGTTTAACTGGTAAAGGCTAAAACGCGGACGTAACCCGAATCCGAAACCTCTTAATACTTCTACATGAATTAATAAGCTTATGAATGTATTTAATTCAGTTAGTACACAATACTAAATTTGACAGATTCTATTCTAATGAATACACCGTTATCACACCTATGTTCTACATGATGCATATAACTCTTCCGTGACGAGTTGAATACCTCCCAATCCGACTAACGTTGCAGATTCGTCCCTACCGAACTTCAATCTGTCATGATATTTAACAACAACAATTTACCGAAGAATGGAGAACACACTGCGTGACTGACAATGATTTTGAATGAATGTTTTCTTGTGGAGTAATCTTGAAGTATGTTTCCAGTCATGACGATCTAATAATAACACATACAATTTGAGTAATTGTAAAATTCAATGTAAACATTGATGTTTTCGGACAGTACTAGTACCCGGATAAATACATTTGTAATTATAAATATTCAGAATTTATAATACATACTCTGTAATATATTAAATGATTTGTAATACAAAAACTGTTTGCTTAACAAATACATGTTTTTATTGAATGACAATTTTTCTTTGTACTAGCAAAAGTGAGTGTTACCCGCATAGCTCTACTCTATAAAACTACCTCACCTGCTATAAAGTTATAACTGTCTTTACTTACAGAGATTTACAAATTTTATTGGCAGATGCTTCTTTGTAATTCATTTAAAATTGTTTTCTTTCTAGGTTCAGGCAGCTAACAATGATCTGTGCAATCCATGTGGACCTTGCATCATTTTGAGAATGTGCTTTCAACTTCAAGAACCAGCAACATCAGACTGAATAATTTTCTGACAATAATTGTTCCTGTAATTCTATAGGCGGCATCAACTGCTATTCTAGGCAGTAAAGTATGAGCCTGCGTTTGACATTACTTCGCCTGAAAAGGCGTTCATCTACTCTTCTTGGTATTGGCACCTGTGTTTGCGTTGTCCTGATGATAATGTTAACATTTTGTCATGTGCCCTGTGGCAACGAATCAAAGAGAGATAACAGTGCAAGTTTGGACTCACAGCATCAGGAGATTTTAATACAAACCAATCTAATTATTGTGGTTATGTCAGCCACCTCTCACTTTGATGTAAGAAATGTAATAAGGGAAACTTGGGCACAGCATCTTCCTAACGGAGTAGTTGTTAGATTTGTTGTTGGACGGAAAAATCTACCACATGAATCACTTGTAAATCTCAATAAAGAATTGAAAGTTCATCAAGACTTGATGATGCTGGATGACATAGAAGAATCTTACAGTATTCTTACCAAGAAATTAATGTCTACTTTGAAGTGGGTTGATCAGCATGTTAAGTATAACTTTTTACTGAAGATTGATGAAGATTCGTTTGTCAGAGTTGAGAAAATTTTGGATGAGTTGTTGTCGAAACCTCAGTCTAGATTATATTGGGGCTTCTTTGATGGGCGTGCCCATGTGAAACGTTCTGGAAAGTGGGCGGAGAAGGAATTTCTTCTATGTGATAGATATTTACCATACGCTCTTGGAGGAGGGTATGTAATCTCCAAAGATTTAGTGTCTTTTGTAGCCAAAAATGCTGACATATTAAAATTATACAACAGTGAAGATGTTTCATTGGGGACATGGCTTAGCGGCTTAGATATTCACCGTGTCCATGATGTTAACTTTGACACTGAGTTCAAATCTCGCGGCTGTTACAACAGTTACCTAGTTACACATAAGAAAACGCCAGACAACCTGATGACTTTACACAATAATTTAAATACTTTGAATAAACTGTGTGAGAAAGAGCATAGAGTGAGATTGTCTTATGAATATAACTGGGATGTTTTACCTACACAGTGTTGTGAACGAACAGACCCAAATATTCCATGATTATTAATTTTACATATACATGCATTATCATTCTTACATCAGTCTTATGTACAGTCATGGAAAAATGGTGGCCAGTTGTTTTTGAAAATCTTCAAAAATCTTCTTCTCAAAAACCAGAGGACCTAGAGCTTAGATATTTAGTGTATTGTATTGTCTAGTGGACCTCTACCAAGTTTGTTCAAATTATTGCCCTAGGGTCAAAATAGGCCCCGCCCCGGGGGTCACTTGATTTATATAGGCTTATATAGGAAAATTTAAAAAATCTTCTTCTCCAAAACCACAAGGCCTAGAGCTTAGATATTTTATATGTAGCATTGTCTTGTGGACCTCTACCAAGTTTGATCAAAATTGGCCCCGCCCCGGGGTTTACTCTATTTTATATTAGAAAAATTAAACAATCTTCTTGTCCAAAACCACTAGGCCTAGAGCTAAGATATTTGGTATGTAGCATTGTCTAGTGGATCTCTACTGAGTTTGTTCAAATTATGGCTGCAGAGTCTAAATTGGCCCTGCCCCGGGGGTCACTTGATTTATATAGGCTTATATAGGAAAATTTAAAAAATCATTTTCTCCAAAACCACAAGGCCTAGAGCTTAGATATTTTGTATGTAGCATTGTCTTGTGGACCTCTACAAAGTTTTTTCAAATTATGGCCCCGGGGTCAAAATTGCCCCCCCCCCCTAGTTTACTCTATTTTATATTGGAAAATTAAAAAATCTTCTTGATCAAAACCATGAGGCCTAGCGCTAAGATATTTGGTATGTAGCATTGTCTAGTGGATCTCTACTGAGTTTGTTCAAATTATGGGGGTCATTTTGTTTGTATAGGCCTATATAGGAAAATAAAAAAATCTTCTTGTCCAAAACCACAAGGCCTAGAGCTTAGATATTTTGTATGTAGCATTGTCTTGTAGACTTCTACCAAGTTCATGCAAATCATGGCCCCAGGGTCAATATTGGCCTTGCCCAGGGGCTCAGTTGATTTCAAAAACTACTTGACAGTTGGGGTAGATAACTTTTTACCATGACAAATAACTTACCTTGATTAAATTATCCCTTAGTGTTACGATACTCAGGTGAGCGATACAGGGCAATCATGGCCCTCTTGTTTTATGTTAACATGTACATTAGTGTATGTCAGTATAATTCTGTATGAATATGATGTTATTACTATCAATGCTAGTGTTAGCTAGAAATGTGTAACATTATTGTGTTTGTTATTGATATCCCCTTGCTGTTGTTATCTAAAGTTAGCACCCCCCCCCCACAATCTGAATTAGTTTCCCATGGGCCTGCTCTTTTTTCAAGACACACACTCAAATATTGATGAAGTATATCATAGATATTATTTAAGTTTATGGATTTATGATTATGGATGCTGAAAATTTGATGTATAGTTTACTTGTTATTGTTCACTTTCATCAATCACTGAGTTCTAAATTGTTCATCTGTTTAATTTTTCATTATTGGTACATAACCAATAACGAATAATAAGTCCAGTTGTTGTTTTACAATATAATATTGTTGCTTACTTTGTACAGGTAATGTTAGCTTTTAATATTGTTGATAAACTATCCTAGTTGATTAGAAAGATAATGGTTATTTTTCCACTTTCTCACTTTTTACCTTTACACAGGCTTTCTATAGCAAAAAAAAGAGCCCCAACCTACATGTACCTCTCCTATTTTATTGTCCATTTAACCAGAAACAAACACTTTCTGTTTATACCTGATTGTTCCATATTTGTACAAGTTATTTACCAGTTGTAATGTTTGTGTGCTATTTTTTGCAGGGACTAAACACATGTAGTGTCAACTCCTTATTTTATGATATTATCTAAAAATAAATTTATTTAAACATTAATTGATTACTGCTTTGTTTACTTTTACCTAGCCTTCTATTAATGAGAATGTTACCTAACTACTCTGCCCTTCCAACTGTATGTATGCTGAAAAAACCTATCCTACATGTATATTACTATAGTATAGATCTTTGGTATCCTACATGTATATTACTATAGTATAGATCTTTGGTATACTACATGTATATTACTATAGTATAGATCTTTGGTATGCTACATGTATGTTACTATAGTATAGATCTTTGGTATCCTACATGTATGTTACTATAGTATAGGTCTTTGGTATCCTACATGTATATTACTATAGTATAGATCTTTGGTATCCTACATGTATATTACTATAGTATAGATCTTTGGTATGCTACATGTATATTACTATAGTATAGATCTTTGGTATCCTACATGTATATTACTATAGTATAGATCTTTGGTATACTACATGTATATTACTATAGTATAGATCTTTGGTATACTACATGTATATTACTATAGTATAGATCTTTGGTATACTACATGTATATTACTATAGTATAGATCTTTGGTATGCTACATGTATATTACTATAGTATAGATCTTTGGTATGCTACATGTATGTTACTATAGTATAGATCTTTGGTATGCTACATGTATATTACTATAGTATAGATCTTTGGTATCCTACATGTATATTACTATAGTATAGATCTTTGGTATCCTACATGTATATTACTATAGTATAGATCTTTGGTATACTACATGTATGTTACTATAGTATAGATCTTTGGTATCCTACATGTATATTACTATAGTATAGATCTTTGGTATCCTACATGTATATTACTATAGTATAGATCTTTGGTATACTACATGTATGTTACTATAGTATAGATCTTTGGTATACTACATGTATATTACTATAGTATAGATCTTTGGTATACTACATGTATGTTACTATAGTATAGATCTTTGGTATACTACATGTATATTACTATAGTATAGATCTTTGGTATACTACATGTATATTACTATAGTATAGATCTTTGGTATACTACATGTATATTACTATAGTATAGATCTTTGGTATACTACATGTATATTACTATAGTATAGATCTTTGGTATGCTACATGTATATTACTATAGTATAGATCTTTGGTATACTACATGTATATTACTATAGTATAGATCTTTGGTATACTACATGTATATTACTATAGTATAGATCTTTGGTATACTACATGTATATTACTATAGTATAGATCTTTGGTATGCTACATGTATATTACTCTAGTATAGATCTTTGGTATGCTACATGTATATTACTATAGTATAGATCTTTGGTATCCTACATGTATATTACTATAGTATAGATCTTTGGTATCCTACATGTATATTACTATAGTATAGATCTTTGGTATCCTACATGTATATTACTATAGTATAGATCTTTGGTATGCTACATGTATATTACTATAGTATAGATCTTTGGTATCCTACATGTATATTACTATAGTATAGATCTTTGGTATGCTACATGTATGTTACTATAGTATAGATCTTTGGTATGCTACATGTATGTTACTATAGTATAGATCTTTGGTATACTACATGTATATTACTATAGTATAGATCTTTGGTATGCTACATGTATATTACTATAGTATAGATCTTTGGTATGCTACATGTATGTTACTATAGTATAGATCTTTGGTATGCTACATGTATGTTACTATAGTATAGATCTTTGGTATACTACATGTATATTACTATAGTATAGATCTTTGGTATACTACATGTATATTACTATAGTATAGATCTTTGGTATGCTACATGTATGTTACTATAGTATAGATCTTTGGTATCCTACATGTATATTACTATAGTATAGATCTTTGGTATGCTACATGTATGTTACTATTGTATAGGTCTTTGGTATGCTACATGTATGTTACTATAGTATAGATCTTTGGTATGCTACATGTATGTTACTATAGTATAGATCTTTGGTATACTACATGTATGTTACTATAGTATAGATCTTTGGTATGCTACATGTATGTTACTATAGTATAGATCTTTGGTATACTACATGTATATTACTATAGTATAGATCTTTGGTATGCTACATGTATATTACTATAGTATAGATCTTTGGTATGCTACATGTATGTTACTATAGTATAGATCATTGGTATACTACATGTATATTACTATAGTATAGATCTTTGGTATACTACATGTATATTACTATAGTATAGATCATTGGTATACTACATGTATATTACTATAGTATAGATCTTTGGTATGCTAGACCTTTGATACTTTGTGATAAAAAGCTTGTTAAACTGCTGCCATTAACCCAATTCATTAAAAAATAAATTGTATTTTAAGCCAGATTTGTCCAGAGTAAAATCTTACTTTAACCAAATTCATTTCATGTATGACTGAAAAACGGACAATATCACATGGCCCATATCTGCACATCTTATACCTAACTAACAATATACCGAAATAGAAACTTTTTAAATGTATAAAGCTATATCTGACAGTCGTGTTATTGACAGAATAATTGTGTGTGTATGTGGCAACCATGAACCTAAATTTAAATAATGAATATTGGAACGACCTGTACATTTAGTATGATAGGCAACTATAAATAGAAATAAAAGGGGGATAACTCGGAAACTAAAAATCGACCTAATTTTCTTCTTTTCCAAGGTAAATTACATTGTTGTATATTTTTTGTTTATAAAGCGAACAAGGCTTGTTTGAATTCGGCAAACACTGCTTGAATCGTTAAACAGTGGAATAAAATGTAAGGGAACACTTAATTCTGATAAATTACAATCTCTAATGCATAACCTCCATTTTGAAGAGTACTCAATTTCATGAATTTTACTGATATATTGACGTATTCCTCGGGGTGATGGGTTCAAACCCCACAGGGACCATACTTTTTCTCTTTTTTTTAGTTTTTAGGTAATGTTTCGTATTTAGAACATGAATTTATACAGTAATATGGAAGAAAAAAAATATATTCCAAAATAATTTGTTCAGTTTATAGTAATTTATACATGGTTAAGTAACGAAAATCAAGTAACTATGGATTTCGGATAAACATCTTATCAAAACCTGACGGTAAAACTTTTTAAAATTTGGTGTATACATTCTACACACAAAGTAGTTAATTTTGAGAAAATTTCAGGTGTTGCCCTGCTTTATTTTTTATTTTAATGATATTTATCAATGTGTTACTTTTTGATAAAAGGTAAAACTCTTGACTAAATCTTAAAGGTGCGGGGTTACATTTTTCATTTTTTCTGCAGCATAGTAGTTCCAAACACCATATAAACAATTTGAATTGATTATACATTGGTTACCCGTAGACGTATACACATTCTTGCATTTATTGTATCATCTGTTAGAGTGGTAGGTCAATTTTCAAAGATGACTTCATTTGATTTTGAGGTATTACTTTACGTTAGGGGTAGAGGAACAAAAATGGTCGTGACTCTCTTAACTGACGGTAAACGTTTTTAAAATTCACCTGTAAAAGTCTTAATGAATATACAAAAGAATGACAGTATTTAAAATACAATCCTTAACACTTCATATTAGACTCCGAAAACCTCAAAACTTGAGAAAACACTATAAGTTTGTATTATAAAAAACAAAGTGATTTTATGCATTACTTTTCAGATATGGCTTTATACATTTTAAGTCATGTTAGAATATGCTAAACTGGCTCCGTGTTGCAGCGCTGTACGACATACTCAATAGAAACTATAGTTAATATTTTTTTTGTAAAGTCCATGTATAATAGTAAATCTCATTTTACAGTATCAAAATCTAACCAATTAGATAACAAAAAGGTATATTTAGACTTGACTATATATGTGTCAAAGGTCATCTGTCTTCCATCGCTAGTTCGAGTGTTACAATTCATATGGAAGTTGACAGTGCATGTATGTGAAAAACAATGTCATCACTGATACAGAATACAGGTACACTGGTTAAGTTATCTGTACGCATGTGTATTGTTGAAATAAGTTTTTGAAATCTGAGTAAAACTTGAAAAAGAAATTCCGGAAATGAATAACTTTATAATGTTATATAATGGATAGTGATGCGTTTACGAGTACTTATTCATGATATACACTGGAGTAATTGATGTATACTTGTGAGGAAGTTGTACAGCACCTTAAGTGTTTTGTCACAAATTGAAATCATACATCACGTAAAGTACACAAATATTTGTACTGCGCGCATCTGTTGAACGACTTGAATGATTATATAATGGCATTCTCATTCTTTACGCTAGGAGAAAGGTATGTTGTTTTACGATATCACATTACTTTATAAACTCTTAATGACGATGCATTTAAGTAAACGATAGAAATTTTACAATTTTGATTTGGATAGCTTGAGCTTGCTTATTTAATTTGATGAGTTGGCTGTTGTTGTTTGCGGGGACGCTATATTACAACATTTTGTTGGCACACTGTTGTTGAAATAATTACAGACAGTTAACACAAAGACCCATAGTATAGGTCTTTGGTTAACATGACGGGGAGACATTTTGGTTGGGTGCTCGAATACAGTATGATATTAATCAACAGAATATTTGTTTTTATAAAGTCAGGTGCAAGATAAGAAATGCGTTAATGAACAGGCATGAACTCCCCCTCTTTATTTAGAAGTTTTAAAGATCTTTAGCCTACCTGCAACCTCTGGACTAAGGCCCCATCCTTGTTCAGATTTCAAGCTTCAATTTAATCTTTTTAGACCTCAAAAGTACAAAGAATCTGTGTGAAGATATCACAACTACGATCCTCCTATTTTTTGTACGTTAGCCGAAATCATAACAAAATGATATTACTTAATTATTGTAGCAAATATATTTTGTACTGTGAGTGACTGGAATAGTTCTCTAATGCAGTTATAACGAGGTACGTTTATATACTAGTAGTTAATATACGTACCTGTATTAACGTACAATTTAAAATATAAAACTTGTGATACCTGGACCATTCTGTGTATAATGGTCCAGGTATCACAAGTTTTATATGCGAACCCATACACAGTAAGCTATATAATATTATGTTTTGGGTTAAATTATGTGTATTTGTTACAAATATGCGGTTATACATCGGATACCCACTCATATATTACCCCTAGATGAAATCTCCATGTTTTGAATAATCAAGTATAAATGTATACATATTATCATATAAATATATCTCCTTTTACTTACGCACGAAGCCTCCAATATGTATGTACTCAAGTACAGGCAAACATGTGCACAAAAGCCACCCTCGGGAAAGAAAAAATGTGGCTTTTGTTGACGAGTGACATTTATTTGGAGATCATTTTATTAAAAGTAATCATTGACAGTTTTTAAAAGAATGACCTTTATTCACAAGGTGGCCTTTATTCGGAGGTGGTCGCTAACACAGGTTTGACTGTATATTCATATATTAATTTTTTGTAATGACATGTATTACCGTGCTGTCAGCTTCTTGGTGACGTTGAATAACAAAAACATATACACATAATGTCAAGTACAATATGTAGGCCTAATACGCACGTACAATATTTATTTTATATACCAGCGTATATTTATACATGTGTGTAGATATTTTTTATACAAAGACTGTAGACCTGTACACATGCGGTTATAATCATGCACTGTTTGTACAATTACAAAAAAACATGAATTTTCACATAATGATGGATTGTAAGCCACGTTGAAAGAATCGTTTATAAAACAAAAACGCATTTGACTGATTGTAATAATTAATGTAATATATTAATGTATGTTTTCACCCTAATTAAAGTTGTACTACACGTTTGAGGAACATGCAATTAACATTAAGTATACATTTTAGGATAAACAAAAATCAATGCATGAGTCTAGATTGCTTTATTTGTGATGCATTATTCCTGCACGGTGTAAATGTTGTTACAATTTTAACATCGATGTTGTCCTTGTTTTCCGTATTCACAACAGTACTGTTTACACAAGGACCTTTGTGAGTAGCAAAGTTATGTTGTTGTTAAGAGGTTGCTGCTCTAGAGAGGTTTAATTAATAGTTAAATCGTGCAGTTTGAAACAAATCATGCTGTTGTTGAAGGGAGGTTGTTGCTCCAGAGAGGGCCGCTCTGGAGAGGTTATACTACATGTATATATATTTTTCACTGTTAAACATCGCACCAAAATCCAGGGTCATTTTGGTTACCTATTCTAGCTTTAAATAACGCTGAAGGAAAACCTCATGCGTAGAACCGTCAACCGTCCGCAAGCTAGCAGGACAATTTCTCACATAATACGAAATTTGATCCCTAGTGGGAATCGAACTCACAACGGTTCGGGACAACAAGTGTATGCAAGTCAGAGACCATGACCACGGAAGTCCCAGGAGTAGTGAAGAGAGATTAAGGTTTTGTACACCTGTCTTGTTTGTTGATGATACTAGCGTATAAACGAGAATCTACATGAATAAAACAATCCAAATAACACAGTATTCTATAATTAGAGATTAATGGATAGATTATGAGTGAAACATGAAAAACACGACATCAGAGGACCACGTTCCACAGTAAAACTGCTGTCGGTACCAAAGAAAAAAACCTTATTGATTGGGGTAGTATCAATATCAAGTTCATTTTTTTATATTTTATTTGTTCATTTATTGAACTGCTAGAAAACTCATTTAAAGACATTTTAGTTTAAACATTATTTATTTATTTAGCATGTTACTGCATGACAGATATACAAAAACATAAATAACACAATATACTCGTATACGGACGATGACTTTAGATTTAAACTTATATATAAATTCTGTTCCCCATGGTAATATACATTTGCATTGGTGTAATGATACAGTATTTTAAAATACATTTCCATTGATAAGTTAACTATGTTGTAATGACCGTGTATTTTGACATATCTAATGTCCGCTTCAAGGGATTTACTGACGCTGTTTTTAAGATCAGGCAACTTCTCCACGATGTGGACGAAAATCGACACTTGTCAATATTCCTCGAAGGGTATAACCTGTCGCGACCGGGAATCGTAACCGGATGACCGGGTTATAAGTCCAGTGCACTGTAACTACTAGACCACAGCCGCGGTCCTATCAAGTTTAAATACAGAGAACTATTGAAAACTGATCTTGACTGATAAGTGGTCATTATACAGGAGCGGTCTTAACAGCAAGTGTAATATATAAATTATAGACTCTGTAATAAATAAATTATAGACTTTGTGGACTCTTTTTTCTTTTACGTATGTTTAGCTTGATATCATCTGTGTGGAAAAAAACATTAAAAACATTTTTTAAAAACCAGTTCCGATCATATATAATTTACTTTATTTTATTGTTGTGTGTAAGGCCTCCGGACAATACACGAAATAAAACAATAATATATGCAGGAATTGACTGGGGAGATTAGGTACGTATACATAATGCATACAAAACAATAATAATCGTTCGATCTTTCGTACGGTCATCTGTCAGTTCGTTCATTCATTCACACATTAATTAATTTCACAAGCTCATCCATTCATTTGTCTATGTGTTTATTCTTATTAATTCTATCATTCATTCATTCATTCAAATATTATATTATCATGTTTCCAGAAGTTAAATGTTTTGTATATTTTACTTAATGCGTACACCTATGAATAAAGATATTATTAATATGTTAGTCCAGACTTCACCTTGTAAAGATACATAATGTACATTGTATGTATAATAAATATACATAATTATAATATATTCACATTATACATGCATGCACATGCAGACAAACTTGTGAATAAAAACCACCCTTGGGAAAGTCTAAATGCATGCCTTTATTGACAGGCGGTCTTTATTCGGATTTTTGTGGTTTTAATTACAAAATAATCAATGGCGGTTTCTAAAAGAAAGCCCTTCATTCACTGGATTGCCTTTATTTGGAACACAGGGATGACTGTACGCACAAGATTATTTTTACATCAGTTCGGTCATTCAATTGTCAATATCCTGAGAAAATACAAGGATACATATACATTTTGTAATTAGATAATATGAGTGCATACAATAAGACGCATTAAGATGACAATTTAATAAGTTTCTGAATAAGTTGATATTTCCTGCTTTGAACACATATCCGGGAATTACAGGTTGGCGTTGTCTATCACACACATTTGTATAAACTGGGAGAGCCTTTAGCCCGTGCACTGTAACATGGAACGGGAACCAGTTTAACATTTGTATATAAACATTAGGTTTAAATAAGAAATTGCTTAAATTTGAGAATAGGTTAACTGTTTTTGGTTAAAGTTTGGTAAAGCGATTGCAGAAAACTTCAGGGTTAAACCAGAATTATTTTTATGAGATGAATTTACCTATAGCTATCACGCAGACTATGAATTTCAACACTGCACTGCTCTGAACAGTAATCTTAGGTAGCGCTTCGTACTACATTTTTTCGGTCATTTTCGTTACTCGCTAATCTAATAGAGCGATACTGCACGCAGTCCAAACACTCATCCACACACAGTCACCAAGCAAATACCATCGAATCTGTTACTAATGCTAATTGATGCGGTCATCAATGGGATTAAGTTGGCTAACAGTATGGGTCCCTAGTTATTATAAAATTTTGATGTCACCCGGAGTTTTATGGTGCCGCATTGTTTTTACAGCGGACACATGTGACAAATTTCCATATCAGATTTAATCTTCTAGTGGACTGAACTTATTTATTGACGAACAATATATGACTCTACCAACCAAATCAATTCGTTGTTCAACCTAAACAGATACCTTTCCCTTCGAAATATCGCCGATTTTTTTTCCAAAAATTATTTTTCCAATATTCCATGAACAAAAATATTTCGTCTATTATTCAGTGAATGTAAACACAAAACGAGTCATGCGCCGATCACTCGACGTATCATGAACACAGAAGTCTGCAAACACATGGTTCATTTTTGACATCAATTATGCTAGGAGATTTGTCGAAACATACGTAAATATTATCCTTTATTCCGTATCATCAAACAATTTGATGCAGTAAAAGTCATATACGACCGCTTTACTCGTCTTTGATGTAAAACAATATTCAAGTTACAAAGACTCGCCGCGAATGTGTGTGATAAACAATTGAAAACATAACGAATTCGGTGTTATTGATGCAGACATCAATGGAATTAAGTCGGCAGAACACTTCCAGTGTATAATTATCAAAATAATGCGTAACCTTGGTGTTTTATGACCCCCCTTCCAATATTTTTTTACCTGGCACGTGCTACGTATTTGAACATAGATTTAATCTACGTGGGTGGTCTTGCAATTGAAGATCAGTCAAAAACACAGTCCACCACATTTAACATGCCAAATTATGATCAACTAAGTCAAAGTTTTTGTACTCTGGTACACTGATTGTTTTAAAAACATCCTTTCAACTTGACACATTTATCAGACACTCTGTCTGGGTCACGATGACCTTGATTGCTGGGCATAAATTCCTGAACGTGCACCGTCAATCACTGGCACTGAGCCAAGTTTCACCGTTGCACATTTATTAAATCTTGAGTGTAAAGTATTGATTTTCCAAAGCATAATTTAGTGGAGTACGCAATAACAATTCTTGCTTTAAGATTTCATCAGGTGAGCTTTCAGGATCGTTGAATGTCCGGCGTCCGTCCACAATTAGTTTGTTTACACTCTAGCATCCGCAGCTCTAAACGAATCGTGATTAAACTTGCTCACAATGTATATGGCCACAATGTCTCGGGTAAGTTCGATTATGGGCAAAATCGGACCAGAACTTCTAGAGTTATGGGCCCTTGAATTACAAAATTTGCTATATTTAGCTTGTTTACACTCTAGCGCATTCATTTATTCACCAATCCTAATTATATTTTCAGTACATGTGTATAACCAAAAGATCTTGGACAAGTTCGATTATGGGCGGAATAGAACTTCAATAGTTATGGGCCCTTGACTTTGAAAATTTGCTATATTTTAGCTTGTTTACACTCTAGCGCCTTCATTTATTCACCGATCCTAATCATATTTACAATGAATGTGTATGACCTTATGGTTTTGGACAAGTTAAGTTATGGGTGGAATAGGACCACATCTTCAAGAGTTATGGGCGCTTGACTTAGCAAATTTGCTATATTGTAGCTTGTTTACACTCTAGCGCCTTCATTTATTCACCGATCCTAATCATATTTACAATGAATGTGTATGACCTTATGGTTGTGGACAAGTTAAGTTATGGGTGGAATCAGACTACAACTTCAAGAATTATGGACCCTTGGATTAGAAAATTTGCTACGTTTTAGCTTGTTTAACAGTGTTTTATCTCAAAATCTACGTAAAAAATGAGTTTTACGAGATGGAATCTATATTACCTGGTCATTAATTATTGGCCTTTGTTCTCAGGTGAGCGATAAAGGGCCATCTTGGCCCTCTTGTTTATTGTATGTCTCATAGTAAACAGAAATGGCAAATTTAAGAAAAAGGATAAGGAAAAAACACTGACTTTGTATCAGTTTGTACACATTATATTGCCCTAAATATTTGCCTAACTTCAGATATTTTTGCATAGCAAGTAAGATAAATTAAAAACAATCACTTAGGCATAATTCAGAAATCATAAAACCATTATTTAGCATTACAATAAAGTGATAAGATGACTAGGTGTCAATAGAAAAAAATCAGGAAAGACAAAAATAAGCTTTCATTTTTTTGCAATTTTTGTTCCTCTTTATTTCTTTTAATATTTATCCCTCAGTTACAAAAATGACACCATGAAGAGGTTATTGAATTATGAACAACTTTTATAGTTACTCTAATTTGATGGGATTACTATTTAGTATAATTTTACGCCAGTGATGAAGTAGACATGTGTCAAAACAGTAGCATTTCCCAATAACCTGTAAGAAGACAGTGTACCAAGTTACAGTATGTATATTGACTAGTGGGCTATGAAGTAAAGGGTTAAACAGGCAATATGATCCTTGAACTTTAATATTTTATTGAATAAACAGTACTAGGTCCTCGTTTCAGACAGAATTATTGATACAGTTTTAAATTTTGTATCAACTCAGAGATATCCCTGCATCACAAAATTCATCTCATTTCAGGACTTCAGGCCTTTGATTTTATTATTTCTTGTTAGATTTCCTTTTCTATCCTAACAATATAGAGGCGTCGGGGATACTAAGTCGTTACTCAGATTGTTGAATGTTCTTATAATTCATAAAAGTATACGTCATGCTTTTTCATTTTAATCGTAGCTCAACCTCATTTATGAACCATTAATTAATTCTTAACATTTTTCTCAGTTCTTCTTTTTGCACTTTCATGACGTCACACGACCATAATTTTATTGTACTACATGAAATACATAATAATAATGTTTGTAATAATGTTACTGTATGTCTGTCTGTCTGTATGTCTGTATTTCTGTGTGTGTATATGTTACTAAATAAAATCATGTACTGTTCCTTAACCTAATTTTAAAAGTGTCTGGTATTTATAAGAAGTTAAAAACGTAGTCAATTTCCTGAGTTTTTCAGTTTACTGGTCTGAATTGTTGAGGTCATCTAGGCTTTGGTATGTTTAGGGCATCCATCTTGTTTTGGGTTAACTTTTGATTAAAATATTCATCTAACCTCATATTGTACACAGAAGTAGAATTAACCAATGTTTATGCAATTAAGTGCTTCTGTTGGACAAATCTTAAAAGTTACAAAAATATTGTGTATGGATGCGTTTCACTGCCCAATGAATGATCGTACATGTAATTAATACAGTACTAACTTATTAAGATATATCATTTTATCAAAGAATGTACCATTCTACTACACCAGTAGTCCCCCTTTATTACTATGAATTCCGGAAGGGGAGATAATTCATATTTGATATTTCACAATGTCAAGTATTTTAATAAATCTAACAAAGATATCTTTAAACAACAGTTTAATCACCATTATTTACGTAAGTTATTTGTATTTGATAATGGCAATCGTTCCTGTCTCAATTTCTTTTTTACACTTGCCTCTAATGAAGTGATTTTGACGATCGCGATTGAGGTGATTTTGTCGACCGCGGCTGTGGTCAAGTGGTTAGTGGCAGGCCAAACCCTTTTTTGATGAACAATTGACAAACTAGTTGATTTTCGTCCATATGTGGAGAATTTGCCTGATGCTTTTGGAAGAGTGCGTTAATAATTAGTACTAGTAAGAATACAGTCCAGGATTAAACTGGTTAAGTAAATTAGTTGCCTTATGTACGAGTAACCGTGAAATATCGTTGAAAAAAGGCGCCAAACCCACTGAAACGAACACATTAATTGATTACAAGTTTATTAAAGATATAATGATGACAAGTTAATGAAACAGCCGAGCTACATGATACACCGTTGACTGAACACAAAATTCAAGTCTATAGATAACACTTGATAAACTATTGTTTCATAAAATATCAGTAAGTCTCATTTTGACGAATTAAATGTACATGTTGTTGTATACTACACTTGTTATTTGGATTGATTGCGTCGTATTCCGAATATAATTCAACATTATATAAAACCATATTAGATTAACGGATGATCTTAATTATGCTCATAAGATATGTGTGTATGTTAATGTGCTTTCTAATTAGTTACAAGCTTTCTCTTTCTCAAGAAATTAAGATGGTGGTGTTTATGGGATGTACGCAGTATGTTTAAAGCGGTTACTAACCGATTGTTACCGTTTGTCATAGTGGACAGTGAATGATTTTATTCACGACCACGATCATCCCCCTCCCAGTGTATACCTGGTAGACGATGGGTAACTAATAAGCCACACTGATTTAATTGGTAGACAGTGAAGTGTTACTGAATACATAGCTCACCAAAATACTGTATATTAAATGATGCATGTACTATAACCACATGTGTATAGTTGTTATTTATTCATAGACTGAATGCCCATACAACTATCATTCGAAATAAATCTCACTTTTTGGTGAGAATTGGATGAAGTACATTGTAAAACTATTTGATATACTGAAAGGTTTAATTAAAATGAAAAGAAAGTTTTATAGTTTCGGGGAAAGGTATGTTGTTTATTTTATACTACAATGTATATGTATGTATACTGTTTCTTTGTTTATTTCACAATATTTGTGAATTAATATTGTTATTTATCTAGAGTTAAGGCCGTGTTTCAACAATATTTCATTAATTCACTTTAAACAGTTTTCCTGGACTATATTCTAACCAGTATTAACATACCCTTCCAATAGGAACCGGCTTCTTCTCCACATGTGGAGGAAACGACTAGTTATCAAATTTTCATGGAAGGGTATGAACTGCCGCGAACGGCAATCGAACCCGGATTGCCGGGTTACAAATCCAAAGCATTAACCTTTGGACCTCGACCGCGCCTGAATTAATTGTACTTAGTATGATCATAAGTGAAACTTCATCTATCGTCTATCACCTCAATGTTACTAGTGATTAAAGCGGCGGTCACATTTACGGTTACGCACGTAGTTGCCCGTAGTTCATTTCGTACGTAGTTAACCGTAAGTACGTGTAAGTACGGCCAACTACGTTTAACTACGGTTGAGGTTAAGGTTGACTAGGGAGAACTACCTGTAACTACGGCTACTTAACCCTACTTGACCCAAGTTAACATTACCTTAAGACGTAGTCCAGCCCTAGTTGACCGTAGTATTAGACGCAGTGTAAATGGTTGCATCATATTACTACAGTCAACTACGGTAAGCACTTCGGTGAAGTAGGTTCAACTACGGTCAGCTAGGGTCAACTACCTTCAAACTACGGTCTCTGATCGTAGAGAATATTTCAACATGCGTGCGTAACCGTAAATGTGACCATCAAAGCTGACCCTAGCTGTAAAGCGGCGGCCACATTTACGGTCACGCACGTAGTTGACCGTAGTAAGTGGAAACCGTAGTTGACCGTACTTACACGTATCTTGCGTACTTAAACGTAGTTAACCGTAGTTAAAAACGTAGTTCGAACTCACGATTTGTCCGTAGAGCTTAAAGTTTTTCAACATGTTGGATACCAAGACCGCACGGAGACCGTGGTTTGAACGTAGTTGACCCTTGCTGACCGTAGTTGACCCTAGCTGACCGTAGTTGACCCTACTTGACCGAAGTGCTTACCGTAGTTGACTGTAGTAATATGACGCAACTATTTGCAAGTGACGTGTAACACTACGGTCAACTAGGGCTGGACTACGTCTTAATGTACAGTTAACTAGGTTTAAGTAGAGTTAAGTAAGTTTACACGTAGTCAACCGTAGTTACAGGTAGTTTTCCCTAGTTAACCCTGGTCAGTTTGCATGTAGTTCAACGTAATTGGCCGTACTTACACGTAGTGACATTTACGGTTAACTACGTACAAAATGAACTACGGTCAACTACGTGCGTGACCGTAAATATGACCGCCGCTTTAAGCTGTACTATGATAGTTTATGGTGGTGAGATCTTGGATTTGTTTAGATGACACTCGATCGGTAGTCGAATCACTCATCTTGATTCTTGCTAAATAAGTTAAAGATTGATCAGGAAGAAATTCACACGGTTTCGCCTAAAATATTTTCGTTATATAGTATAAATCAACCTGTGATTCGCATTGATTCCTGCAAAAATCTACAACAGCTGGCCTTTAACCATTCTATGTAAAATTGTCAGCTTTGAAACTTTCTCCCAATTCATTTCCCTTAGAGAAAAAATATGTGTGGTTTTGAAAGAAAACGGTCCAGGGTCGTGATAATTCACTTCATGAAGTTATTCCGTACACATGTCTTAGCACACACATTTCGAACAATTCAATACTTGGTCCAAAGATAAACTTGTGTTCAAGTCTCGCGTTCATTTACAAAATATGTCAGTCAGGAATAGAATCTATTATGTATCACGTGTCCATTTTCAAATATACATCATGTACGATGCATACACTTTATTGATTACAATGTACAAAAAAAGAACAAACAAAAAATAACATCAGAATGTGTTAAATTTGAAAATTGGAACACAAAGAATGACATTTAACCCGGGACTATACTAAGTTTTATAACCTCTAGCATATTACGTTGTATAATATATACAAATGTACATGTATATAACTGATATAAATCTATACACTAATTCTATTTGGGAGTTGTCATCGTTCAAAAATGATATTTTCTAACATTCAGTCGGTAACTAAGATACGGATGAGTGCGCGTGTTATTTGTCTTATTTCAATTATTGAATATGCAACTAAACAGAATGATGTTGATAAAGAAGTGCTCTAACAAAAAGATGTATGAAAAATGATTTTCTAAGTGACCCAATAATTCAATAGAAAAAAAAACAACCATCGTATGTACACGGCACCTGCGTCCTTATAAAAGGTATTGCTGTTATATACGTAGGCACGACTTGTTACAAGTCACTTTGCTTCCTAGTGATGTCTCCATAAGGCGTAAAAAGGCGATTATAGCAATGTCTCCATAAGGTGTAAAAAACACGACACTAGTGATATCTCCAAAAGGTGTAAAAACACGACCCTGGTGATGTCTCCATAAGGTGTAAAAAGGCGACCCTAGTGATGTCTCCATGAGGTGTAAAAATACGATCCTAGCAATGTCTCCATAAGGTGTAAAAACACGACCCTAGTGATGTCTCCATGAGGTGTAAAAACACGACCCTAGTGATGTCTCCATAAGGTGTAAAAAAGGCGACCTTAGTGATGTCTCCATGAGGTGTAAAAACACGACCCTAGTGATGTATCCATAAGGTGTAAAAACACGACCCTAGTGATGTCTCCATAAGGTGTAAAAATACGACCCTAGTGATGTCTCCATAAGGTGTAAAAATACGACCCTAGTGATATCTCCATAAGGTGTAAAAACACGACCCTAGCAAAGTCTCCATAAGGTGTAAAAAGGCGACCCTAGCAATGTCTCCATAAGGCGTAAAAAGGCGACCCTAGCGATGTCTCCATAAGTTGCAAAAACATTAACCTAGCGATGTCTCCATAAGGTGTAAAACATGACCCTAGTGATGTCTCCATAAGTTGTAAAAACACGACCATAGCAATGTCTCCATAAGGTGTAAAAAGGCGACCCTAGCAATGTCTCCATAAGGCGTAAAAATACGACCCTAGTGATGTCTCCATAAGGTGTAAAAACACGACCCTAGTGATGTCTCCATAAGGTGTAAAAACACGACCCTAGTGATGTCTCCATAAGGTGTAAAAACACGAACTAGTGATGTCTCCATAAGGTGTAAAAACACGACCCTAGTGATGTCTCCATAAGGTGTAAAAACACGACCATAGTGATGTCTCTATAAGGTGTAAAAATACGACCCTAGTGATGTCTCCATAAGGTGTAAAAACACCACCCTAGTGATGTCTCCATAAGGTGTAAAAACACCACCCTAGTGATGTCTCCATAAGGTGTAAAAACACGACCCTAGTGACGTCTCCATAAGGTGTAAACACACCACCCTAGTGATGTCTCCATAAGGTGTAAAGGCGATCCTAGCGATGTCTTCATAAGATGTAAAAACTTGAACCTAGTGATGTCTCCATAAGGTGTAAAAACATGAACCTAGCGATTCTCCACAAGGCGAAAACAGGCAAACCTAGTTTTTTTTATTTGGCCAAAGGAATGGTACATCCGCTTTAATTTCTTACTTCGTTTCAAGAACCTCAAAAATAACCCAACCTACCTTACCCTGTTTTTTTGTTTGTTTATTAAACATGTTACCAGAAACAAACAATTCTTTTGAAGCTTAAGTATTCGATCATGTATTGTCTTCTGAAATAAGTCATTTTGTATACAAATTGATCATACTTAAAACGCGTTTAACGTTTATTTATAGCAAGCGAAAACAATTATCAACGTAAAATTACCTAAAACCACAAATTATTGTATATTAAATGTAGGTCACTATCTAGTCAAATTTAAAAATCGGACATTTACTAGTGTTTAAAGTTTAAACAGACTTCTTATTTCACAAAGTTCGTGTTAGAAGTGAATGTACGAGTAAATAGCGTGCTGTGTCACGCCTGAGGACGTTTTAAAGCCGTCGTTCAATTAAATATATCGATTTGTAAGCCAGCAAAACGCAATATAAAACAAAACATTGATTTAAGGCAACATGTGCGAAGCTAGAATCAGGTGAATGCAAGATTGGGGAAATTAATATTGGAATAAATGACTTTAAATGACAGAAATCATGCACCTAAAACCAGGCTAAGGGTGAAAGCAGGCTATAAACCTGTCAGATCAATGGAGGAAGGCGAAGATGTAGAATTTCTAATGTAAGTTAATTTTGAATTGTACATGTCATACTATATTAAGAAACAACATACATTGTATAGTACTCTGATCGAATCAAAAACATAACCTAATATGAGTGCAGTCAGATTAGTATCACTGTGTTATAACATACAAGTATATTACGTTCACTGTAGTATATGCTACACGGATACACGTTAAATCCTTCTGTATATTAGTCATCGAGTTTAAAATGATATAGATCTATTGTATACGTGTTTAAACTTCTAGATAATACACTAAATGTATGGTCTACATGCTCATAGATAATGGACAATCGTGACAAACTGACCTTTAATAAAATCAGTGTTAAGATGTTTTATTACCTTTAATAATGCGGAATATAATACGTTTCAGTTAACGTGCACATAGTTCAATACATGTATGTACAGGTATTGTATAAATACAGTAACTATACTGTTTTATCTGTTTATTTGTACACTACAGACTGTGTATTCTGATGCAGTGGCGTAGCCTGCAGAACACAGTAGCTGGTATACTAGAAATATTGTCAAACCTGTGTTAGCGGCCACCTCGGAAAAAATACCACCCTGTCAATAAAGGCCATTCTTGAAAAACTGTCATTTATTATTCAGAACAGAACGACCTGCGAATAAAGGCCACCTGTCAATAAAGGTCACGTCCTGTCATTCCCAAGGGTGGCCTTTGTTTACAGGTTTGACTGTGCGTACATGTATATCGCAAGCTATTTTTCATTTAACTGTTTTTCGTAAAAATATATACATACTCATTTTGTAAGACTGAAATCGCGTTATTAAGGCCATTCATTTTAAGTAAGCACAGAACACATGGGGTCTAAGAAATGTTTGTTTCTGCGTATACATGCTCATTGAAAATAGGGTAGGTAGGTCGAGTCTTAAAACGTCTAGGCCCAGTTATTGGGAAAATTGGGACGGTTGGGTAACGAGAAACAAACATTTCTTTTACACCTATGTTCAGACAGAACAGCATCCGGTAAAATAAAAATAGTAAAACAAATTTAATTTCTATAGTTCAGCGCTTTGTTTAACATATTAATGTTATTCATTCGACACTCCTCGACCGTCGAAGATAAAGGTACAGAATTGGCCGAGTTTTTCTGAATGCGAAGTGTTATGCCTACATTTCTTAGTTTCTATTAGAATAATACCTCATACCTGGACAGAGTGTCTCATTTTCGAATATTTAATACGTACTTTCGCTATGAACCGATCCACTAACAAATACAAAACTACTCGTAAGAAAATCAATAATTAAATCGTTAATGTTACGAGCTTTTAAGCACATTTATCTCCAACATAACGCAGCTAGCATATATAAAGCCTCATTAGATACAATAATCATATTATTGTTTTTATCTGTTTTTATACGTTGTTTAATGGGCCATTGAACAGGTCTGGTCATTTAAGGGTCGCCCGAGGGAGAGAGTTAGGGAGGGGGGGGTAGATACAGGAGAACCGGGCATTTATATCCCTACTCATATTTCGAATAGCTTAAATTACTTGTTCTTCGTCGTACACGGTGTAAATCACCGATACGCTTCTTACCTGTTCCCTGTGATCTTCTAAACACAGTGCCGGGCTCGGTAATTGGGACGGGGACCATGAAAAATCGTACCTGAAATATAGGTTTTGGAGCCAAAATTCGAACCCATGACCTTTTTATTGGTAGTCCATCGCGTTACCACAAGACCATCGATCAATTGAGTGTGTTTTTTATAAATAGTTTGACTGATTTTCATACTTCACCTTCATTTGTTTTTGTGGGTTTAATTTCATTTCCAGTGATATTTCAGTTACCATGATTTATATACAGTGGCCAGTTCACATAATCATGTTTCAATGACTGTATTTTAAATTACTTACTCTTCTACAAACAGTCGACAACTACCCCACATATTGAGAGATATCAACATTTTGTCATGTTTTCATCGAAAGGTAATGACCTTCTGCGACCGGGATTCAAAATCGAGTTACAATTTTAAGAGCCCGGTTCGATTGGACGCTCGTAAGAAGAGAATATTCCGACTGGAAGAGCTCAGAAGAGAAACCCAATCGAACGCAATCGCAGCCGTGGTTTTAAGAATTCAAAAAAGACTACCTGTCGTATATAATCGTTGTAGATAGTAAATGACATGATATTTGAAGAAAATGAACATCGTTTTTGAATTAAGTATCATTTTTTATGAGTTATAACAAAAGTTAAAAAGAAGCTATTTCAATCGGTATTTTATCTCTAGGCCTTGCTGTTTGGTCACGTGACTAATATCGCTTCCATTCCACCTCTTCTAACCATCGGGTGGATTAAATCGATAGAAGAGCTAATATTAGAAGACGACCAATCGAACAGTTCGGAAAAGCTCTGCCTCTTTCAGCAGCTCTTCCGTTTGGCCAATCGAACCGGCCTCTTGTTCAGTGCAACCGCTGAACCACGGTCACATCCCTATTTCACAGTTACTGTTACACATATAACGTGATAAATGAACTGGTGTTCTTCATATACTTTCAGTACCGATACATTAGCCAGAACAGATGATGAAAAAAGCTCAAAGTTCCAACTAAGAATCCTCATCTTATTTCTAGTCTTCTTCGTGATATCAACTCTAGGCCTTATTGTTGTAATCATCATTACAACAACAACAGATACTTTCTGTGATGGTACGTATATAACTTCACATCCAGAGAGACATGGAACATACTCATTTCCTCTCTCTAACATAATCTCATTGAAACTGCGAGAACATGACTGTTGTGTCCTTATACCTTTAGTCAAATTTCACACCTTCAAAGATAACTTGACTTTGTTTTAAACCATTCTTTGTTATGCTTTATAATAGGATATCATTAGTTCATCAGCTGTGTGTTTTGCAACAGAATCAATGTATCTTTGTTCATGGGTAATTTATTGTACAACAAAGTCAAGTTATCTTTGTTATCAGCGATGTGTTGTGCACGTTGGATTGTATCATTTAACTTTCATAAATATGAACAACATGTAGATGTGGTTGACGTATATACCAGGTATTAGTCAAGTATGTTTCATGTAATACCATCCCAATTCATAACCAACAGGATGTATATGTACCAATACAACATTAATACAATCAATTAGTTTTTTCTCTTTTCATTTTTTTCAACTGTTCATTGCTCAGGTGAAATAATTGTTAGAAACCACAACAATCTTACAAAATATCTTACTATGTTTAATGTACAAAGGCAGTAAGTTATGGGAAATATATCTAACTTAGACCCATATAACAGCATAGCAACCTTGCATTAATTAAGTGATCTACTGAAACAATAAACTGATGACGATGATGATAATAATTATTTTGATGTTGATGATAATGATGGTGGTAGAGGCAGTGATAATACCGTACTAACCACCAAAAGAATGGTTGAAAATTTGTTTTATAAAATCCAAATTTGATCAGGATGAATTTAAAGCAATAAATCCATCTTGATTTTTATTTATGTACTCGTATGATACAGTGTCCAATAAAAACGACACAAACTGTAATTCTGGTAGAAATATGATTTTTTTATTTGACAAAATTCGAATTATAGTTAATAATAGCGAACCACTTGTTGTACAGTCTTAATGATACAAAATACGCTAAAACTACGTGTCAGACAAGTTGTATTTAGGACCAGGTTATATAACAGGCAACTAAAAGCCTGTACCATATCTGTGTTGTTCGGTAATGATGTTCAACCTTCAAACCTGTATACGAGTACAAGATAAAAGTACCCAGCTAACAGCCAGGTTAGATCATTCAGATGACGACCATGTGGCTGTTAACATTAGTTCTTGTGCACCGTGCAGTGTGTCGTGGATTCATTTTATTTGATGGTATTTTTTTTACAAAACTTTGACTTTTAAATATGCCTATATTTATTTAGAATGTATAAATATTTTAATTGACCTAAAACTAACATACTTATTTATTTTAAAATAATGAACTACTTGAAAATCAATTTAAAACTTACTTAAGACATGTTTTTATCAATGTTTGTTATATTAATCACGTCAAATGTATTTTTTTCTTTTGTAGGAAATCCAGGTCCAACTACAGGTACGTTAGTCTTTACATACGTATGTAATTATTACACTATACTATCAAGCATTCTTCTAGAAGTTTGAGCTATATGTTTTATAAATCTCATAAATCGTGTTTTACGACGATGGGAAATTAAATAATTTTAATCCTAAAAGTACCAGCTTATGCAGCAACTAAGCAGAACAAAAGAATAAAGCACAAGTGTATTGTATTTGTACAAAGTACGTCGTAAGTACAATACTACATATACATACGCATTGTATTTACACAAACATTCGTAATTACGTAAATAAATGCAGGCATGTAAGTAAACTATATATTATAATGTACTATTTCGTCTACAGTTAATAGCATCTATCAGGTATGTATATAAATATACGTACCAGCATCTATATACGTATTAGTTGCTCAATTATAAATGAAACACAAAATTAAAACCAAAGAAAAACAATGAAATACCAAGAGGTAGACGAAATAATGTAAACATGAAATTTTAGATCACGCCAACAACGACAGTGCGCGGTTCTAATATTTGTTCTTACAGTAATCCGACAACTTTAACCATGGTCAATGATTTTCACTAAATAAATCCTAGCATGCAATGTTTCGTTAAACAATATCGATCTGTATGGTGTTTCCATGTATTGCATAAAGAATAAATCAACGTAAAACATGAAATTCATCTTCTATATATATCGCGCTACAAAACGCACAAAAATCAATCAATATTTAAGTCTATTTTATACCACTTAAGGACCATAACCACTCAACACTGGTCCCTCTGAATTATTAACTACATTAATAATATTGCTATAATAATTCTAACATTCATTGCGTGATTAAATACGCGGGCCAACTTAACTAAACACTATAATCTTATGTGTTTAGGTATTCACATTTAATGCATATTAAATTCAAATCAATTCGTATTTCGTGATGTGTTTTACTAATTAATTCCATATTTGCGGTCATATCTAGTTTATTTTTAATAACATGCTAATTTTTAGCCTACAAACCACCACAGAGCATTGACTCGGTAAAAAACAACTGGTTTGATGCAGTGAAGAGATAACTTAACTAATTCGATAAAAAATGGCTTTGTATTTACTTAGTACACAAACCATGCTGTTAATCTGTTTTGCATTTTTTTTCTTTTCGTTTTTGCTACATACTTCAAAAAGATTAAGTCCCACATAATCTATACAGTACCTCTAAATATGGGTTGGTATCCTGGAAACCAAATTATTTGTGTCTTTTAACAAGACAGTGATGATTTAAGAGGGAAGTACTCGTATCTAATCTAATAATTATCTTTTACTTCCTGACTCGGCCCTTCAGCAAACAATGTAAATGAACAAATTGCTTACTCAGCGGATTTTGAGTTTGAACTTGACACGTGACGTCAGCTAATCCTCTTATTGCACGGGGGTACCCCAAGGGGAAGATAATTTAAGTCTTCACCATGTTGTATGTTTCTGTATTGGACAGTTTTTAGGGTGGTTAGGTTTTGGGTTGGTCACTTTTTGCGAAAGTGGAATTGTTGCATCGCGAACTGCGTTTTTGACTGCATTCAGCGATTTCAACTTTGTGTAACCCCTTGTCTTATTTACAATAATTGTATAAATAAATGAATTATCTATAAAGCGAAATCATGGAAGTAGAACATGAACTACGACATCCTTTTCTTTAAGACTACTATATTGATAAGTCTTACATTAACAGACATGTAATAATACTTCCAATTTTGACCTTTTCAGATGGAAAATCTTCCCGTAAGTACTTTACTTAAATGAATGTACCTTATGAATAAAGTGAATTCAACGCCATACTAATTTTACCAATTCATAGACAAAGTTTCAAATAATATATTAAGGAATATCGCAGATCGGATGCTAAAGTGACTTGGTTGCTCTGCGTCGTTACATATGGATTTTCAGAATTTATTAGATCTATGTGCCGACCACTAAGTTAGATACTAGTAAACCAAAAGTGAAAACAGCAAGGGGAAAATGTCTAGTCAATCGAGTTAGGAATTAATTTTGATTGCAAACATGTACCACTTGCAACGATTGAACTATTCATTCATACAGTCAAACCTGTGAACAGAGGCTACCATTAGGAAAGACAAAACGTATCCTGTATTGACAGACGGTCTTAATTCGGGAATTATTTCGTTCTAAATAATCAGTTTCAGTTTTTAAAAGAACGGCTTTTATTAACAGGGTGGCCGCTAACACAGGTTTGACCATATTTCATTGTTTATTTCCATCTACGTATATTGTTTTTATAACGTTCTGCTTCATACTTTACTGTTTACTTTTATCTTATACAGAGGGCGTGTGCCTTACCAAGGGATGTGTTCTAGCAGGTTTGTTATTTTCCTCTTTTTGGGGGAGGCGGGGGTTGGATAATCACATTTCCAGCTTCATCTGTTGAGGTAGACCCCAGGCACACACTTAGGGAGAACCAGCGATTTTCCGTTAGCTAGCTGGACAGTTTCCTAAATTGTGAAACTAATCTTGTGTCGTATAACTACTCGATCTGTATTTTATAATATTTAAACTTATAAGTGTAGGACATTTTTGGCTGTTTATCAATTCAATTGAATTTAATAGAACAAGTTAAAGGCGACTAATAAAGCGGTATAAAACAATTATTTGAAGAACTATTTGTGAATAGTAACTACATTGTATTTCAGTGACAGTTTAATATGTTATTGTTTATGACTGTATCGTTAAACTGAGTATTGTATAAAAATGATTTTATCAACTTTTACTATTTCATTATTTCGTATACTTAGTAATGAAAAATAGGAAAAGCAGAATCAAAGATATTTGATTTATGTTGTAACAATTCTAAGGATGATTCCATGGAAATAAAGTAAGCAAAATGTATGAAAAAACAAGATAGACGTACATGTAATAAGTTATCAGATAAAAAAACCTTCCTTTTTATATACGTGTAATATGCGCGTTAGCTCCGAACACAAATATTCTCTATACCTTCCTGCCAAATTGTACAAGCTGTATAAAATGATAATACAACATTTCGGTCGGAAAAAATATGTATATACATGTAATACATTTGTCTTGATACAGCTGCGAGAGTAGAAAGTGCAATGGACGAAACCGTGAAGCCTTGTGATGATTTTTATCATTTCGCTTGTGGACAGTGGTTACGTAAAAATGTCATACCAGAGGATAAAAGTGCGTTTGGGACATTTACTAAACTGCGTGATGACGTCAACGTGATTTTGAAAGGTGAACTAAATTTCTCAATCAATATTGGTTAAATGTTTATCTGCCGGTTATCGACCCATTCGACAGCTATGCTCATTTCAGAGCCGCCACAGATCTTCCATCACATGTAGATTATGTGGAGAAATTAATCATTTTAGAGCCGCCCCAGAGAGACGGTATATCAGAAACAGGCATTTATGTCCCTAATCGTGCCCGGTTTAAAGCACCGATGCACGTCTCACTCTTCCTGTGATTTTCTAAACAATATTGGACCCGATAGTGGGGATGAAAATATTAAAAAGCGTCCCAGCCGGTGCCGAGATTCGAACCCACGAACCGACTCATTATATACATGTATCTAGTATTTATATTCACATCAAGAACCCACCATGTGGTAACAAACAAACTACTAATATAATGCACTAACTAGTGACTCATTACATGCACTGATCCTCGCCTCCGTGGTCGAGTGGTTAAGGTCATTGACTTCAAATCATTGTGGCCTCTCAATAATAGAGGGTCGTGGGTTCGTGCCCAGCTACTGACCATGTCTCTTTATGTAATAAAGTTGGCAATTGACTACAGAGGATGGGAACCTAGTACTGGTTCTTCCCAGGAACCTTGGTTAGGTGAACTGTCCGCCTCATATGACTCTGACTGAAAGAGTCGTAAAACAAACCTCCACTTTGGACTATCCTTTCTCCATGTATGTCTAAGCTACAATCATGATGTAGTTATGCCGAAGTCAGGGTTCTCAATAAGTTTGTGGCCAACAGGCCCAAAAGCTAGACTAACAGGCCTGCTAGGGGGCACTGGGCATTTTCTAGCAATATTTTATAAACTTTAGAGATTCCTAACCGGCCCAAACACATTCCTAAGCGGCTAAATTGGCCTGCAGTCTGCTGTTATTGAGAACCCTGCCGAAGTTGATTATGATGTGTATTTACCACTCTTATTTCAGCTATTTTGGATACTAATGCTACTGCTGGGGACCCGGAAGTTGTCGTGAAGGCGAGAAATTATTACAAAGCTTGCGTAAACGAAGGTATTTAGAACCTCTTATAATATGGATCAAGAAATTCATTTGATAACAAAATACAGGGTGTCCAGAAATAAGGGTAGCATTTCCGTACATGTCTAATGTCCCATTAGATTGCAGACACTAGTAAATGTATGATATACTCATAGATAAGTATAGGCACGAACAAACTTACATCTTTGATCTACTCATATATGTGTATACTTATCATATTACATTTCGTTCCGGACACCATGTATTAGTTCTAGATTCCGGAGTTTAGCGACAGGGATGGGGCATATGTGTATTTAAATGATGATAGAGGAAGTGGAAGTATGTACGACAGTTGCTTACTAGTGCATGTATCAGTTTTGACATTGCACCGAATAGAGACTTGAGCTGAAATAAAAATTGTTTAAAGTCTATTTTGATATAAAAACAAATAATATCTATTTTGATGTCTAGCAACTAATATACTAGTAGTCAACTTATGTTCTGCTCATAATGTGCAATTCAGCTTTTTTCAATGCGGTTGATAGTAAAATAAATCGAATGCAATGATAATTAACACGTTTCAGCTCAGCTCACAATTTAGTGAAAACCTGTCCGTTATCCAAATAAAAAGTGAGTGGCCTTATTGAACTTGTGAATATAATAATGCAATAATTACCATGCTTACACTGAGGTAAATTAATACATTACGCAGACAGGATAGAAGAACTGGGACTGACCTACATACACAATTACATGGAGGGATACGGTGGTTGGCCAGTATTGGGATCACACCCAGGCGGTAAATGGGACCAAAATACATATAACCTTGAAGACTTGCTCATATACGCAAGAAAGCAAACATCCTACATACCATTGGTTGATGTTGGTTTGACAACTGATGATAAAAATCCTACAAAACACATCCTTTACGTGAGTATAAATATTTAAACTTTTTCCATGACATCAATACTCTTAGTACGTTTATCCGGGCGTCCAGTCACCCGACCTCCTCTGTTCTTTTGGCGCCAACACCTAAGGTTTTAACGACAAAATAAAAAGAATACGAAAATACTAACGTTAGCAGTTGGGATTAATCGTAGCTCTAATGTAAGAAAGGTATATATGTTCAGATAAAGATCAAGAAAGAAAGATTTAGCGACTTACATGCAGTCAAGAAACCGGAATCATGAAAATATTGTTCTGGTCTAAGGAATCGTTGAACTGTTCGCTGATGAATTAAACACCATCTTTAACGTCAGCATATAGAACACCATACGTACTGTCTTATGTTTGTGGTGTCCACCTGTATTATCAATGCTCTTTGTAATTTATCCGCTTTGAATTTAAAAATACTTGTGAACGCGTTTGCAATTACAACATTCCACATATGTAAAACAAAATATGTTAATCTTCTTAATATGTAACATCATGTTTATACTACCAAATTACAGATTGATCAGCCAGATTTGGGTATGCCAAGTCGCGATTATTACCTTAAAGGTCGTGATGACAAAACATTGATGGCTTATCAGACAATGTTGGAAGAAATAGCAGTGGAATTTGGAGCAGATAAAACTACCGCTGCCTCGTATGCTAAAGATGTTGTAGATATGGAAATTGAGCTTGCCAATGTAAGATCTAAAATGTAGTGTTATACATATTTATAACTTTATGTTCAACCTTATTAAACCTTAGGGGTGATCAACGCTCATGAAAGTGGTAATACGCTGGGCTACTAAACGAAAGGTCGTGGATTCGAATCTCGACTCCGCATAATGAATTTCTTAGGACGTTTTCCAGTGTCCCCATCCCAACTACCGAGCCGAGTACTGTGTTTAGAAAATCACAGAAAAATTAAGGGTGAGGCATGTATCGGTGCTCTACACGGGGCACGATAAAGAACCAAGAAAATCGGACCTTTGGCTTAGTCTGGAAGAGGTTTGGTTTTCCTGTATTTATTTATAATAAGTTTTGTTTATTTTCTGTATTGTAGATAACTGTGCCAAAGGAAGAGAGACGGGATCCCGTGAAGTTGTATAATAAAATGACCCTCGGAGAATTGAGCAACAATTTTACTGGCGTAAGTACCAATAAAACGTAAAATATTCGGACCACCACTCTTTTAGTGAACAACCGTTTGTTTTCCCTAATAATATTTGGTACAAGACAGAACGACCATAAAGACAGTATCAAGCCCGACAGCTTGTTAGTGTGAAGCAGTGAAGCATCTGTTTTGCCCAAGTTCAAAAACCAGCTGTTTACCTGCCAGTAATCATAAGCTCTCCCAAACTAAATACCCCGACTTGATCGTTATACTAAGGACACAGTCCGACCAGTTAATTGAAAAAAATATATTTTCGTTCTGTTTATTTACTTTTTCATCGAATGTATATTTGATGTTTTTTAGGTTGATTGGAAGAAACTTATTGGTGGTATGATGGGTCATGTAGGACTAACTCTTGATGATTCTGAAGCTGTCATTGCTATTGCTCCACCTTTCTTGGAAAATATAGGCGCCCTTATCGCTAAATATCCAGCACGGTAATTCATATTGTTTTAATGGAACTATTAACGGTCCATGTTCAAGCATTGACATGATAAGCGATTTGATTAGCTAAAATAATCTGCTCCGTTATAAATGGGCTTATTATGAAACCCTTTAAAGATCAGATTTTAGAGGCAGAACTAGAGTTGTCAGCCGCAGTGGCACTAAATGTTAACTGCTATTGTGTAAAGAATAAATAACAAATGGTCTCTAGAATTGTGTGAACAATGTGGTAGCACTTCTTACTCAGTTTTCACAAGTACCGTTTTCAATTAGCTTAATTTTACTCGTCGCAGATGACCATTATAGAAATGAAGGTGTTGTTTTTGTTTGTAGGCTCATAAGTGATTATGTTGTTGGTAGAGCAGTCATTGGAAAAACGTTTTACTTACCAAATTCGTTTACTACAATCAAACTAAAATACCAGAAGGTAAGTAATAGACACCTATATATGTCATGCAGGCCCATAGGAAGAAATTTCAGATTCGGGGACTAATTTTACATTTTGTCAAACGACGTGGTAGGGACAGTTATTATTCCTTTTAATTACCATAACAGCCGAAATTATTACCCTCCCCCAGCTTCCTACGACCCTGAATACTGTCCATTGGAAAACATTTTAAGTTTATTTTTATGACCTTAGAATTATCCCAAGTTATTGTATGGTACATTCATGTTTAATGCATATAAAATTCTTACCCCAAATTTACCCAAAGACGTCTGTCCGAAAGTGAAGAAATTGAAATTGTTGTATTTACTAAACTTCTCGAGTATTACTCTATGCAAGGCCTGCCCTGATTAGAACGTAATTTCGGAAGTTGTCATTGCTTCTGTGGTGTGCTTATATATAGTTTTGTGTGTACTAAAACCTGGATTTTATACATACAATACTATCTATACATTTTTATAAACAATTTGCTGTTAGAGAAGTTAGCAATACATGTAGAAAAATATATAAAAGTAATCTATGTTCCCTGGCAGGTGTTGTCTGGGTCAGACACTCAACCACCAAGATGGCAAAGCTGTAGTGACAGTGTGAAAAGTGCCATGCCAGAAGTTGTAGGCCGTCTGTTTGTTGCTGACGAATTCAAAAAAGAAGCCAAAACTGACGTAAGTGTTCGTCCTTTACTAAAAGTGTTTGCCTTCATTTAGCAATTTTTAATTGTTTCGTATTGACTTTCCAAGATGGTGTTTGGGCAGACTCAAATTTGACCAAACCCGGTAGAGGTCACTATTACACGTGAAACACCTCTGTTCTGTCATAACCTCCGTCTATTGTTAATCTCACTGATAGAGTAGGATGAATGTTTGGTGACAGTGGCTTTACATGCACCGTTTCCTTCACCCCTTTTGACAAACATTCGAACGAACCGTCGGACGGACAGACGATCGAACGAACACTTTTTCGATATATTGAAGTATATACATGATTAACAACCTCATATGCTTCGACTACATCATGTATCATTCCCTAATATTTGAGCTCATCACTCCACTGTTGTTCCAATACAGGTGGAAACTCTTGTTAGTAAACTTAGGAAATCCTTTAAAGAAATGATTGATCTTTTACCATGGATGGAAACCTCTACTAAAGCAGTTGCAAAAGAAAAGGTAGGTGTTCTTAAATCTTTTTATCATAAAATATCAAATGCGCTCGATTGGAATGGCGAGTATAGTGTTTTCATGTTGTATATAATTATTTCGTTCTTACATTAGGGTACCTTTTTCTAAATCTTTGAACAATCTGTGACACTGTGTAACGACACAGGAAAACCATCTGACGTTATTGTAGGTTAATAATTGGCAATTTTATCAGACAAAAGATCAATTGGTATGAAATATGCTCGAGTTCTTAATTTTGCTGAACAGAGCAAAACACACAGTGGTCATTGCTTGGAACTGAACTGTATCAACACTAATATAAATGGGATTAAACAAACATTCTTGCTAAGACCCTTGATTATTAACTGTGCTGTGTATGTTTCCATAGTTGTTTTATGTTATCCGTCGCAAACTTTTAACAGTGTGTACGTGGTTAAGGAGTTTTTCTCTTTATTTTTGTGGGGTAAAAAGGGAAAATCTTTTGCAAAATCGCTGAAATGATTTTTAGGGCTTGAAATTTCTATTGAGTCGGACATGTTATTGCATACCAACTCTTTCTTTTAAGGATGCCCCATGTGGCCTGTGCTAGGACATTAAATTGCTGTTGTGGGTCAAGTTATTGCATGCAGCATTTTATTATATATGTGTGTTCGAGAGGGAGATCTTACAACTTTATGTAATTATTTATGCTAATATTTCAGGCTGACTTCATAGAACCAAGAATAGGTTACTCTGATCTTGTATACAATGATAGTTCTTTAGCGCATCGATACGAAAATGTAAGTAAAAGTAACTTGTTGTATTCTTATTCTTATAAGTCTAAGTGATGTTTAAATAACAACCAGGGACTTGCTAATAGCGTTATTGGTTCGTAACCATTTATTGGACTGTTCCTTCGCAGAATTGATGAACTAAATACTGGTTTATAGCAAGATAAATTGCTCAACCCTAGACAGGAAAATGGAACAAACTTAATAGTATGTCTACAGTAGATTGAGACAAGATTTAGATTTATTTCAGCATATAAAACACACGTTATGGTACAATATAAGATAAAAGTGTTTTAAATATCACATTATTACAAAGACTAAAATAAAACACATATTGAAAGACAATAAGACATACCAATAAGATGTACCAGGACATGTATTTATATACCCAGGATGACACAAAGAAGGGAATGTGAATTTACACTAGCAAATGTACACTTGATTGTTGTCACAGTGATACCGCTTTTTGCGACAACCAGTGGTGTTATCATTGTGAGAAACACTACTAGTAAATAGGAAATCAGTCCAAAAATAAGATGTTGTGATAATGAGGCGGTCCTTATATGGAAACTGTCGCTAAATGATGTTGTACTGTATCTACTTAGCAGAGTTGTCGTTCGTTGCATAACCAAACATCACTACACCAGACAAGAATCTTGTCAAAACGCAGTTAATATATGTTACGAAGAGTAAAGGTAATTCTTATGGATGAAATCATAAAAATAGAATACATAACTGGGTTTTAGATTGTCATATATTGATTAAAAATAAATGGAATTGATTCATATCAATGTTTTCTTGTCCATTTACGCGCATATCGTATCCCACAGAGAATCAGCTAAAGGACATGTAAGGACATACTGGAAGACTACGATTAGAAACTTGTTTTAGAGACAAGCAACGGGAAACCCTTGTGTATATAGGGAGCAGAAAGGGAGATCTCATTGTAAACTTGCCTTTTTGATGTTAAAATCAAGTGAATGAAATCACGTGAGTTAGGACTACTTTTCGGACCTTCTACAGAGGTGAATGTAATGGACCGTAGTGTAAGAGATTTGGTACGAAAGGAGATCTTATTCTGTTACGGTGTTACGGATATTACCCTCTTCACGTACTTTTTACATAACACATATACATACTAACGACTCAAAGAATGCAAGGTCAATTCACATTGAAATTTCAGTTCAGTGATTTGATTTAATTACATGAAAGAAAGGGACAAAAAGATTATTATTTTATCATAGTTCAATAATTCCATTGACAAATCAGTCGCGAACGCTCTCTTTCTTCACAAACAGGGAGGTGTAGAATACCACAATGTTTTCAAGTCAGACACAAAAATGCTACACATTTTGAGAACTTTTTAAAGCTGTGAAGCATTATATATTTATTTACGTGTATATTTACGTATATACAAAGGTAACGGTGTACAAAGATGATCCTTTGAAGACACTTATCAGTATTGCTGATGCTAGTATTATAAGAAGTTTGTATAAACTGAGGAAAGATGTTGACAAAACTGAGTAAGTTAACATTGCTATAATCACATTATCAAACTATGCTTACGTCAAGCTATATATTTGCAACGTCATATTCGTTCTGGACTTGTTCAAACTAAAAAATATGTTCACTGTTGGGAGTGAATTTGATGGGAATATGGCATTTTGTATATGCATTCAACTAGTTTAAGGAATAAACATATTACATTGCACATTCTTTTGTTGATCATAGTGAAGTAGGATCTATACATTCTATTTAACAAAAACAATATGACACACAGTCGTTTCGAACTTTTCACATCTGTTTTTTTAGCAATTAAATGAATTTGAAGGACTTAAATAAATATTCGAAAACATTTATTAATATCAAACTAACACATATTTTACACACGTTTGCTTAACTTTATCAATTCAAACTTCGATTTTACCGTGGTTTCCATCAGCCATGTACAAATATTTGTGATTGCCTTGTTTCATTTCAGATGGGGCATGTCTCCAGCTACGGTCAATGCTTACTATAGTCCATCAACAAACCAAATCAGTATGTAATCCATCGTTTTGTTTGCTGACGTATAATAATTACCCGCCAAATAAATGTATCATTATTGTGTAATATATCACCATTACTGCAATGCTTATAATGTTGGATTGATGTCGCTAGAATCAGAATAAATATATTCTTGTGCAGATAACCAATCGTGTCTCCTCGGCGTTTATCTTAGTTACGGAAATGCCCGAGTAGTTACGATTGTTGGATTACATGTATATATAATATATATTGTAGAAATAATTTCTAGCATATTCTTTTTATAACACTAATACCAGTATAGGTTTATCAATCGGCTAACTTTATGTTTATACGCGGAGCATTTATAAAGCACAGTGTCACTACTATTACCAAACATGTTGTAGCTACAAAACAAGATAATAAAAAGATCTTTAATATGTTGAAAGTTTCCCCAAAACAAAAAATACAAGTTACGTTTTGTAAGAAAGTTGAAACATTTGTATAATGTATCTGTATTTGTTTCAAATAGGGCCTACTAATTTTTTTATATAATTCTAAGTTCGAAAATATACGAGTTTTAGATTTAAAGGTATTTCTATTTTTTCCTATCGATTCATTTATTCTCATTGTTTTATCATTTTCGATCTTAATGGTATTTAGAACAAATGTTGCCTTTTTCTAGCATTCCCCGCTGCTATCCTACAACCACCATTCTACACGCACGATCAGCCATCGTAAGTCGTATTTTACGTTTTTGTTCAGTTTCATATACGTTATATAGTAAAGCCCCGATCATTCGCCAATAGATTATCCGAAACTTGTTTTTTATCCGAAATGAATTTTGGGTCCCGATTTTTCCCTATATATTTATTTTAATGTAAAATAACTCCGATTATCCGACTCGTGTAATCCGAATACTGTTGCTTATCCGAAGTGATACACTGATTAAAACGATCATTCTAATGCGTATATTGAAGTTTCCAAATATTTGCCTTTCAAGTGTGTTGTCCATTGTACTCTTTAGAAAGTAATTTATTGTTATAATATGTATATTTAATTAACAAATTTATTGCGTATGTACAGGTTTAAAGTTCCACATGTAATAGTACACCACTTCGTGTTTCCACGAAGTTTCGTACATTAAACGATTACTGTTTCATGTTCCATTTTCAGATACCTTAACTATGGAGGAATTGGTTACGTTATTGGACATGAAATCACGCACGGCTTTGATGACCAAGGTATATTAATTAGATCATAATCCAACTGTTAGGTGGTTATGGAACATGTGCTTTTGTTTCAGCCATTCGTATAAGTCTATATTCGTATATTTAGTTTCGGCATTTGTATATTTACTTTATTTCACAGCCCACTGCATGAAGTGATTGCATCGTTCGTCCGTTCCTCCGAGGTAAAATCAAGCTGCCACCATATGCGTTTATTGAACCCAGCTTCTTGTTAAAGTTCTGTTTTACACTAATGTTGTATGACTGTCGATGTGTCCACTGACCATTGCTAGGTGTTACCTTGAAATATATTCAATGTGTACTTTCTATCTTTGGTAAATTAGCAGTAGCTAAGATCAGCTAAGATCTTTAACCATGATACCCAAAGAACGAATCTTTTTTGACTGGATATTACTGGGGGGGGGGGGGGGCGCTAGTTTAACGGGTTTAAACACTTGCTTATATAAACAGTCATAGTCAAACACTTACGAAACAAAAGCCGAGCAGCGTGTCCTGTTTTGACTATTAGATTCTTTTGTAAAGTAAAACAAAACCACAGCAACCAATGACAAGTATCTTTGAAAGCAAGTACATACAGGCAGTATCAGATATAAGACTACAATGTGGTTGGTTCGTGTTTATATCATAGGTCGTCTGTATGACAAGGAAGGAAACTTACAGAACTGGTGGTCTAGTGTGGATGCTACTAAGTTCAAGGCAAGAGCACAATGTATCATAGACCAATATGGAAATTATACCGTCCCTGGAACTGGTGGAATGCAGGTGGACCTTAATTTTTACTTCTTTAACAATTTAATTTATTCACCAACATATTAAATTTTTTTTTTTTTTATCTAATCAAACTAAAAGATATAATCCTTTACATTGGTTAGTGTTTAACTTGTCTTTAGGTGACAGTTTAATTCTTTTTTAAATTTATCTGTGTTTAACAGCCCATTCGACAGCTATGGTCATTTTAGAGCCGACTCAGACATAAAGAGGGAAGATAAAATACGGGAGAACAATGCATTTATATCCCTACTCTTTTCAAATAGGTTTCTTTATTGTGTCCTGTGTAGAGCATCGATTCATACTTCGCCCTTTTTCCTGTGATTTTCTAGACACATTACTTGGCTCGCCATTTGGGATGGGGACACTGAAAATGAGTCCCTGAGATTAGGTGACATTTTGATTTAATCATTGTTTTCTATTAATAGCTCAATGGTGTGAACACACAAGGTGAAAATATTGCCGACAATGGTGGCATCAAGGAAAGTTTTAAGGTATACATGTTGTAGTAAATTTTCTTTCCGTTTGAATTTTGATGCAGACCAAAGTACTACGTTTTCTACATCCGCCATGTATTTATTAAACTAGCTCCCGTTGCATGTTGCAGTGAAAGTCTACGTAAGTTCAGTTTCCATGCGTACTTTTAGTACAATGATTTATGCATGTGTTCGTGAGAAGTATGTATATGTAACTAATTCTTTAATTAAACGACCTATTTAGTTTTAACTGCATTTGTTCAAAGGCATATCGTGACTGGGTGGCCACTGAAAGAAATGGTGTGGAGGAAGACAAACTACCTGGTATGGACTATACACCAAATCAGCTCTACTTCCTTAATGCTGCTCAGGTAAGGACTTAATTCATGAAAACAATCGTCTACTGACATTAAGGCTACTTCAATTAAGTATTTCATAACATATCATTAGATTACCAGATTGTTTGAATAAACATACAAAGTTTACAATAAAATTAAAAAAGAACTTACTTATACAAAAATGCCTGAGTGTCCTTCACAATTATTTTCAAGTTATAGTCAGACTCAATAATACCGGGGGCTCCATGATGCCGGTGTAAACACGAATCTTGCGATAATTCCAATATAGCATCATCTACAGTCTAGTAGTCTGAATGTTTACAAGTACCTTTCCGGAAATTTTATCACTTCAATGCATACAAAACATCCCGTATTTTGCTAAACTAGAAAGAACTCTGATAATCAGATATTTTACCTCCATTTCGCTCTACAGTCAGTTACAAACTAAATCCTATCCTTACTGTCCATTTTATATATTTGCCTCTTTTTCGATGAAATATTACACAGATCTGACAGATTATGACGTCGTCAACAAATGATAAACAAATGTAATCAATTTCGGCGGGAAAATAGAATATGCTATAAATATTTAGTCATTTATTTACGTGTACACCGGTAGCGGAGTGGAGTTGTCTCCCGCGATGATCTTTCAGACATGTACTGATATTGACACTTAAAACATTGACATTTCAATAGTCAGAAAGTTTTCACCGATCATGAAGTAGACATGCGATGTGAGTGAATGAGTATATTTAATATTTTGTTTATATTAGTAACAATTTCTTCATTTAAATGACATATTATTTTAGTCTACACCGGTACCATGGGGAACCAGTATATAACAAAAATGTCGGCATGAATTTACCGTAAAGATAATGCAGTAGATTTAGCGTTATAACACATTTGAAAACATGATTGACACTTATAGTGACTTGTATTTATTCGTATCCTGAAAGTCTGTATAAAATAATTGACATAATTACTAACACAGTCGGTAATTGTGGTGCATGTAGTTCTATTGTAAATATACTGGCGTCATTGGCCGATTGGTCTTTGATGATTCTATTATAAAATTAATGTAAATGGGATCTTCCAAGCTTTGTTGATAAATGAGATATTACCAATAGTCAGTATTCATATGCATTAGTAAGATATAAATCCGCACTATTGGTGAAGGATTAATTATTAACTACAGGCGCTACTAATGCTTTGTTGTAAACACTCGTAACCACATGTACAATCTAGGTCTGGTGCGACAAAATGCGAGATGCTGCAAAGATAGAAAGAATACGTACAGATCCACACAGCATTGATATGTACAGGTATAGCATTTATTCATGACTAACTTACCATCTTTATCAGGTGATATGGAGCTTATTAAACTAATCCTTGTGATTTAATGTTATGATATATACTAGTATTGTACAGTCAAACCTGTGAACAAAGGCCGCCCTTGGGAAAGACAAAATGTGACCTTTATTGACAGGTGGTCTTTATTCGGGGGTCATTCTGTTCTAAATAATCAATGACGGTCTTTAAAAGAATGTCCTTTATTTACAGGGTGGCCTTTACTCGAAGGTGGCCGCTTACACAGGTTTGGCTGTACACGTGTAGTCTACACCATAAACCCTTTGTTCTGTTCTTGAGGAACATGCAAAACATCTATGAATGACTTCCTTCAGTTAACCATCCTTTGTTGTGTCGTCAATGTATCAATATGTGCATGTATACAGGCCACGTGCTACCCACACCATCCCGTGCAGCATCGCGCTTTGAAACTACACTATGTACTTCAACCTTTTACAAATACATTTATAAACTTTGTAATAATTTTTAATGAGCTCCAGTGGCACTATATTCTCCGACCTTTCAACTCCGTGTATAAATAAAAATCCGAAATTGGATAGTGATGCATCTTAGAATATAGGCTTGTGTTAGTTTGTTGACACATCCCCTAGGGAATTGCCTGTATATATAAATGTATCTTTGAACGACAAACTTTATTTAACCATCTTCGTCATGTTGTCAGTGTAATTGAAAATGTATCTTTGATCGGCTTCCACCAGTAATCTGTCCTGTGTTATATCAGTATGGATAACCCACGTGACCTTTTACGTCTCAAATGGGTAGTGCGGGAAGCACTATTGCATGAAGCAAGGAGAAAGGAAGCTGTAAGTATTTTATTCCGATTTCAATTTTCACGATATATAGCGCATACTAAGCGGACAAATGTGTATGTCTCATGTGAAGTTGTCATTTCTTTGTGTATTAATATTCGCGCCAAATGAAAAAATGTACCCAAAGTTTATACAGCTGTTTTGAGGCATTGGCGCGAATGTTACAGAAAACTGTGCAGTATGATTTGCAAAAAAGTGTTTCCCACACTACCCAATTGTGACGTCAAAAGTCACGTGGGTTATCCACAATAATTACGTAATATATATGTGATATATGTATGAACTCAGACGCTCATTCTTTGTTTGTAAATAACAACGAAACATGCTGATTTATACAGATCTTAATTAATCTAAAGTGTTCACAATGGAAATAAGAGTCTTCTCTTTTTGTGTTAACCCTGATGCAGGTGTTCATTGCTTGGTATTTCTCAATTATGTGTTAAGGGTTGTTTTCTTATATTTTATGTATTTCATGTATTTTCAAAATCGAAATCTATCTATCTGCTTATCAAAATCATACTATGACTAACGCACTCTATAACCACAGTAATCAATTTACTATCACCAAATAATGGTTCATATCTATGTAAATAGTATTGCTTTGATTACTCAATAACTCACGTCTTGCCTTCCTGTCTGTCTGTCCGTCTGTCTGTCCGTCCTATGTTTTGTGGTGTTATACGTTGTACGTATGTTATCCACGCTTTTTGTTGATTTTTGTTTGCATAGTATTTCTTGTACTAAAATGTTGCTGTGGGAGGTTGAATTGGTACTTGGAATTCTTGTTTCTATCTGTTGTTTCTGTTGTTTCTTCCTTCAAAGTTTCTGTGACAATTATTTCCAGATTTGGTGCAGCCTTGTAAGAGATCCGCTGAAAATAAGATATATATATACTTCTAGACATAGTATATCACAGTACAGGTATTCTGTATACTGCATGATCATGCATGTGTTGGAAAATGGTCTTAATGGAATAAAATGCATTGCTGCATAAACTGTGTTCCGGTTATATGTACATTGTAACTTATTGCGTTTCAGAGACTGTTGATGCTGACTGGCTTTAATGTACTTTACTATACTATATGTCTTTGGTTTGTTCTAACATACATTGTGCATTATTGGGTTTGAGTGGTATGCTATTATACTGTCCATGCGGTTGTGGAACCATTTTATGTAGCTTGTAATTGATTTAGATAAATACAAATACATTTTATATAGCAATACTTGCATATATATTATTGGGGTGATTGATGGTCTAGTGGTTATGCACTGGACTAATAATTGAAAGGTCGCGGGTTCGAATCTCGGCTCAGCCTTTTGTTATTAAAGGGAAGCTTCTTCGGTGTGCCCATACATACCACCTAGCCTAGTACTGTGTTAAGAAAATCACAGGAATGGGGATAGGCGTGTATTGGTGCTTTATAACGGCCACGACAAAGAACCAGAAAAACTTATTAGAAATAAGAGTAGGAATATATTAAATGCCCGGTTCTCCTGCATCTTATCCCCCCCCCCCTTCTCTGGGGCGGCTCTGAATTGACAATAGCTTTCGAATTGGCTATTTGACAACAGATAAGCAATAAACATAATTGTAATTTTATTGCAATCCCATCTAACTGCTATATAAAAGCTAGTGTTTGCTGCATAAATATAGATGCATCAGCATGGTAGGAGATGGTAGGAAAACATCGTATATATATAATTATGTACTATATATATAATATATAGCCTGTCGTGAATTTAAGCATGCGATTTATACAATTCACAGCTTGTCATGGTGATGATAAAAGATATTAATATTGATTTCTAGTTGGTTCATACTTTAACAAAAAAATCAACGTTAGCAATGTCTTGACATTTACCGACAAAGGACATTATTCCATCCAAAGGGAAAAATGAATTCCTTTTTTCTTTGCAAACATATTTACACTAATAAGACATACTTAAAATATGTTTCGTTTGCAAACTTTTCTGTTTACGTGACTAACGCATGTCAAAATCCACCGATTCATAAAAACAATGTTGATATTTGTTCCTCTTTATTTCTGATTATAATGTATCTGGCTTGGATGTCAGGTCAAATCAAGTTTCACCAATTTATGTATTTAAAAACTAAACCATAATTATATACTAACCCCCCCCCCCCCCACTGTATAAAGTGCATTGCAAGTAATTTGAATTAAATATTACTTTTGATTGGTTTTCTATAAACCAATATCGCACGTAATTTACATATTTTTGAACAACGATAACTACTCTGTATATAGGAATATATTACAACAAACAGCCTTAAAATCACTATAAATATAAAATGTAGGGAACCATGTCTCAGTTTTCGGTTCGTTAGATACTTGACTTTAAAGAAATTCCGTACCCAAACCCCGCTGTTTATTTCGTAATCAGTGTGGGAATCCACGTGACCTAGTGACGTCACAATGTTATCGTTACAAGCGCGTTTTCTGTCAATTGAACTAGGAAAACATCACGTAAGAGCATTATTTTTCGTTTTCTTCTAAAGCCACATAACTGTTGCAACTCCTTACATATAAAGGGCTACCTCCGGTTCAGATTTTTGTCACTGTAGGCCCTCTACGTTTTTGCTTTTCTTGTCCAAACCGTTTGACAGTGTTACGAAAATGAACGTTATTTTTACAAGAAAATTTTAGAAAACGGTTTGGACAAGAAAAGTAAAAAAGTAGAGGGCCTTCAGTGACAAAATTCTGAACCGGAGGTAGCCCTTTATGTAACATAAAATATACAAAATACCGAAAACCGCTTTGAAATTCGTCATCAAATAAGACGGCAATGTTAATTCGAAAATGACACCTACTGTGTTTTTTTTTAAGCTGAGCAATAAACAATTAAAGTGTCGGATCATTATCATCTCATGAAATCAACGAATTTGACGCACACCATTCAATTTTGATAGCCAATCAAAATCGCTTATGTTTACGAACCAAGCCCAGGTTTGATGACTAGTAAGAGATTTTATAACAATGTCATTAATGAATTAATAGTATCATATCGTACCAATACAATGCACATTACGTTAGAGATGTTTAACAGTCGATAAAGGGGTGCAGTATTTATCGCAATAAAACACCATTTTGAGCGTTCGGTTAGAATTCTTTGTTGCTTGGTATTAAAGTATGATATTTAATCTTTGTAAATAACGTAAAATATCATTTTACTTTATTTTAGCGATTTTAACCAAGCCAAATACGTTAAGATCAAGCACATAATGTTATCAAAATATCTACCCACCTATCCACTGTTAACAGTTTGGGTCGAGTAATCGCAAATCAAAGTTGTTTCTTTAACAGTCGTATGGAAAATGATACAGGAGTAGTTGGAAAATATATATAGATATAAAATTAAGTGGTATATATTGTATCAATGATAAGCGTTTTTCAAAGAATGCATGTTTTGTTTGAAGCTTGACTTAATGTTTTGGTTAATTTGTTTCAGGGTATATGGACCAATGCAAAACTTTGACGAGTTTTCCAAAGCCTGGAACTGCCCTGTTGGTTCCTTTATGAATCCAGCAAATAAATGTGCAGTCTGGTAGCCGGTAACCATGGTAATACAAGAATCCGCTCATATGAGATCTTCAAAGAGTTTACTTCAGAAAGTTCGAACTGAGCAAAATTTAATGTAGCTGCTTTTGTTGTTGCCATGTTCATTTTGAATTGTTATTATCGTACTACAAAATGGTTTATTGTTAATGCATTATTTGCTCAAATATGTGAGATATAACATTGTCAATAAAATAACTATAGAAGTCATTTCATTGAAATATATTCAATATGAGACACCTTTTATCTCTGTGGTTTAAATATCATACTGCCAGGCAGGTTTTTGTGTGACTTTTCTAGCTTTAACGGTTGAAGAAATACACCTGGTAAGAAACCACCCATAGCCTTGCTAGGGAGCTACTTCTCATGTAAAATTGGTCCTGGGTGGGAAATACACGGAATCAAACTCGCGGTCAGGGCTCTAAATGGTAAGAGCCCTTTCAATGCATAACACAAAGAAACAAAAGAGAAAAGCCCAATCGTATCCTTATTGGAGCACAAACCTTATGCAAGTGTTCGTTTATACAACATAAAACTGCATGAGACTGGTTTACCAAATTTCTTATTAACTTAGATATGATTCCATATGGAATAAAGGTTAATTTTCTTAAAAAAGATGATACAGTTTAATTACCTTGTAGCATAAAATTTGTAAAGCCAATGACACATCATGATGTACTGTGAATCTCCTAAAAACTGGACTCCCAGAAAATCGGAATTGCCTGAAAATTGGACGATTTTTCAATTCCCATTTTTATGGAATTTATTATTAAGTTCTTTGAAAACCGGAATTCTCAGAAACACGGACTTTTGGCCAAGTCCGGAAGGGATCCGGTTTTCAGGAGTTTTACTGTACAACTGTTTAACTAATAATTGATAGCAAATATTGTATAATCTCCATTCTTCGCCCCATTTATATCTTAAATGCAAACACGTTTCAATACAATGTCTTTAGAATACACAACAATATCCTGGTTACATATTGGTACATTTTGATTACAAATGACGTTATTGTGATTTAATACATTGACCACTGTTGTCAATCAATGAAACTTTACCACACGCTACATTTATTTTGTGGATTCATGTACTGTTTGTTGCTACAACCAAAAGCATCAGCAAAGTCCTTGGAATTTTGAAGTGTTCCAATAACTCTGAAATTACATGAATATTGTACTTTTTATGACGTGTCTGAACCATTCTATTATATTCATATTTATAGACAATACGCATTTCATTCACTCCTAAGCAGGGCCGCAGGAACCGGGGAGGCTAATTTTGGCTTTTATGGTGATTAAAAGTGGCAAAACCAATTTTCCCGTCCCCGTTGTCAGACAAAATCGAATAATTACCCCCATCTGAAATTGCTTCATATAGGCGTAATAAGTGACATTAACAATTTAAAACTACTTGTATATGCATGTACATCTCATTTTAACTATAGAGTAACGTTATACCATTAAACACGCGTTGCAATATCGGCAACGCTTACAATCAATGCTTCAACCGCCTCCGTGGTCGAGTGGTTAAGGTCGCTGACTTCAAATCACTGTGACCTCTCACTGATAGAGGATCATGGGTTCGAGCCCCGTTAACGACCATAGCTCTCTTTGTACGAAAGTAGGTAGTTGCTTACGTAGGATGGGAGTCTAGTACTGGTTCTTCTCAGGAGCGATGCTTAGTCGAACTGTCCGCCTCATATGACTCTGACTTTTAAAAAGTGGCGTAAAAACAAAAAGTCAATGCTTAGCAATTTAGGTTGAGTGTCAGTTCTTATTAACAACATTATTTTGCATAATTTTTATGTGCCAGATAACAGATCACGCGTTGACTTAATAAAGTACCTGAACTGTCCTGGACTGTGAACACCCGTATTGATAGCACTAATCATAGCCTCTTCTCGAATATTGATACACCAGAGCTGAAATACATCGCTACTTTAGTTACCTCCACACACTATACGAGCATTACCATTACTAACACATATTCTTTACAATAAGAACATGTCAGCAACAAACCATCCAACCCTGGATTTCCCAGACACCTAACCATTAATATCAATTCATCGAACACTGAACATCCACACATAACCACAAAGTCATATAAGAATAAAAGCCACCCTTGGGAAAGACAAGCCTTTATTGACAGGTGACCTTTATTCGGAGGTCATTTTGTTCTAAATAACCAATGACGGTTATTAAAGGGCAACGCAATGTTAGCCTTTCGGGCATTTAATTGTGTAGAACTATTAGATTGATGATGATTCATGTACTTTATTTAAAAAAAATCCATCTTATAACAAAAATATTAGTTATTTAATAATGGCATTTAGCGATTTAGCGATTCTCCATATGCGCCGCCATTTTGAAAGAGTAGTCACGTGTTGTGACGTCGTACTGCTAATCGACAGTATACAGTACTGAGACGAATGCACATTCTTACGGTGTACGCTACTATTATTTGTATTGATTTATTACAATAATTGTCGACACTTAATAAAAAATTAATGATACTTAAGCTTATAAATGTATCGGTCCTAATAGTTTCTGCTTGTTCTATAACAGAGGAATCCGGTGTGTTTTCCTCCCGTACATACTTTATAGCAAGAAAAAATGTTTCAGAAACCACTATCGTATTTTTTTCAATATCATTGAAATAAATACTATTTATAGAACACCTGTGTTTTCCCGCAGTCATGCTATGCGCACGTAGTAAAGCGATGTCACGCGCTCTACATATTTCAAGTTTACAAAAGCAAAAAACACAGTGAAATGAGTGTTTTCAGACGAAAAAGGGCTTGTTTCGTCGGTTATAATTATCCTGGGATAATATCAGCAATTAAATGTTTTTGCATATATTTTTCTACAGCAAAAAGCTAATGGGGCTTTAAAAGAATGTCATTTATTCAAAGAGTGGCCTTTATTCGGAAGTAGCCTCTTATAACGATTTGACTGCACATGTTTATATAACGATATCCAGGGGAACATTGCACTAGACGGCCTGTAGCAATATCTTCTAGAGATTGTTGCTTCTAATAATACATGGCGTACCTGAAACTACCAATTCCACTCAACTCGAGAAAACAACTATTTTGCAAAAACATTCAATTTGGTGTTCTGTATCTTAAATACATTTGACATTCTGAAATGATGAGATTACCCATAATATAAAACATATACATAATAATAAAACGTATATCTTAATTCATTTATTAGATATGATAATTATATAGTACTAATTTATACTCACTTGTGCAAAATTAAGAAAAAATAACTGATTGTTGGTGAAGTTGAGTCCGGGCAATGTTGGTTCTTCACTGCCTCGCTTCTCCACCCACCTTCTGTAGGCCTGAAAAAAAACACACTTAAATTGAAAGCGATAGGACATGTATTTAACATGAAACGAACCATTACATTATTTTTGTTGTGTATGGCAATTTACTTGGCGAAGTTTCCTGAGCAACGTACTGTAATTCATATGTATCCCATTTCAGTCATTACCTCTCGGGCTTACGGAATATTGACAATAAAGAACTATTCAACAACGCAATAGAAACCCTACAGTCAACTGCTTAACAATGTTGCATACTTGACACCTTAATGCGATGCTTATAATGCGCAAAAAATGACTCAAATCAAATGTCTTTGCCAGCAAGTGAACTCAAAATGCCATTCGATACCTTGTTGGTCATATTCAGTGTATAATATCTCTCTCCAAGTTGGTCATCGTCTATTCTGTTCATTTTCATTTATCACTATTAGCTGATTTAAACATTGGAATTTTGAGAAAACGTACAAAATGTCATAATTTTTGTCATCAGGCAAACTTTAAAATAATTACTAGTTAGAAAAAATACGGGTTTTACAGTTTAGGAGCTGTCAAGGTACTTACTCGGAAACTCTGTTTTAATCCTCCATTATCAGCAATGTTCTCACCTTGTGTATTTATACCATTAACCTGTCAAAAAATTAATTTGGAATTAAAGATGCATATTCCTGGAATACTTATCTAATTTTAACATATGATATTGGTGTCGATCTGGTCTGTTCATCTAATGAACCATCATCTACGAACCACGAATTCAGACTAAAGCATTGATTAAAGTAAAATCCAGAAAAGAAAGCCCTTGTCACAAAGGCAAGCAACCTCAGCTGCTTTCTTAAATGTCGACTATTGGCCAAAGACCTACACTACCCTATAACAAGTAATATGTCAACAACTTATTTCCACCATCTTTGTATCGAATCATTGTGTAAGATAAAATGAACTTTCAACTATCTTACACACATTTCATTTAGTTAGAAACATTTGTGTTGTCTTCAATATCTTCATATATTTCTATAAAGTAAGCTTGTTATAACGGATATGGTAAGTATTGAAATTCTATTATTATCGCAATGAAGACAATTTCTAATGATGAATATACAATAATGGGGGATTTTGTTTCAACAGTATTTTAATCATATACGGAGTTTGGTAACCTAATATTATATCCCTCTCGGTTTCTGAACTACACGCATTATTAATCCTGTTCTCCGGACGTAATATCCCCGTCACACTGGACTCGCGTCCTTACTGCGTCCTTATCTACCCTACCTGGACCACTTGTGTTAAAAGTGTAGGAAATAATCGTCTCAACTAAATTTTCACAAATTCCGTTTGCTTACTTTAGGGTCCGAACTCACATACCTAAATATGGTGACCATTCTTCCAACAGGTCTAAGTTGTTGGGCGGTTTGAATTTCATAAATTAAACAACAGAAATATGCAATTAAATTAACAGAAATTACAACATACATTTAGATTGGCTTCTGGTACAACATATCTCCCATACTGATCTATGATACACTGTGCTTTCTCCTTAAAGTTATCAACTATCTCTGGCTTCCACCATTGTTTTAGGTTACCATCTTTGTCAAACTGTCGTCCTAAAGGTAATAATGGCTGATCTTTTAGACAATAAACATTATCAATACATTTATATTCCTTTCTATTAAATTCATTACACACAGTGCACAATCAACACAAACATGTATGTTTTTGACACAATAAAGATATTGATTTGTGAGGATGTAGCAAGTAACAGGAAGACGATCATGGTTTTGACTATAATTATGTGATGTAACCACGGGTCATAAATATTCAAAGACACCCATCCAGATTTTAAATTCATACATTTAATTCAAAATAAAATTACAATGGATGTGATAATCTTACCTCTGTCATCAAAGCCATGTGTTATTTCATGACCAATGACTACACCAATACCTCCATAATTCATTGACCTTAAACACAAAAAGCATATATTTTTATCCCCCATTTTTAAATTGAAATGGATGTTTTGCATGAGAACTTATAATGAGATCTTGGACAAAAAATTGACACAGGGCCATTTTTGGCCCTAAGTGAACCCACCCCTTTGAAAACAATGCAACTCATGCTTCAAATGCTCTGCAAAATCTCTTTATTTGCTAATAGTGATACAGCTAGAAACTATATAGTTATGTTTGCAGTTATTTGACCAAACGAAATTGAGTATGTAGGTCGAAAACTGTTGTTTTTTCTAAACAAATAATTCGTTCTTTGGAGGTCCGATTCGACCCCAAAATATCTTCATATTTAGATTATGCTATTGGAAATTTTAGGGTCATCACCAAATATAGAGGCCGTTGGGTAAACGGAAACACGAATATTTTTTCTGATCTAAAAATAACATGTATATACTTAGGTTGCTGCTTGCTGTAGAATGGTGGTTGGAGAATACCTGCAGGAAACACTGCAAGTAGAAACACGTGATCACTTGATATATCACCAGAAAAGGTAGGATGTTTATAAGTACTTTAAAACTTAACTTACATGTTTAAGCTGAAAATGTTGTGGCCGAAACATATTCGAGATACTTTGAGATGGATTTTATTTGAACGAATATTCTAGACTTCTTGTCGGTTTTAATATGCGCCGTATATGTAAGCCACTCAAGTCGGCCCCTTATTATTTTGAGATACCCGCGGGTTCTTGTGAGCATAAGGGTGGTCACTCGTGAAATCGAAAAAATCTTGTAACAAGGATGTTTCGATTCTTATTTAATTTTGAAGAATAACATGTCGTCATTCAGTTTTTAGTGTGAAAAGTATATATCCATGATTTAAAGTATCGGTTCTGACTTTATATGCTAAAAAGCCGTACAATAAAGTTTTAAGTTATTTACAAAGATTAAATATCATACTTTAATACCAAGCAACAAAAAATCCTGACCGAAAGCGCAAAATTAGTGTTTTATAGCGATAAACACTGCACCCCTTTATCGACTTTACATTATCAGCGTTAACCATCTCTAACGTGTTGTGCATTGTATTGGTACGATATGAAATTATTAATTCGTTAATGACAATAATTTGTTACTAAATCTCTTACCAGACATCAAACCTGTGCGTGGTTTAAATTATTGAACCGTAAACATTCGCGATTTTGATTGGCTGTCAAAATTGTATGGGATGCGTCGATTAATCGAAATTCGTTGATTTCATGAGACGATAATGATCTGACACTTTTATTGTTAATTACTCGCTTATAAAAAACACAGTAGGTGTCGTTTTAAGATTGCCGCCTTATTTGATGATATTTTGTAGCGGAAATGTTAATCTAGTGAACGTGCCTCAGAATTTTGATACTTGTTTTCATTTTTTACTTATGGCGTATTACGTAATAAACAGCAGGGTTCAGGGTACAAAATTTATCAAAAATCTGAGGCAAGGTTCCCTGCATTATACATTTATAGTCATTTTAAGGCTATTTGATGTAACATGTTCCAATATACAGAATAGTTATCGTAAATTGTAAATTACGTGCGATATTGGTTTATAGAAGACCAATCAAATGTAATATTTGTTTCAAATTACTTGCAATTCACTTTATACAGTGGGTTTATTTTAGTATATAATTATGGTTTAGTTTTTAAATCTATAAATTAGTGAAACTTGATTTGACCTGACATCCAAACCCGATACATTAACTTTTTCGTAAATTTACTTTTTATTGATGTACCCAAAATGGAAGATTTTCTAATATATGTAATTGTTTTGAAAAAGGGGATATGAGTAGAGAAATTACTAAATATTTCAGTAAATATTTACCAAATCACTTAAAAATGTACTGGGTGTATCACAGCCTGAATGTGGAAGACACTTAAAGCAGTAAATGTCCACATTATGCCAATTGCTTGACTGTGTACTATTTCAAACACTGTGTTATTTACCAAATTAATATCTATAAAAAAAGAAATTAGGGGTTATGAATAGAGTTTATACAATTTTTACATATTGAAGGAGTGACAAGGGTTTTGAATGGCATTGATTATGCAGAAGTACGTTAAACACCAATTAAAAATATGACATGAAAAGTACTTTTTTAGCAAAAACTGAACATTTTTTAGTTAATGATCTATTTCAAGACAAAGCACTGCATGCTGCATAAATAACCGCATATGCGTATCAGAAACAATATTTGATGGACTTGCATGCTTTTTAGATGAATATTTTTCAACGGATATTTGCTCATAATGCTGAACTTGATTAAAACTTACCCCACACACCGTTTTACAACAGCAACTAATTTAATATAAATACTAAAAAATAAATAAACAATGATTTATACAATTTTTAAAGACTTTGATGAAACATTATATTTACAAACCAGGTTATATAAATGTATTTATACACAATTTAACAACCTTTAACTGATAAATACTGAACTGCTTATTGTTGTTGTATATATACAGACGAACTAAATTGACTGTCGTAATCTGGTCGGAAGTCGTAAAAGCAGTAAAAAAATCGCGATGAACAAAACGCCGCTTTGAAATTATTTTTTTTCCATCTAAATGACATCATTGACAACATTAAATGATAAAAAATACAATAATTTTAACTTGAAATTTTACGACATAAATTATAGCGATACTGCTTTGTATCACAAAAGCTCAGGAGTGACCACCCTTAAATATTTTCAGATAGAGAGTTTCTCATTGTATAAATTAAACACACAAAGCATAGACATCCATCTAGCGAACGATTGCTAACACTGTGTACAAGCTTGTCGGTATTGCTATAATTACAATTCGTTAGCTTTTAAAGTGTTTCTTCTGATATGCTACACTAGACAAATGAAGGATTATAGGGCTTGATATGTGGACTGTATGGTACGATGTTCGTGTATTGTCGTATGTGGGTCACTGAACTTGTAAGTAACAAGCAAGTACTTACTTATATTGTTTAGAATAGAACTGTAGTAAGCATTGACAGTGGATGGTGGAGTGGTCCATCTGTAAAATATCAAGTATAATGTATGCACTTAGTTAAGTACTTTCGAGTGTCTTTGATACTTTCTTTTGAACATTGAGTAGACTATCAGTCATAAAAAATATATTCAGACATTGTAAACCCCCCGAGTACCGGACCTGTTCCGGACCGGGTCAAACGTCCGGTCTTCTGAGAAGTCCGGGTTTCAGAGAATTAAGATGAATTCCGAAATATGACATGAAAAAATCGTCCGCTTTTTAAAGAATTCGAGTTTTCAGGGATTCCAAAGTACATCGCGCGCATTTTTTGAATTACATCATGATTAAAGAAGATTATGCTTCATGCGACGGTTAATACATTTGATTTGTACAGATTTAAATACATAGAATAATTAAATCTACATACACGTTTTTGTCGTATTTTTCTCTAAGGGTTCGGAGTCCACTTGCTGCGCTTAGTTTTATGTTGTTCAAAGTATTATTGAAATGTTCTTCACGATTCACAGTAACCTGCAATGAACTAAGACTATCAACTTGTGTTAATTTGATTAAATATTGAACTTCGCCACCATACTTGTCAAATATGCCACCGCGGTTGAGTGGCTTTGGTTTCTGATTTTTTATCACTAGTCCCTCAACACTGTGAGGTCGAATCACGCATGTGACAAAATTTCACATGCAAAGAAACTGTTGCTTCCGGTTCTACCCAATAGTATACCTGGGGTCATAATCTAACGTTAAAACTGGAAAAATCGCCAAGTGCCAGTCAGTGGAGGTGCGACGTTAAACCCCAATGAAAACATCAGCGATACAGTGATTAACATGCCATACACCATTGTAAAACATCAGCGATACAGTGATTTACATGCCATACACCATTGTAAAACATCAGCGATACAGTGATTTACATGCCATACACCATTGTAAAACATCAGCGATACAGTGATTTACATGCCATACACCATTGTAAAACATGTTCCATGCTGTAAAACTACAGTACAACCTCTCCAGAGAGGCCCTCTCTTGGGCAACAATCTCTCTTCAATAACAGCATGATTTTCCCCACTGTACAATTTAACTATTAATTCAGCCTGTCTAGAGCAAGAACCTCTTAATATCAACATAAGTTTGACACTCACAAAGGGTGTTGCTTTCGAGAGGTTGCACTGTATGTACATCTGAATCATATTACATGTTGGGAAAGGTGTTAATAACTTAACATAAAGTTTACATTTTTCTAATTTATGTTTTGAATTTCGTAAAACCGACATTAAAGCACAGGCTACCGGCATGTGATAACAGCAAAATAAAGTTTCAGCATATATATTATTATAAAGTAACTGGTGACTGATAAACAATTTGATTTTCTTTCGATTTACACCGGAGTGGGTATGAAATCCCGAAGGAATAAAGAAATTTACTCTGTATCTAATGAAAAGAAACTTAGGTCACATCGATGCCTAGTGGTACTTTTTGTAAGTTGAGGGGCTTATTGCTCCAGTTCAGAGCAATGTATGGATATAAGAGTGAATGGTGGTTAAAGAGAAATTATTTCTGCGTCGAATAAGACCAGGCTTTTAAGAATCGGTTCAGAATTGTTACAACAGGACCTTGATAAACATAACCGGTGTGATTTCTGGGCCCAGGAGTTCTATACCTTTACTCTAAGTTTCAATTTTTTACAATAAACAATTTTTTTACAATTGTTTATCAAGTTACTATTTTTTATACCTTTACTCTATAATAGATATATGGTGAAAAAAAAAATTCTTTTTTTGAAAATTTATTTTGCTGTTATCACATGCCGGTAGCCTGTGCATTAAAGTTGAAAAATACCAAAATTGGAATTATGGACAACTTTAAAACTGTCCATATTCGTAGCTGGGTCGGAAATTCCGTGGTAAAAATTGTATTGAATGATGGTTCATATTCAACATCAGTGTTGACAGCTTCTGGACAGAACTTGTTATTTTCGACAGTGCTTATGCAAAAATAAAAACCTAGTTCTAACCAACTTCCGTCTTATCTTGTTCTAGACATCATCTTTAAATATATGTACCAATTATATTTACGTTTTCGTAAATTTTGTTTAAATGATCTGGATCAGTGACTTCATCCGGATATCCAATCCAAGACTTCATTGCCTCCATCTGAAATATATTAAATGACTTCATTATTCAGCGTCTTCAATATAACCCGTACTGCTGGCTTCTTTTACGTCATGAAGTACTCCAAATATCGCTATTTGTGTAATTAATTAATTATTATTTCATGCAATTGTTGTTCTGCTTGTTAAAGTCACTTTACGATTTATTTACGCATTTTCCCCCCGATACTTTTCCTCCTTATTTATGCAACCCTAACACTGTTTGGCATTAGTTGAGCAATTGAGGGGGTGCATGCAAAACCATACCTAACTACATTTAGCAAAAATGTTGGAAAAACGCATTTTTGAAAATTTTTGAAACGTGTTTAATATTAAAAGATTGTTGTTACAAGAGATTGATATCTATTTAAGCAGTGTTATTACAAAGTTTCCCGTATTTTGCAGAATTTATGCTATTGTTATAGCAAAAAATCAGTTTTTCATCACAAAATGTTCTACAAGAAAGGTCCTAAGTCAATAAAATCATGTCGGGGTTTCCATTTAAGGCATGTTTAATCATCATGTATTTTTGTGTTGAGTAGGTAGTTAGTACTAATTCATTAATAAAAACATTATGCTATCTTGCTTTCAAACAGTTTCTATCTATTTTAATGGAATGACAATATGTAATATAGATTTTTAGAAATATCGATGCTCAAAGTCATAGAAAATCTGTTAATGCAAGAAAAGACCTATCTCCATCATGCAAAAAACACATGTTTTGCGATTTTAAACCCCTTTGTGCTGCTTTTTTGTGCAAGATACAAGAGAAATAAATATTAGTTAAACATAAAAGATATATTGTAGCTGTAAATCTTACCAATTTATTGCTAAAAATTGCGAAAAAAGATAACTTTGTAAGTCGTGCATGCAAACGGTTTTCACAACATCAGATGTATCAACTTCGTGCAAGAAATGACCAATATGATGAGTTAGGTTCAATCTTGTATTGACAAAATACCATTTTTAAAACAGGAGAATACATGGCTAGAGGGGAGTTAATCAGGTGGGAAATGGTCTGTTTTATGTAAACAAGAGGGCCAAGATGGCCCTATATCGCTCACATGACAATCACTGTTCACTCATTAAAACATTGTTTTGAACCGGTGACCTAGTTTTTGACCCCAGACGACCTATGTTCGAATTTGTCGTACATATCATTAAGACAAACAGTCTGACTAGGTTTCGTGAAGATACGATCAAAATTTGACATCTACAGTGTTAATAAGGTTTTCCTAAGATTTGACCTTGTGACCTGGTTTTTGACCCTAGGTGACCCATATTTGAACTTGTCCTTAATATCATTAAGACAAACAATCTGACAAAGTTTGGCCAAGATCCAATCAAAACCATGATATTTAGAGCTTTTACAAGATATTTACCTAAGATTTGACCTTGTGACCCAGTTTTTGAACCCGGCTGACCCATGTTCATCCTTGACCCACATATCATTCAGGCAAACTTTTTGACAAGGTTTGGTGAAGATCCAATTAAAACTGTGACATCTACAGTGTTAACAAAGTTTTCCTAAGATTTGACCTGGTGACCTAGTTATTGACTCCAGATGACCCATATTTATACTTGACCGTTATATCATTAAAACAAACGATTTGACAAAGTTTGGTGAAGATCCAATAATAACTGTGAAATCTACAGTGTTAACATGGTTTTTCATAAGATTTGACCTAGCGACCTAGTTTTTGACCCAAGATGACCCATGTTCGAACTCGTCCAAGATATTATGAAGACAAACATTCTGACAAGGTTTCATGATCATCAAATCAAAACAGTGACTTCTAGAGTGTTCACAAGGTTTTCCAGCAATTTGCCCTAGTGACCTAATTTTACTACAGAAATGACCCATTTTCAAACTTGACCTACATATTATTAAAATAAACATTCTGACAAAGTTTCATGAAGATAAATTCAAAACAGTGATTTTTAAAGTGTTCACAAGGTTTTCCCTTATTTGGCCCTGGTGACCTAGTTGTTGACCCCAAATGGCCCGATATCGAACTCGTCCGAGATTTTGTTGATATTAACGTTCTGACCCAGTTTTGCTAAAATTGAGCCAAAAATGTGGCCCCTAGTGTGGTCACAACAAAAAGTTTGACGACGCACAACGCATGACGCATGACGCACGACGCCGGACGCCGGACGGAGAGTGATCCTAATAGCTCACTTTGTCACTTTGTGACATGTGAGCTAAAAAAGGTTCTAACTCAATTTTGACCAAAAGTGTAGTTAGGCATGGTTTTGCATGGTCCCCTTCAATTCTAGAATAGCGCAGATTCCTAAAAAGCGCGGAATATGAATTATGTGTGGTGTTATAAGTCAACGCTGGTTGTGAAAATATATGCAAGTATCGTCAAGAATAAAGGATGCAAGTAAGTCATTGTCTATTCTTCCAAATTTAGTGGCCAAATTTAACAGGTAACCTTATAACCTTGAACAAAGTTTCGAAGGGAAACCAACGTATTTAATGCAAGCCATGATAAGTAAAAAGTAAGATTACCTTTCCACGAGCAGCCAGTTTAGTTTCTTCATCCATCCAATCAACCTCTTCCAATAATTCGCTGAATGCGACACGAATATTTCCAATCATTTCTAAGGCCTGAAACACAAAATATTATTAGATGATCTATAAATAAACACATTTTGATTGGCTCAAAGCTTGATCCATTCTATGGTGGAATATAATATTTAATGGAAATTTCGGATCCATCCAATCTAAAAATAGAACTAGGTCAATATTCATAAACCGGAATTATAAGTCGTGTAATATATTCATCTTCCTTATTGATTTATAAATACATGTATTATACAGTTACGCCTCGATCAATATGACATTCTGCCGGTGAATATCTCATCATGTTCAATGGCTTACTAGTCCAACAACTGTTTTATTATATGAAAAGTCTTTGATCTAAAACCATTGAGGATAATAATCTGATTCATGATAAACAGAAATGTGTATCATATCAATCATAAAGAAAGATGAATGTACATGACAAATAATGACTAATAATTCTGGTTGATGAATAATGACCTGGTTCTATTTTTAGAAATATAAATTCCAAAGTTTCCCGGGGGTTGGGACAAAAACTGTCCAGGGGTCGGGAGAAAATGCCCGCGGGTCAGGAAAAAAATTGCCCCGGGGTCCGAACAAAAAGAAATTGGGGAAATGCCCGGGTTGGGGACAAAAATTGTCCCAGGGTTGGGGAGAATGCATGGGGTCGGAAAAATTTGCCCGGGGTCTGGACAAAACTTGCCCCCCTAGGGTGGGGACAAAAACTGCCCGGGTTGTTTCCATCCCTCGACACGTAGGGACGAAAGAACAAGATATGCAATGCTTCTATCTTTTGTGTGATGAATATTGACCTGGTTCTATTTTTAGAATGGGAAATTCCAAAATATCCATCCGATATCAAGTTTCACTGTTGAATATGACATTTAAGTTATATGATGGAACAGGCTTTAAGCCAATCAAAGTGTGTTTACTTATAGATCATATAATAATGTTGTTTATCAAATAATGCAGTAAAACTCATTTTGAATCAGAATGTTATCCTCAATGTTTTAAACCAAAGATTTTTCATACAATAAAACAGTTGTTGACTAGTGTGTTATACGCCTCGGTCAATGTGAAATTCTGCCGGTGAATATCACATCATTTGCAATGGCTCATTAGTTAATAACTGTATAATATGATATATACTACGAGTTCTTCTATTATTTCATGCAGCACAAAACTTCAAATATAAGGAAGCTGTCCAACTAGGTATACGGACAGGATCGCTAAATAACTCTGACTGTTGTTACAACGTTAAGCCTCAGAAAGAATTTCATCAGGGTTTAAATCAAGTACGTCGTATGAAGATATGAGACTACCTACTAGATAATTATTTGATATGACTACTAGATAATTGTATGATATGACTACTAGATAATTATATGATATGACCAATAGATAATTGTATGATATGACTACTAGATAATTATATGATATGACTACTAGATAGTTATATGATATGACTACTAGATAATTATATGATATGACTACTAGATAATTATATGATATGACTACTAGATAATTGTATGATGTGACTACTAGATAATTGTATGATATGACTACTAGATAATTGTATGATATGAAACATATCATGGCGTATTTGTTGTACAAAAAGTTCCAACTGTTATCGCTATGCAACCAGAAACTAATATACCAAAATCCAAATCATACATATAGGAGGAACTTACGACTGACTTAGAAGATTCATCAAAAGTTTCCTTGACAAACATGTGTCCAACAGCCATGCCCATCTGTCCTACGACGTATCCTAAACAACCCTTCCATCTTGCTTGAGCTGATTGTATTCCGTACACAACCTATTGCGTAATTTCAGGAACCACAATGAAAATAACAAATGTTAAAGAAGTTACTCTAGTTTACAAAATGGTCGTGACTTCTGCTAGCCGTGTGTGGCACATTACTGATTTGAGTCTATTAAATGCGCTTTGCATTTTGAACAGTTTTCGATGATTTGTAATGATTTGAGAATGCTTTGTCATCTTACACGTAAGGTATGTGTTTGAAAATCATGACAATGACTGAAACACCAATCTACTAATCATACTAGATCTGCCACCATTTTAACATATCATAAATAAATCTGAACTCTGTATTTCAGTGTCTCGTTACTTTGAGTATAGAAAACTAAAGTCATATGTGTGAACATATATTTATTTAACCCTTTAGCTGCAAATGGAACGGGTATACCCGTCTGCACAAATCTTCACATATTTGCCATTTAGAAATTCCCTGGCAATACAGTGCACAATGTAGTTATATGTGCCTGGCAGCGAAATGGGATTACCTTGTTATAATCGTCCACCAGTTCTGTGAAACGGCTATCCAAACTGCTGACTCTGCCCTGCATGATGTTCCACACTAGATGATTAGCAATTATTCTGGAATTATTCAACAATTTTTTCTAGACGAATTATACTTACGAGTATTTGTTTATTATAGCTGTTTGCGAGTACTTACTGTATTGTCTATTACTAGTTTGGCTAATCCTGGCCATTTGATTGGCTAATGGTGATTTCGGTCATTTTTGATTGGTCAATCATTGGACTGGCTATTCGTCGCGTAACCTGTCATGTTTGACTGAATCTGTTCGTCAGCTCTGTTGTTGAAACGCAAGTTTTGTGGTGTTAACTAGGCATAATATCGGGAACATCATTAGATATATGTTTAATGTGATTGTATCATATCAGACTATGGTGGATTTGGTAGTATTTAGGGTGTACTTTATTCCATTGATGTATGGTATGGTAATATCATGTACACGTGAACTATATACATGAATGTATTCATTTGTCAAATACTCATGATTGTCAAAATATGTGTATTATCTATAACTTGTAAATATGTTATACTCTCCATGATGGAGGAATGAATAAAGTAGCCGGTCAATATCCTTTATGAAAAAAGCAACTTCATACAAAAAACTTAAACCAATGCTTCTTGTAATTCGTCTAACTATAACGTTTTGTTATAGTTGTTCTTGTTAAAATTAATATAACCTGACGTCATCGCACATGATTTGAAATAAAATTACAATGACAACATAATCCTAACAAGCAGAACACGCCAGGAAATATCTAGAAATCCCCTTCGAATGAAATTTTAAAAACTTGATTTTTTTCTTTAACTCTTATTTAATACAATGTGAAATTCACGAACTACGAATAGATAGTTGACAGGCGAGTTAAAACAATAAGGGGAAAACTTTATAATGTATAGATAAGTAAAAAACTTTGATATTGAAGCTAGCTAATATGAATGTCAATAGTCTCGACTCCACAGTTACTGTTTCAATCAAGAACGACATGTTTTTCCTTTTTACCTTTTGTCATACTTCTGTAACACAGAAAACAGTTTTTCGTAGTAAGGGACATCATAAACCACAACGTGTTCCGATTCGTCGATTTGAACTTTTACATCGTCCATGTCCATTATGTCATGCAAATAGTCCAACCAATCAAACTGTAATATAACGTGACGAACATAGTACAGTACATCGTCTCCAGAGCGACCCTCTGTTGAGCAACAACCTCCCTTCAACAACAGCATGGTTTTCCCCATTGCTCAGTTTAACTATTAATTTAACCTCTCTAGAGCAACAGCACCTCTCAACAACACCATATTTTTGCCACTCCCAAAGAGTGTTGCTTTGGAGAGGGTGCACTGTACGTGTAAAGTAAGTATACGTGTAATACATAACCACTCCATGTATGTAAATATAGAAAATTCCTACAATGAAGGTGAATCAGTTTTAACCAAGCAACTGCTTCGAATGTCAAAAGCGTTCAGTTGATCGCACTACACATTATAAAATCACAACTTATAAAAATAATCTTTACAATAAATGGCTAATCTTTTGAGCATTTTCTGACAGTGATTTATAAATACAATGTTTATGTAAGAAATAGATTTCTAAAAAAATACATACATAAAAGATATCTTCCCAAAAGTACTACTAACTTCCACGTACCCACAAGCCCAAAACCCGTCATATAATAACATTCAAAGATTGAAAGACAAAATGTTTATCAACACTAAAACATTCGTGTCGTAGGGTAAGTATATTGGTGTTACATCTAAGAATACGGCTTCATGAGTGATCAGAAGTCAAACCTGTATGGTGTCTGTACGTCCAGGCTCCGTGAAGTTTCGCTTCAGTTCTGAAATTGTCATCTTATTATAAAGATCCTCGGCGTCTCGTCTGTCTTCTGGTGGAGTAGTAATCTACAAGAATTAACCAAAGTAATATATTTCAAAAATCTGTGCTCGTAGGGTATTACATACAAATGCAGAATACACATTTCAAATATAAAGTAGGAATTCCAGAAAAAAAACATACATAATATCCCACCTTCCCCAAGGTACTACCTAATCGTAACTACTCGGGCATTTCCGTACCTGAGAAATACGCCTTGTACATAAGTGCAGGGTTACAAATTTTGGTTATGCGGTTTCCGGTCACTACTTTTCACAACAAGGTACGCGTTTTCAAGAATCATACTCAGAACTACAGACTTTCAAACGTGTTTTTCGTTCGCGATTGATAAAATGGGCATCAAGTTCCAATTGAACAACAGGTTTTTTACATCATTGGATTCCCTTGATGGAAAGTAGCCCGTAAACAACAACAACACTATGGCGGCCTGTCTATTATGCCCGAGGCACTTTCTTTAGACAAACGCCGAGGAGTTTCTATTGGGTACTACCTTCCAAAAAACCTACCCAACATATTATGTGCAGTATGCAGATCACTATTTCAAATTAACCATGTTCTTGCATACGTATCCATCTTTTTAAAAAAAGTACTATCATGAAAACCATGTTATTATTCGCCAAAAAGTTAAATGATTATCTTTACTTTGATATTATAACAAAAAGATATTTGATTGAACTTGATAACACATTTCTAAAGGATTGTTGGGTATTTTGATGATCTTTGACATATTATTAAACAAACAACATACTGATTCGGACCGCATAAACCTCCCACTTTATAAAATGCGATTTATCAATTTACAAAGAATTGGTAAATTACATGTCGTTTGTACCACTGTGCCAAAGCGGCATGGGTGTTGTTCTTATGAAAATAGTTCGAAAATCAAGCGCATATCAACATATGCGGTGGAGTTCTAGTATAAGTTTTGTTCAATATATTAAGGTAGTCAATATCATATGTTTAATTTCCATCCATTAATCTTAATGAACTACAACAAAGAGAGGTTACGTGTAACACTCATCATTTCATGAGACAAAATTTATCAGATTATAATTTAAAAGTTCAAATTTTAGTAAGGACCGATGTCATAGCTGTGTTACATTGACAAGTTCTGTTTCAAGTTCCAAGACATCTCTCATCTCTTGTTCCGCTGTCGTCTGCTCAGCTCCAAACAATACAGCAACAGACGAAGCAAGTTTTACATACGCATCACGCATATGCTCCAAATCGGGTGATAGGTAATACTGACGTCCAGGCAGACCAAACCCTGGTTGATCCAGCTTGAAAAAAAAACACACAGCCTTATGGTAGGCAAACTATGGAATTGATACATCATGTTAAATTACATTCTACAAAGCATCTGCTTGAAATACGACTCGATAATAAAATACTTCAGATACAATTTTGGATATTTTAAAAGGAAACAATAAAGATGATGAATTAGTTTCTCCGCAATTACTACAATTAATTCAACCTCTCTAGAGCATCAAGTCCTCAACAACAATATAATTTTGCTACTCCCAAATGGTGTTTTATTTGGAGGGGGGGGGGGGCACTTTATCTAGCATTTGTTAATTGATCATAAAGTTATCCTTAGTTGACACATCTCTTCTGTCTCCGGCAGTTGACTCAATAATTTAATAACTCATACATCATCATCATCATGTAATTAAATAAATACAAGCAGTGATGTTTTAGCATGAATGGTATTCACTCCATAGCCTTTGGGGGGGGGGGGATAAAAGATTGTTCAGTACCAAGATACGTACATAAATGATGCGGTTGTCCGAATCCTTTACATCTACGCTTACATACATAGAAATCACTGGGGCAGTATTGTATTTCCTGAGAGTGACTAAGAGTTGTACAAGACTGAACTCGCTTTCATTCCAGTTACCACCTGGGTTAGAGCCGAGCATTGGCCATCCACCAAATTCCTCCAGTAATGGTACAGCCACCGTGTCGTTCTTCTCTTCAATCTTAGCTAAAGAAACAAGTTATTTATTTTTAAGACCTGGGTCCGTATTCATATTGACAGAACCAGCATTATTTTAAGTGCGATATTATATGACTGAATGACTTTTTCAGAGGTCAAAGGGAAGATATTGTTAAGTATTTATTCAACCACCAATCTTGGATTTGATTATTTGACGTTCAAGAAAAGACTCTTGTGCCTTTATATACAGTAAGTGTGATCGTGATATTGCGTTTATTTCTTCGTTCAAATATTTGACTGAGCATTTACCCGTATCTATACAACCAGTATACATATCCTTTGCTTTCTGGATAGCTTTAACATCCTTATATTCGTCATCGTCTTCTATCAAATCTAAAAAGTTTTAAAATCTCAAATTAGCGATATTCGCTATGTTCGTCATTTTTATTAGCTTATATATCTAAGACAACATATTCTATAAACTGCTACCGAAACTATCAGTGAGAGGTTACAGTGCACTGATTTGATACCACTCGACCTCGGAGGCGAGTCTACACTGATCAAAACTTAAAACCACCCACTATATAAAAGTATCGGTACTTGCTCAAAAGACCATTTATCAATTAAACCACACTTTATAAAAAAACAGATTTCGAAATTATTAAACTGGTAAATTACATGTCATGTATCCCAGTGTACCAAAGCGAAACCGGTGGTGTACGTAATGAAAGTTGCCTCGAAAATCACATGCGGTGGGCGTTTATAAGTCTTATTTACTGGATATAAGAGTGATTACTCGGGTGATCTTTGTTTTTAAAAAATGACGAAAATCTTACACTTGTTGATGACTTCAACTTCTTCGGCTAACAAACCAAACACCGTCTCTCGTGATTTATCTTCCGAAATTAGATTTTTACGTTTCCAACTTCCGCATGCATACAAGTAGAAGTCTTCACACGGATCCACAGACATGTCCAAACTGTCGCTGATCATTGCAGCTGAAAACGAGTGTCTTAGTCAATCGCCGATCGTAAGTTTTAAAAAATCATTAAACATTAAACTTTAGCAAAAACAATTAAGAAACAAAACTTATAAAGATAAATCCAGGAATTTAAACATTATCAAAAATGCTCGTACGCCAAACCAAAAGTTGCGCATACGCTACACCGCTACAATCTGAGGGATTACGACTGAAGTCTCCATGTCAGGATTTCACGAAATCAAGAATAGTCACACGTCGAAACTCCCGTGACTGTCCACTCGAAGCAAGGATGGGTGCGGGATTCAGACGCAGCGTCGGGGTTGTTTTACGGACCAACATATAACCAGTCGCAACTAAATCCTTTAAATACGAAAGCTAATTAAGCAGAAATCATGCAAAGCCTAGTGCTTGGTCTGTATACATGTTCATAATACAAATCTAGTTTGATTAATTTTTGGCCAATATTTATTTCTTGAGAACGCTGGAGTGTTGCTGGTAATCCATGAACGGATCAGGAGTGACAGTGAATGTAAGAGCGGTAAAGCGTTTACTCTCTCCTAAGAAATGTCATTGTTAGGCCCGTAATATCAATAATATCATATAGAAGTAATAAAAAAATATACTTACCAGCTTGTATACAATCGGGGCTAAGGCATATTTCTAAAATAGGAAAAAAAGTTCAAATGATTTTCTTGTGTACTAGTATCTTGTATTAGAGTTACATATATCAACGCTGTCGCGGAAGACATTCATCCATTAAAGTGTTGAAATACGAATCAATTTCAGTTCATTATATAAATAACATTACTACGAACCAATGTGTACCTTAGATGGAAGTCATGCAGAAAATGAACATGATGTAAAGGAAACTGGTACATTCATAACCATTTTGAAACAACCATATCGTTGCTGTTACATCAATTTAAGTGAACAAAGAAGTCTGATTAATATAATATATATTAAATATGCTTCTTGTAAGAAATCAAGTTTCGCATTGTAAGGCAATCCGTAACAGATTGTTGGTTTGCTATTATTACGCCTAACCAACTCATACATAATTTCCCGACCTAAGACACAATTACCGAATTTGGCAAAACAAGTTCTTTTTTTCAAGCTTTTAATTTTCAGAGTAAGCATATAATTTCGACCAAAGAAAAGCCTACCTACGTAACCACGCTTAAGATTTGGGCTGCGCAACTGCAAACCAGTATTTACTTAAGGACGGCCTAATATTTGCATTTTTATTTGATTATACTGTACAACCTCTCCAGAGCGACCCTCTCTAGAGCAACAACCTCTCAACAACAACATAATTTTGCTACTCCCAAAGAATATTGCTTTGGAGAGGTTGCAATGTACAAGACTTCTTTAATCACCGGTGACGTCCTCTTCCTCTTTCGAATCCTGTTTCGCTATAATCACTACAGCAACAATTAGTCCAATGATCGCCAGAAAAAAGATGAACAGAAAAAATAGAAGACATTTCTCTCTATTCCGCTGTTTGCCATCGGCTTTATAACTGAAAAGAAAACGAAAAACTGGACACATGTGTAAAAATAAAGATTATGTATTCCAGGGGTATTGGAGATTGCTGTAATTTTTGTAAGATTCAAGCATCAATATGATCCAGGTGAATATATTATTATATGGTAGCTGATATACGACATGGCGAAAATCAGCCACCATAAATATAGGCACCATTATGTGCAGGGCGACTGATTTTACTCAGCGTAAACATAAAACGAGTCACAGAAAAAAAGAACCAGTCATGGGGGCATCCATGGTCGAGTGGTATAAGTGTCTGACTAATAATCAATAGTCCCTCAACACTGTGAGTGCGAATCTCACCCCGCGACACCAGACACATTTTAGGAGGAAGCTATCCGGCTAGTTCTGATTATCAAATATATGCCCTGAAAAAAAGGAACCTTAGCTAAATATATTTCAGGTTTAAAATGGTGGCAAAGTCGTGGTTTAAGAGATATGTTTAAAACGATTATCAGTGTTTCAAAACTTTTTTTATACGATGAAAATATGACATTCAGTTTTTGGGTGTCAACATCTTTATATTCTCTTACTTTTCAATTTTGAAAATAGTAATATGTAAAGTTTTCTTGAACGTGCTTGTAAGCAATAAATCCCCGCTAGGAATAAACACTTTGGCTATTGTTTGCCACTTATATAATGCGACATATCTTATTTATGATCAACTTAACGTTGTCAACACGCTGGGTACCATATACGGCCATTGTGTTTAGTACTTCAGACACAGATATCAAACAATCAATATTTGTCAACAGAAGTTTGTGACTACTTCAGCTCCCATTCTGATAATCTCCTATTATCGTATTGCATATAAAGAAACAAATTCACATTTTATTGGCAATAAATACGTCGACGGAAAGACTTCTCTTGTTTTTGCTATGTTGTTAAATCTACGAATTGATTAGTTTGCAGATTTTCATAATTTACAATCGTTATTTATTACAATATTTATTATGCACAAATTTGTTATCACTAAATCCCCACCATATACCGTACCAAAATAAACCAGTCTAAAATGAAGTGTAAAACACAGTCTAACTGAGAGATACCGTCTTGGTACGGTCTGCAACAAAGAGACGGCGAGGGATGAGTTGGTGGTTTGTCGGGCACAACCTCACACTTATCGCATTGTTTGTTGAATACGGATAATGTGATCATCACTGTAACATTGCACCAATCACACAGCACAACATAGCGTGACTCAATGAAAATATTAATGTCATTGTATTATAGCATTATATAAATAAATAAACAAGAAAATAACACCCAGAAAGAACCACATAAATATCCCTCAATTCCAAAACCCTTCAAACCCACAGCACAGAAAGACACAAAAACAAAACGGGTGTCAAAGCACAAAATCATAGATAAGTACCGCATTGGGGCATCAAATCTTGTAATTCGGTGAAATCAAATTTTAAATTTTGAACTGACATGACGGTTAGTTTCGTGAACAATCACATGTAACACCACGACTTGAACATCACCACTGATGAGGTTTGAACTATTAGATCAGAGTCTCATGAAACAAATAATATCATTCAAACCTAAGAACATTGGGAAATACATAGTATGGCCTTAATTGGCAGGCTGTCTTTATTCGGAGGTCATTTCATTCTAAATGATTTAAGGCGGTTTTAAGAAGAAGATCTTTGTTCAAAAGGTGGTATTTAATCTGAGGTGGCCGCCAATACAGGTCTAAATGTACTTTGTAAATTTCTTTACAGTCAAGAGTAGTAATTTATTCTGCTTCTAAATGTTAACGAGGCAATTCAACTTTGACTTTGGAGAAAGAAAACATATGTAAATTAGGCGCATAAGAGCAAAATAAAATATTCTCATCTTGAGAACTTTAAAACAAAACAAAATAATTTGCTGCTGACTTTTTACACCAGTTTCTTTAACTAGCGTTAAATAATACAACTGACAAAAATTAATACTGAACAAAATTTCTCGCCGTTCACCTTTAGGTTTTTGTTGAAAATTTGAAGACGACCAACGAATGCATTCTATCGAAAATTACATACTTTTGTAACATTATATTTGCAATGCTTTCTTTGATTTTTATCGACAGTTACTGAGTATATTTGCTGAAACAATTGTTTAATTAATTGATATCAATGTCACCCAAAAAACGATAGCCACACATCCAGTACTTAATTAGATGGTCGTCCATATTTTAGTGTATTTCTGTTTATAATGTTTTTATTGGTTTGTTTAAGATATCAAATAGTTATAAAATGATGTAATCCTTAAATTCAATTGCTTTTTACGTTAATTTTTATTTCAAGAAGTAATTACCTATCGGGTGAGTATTTTTCCGAAACGTCCAACTGCGAGTCCGAATTGAATGCCGCATTATCGAAACCTTTTTCCGCTGTCATCCTTACGCGGGTAGATATCAAAGTCAAATGAGAATATATTCACTGTCTTACGTTACGCGTGAGTCATTCGAATATTCATGAAAGGCACGCTCTTGTTTAACACTAGCAAGCTTAACACCGCGGTTCTTCAAAGATTAAACAAAGTAGATGTTAAAGAACTTATAGACCGATGTACATAACTGAATTTTTAACGGGTGTGAGACAGCGCAAATAAACCATAAATAATTATAGATTTACTTCACCGGGTGATTGTGGACCACTTACATACATGTATACGGTTTATCGTTCACTAGGGTTATCGATACAAACAGTTGGTTTGCAGTACCGGGTTCGACCCATACAAAATAACGTCATACTCTACATTTTTTTATCGATTTTGATGCAAAAAACGTTTCCATCGTATTAAAGTTTTTCGCTTTCAGCACAAATATATAATGTTACAAGACAAACAATTAAATGCCTTTGTACCTACACGTGATTAATAGTTTGGCAAGTATGACCACAAACCAACTTTTTTTGTCTTTTTGAAATCTTGTAAAAATAAGATAAACATATCTATGATGCATATTTATTATATTTTAATTAACCATTAGATGACAGCTCCTAACCACTGCTTGTTAACCACTGGGATATTTAATGGTCTCTATGTACAGTGGTGCTCACTATAGTCGGCTTAAAAAATCCACGTTACCGCCGACCTGACCGACTCTCCTTCTTACCTTTTCGAGACCTTTTCTCTTATTTTTTTCTTGCCGGACATTATTTTACGGTTTATAATGGAAGAACGACACCGAGAGTTATTTTTCTGTCTGCATATCATTTACTTTATTGAAACGATATGCTTTAGATGTGCAATCCATACGAGCTATTTCTCCGAATGAAAAAGTGTACAAGGGCTTGCCTGTCAGCCAACCAATGTTTTTAGGATGGATAGCAGAAACTAAGATTTGTTTGGGGGGGGGGGGGATTATTGATAAACCGACGCTATACATGTACACATAATACTTAAAATGGCCGGATGAAACATGAAACACTTTTAACAGAACATGATCAAATGATTAAAGGTTTGTAGTTTGACACTACAATGTGAAGCAATGTTTACATTTGTATACTTCACATTTTACTAATATTTGCACACAATTATTTCGAAGTTTAGATTCGTGTCTTAGGGTTTATATTTATGTACACCGTTTCCTTTTCAATGAAACTGTTTCTGGTTCACTTGAATGAATATATTATTCTGACAGTATCATTGAATATAATACGTAACCTAGCACCCGGTCAGTGTCCCTAGACAATATCGTTAACGTACAGTTGAACTGTTCATGACTGATCATAAATAAATACGTTTTTTTACAAACGGTCTTAATTTGATTAGAAATCTAAATAAACAATTAAGTTATTGCAATACCGAAGTAATCTGTCGCAATATCACGATTTATTTTGTTAATGCAAATGTATAAGGTTATAAGATTAGCTCGAATACAGCCGATAAGAATAGACAAACATTCACTGTGGAGGCTTCCGCTTCGTGTATCTTCATCTCATTATACTAAACTTCCTTTTCAGTGTGACAATTCATGATAGCCCCAGACCCATTGTGGTTTCGCTACTTTCAGGTTTTAGAATTGACACGTGAATGCGTGAACAAACGTTATCTGAAACGTAAGGTAACTGTATAACATTGAAATATTGAAAAATATGCAAAACGAATTTGACGAAGGACACTGAACCAAACATTTAAACATGTGCAAGGAAGTGTTTATAAAACGTAAACAGAAGCCTCCGTGGTCGAAGTGTTAAAGTCACTAGCAGATCACCGCTGGGAGTTCGAAATCCTAATGGGACCAAATTTCACATTTGAGGACGCATTGAAGGTGGTTCTATTCTCCATCGTTAAAGCTAGAACGTATTGTGGCTGATTTCTGCCATTTCATATATTCGTGTCTTCGCCCGCAAAAGTCGAAGCACGACGACACGAACACTTTATAAATTACTCATTCATCGTGTCGAAAACACGAACACACGAAATATTGAAGGCGAAATAACGATATTTTGATAGGCGAACACAGGGAAATCTCTTATCAATCAAGTTTCGTATCGGTGGGTATGAAACCTTCGTATCGGCGCCCTATATTTGTCGTGTGTTCGTGTCTTTGCCTCGAAGACACAACAATTGGCCAATTTTCGTATCGTCGTGCCGTCGTGCTTCGTCTGAAGGACGAAGACACGAACACACGATATTGTGCAATGTTTCGTATCGTGTTGTCTTCGGCTTCCGGTAGACATGCGCAGGTTTATGGTTCTGCGCATGTCTACCGGAAGGAGAAGCACGACGACACGAAGACACGATAATTACCCTATTGTCGTGTCTTCGCCTTTCGTCTGTCTAGGCAAAGACACGAACACACGACAAATATAGGGCGCCAATACGAAGATTTCATACCCGCCGTCACGAAACTCTACAAGAGAAAAATTCGTGTGTTCGCCTATCAAAATATCGCTATTTCGCCTTCAATATTTCTTGTGTTCGTGTATTCGCCCTCTAAGGTCGAAGACGAAGACACGATGAATGAGCAATTTATCGTGTGTTCGTGTCGTCGTGCTTCGACTTTTGGGGGCGAACACACGAAAATATGAAATGGCAGAAATCAGCCACCACAAGAAAGTGCGAAGTCAAACGCCAGTTTCACTGGGTTTAACGCCATTTCTACCCACATGTATTCTAACGATTTGTCCATTTCTAACTTACCCCCAATGTCTATACAAAATGTTACAAAATCAGCAAAACGTACATAAATATGTTTACATAATGTACTCAGGGTTGTAATGGGATCTATCTTATAAATATGTAAGTAATGTCAAGTGAAACGCTTCGTGACCAACATTCAATAATGTCATTAATCGTTTATTGTTTAAATGTCTGATAATGATATAACATTTTATGATGTTACGCTACTTTGAAACCAAGACAAATCTATGTGTGCCATGAACATTTTGTAAATTAAGCACACACGATAGCACTAGAAGCCCAAGGGCAACATGTCGAGCCCCTGTTTAGCCAGTTTGTGATCTTGACCTTTGAACTACAAGTATGGGTGATATTCATAACACATCATTTCATTGAAGTAAACTTTTATGCCAATTTATCTAAAAATCCTTGAATGCAAACATAAGTAGCAGCCCAGACAAGGAAAATATATTTGACCGAATGTGTAATCTTGACCTTTGACCTATAAAAATCTGGGTGTTGCCCAAGACACATGGTCGCACTGTATTATGGCAAGTCATTTTTAAATAATTCAATGCATAAGGGAGACACAGCCCTGACAAGGTGTATATTGATTATTTTTTATGTTTGACCTCTAAGTGTGACCTTGACCTTTGAGCTAGAGACCTTGATCTTACACACTGCACACCGCCTCATGGTGTTTTACGTCCGTGCGTCCGCGCGTCTGTGTGTCTGTGCGTCTGTGTGTCCGTCCGTACACACCTGAGGGTGGTTAGGGTTGGTACATTTTGGCATTGTGAGGTTCAATTACGTACAACCTAAAATTGTGGGGACAATTTTGACTTGCGACTTGTGGGATAAAAACAACGAAAGGATCAAAGGGTGCACCCCACAACATACCTCTGATGAGAATGTCTGTCCGTTCAAATTTTGGTTTCCGAGAAAAAAAATTCTCAAGAACTATTTCAAGGATTAGTTTCACATTTTAAATGAAAGAATATAATATTAAATACAGGTCAAGTTCGATTTCACATAAAATCCAAACATTTTCACATGAGTTATATATGGTCCCTATTTGACTTAGCTCTCGGGAGGCATTCGTGTCAGACAGATGGACACATTTCTAGTTTAAATTAAACCTCAAATGGTGAACTTTCAGTTGTATTTGCAAGGATTAGAAGCACTGTCAAATAGTATCTATTAATTTGAATCATGCATTTTATTTCAAACACCGTGATTAACTATTATTAGACATAATATTAGCTTTCCACTTAGAAGGCATTTCTATATTGTTCGCTTTTCAAATTAGCGTTACGCACTTGCGTATGTGCGTATCACTGATGTTATAACTTGTTAACAATCTGATATTTTAAAACTTATTTTAAGACCGTGAACACATTTTTCTCTTCAAAAGAAACTTTTTTTGGCATTCCACTTTAACCGATCGTATGTGCGTTTAATAAATAGCCACAAAACATATTTTCATGATAAAAATTGAAAAATAAAGCTAAGATATTAAAATGCATTTGGAGTTTTTGTATTTAGTAACTGTTCTTCTCCGAATCTTACTGTGAAATCTTACGGCTCAAACGATAACAATTTGATCTGACTAGCATTAATCATAAACGGTACGGTTGGGTTGTCCAACATACATAGGCGTGCGAATAAAGTAATTCTTTGTGCAAGTTTGAGCGACTCAAAAACACATTTATCATGAGTCAATGTTCACATCATTTAAAAACATATTTTCAGTTAATATATATCAAATAGTTTACATTTAGAAAGATTAGAGCTTCATCTTTAATTTGGTATATAATTTACAAAAATCTGTTGAGAAATAAAATATGTATAGAATCAAATGTATTTTTCTTATTTACATAGCTAGGGCCGGTGAATAAACTTTACCCGTGCAGACTGTGTCGCGGTCTTTACACATTTAGATAAGAACAGTTGATAAAACGGTTTAAGAATTTCGTAAATTTTGTCGTAAGTGTCTTCGTAGGAAAGAATCTTACGAAAGATAAGAATATATTGATGAAACGAGGCCAAGGTCTATAATGCTCATTTTTGACGTTTGACCTCTAAGTGTGACCTTGACCTTTGAGCTAGAGACCTGGATTTTGCGCACTGCACATCGTCCCATGGTGTTTAACAATTATGCCAAGTTATCTTAAAAAGTTTCTATGCATAAGGGAGATACAGCCCGGACAAGGTGTATAATGCTCATTTTTGATGTTTGACCTCTAAGTGTGACCTTGACCTTTGAGCTAGAGACCTGGATTTTGCGCACTGCACATCGTCGAATGGTGTTTAACAATAATGCCAAGTTATCTTAAAAAGTTTCAATGAATAAGGGAGATACAGCCCGGACAAGGTCTATAATGCTCATTTTTGACGTTTGACCTCTAAGTGTGACCTTGACCTTTGAGCTAGAGACCTGGATGTTGCGCACTGAACACCGTCTCATGGTGTTTAACAATTATGCCAAGTTATTTTAAAAAGTGTCAATGCATAAGGGAGATACAGCCCGGACAAGGATCCAGACGGACACACTAACTAACTAACGTACAGACACGCAAGCGCCATTGTGGCGACTATGTCGAGCTCACCGCAGGCGGGCTCGACAATAAAATCATCACATTTTGTAATATTTTGTGATGCAATATTCATTCATGCTACAAACATGTATATTGAATAATTACATAACCCAGTTTTTTGTAAGGAGAGAAAAATACTACAGAACCGGGGATGTATATCCCTACTCTTATCGAATAGTATTTCCTAGTTCTTTGTCGTGCCCGGGGTAAAGCATTGGTACAAGCCTCATCCGTTGCCTGTGATTTATTCCATCGGGATTCCAAATCGTCGTGATCGGGACCGATCTTGGTCATCATCTGTCATTATTAATTGTAAAAGTTGAAGAAACATTGAAGTCCATACTCAATCGGGATGTATATGTATCCGTCTTGGTCCAGTCGCAGCTTAAATCGTGATGAACGATTCTGATGCAATATAGCCTTTTGTCACGTACTCTATCATATGAATCCCATTTACAACCTATTGTTATCATTGATCAAGAAATATCATGATATGTTTTGCTCAACCATAATTCATATGCAATGTATAATTGTATATGTGTACATTGTATTTGTAAATAATTAACAAGAGAAATCTTCAAGAGGATTGGAACGATCTCTGAAAACCCTCGGAATGCGATCATACAAACGATTGACGAGGTAATTGCGACGAACGCGTAAGTGAGCGGCCATTATCTTTTTTTAGAGCTGAGATTCTGAGGCAGGTAAACACCGATCTCAGAAACTCAGCTCAAGCTGAGCACGAACTCAGACTCAGAAGTTTTATAACCTCCACATTTCCTGAGTTCTGTCTCAACCTGAGCTGGGAGCTCGTTTCTGAGCTGGGAGACAGAACTCAGAGTTTTATAACCTCGGTGACTGTACAATCCATAAGTGATCGCTTTTGTTATGTTGACTTAAAACAGTGATGATTACAAAATGATGTGTTACCGATGAAGACGATGGTTCGCTAGTAATTAGTCCAAACACGCGGTAGATAAGAAGAAAACAATGCATTGAATGCTTTTAATTAGACAGATCAAGAAGTCATATACAAAGGATAAGCAAATGAAATCAATTTCAGCGCGAAAATAGAGTGATGCAATGTCTAGATTTATTTACGTGTACACCGGCTGCATGGAGTTGTCTCCCGCGACGATCCGAATCTGTACTGATATTTACTTAGTACCTCCTGTTTTGGGTGTAATGTTACATATCTGGGCATAATAATCTGTTTGGAATGTTATGTACAGAGAGAGTCACTCCTAGATGATGAACAACCGCGAGGGATGTATATTTTGTGTTGACAACTTTAAAGTAACTTCGGGGGCGGGGTAATTTTTTTGCTAAAATGGGCGGGGGTGCGGATCTAGACTGATTGAGATTTCAAAAATTTAAGACCCCTGGTTACCGTACACATGTTTTGTACGATTTTATTGTCAATATATAGTACAACATCTCCAGAGAGGCCCTCTCTTGAGCAACAACCTCCTCTTCCACAACAGCATGTGTTCGAACCGAATGATTTAAACTATTAATTTAACTTCTCTAGTGCAAAAACGTCTCCACAACAACAACATAATGTTGCGATTCCCTAAGGGTGTTGCTTTGGAGAGGCTGTACTGTATATTTAAAAATATGAAATCATTTGTTTGACATTAACTTTTCAAACTGTTTCGTCGTTTTGACTGATTTTAAACATTGAGATTTTAATTCGTCGTGAATAATATTCATATACTTCATTAACATTAACAACTAGTTATACAACCTTTTGCATTCTATTTTTAATTTCTATGGTTCCATATTTCAATTGTTGCGCACATTGTAATTATACCTGGTTATATGTGGTGCACCCCAAAGAAAATAACTGTCACGTGATTTAACTATTATGCACGTACGCGTAATTGGTTAGTAAGTCTAATTCACGGACATACATATTAACATTGCTGAAGTGGTAAACAAACTGATTGGTACAAAATGACGTCGAGTGAACGGTGTTTTGATAATTTAGCTTTCGAGAAAGATTCACGATTGGAAGTAGAGGATAAGAATCTACCGAAAAGGTAACACTTTTCTAACCATATATAGTGGGTGATTTTAAAAATACCCTAACTAAAGCGTATGTTGACATTGATTGTCCTCTGTGGTATAGCGTCAAACAAACAGTGATATTTTTACTTTAAATAACAGTGGAGGAAGACCCAAGGTATGTACATGGGAAGAACCACAGACATACCGATAGTTAGCTGAAGACATTCCTCAAATAAGGAATTCGGTCATGGATAGAATTCGGGACGTGAGCGGCCACTGATTACTATCCAGAGACTATAACTACTCGACAACGGAGGTCCCTTTTCGATTGCCCCCTTTGTAAACAAATAAATGAGAGGTACATATGCGAATGCATGAATCAAATCAAATTAATTCATGTTTATCTCAATGAAGCAAGATACTTTTTATTCATCATCACAACCAACTCATACTATAGTAAACTTAACATAATACAATGAATATATTACCACACAAACACGTCTTAATTGACACGTCTTTTTTTCTATAATACTATAAGTCTTTTTTTCTTAACATAATACAGAATACTTGAAAATAAGCAGCATTACAACAACAGACAGTTTACGATTCTGAATATCTAAGGGGACATCATTAGCCATTTAACATTCGACCACAATATTATCTTTGTCGTAATTCATTGTTTTTAAACAGTCACTTTCGAATTCAATGTCCAAAAATGTTTTACGGTCTGAACATGTAAATGCGATGAGGCCAGGTAACACGCTTCTGGTGTAATCCAAGTATTGAAGTCTTCGTTCTAAAATTGTGTTTGTGTAATATGATGATCTAGTGCATTCAGGACATTATCGTATTTCACCAATCAATTTACCGCATCTCAGCCAGGATCATATTCCTGTTTGCATTAGGTTCCTCGAGTCTTCCACGTTCTTATTCAGTTGTTTTAACTTCAGTCATTTCTTGGCTCTCAATTTTCTTTTTATTTCACACCTCCTTATTTTTTCAACTTAATTTTGGCTATTGTATTTTCTTCACGATTTGTGCGAGCCGATCTTGAACTTTCTGTTTAGAGATTTTAGTAGTAGAAAATGTACGTGTATAAACATTTTGCCTGATGATTTAAAATGATGTATGGACCGTAGATATTTCTAGCACATCTATACCTCATTTAACGCGAATGTATATCGAGGAATTATTAAATTGCCGGTGAACGGGGATGAATCAATGTTAGTCGATGACAAGATCAAATCGCAGTACACAAAATGATTGACGGACACACAGATGAATAGATCGAACGGGCGTGTGGAATGGCAAATGAATAGTTAAATGACTAAATCTGCAAGTTGCGTTTGTTCGCTATCGAATATGTTAAATGTATTATGTTTCGTATCTAAATAGAATTACAAACAGTAGTTTGTAACATTATAACTTGTGGTGGTAAAACCACATATGGGAGGAAAATTACACGAAATCACGTATAATTTATGTTTGTAAATAATTCCCAACATCCCATGTAAAGCACTGGTAAATTAAAGGTGAACAATTTGGAGTGGATGGATTCAATCTATATGGTAATTTTAGGTTGATTTGCAATTCAGCATACCATCATTTTGTATAAATGAAATTTATATGTGAAGATATTAAAAAGTACATTTCCTCTCATGAATGAATTAAATTCTAAAGGATATCAATGGTGTTGATAATGAAGATGCAATAACATTAAAATGCATATCTGGCAGGCACGGCTCATTGAACAAACGACAACAAAAAACGTATGAATGAGAATTTCTGTAATCTTCCCATTTATGTGTGATGAATATATTTGCCAAACGTTTTATAACTATCAGATACAAACTATCTCGTGACAACTTGCGGTGTTGATTCGCGTGTAAAAGGTTGAATTTATTGCATTAACCATTTCTTGCAGATTCATCTTGACTGTGTATTCATTTTGATCACCAATTTGAATGAAATCCGTCTCAGCTATTCTTGCATTTTTTTCAACAATTCTTTTTAGATTTGTTTTTGTTGTTTACAGAGCTAAGGAAGATAAAAAGGGAAAACTGCAGTCTCTGTTGTTTCTTGTTGTTGTATTTTTCCTGACGATCGTTGGACTTATCATAGCACTGGTGGTAGTCACACAAAAGGAGGAGAAAAAGGAGAACATTGAACAACCACCTGGTAGGAAGTTAATTGTTCCGCAATGAAGTAGATTGTAATGTTCATCAAAGTTTAGGTGTAAATAATGCGTTAAATGAATAATAATAAAATATGTTTATTTGAAATTCAAGTCCATTAAGCCTTGCGGGCCCATGAGGACAACACATTTACAGATATATACAGAACATAAGAACTGTAACGGAGAAGACACATTCTAACATAATGTAAAACTTATAGATAACAGCTCCAACATTTGACAAAGCATATTATAAAATACAAAAAGCATATGGAAAATGGTATAAAGCATACAAAAATATAGAATAATGATGATTATTATAATGTATGATTGATCTTAATCAGAATCCAAACACATAATACCATTACACATATAAGAATTCACAAATTAGTCACAAGATTTCCGACATCACAATGAAAGGACACTATATGTTTACATCTGCATAGTAAGTATTATCATACAAGTTGGTTATTATATATTAGAAATGAATTCCATGAACTATAGATGAAAACATGTAGTTAAATCGATACTACATTGTTATTTAAACATAAACAAATTATCGACAATATAATTACGAGTATAATCAGTATATATTATATAAAAACGAATAGAAAAGATGATAGAAAACAAAAGTAATATGTATCAATTATGTTTTTATTAGAAAGCCTTTGTAAGTGTAACACGCTAATTGTTTTAAAGATGCATGTATTTTTATTTTCACAACATATTAATTCTAAAAGATTTTCGCATGCACGGTCTTATCCAAAAATATGAGTCAATATATTGTTTCCGTAAACAGTGCATTCCATAATAAAATGGTATTCATCATCTAGTTTGTTACAAATTCGACATTTTCTTTCATTCATACCAGATACTTGTATACCATAGAAGATTGGTTACAATGTTTGTCGTATTCAGATATAAGAGTCAGATACGGATGTAGTATTAATTGGTGTCGTCGATAAATATCAGGAATCTGCTCTAGCTAGCATCACGGAAGAAACCAGTTTTCTAAATTATCTACAAACAAATTACATTCTTCCATAGTAAACCGGCCTCACTGCCTATACCTTTTCGTACTTGACAAAGCTATACAGCCAGTGCATGAAAAAGATGTGCTAGTGATACTGTAATAGATCTAGTTGGAAAACAATACATTGTACCACATTAGAATACTTAAACAATGAACTTAGCACAATCAACGCCCATGTTTTAACTGATGAACAGGTTACTTATATTGCGAAGTATAGAATCTATAATACCTGGTGTATACAGTTATGTAATAATTTCGCCAAGATAAATTTAGTACTAATTTTAAGAAGCAGTTCGCCAAAATAACTGCCTATTTTATCTCAAGATGATATGGGAGAGATATTTGCACTAGATCTACATGTTTTATGTTTAATCTAGATCAGGTTAGTCATTTTCAGTTTTTTCACAATCTTTACAACGAACGGCAAACATAATTATGCATTTAAGAGTTTATGTTCATTTTTTCTTCAACCCTTATTGGGATTGGGACAATTTTTTTCTGTTTTGCCTGAGAACGTGACTGTCCAGGTTTTCATGTGTTGTTCCGGTTTCAATAAAACTTTCTAATATGACGTTATAATTCGATACATGATTTGCTTATTTTACATAGTAAAATTTTAGTTAGGTTTGGACAAACGTAATTAACTCGCTGTTTATGTTTGCTGATCGTTATTGTCTTTATTTTTATATATGTATATCATCTACTTTTGTAACTTAATTATTTCATTTCACCTGTGATAAATGAGAAATGGGATTAACACCTCTGTAGCTGAGTTACAGAACGCTCCAATACGATACCGTACGGGAACGAAGGGGTTTGTCATATAATTTTAGCATAAAGTAGTAATGTCTATAATCTCGAATTCATGAGTTAAAAATCGAAAAAATATCCAGACTTGTTTCATGTTGAAAATATGTGTCAGACCTCTTTGAACTGGATACTTTTTTGTCCTCCATTTTTTGTATAGACCCATGTGTTGGATGTTTATTGTCCTCCATTTTTTGTATAGACCCATGTGTTGGATGTTTTTTGTCCTCCATTTTTTGTATAGACCCATGTGTTGGATGTTTATTGTCTTCCATTTTTTGTATAGACCCATGTGTTGGATGTTTTTTGTCCTCCATTTTTTGTATAGACCCATGTGTTGGATGTTTATTTAGGGGAGAAGGTTATATATATTGGATGTTTCACCTGTGTTTTTTTCTAGCAATCATGTTTTTATATATAATCATAATTATGTAATATGTTGCCCTATTTGTCCGTTTACTTTTTTGTATACTGTATGTGTATGATATGTCGTGTATTTGTATCACATTATATTCATTTTGATTTCACGGTTTTAATGATACTATGAAGATTATGTTATTGGAATATTCATTCTTGAAAATTCAGCGTAGTGTTATCAATGTTTTCCATATTTGTTTTAAATTCTTAGAGGAATTATTATAAGCCTCATTTCGATGTTCCAATGCTTTCTGTTTGGAAACATTTTGTGTATTCAAAAATATTTAGTTTTTCTAGTTTTGTTGGTAGATCTAGGTTTTGATATTCGTAATTTCAGAAATATGTGTTACCGCCGACTGCATCGAAGCTGGTAAGTCTCTCATTTACAACACTTTCGCGAGTTCTTGCATTGTATAATTGTAATTATGTTTGTGTTAATATAATTATAATAATATACAATAAAAGCATATATTCTTGGTCACAATAATTATTGCATTGTTTACAGCGATTATTTCTCTACGTTGCTTCACCGTCCTGTCTTGTAATGTAGTTCTATGTTACGTTGCTTCACCGTCCTGTCTTGTAATGTAGTTCTATGTTACCTTGCTTCACTGTCCTGTCTTGTAATGTAGTTCTATGTTACCTTGTTTCACCGTCCTGTCTTGTAATGTAGTTCTATGTTACGTTGCTTCACTGTCCTGTCTTGTAATGTAGTTCTATGTTACCTTGCTTCACTGTCATGTCTTGTAATGTAGTTCTATGTTACCTTGCTTCACTGTCCTGTCTTGTAATGTAGTTCTATGTTACCTTGCTTCACCGTCCTGTCTTGTAATGTAGTTCTATGTTACCTTGCTTCACCGTCCTGTCTTGTAATGTAGTTCTATGTTACCTTGCTTCACCGTCCTGTCTTGTAATGTAGTTCTATGTTACCTTGCTTCACCGTCCTGTCTTGTAATGTAGTTCTATGTTACCTTGCTTCACTGTCATGTCTTGTAATGTAGTTCTATGTTACCTTGCTTCACCGTCCTGTCTTGTAATGTAGTTCTATGTTACCTTGCTTCACCGTCCTGTCTTGTAATGTAGTTCTATGTTACCTTGCTTCACTGTCATGTCTTGTAATGTAGTTCTATGTTACCTTGCTTCACCGTCCTGTCTTGTAATGTAGTTCTATGTTACGTTGCTTCACTGTCCTGTCTTGTAATGTAGTTCTATGTTACCTTGCTTCACTGTCATGTCTTGTAATGTAGTTCTATGTTACCTTGCTTCACTGTCCTGTCTTGTAATGTAGTTCTATGTTACCTTGCTTCACCGTCCTGTCTTGTAATGTAGTTCTATGTTACCTTGCTTCACCGTCCTGTCTTGTAATGTAGTTCTATGTTACCTTGCTTCACCGTCCTGTCTTGTAATGTCGTTCTATGTTACCTTGCTTCACCGTCCTGTCTTGTAATGTAGTTCTATGTTACCTTGCTTCACCGTCCTGTCTTGTAATGTAGTTCTATGTTACCTTGCTTCACCGTCCTGTCTTGTAATGTAGTTCTATGTTACCTTGCTTCACCGTCCTGTCTTGTAATGTAGTTCTATGTTACCTTGCTTCACTGTCATGTCTTGTAATGTAGTTCTATGTTACCTTGCTTCACCGTCCTGTCTTGTAATGTAGTTCTATGTTACCTTGCTTCACCGTCCTGTCTTGTAATGTAGTTCTATGTTACCTTGCTTCACTGTCATGTCTTGTAATGTAGTTCTATGTTACCTTGCTTCACTGTCATGTCTTGTAATGTAGTTCTATGTTACCTTGCTTCACTGTCATGTCTTGTAATGTAGTTCTATGTTACCTTGCTTCACTGTCATGTCTTGTAATGTAGTTCTATGTTACCTTGCTTCACTGTCATGTCTTGTAATGTAGTTCTATGTTACCTTGCTTCACCGTCCTGTCTTGTAATGTAGTTCTATGTTACCTTGCTTCACTGTCATGTCTTGTAATGTAGTTCTATGTTACCTTGCTTCACTGTCATGTCTTGTAATGTAGTTCTATGTTACCTTGCTTCACTGTCATGTCTTGTAATGTAGTTCTATGTTACCTTGCTTCACTGTCCTGTCTTGTAATGTAGTTCTATGTTACCTTGCTTCACTGTCATGTCTTGTAATGTAGTTCTATGTTACCTTGCTTCACTGTCCTGTCTTGTAATGTAGTTCTATGTTACCTTGCTTCACTGTCATGTCTTGTAATGTAGTTCTATGTTACCTTGCTTCACTGTCATGTCTTGTAATGTAGTTCTATGTTACCTTGCTTCACCGTCCTGTCTTGTAATGTAGTTCTATGTTACCTTGCTTCACTGTCATGTCTTGTAATGTAGTTCTATGTTACCTTGCTTCACTGTCATGTCTTGTAATGTAGTTCTATGTTACCTTGCTTACAATGACTCCTGTTACAAGATTTCTGAATTCTTTGGATTATTTTATCCATGTCAAATAGGTATACATACTTCATTCATGAACTGATAATAAATATAGGGGTTATTCAAACGAGTCGATATTTGAACCCTATTTTTGTAGACTTAACGATAATGCAACCAATTTAGAATTATAACACATTCATGTTTGGTTGATTGATTGAATAATTGATTGGATTATTTTATTGAATGATTGATTGATGATTTTAGCTGCCTTGACCACAGAATACATCGACACGTCCGTGAATCCGTGTGACGATTTTTACACATTTACATGTGGTCGTTGGAAACAGAAGAATATTATACCCGAGGATAAATCGGCGCAGAGCATGTTTGGTTTATTAAGGGACGAAGTGGGTGTGATACTCAAATGTAGGAATACAGTCGATCATTGGCATTCTTATATGAACTGTTATCATCTAAGTTGTAAACGGTCTATTTATGCAGTGTAATTCTGTTACCGTGTTATAATTTCTTTATTCATACGACTTGAAAATAAAACGTTTCTATGGTGTGGGGTTTAGTCGGTTGAGATGGACTGATCTTATTTGATGTATTTACATGTTGTTTTACGTACGATATTCTTTGTCTCTCGGCCAGTATAATACCACCTACCTATAATTTGTCATCCAGTTCCGACTGTTTTGCTATGTCCATAACACTGTCTACTAAGAGTAATCTATACTTATGGCCATGTTTTATGAGTTATGTCCTTGTACAGAATAGGGCTTGAAGCGTAATGATAGTAATATTTTGAGGTGAGGTGTACATTGAACCGAGTAAGTAATATACAGTTATTGACTAGTAAGCCATTGAATATGATGTGAATATCACTTTGACCGAGGCTTATGTAATGGGTCACTAGTCAATAACTGTTTTATCATATAATGAATATCAATTAAAAAGGGAAATGAAAATATCACAAATAATTCCAGTTGATGAATATTGAGCTGATTCTATGTTTTAAATAAACCAATTAAAATGTGTTTATTTATAGTTAAAGATATGTGCTGAAACCTTCTGGTGACCTACTGTTTACGACAGGTATTCTGAAAAGTTTTGAAACACACATTGATGAAATTTTTTTATACGATAGAATTTTCTGTGAAAATAATACAGAAATAAAAAACATACATAGGTTTTACTCTAACTCTTCTTGCACAGTTGTACCAAAAAGATAGCAATTGAAAGACAAGACTAATTGAATATCTTACAGATTTATTGGAAGATGAAGACGATTTCAACAACATCGAAGCAATCGTTAAAGCAAAAGATATGTATACCGCATGTGGCGATCTTGGTGAGTAAATATATACGTATACTTATACCTAAAAGAAAGTGTGCACTTTTGTGTTGGACGTAATATTTTTGTTATGATGTTTAAACTTACGAATAAAATTTATCAAAAGAGATCACACATTGCACCCATTTACCCAATATCGTGTGTTCAATACATTAATGCACATGTTGATACCAAATTTGTCTATATATCGTCGACTATGCAACTCATCCTGAATTGTCGTGTTATTGCATGGCAACTCTACATACTGCTCAAAAAACGGGATACTTTTTTACGTTTTTCTACTAATCTGATCACATATCGCATTTTATCTTCATACCATTTTCATATCTATATCGCTTTCGAATGAATAAATCGTATACCCATTTCATTTAAAAATGCTTGAATGCGTTAAAACTCAATTCTCGTTTTTCACAACTTCATAAATTCGATTACACCAGACTGGCGCCATCATTCACGTTCCGAATTAAGATTTTGGTGGAAATATTATTGTATTTGAGAACATCCACTAAAGTGCTGCAACAAAAGGCGTTATTTTGTTTCTAAAACGTCCGAACATACCAGAAGCTATTTTTCTGTTTATGCATGTTTATATATTCTTAAGATACGATTGAAGAGAAGGGGAGCTCTGTTGCTATTCCCCTTTTAGAAGAGCTTGGTGGTTGGCCAGTCCTCGGGACTAACCCTGGTGGTAACTGGAATGAAAGCAATTTTAGTTTGGTACGATTGTTAACAACACTCAGAAAATACAACAACGCACCAGTCATTGACTTGTACGTGTACTCAGATTTTAAAGACTCGGATAAAAGTATAATATACGTAAGTATTTGTAAATACCGTAAGATGTACTGTAGTAACCGATTCCATGTCGATAAAACCAAACTGTCAAAATAAATGAAACTGGAATGCATTGTCCTTAACTTAGTGCAAGCATGTAGCTTTATTCTTTACTGGTACTGCATACCTTAGACAACAATTCATTAAACGATTACAGGATTCAGATTGTTGGCTAAAATACCCCCCCCCCCATCTGAAATGTCTACCTACGCCTTGATGTAATTAACCTTGACATTGATACCTATCTGAACGACAACAGTAAGTAAGTTATAACCTTCTTGTTCCATGATTGCCATTCGATTTTGAGACTTCAGATACACGTCCCATTGGTAAGTTTGTTGATTCTGTAACAAGTGATTTGTTAAAGGTAAAGGATAGGTTTATAGTCTGAAATTATATACATATTCAACCGACTTTCACAAGTTACCCCCTGATCACTGGGTTATAGGTCGTCCGTTAACATTCGGCGTCGTAGGCAGCCACGGAACATTGACTTATTTCCCTCACAGGTACCCATTTAAACACCTGGGTGGAGAGGAGCAAACGTGGGATAAATTTTTTGCTCAGAAAAATTCTGATGGTCCGGGCGGGATTCGAACCAGGGACCTTACGATCCCAAAGCAAGCGTCCTACCACTGGACCACCGCTCCCACATGTGTTACTTATGTTTGCTTAAAATTACATTTCCCGGTTGATACATTGAGTAATTGATTGTTATCCTAATTGAGACTTTGTAAAATGTGTTGCAAAACGGTGAATATAGCAATTTAATTTCTGTAAACTATATTGTTATTGTGAAAGAAAAAAGGTTTTTATTCAACAGCTTGATCAACCATACGTTGTTATGCCAGGACGTTTGTATTACCTCTTACCTGAATTGGACTACATGCGCGAAGCTTACGTAAAATTTGCATCTTCTGTTGCTGTGCTGTTTGGTGCAGATCAGGCAGAGGCGGAGCTTGCGATGAATGAAATGTTGGAACTGGAAACGGAAATTGCGAATGTAAGTAAATGTATTTGTATTACCTGCAATAGGTGTTGGGTACACACAGTATCTTGTATATTGACCCGGAAAACAAGCAAGAAAGGTTTGAATCTTTTTCTCTTTTGTACAGTTTTGTTAAGCTGTCGACTACTTCTATACACACTGTTAGTTACCGTCTATGAAGTTAGTTGACAGTGTGGACAATTGCTTTTATTGAAAATTGGTTTAGACACATTTTCGTCAAAACAACGTTATTTCATTATACTTAAAGCCCCATTAGCTTTTTAAATTTAGCAGTACAGAACAATATATGTATTGATATTAAAATATAAGAAATATACCTTATTTGCTCTAAAACAATATTACACGATGCCTTTCTTTAGCCACATCTCGTAGAAATGTTGTCAGATGCTTATTCTTATTTTTGAAATATCATTGAAAAAAAGACTGTGCTATATTTCTATATGTACTTTGTGATTAAAAAAGAAAATTTCGGAATGTTTTTTATTGCAAGTAAAAGTCAATTTCACTGATAATTTAATACTTTAATTTTAACATCCAAAATGCTAATTGGGCTTTAAATAAAAGCACATGTAGTATCATATGGGACAGGAACCTACGGGAATCAGTTTGTTTCAAATGATCGATGACGGTTTTTCTAAATTGCCATTTTTCGGAGATGGCTGAAAGAACAGATTTGATTGTACTTATTTGGTTTTCTTGTTATCACACAACATACATTTATACTTTTATAGATAACAATGCCAGCTGAAGAAAGACGCAATAGGGAGGCTCTGTATAATAAGATGACAATATCAGAACTGAAGCAGAATTTCACGGAGCCTGGACCTTCAGACAATATACAGGTTAGAAATACAATTTCTCAACAAATTTGAGTAATATTATCATTTAGCATAGTTAATGCACCCAAATTTCATTTACACTGACTACAATTTAGTCGATTCATTTCGTGCTACAAATCTAAATTAAGCACAATTTATCAGAATACATTCAACATTTCAATACATGTATACCTAATTATTTACTTCATCATCATAATGTATAACTTATTTGTACGTTTAAATAGGTATATGACTTATGGAAAGATAAAAATGTAGTCATGTTACAGTTGGTTATCAGAAATATAACAATTAATGTATCAGGATCCTAACTCCAAATGATATTATCTCACCACAGAGCGGACAGGTTTTTTGAAAATTGATAAAGCTCACTCGGTTACGAAATCAATTGATGCAACTAAAATACAGACGTAATATTGAAGTTGTGCTGCAAAGAAATTGATTCTTAATCATTACGTTTTCTATTGCAGTTTGATTGGTTAGAATATATCAGTAAAATAATGGAACGCGTCAGCATTAATATTCCAATCAATGAATCAGAATATGTGGTGGTTGAAGATGTGCCTTACTTTCAGAGAATGTTTTCTGTGTTACAGAAGTACGAAAAAAGGTAAATGCAAACTCTAAAGAATTAAAACAAAATGGCGATTATAAGCTTAAATTACGACTTCCTCACATTTGGTTGTGTAACAAATTGTGAACAAGTATTGAAGTAACATAAATATATAAGATAATAATCGTGGTTCAAGAAAATACATTATAGACTTTTTGAATGAGCAACGACCCCCGGTTCGAGGACACAGTATGATATTATTTGACCAGGGACACAATATATACATGGACACAATCTAATTTGAAAAGTTTGTATGTAGAAGAAACAAAATGATAAGAATGACCCATACAAAAATTAAACAATTAATGTATCGCCGTTGAGGAGGAGAAAAACTGACACGAATACCAAGTTCGATATTACCGCGAAGATATAACAACAAGCCAACATAGCTGTAAACATACGTACCGAAATGTTCGTAGATAATGCAAACCGCCATGTACATCACCAAGACGAGCATTTGATTAGTTGGCCAAGCCCCTGTCTTCACGCCAAATGGTAAAATACGAACATAATGTTATTAGTGAATGTTGTAATGTATACATTTAGATATCCTTACCAACCAGTGTTGTACTACAGTTCATCAATCTACTTTGACATGCGTACAAATGTTGCTAGTACCGGCGAAACGAATCAAATACCAAATCTAAAATACAATGTATGCAATTATCTTGAACTTAACGCCATTAATGTTATGCGACGTTTGAAATGAAACAATCTAACCATTACATTGAATGTTATCCGCAATTCAAAAAAATCGATCTATGTAGATTTTTCTAACATTCCAGGGTTATCGCTAATTACATTGTTTGGTATATCATGAAGAATAGAGTCAATAATTTGGACAGTCGATTTACAGCAGTTCGAGATGATTATTACAAAGTATACATTTTTCTTTTATGTGTTGTTTTGTGGACATAAGGATTTGTTATGGTTGTATTCTTTACAGCCTTTTTAGATTTAATTGAATTCTTATAACGGTTTTTGTTTTTCATTTTGTACATACTCATGGTGTTTGTACATACTCATGGTATGCACAGTTTAACCATTTTTTTCAAGATTGTAAAGGTAAGATAACCCTCTTGTATGATTTGCAATAGTGGAAACAACGCATAAAGTAGAGGGTCACATGTTTTCAGCGGGTCATCCTTACACTGGCCGTCTAAAACATCATCTTAAGACACACTTAACACTATAAATTGAACACGTTCAAAGCTTTCAATGTAATGTCAGGTAGAATTGAAATATATGACTTTGAAAGATCATTCCATAACATAATCATTAAGTATGTCATTCATTATGCAAAATATTGAAACTACTCAGCCATACGTTTTAGAACCTAGTGCTAGTTCTGCAACGTGTTGTTTAGTACTTTTGTCATGTAACAAACAAAAAGTTTAAGCGCTTGAACCTCCCTTATATACAGGTTGTATACGGAGTACAAACGTCCCGACCTAGATGGAAAAACTGTGCATCCTTTGTGGAAAACCGCGTGGGCATGGCAGTAGGGCATATGTTCATTCAAGAAACATTTGATGAGTCAGCCAAGACTGTCGTAAGTGTTCGGTGTTTCGTTTATATCCAGTAAAGCTCCCGAAATCGGATTCCCTGAAAACTAGAATTCCCTGACAATTTTACGATTTTTCAATTCCTATTTTTTCGGAATATATCAAAAGTTCACTGAAAACTAGAATTCTAAAAAAAAAACACAAAAAAACGGAATTTGGAGGGTGGCGGGTTTTCAGGGATTTATAATTATGCACTTTTTGTATGAATTGTTTGTATTTCGTAGTGTCATTATCGGTGAATGATAGTAAACAGAATTATGTATCAAACATATATACTGTTCGATAAACATTTCTTCTCCCTGACTAGGTGCTGTGTTTATATAAAAGATGTTCTATACCAAACAATATATTCACTGGAATATATCTAAGGTAACATGATAGATGATACTCAGATGATGTTATTTACATTTCTTTTGCTAGGCATTGGAAATGATAGGTCACATCCGCGATGCATTTAGTGAAATATTAGATACTGTTGATTGGATGGATCAGGAAACAAAAGAATCTGCTCGTGAAAAGGTATGGACTATGGGCATTGGATTTGTAAATGTCAACTGCTCAGTAAAACTTCATGAATTTTATAGACCCGTATTTTTGCATATTTAATTTTTACCTCGATATTTCTTTACATTCGGTGTTCGGTTTACTTATTAAAAACAGTTTTCCAGGGCTGAATTCTAACCAGTGCAAACTAAGCTTTCTTTAAAGAACCGGCAAATGTTCCACATATGGAGGAAAATCGACATTTTAACAAATTTATATTTTTCAATTTGATCATTAGACAACCTCTATGTTACAGCTGGTGTATGTCTAAATTTTTATTAATCTTTTTTTGCTGTAACTTTCTTTTCACACTCATTATCGGGTGAACCTTTCCCTACTTACTTTACGGAACATTTTTAATTGTCATTGAGTCTTGTAAGAAACAATATTTTAATGTAAGAGTAAAACTGAAATATATACTTTTTTGTGTGTGAAGAAATTCGGTAATATGTAGGTAATTCATTCGCCAGTATAAATTTTCATAGTTACCAGAAAACAAATATTGACTGTATTATTTCATTTCGTATGTAACATGAAATCAATATCTATTACAACACATAACCTTAAACTTGCAAATAATCAGATTTAGTCAGATATAATATTAAAGAAAGTTGTTTCAGATGGAACATTGAAACACGATTGCGTTACTTACTGAATATTGATGTTTGCTTGTTTTCAGATGAAACATTTAACACGATTATATTACGTAATGCGCATAGATGTATGTTTGTTTGTTTTCAGATGGAACATTTAAACACGATTATATTACGTAATGCGCATAGATGTATGTTTGTTTGTTTTCAGATGGAACATTTAAACACGATTATATATATACGTAATGCGCATAGATGTATGTTTGTTTGTTTTCAGATGGAACATTTAAACACGATTACATTACGTAATGCGCATAGATGTATGTTTGTTTGTTTTCAGATGGAACATTTAAACACGATTATATTACGTAATGCGCATAGATGTATGTTTGTTTCTTTTCAGATGGAACATTTAAACACGATTATATATATACGTAATGCGCATAGATGTATGTTTGTTTGTTTTCAGATGGAACATTTAAACACGATTACATTACGTAATGCGCATAGATGTATGTTTGTTTGTTTTCAGATGGAACATTTAAACACGATTATATTACGTAATGCGCATAGATGTATGTTTGTTTCTTTTCAGATGGAACATTTAAACACGATTATATTACGTAATGCGCATAGATGTATGTTTGTTTGTTTTCAGATGGAACATTTAAACACGATTATATTACGTAATGCGCATAGATGTATGTTTGTTTCTTTTCAGATGGAACATTTAAACACGATTATATTACGTAATGCGCATAGATGTATGTTTGTTTCTTTTCAGATGGAAGCTATGGAGTCATGGATTGGATATCCTGATTATATCAATGATCCTAATGAGTTAAACAAACTTTATGAAAATGTAAATACATTGAAATGATCTTTTAGCTATGCAAATTTGGTTGGATTTAAGTTTTCTTCTAGCATTGTTTGATATTCCCATTCTACTTACTATCTAAGTGATAGTTGAACATTACGTTTGATTGTTTTGTATTTGATGGTGATCATGACGCTTGATACCTCACCCTCATCATCTCTCGATTTGCATATACAGTCTGCACTAACCGATCGGCTTCTTTGGAACACACGTAGTCTGGTAACATATCATGAGAATGGTATATTTCTTATTGTAGAGTTCGTAATTAATAAAACCTGTGAAGAAAAGTGTTTTGCTGGGCAAGTCTTAAATTAAAACCGACCAAAGAATAGGTGATGGCGTATCATTTGCATTTGCCTTTCTTTTAATTGAAATACATATTTTAAATACTTGATTCAATATACATTGCGTGAAAACAAAATAAAGATACTATTAATCACTTACATAATTTCGTTCCAGGTAACGGTTCATAGAACAGAATATTTCAGTAACGTGCTGCATGATTTAATGCGAATATCTTCTGAAAACCTCCGCAAACTAAGAGAACGTTTTGACAAGAATAAGTACGTTAATAGTTGAAAGAAATTTACATTGTTCCTTTTAGGTACTTTATGTATCCATTTTACCAATGATTTGTAAATTTTAAAGCGAAAGCCATTTCATTAGATATAAGACCGCTCTGCACAGATTCTGTGAGGTGAATTAAACCAGTTGTTTAAAAACGGGATCAAATTAGTGAAGCGCAAAGCGTACTGTCATTGAACAGCAAAAATATTTTCATTTTTTAACGCAATGTTTTTTTCATATTTGAAGGTGGCTAGATCCTCCATCCACGGTCAACGCCTTCTACAGCCCGATAAAAAACAAGATTAGTAAGTCTTAATATTCATTTTGTCTAAGGAAATTCATTAATGTCTCGAGTCATGTGACAGTCAAGTTAATTGATGTAATGCGTTTAATTGACAAACAAAATGATTTGACTCCGTAGTAAGCTGAAAATGAACACACTGTCAGCATTAAGGATTGTGTATATCCATTGATTACAGTACATTTTACGGGATAAATATCCAGTATGATATTAAACAGTGTATGATATTCCGCTCTGACAGAATGACTCTCTGCACTGTTTGTGTTATTGTCTAGCTTGCAATGAAATCAATTATGCCAAAACTTTCATATTAAACAGTCTGTTGACTGCATGAGAAATGGGCCACGGCCATGGTCTAGTTAAACTTGTTATCTGGTGATTCGGGTTCGAATATACCGGTCGCGGCAGGTCATAACCTTTTACGAAAATTTGACATCAATGTCAATGTTTCCTCCGTACTTTGAGACATTGACGGCTCCTTGTAAATGGGAAAGTTAGTACTGGTTAGAATACAGTCGAAGAGACCTTGTTATGTGAACCGGTCGCCGTATATAACTGAACTATTGTTGGGAGACGATGTTAAACCCGGTGAAAGACAAATGCTGTGTAATCTCCTGGTCATGTTTCAGTTCTTAATTCAAGAAAGGTATTTGGTACTATGAAGTTTTTCAGCTGTTCAAGATCACTACAATGTAATGCGTAAATGATACTACATATGCTGTGTATTCAACTAGAGACGTCAAACTATTATTAATCAGTAAAATCCAAATGTTGATGGTAACTGCCGAGTTCCAAATGCCGGTGTTAAGCAATCTTCAATTATGTTCTTTCTTCAAATTTGACTATGAGAAACATTATAAGTATTCTCCGGAATTTATTAGTTATAACCTAATAACTTACAGACCAGCCCATCTGATGTTAGCATGTTTTGGAATGATAACTTCTAAAACAACAGATCTTTGGGTACAAGTATTCTAAATTGTATATTTTTTTGCAATCTTAACTCGAATAATTAATATTTAGGTTGTCGCAATACTAAAACGTCCACATATACATGCATATTTAATTGTAATGATATATCTTTCATGGACAGTTTTCCCTGCTGGTATACTGCAATCACCCTTCTACAGCAAGGACCGACCGAAGTAAGTAATGGTGTATTCAACCAACTTCATTCTTTAGAGGCATCTGTATCAAGTGATCAGCTTTAGACCTTATCAGATCTGATGAAAACTCCCTTAACACATAGCATTTTAATATGTGTAACCGCTTGACATGTGTTTTTCTGTCTTCTTGAATAATTTGTACGACAACAAACAGAGCTATTGATGTTTCAGACATATATATTGCAGAAAGGTAACGTGCTTCCAATCTCTCGTATTTAATAGATATCTATTTCTTACTATGTCCTACTCACTGCAACCCATAACATTGTTAAGAGGGACTACACTATGTATATTTTGGTTATGCTGAAAACTCTAATAAGGACAGAGACACTAGGTGAAAAACGACGACGGCCTGAACGTGCGAGTGTTTCATTTAAAAGCTGTCAAACATGATTGTTAGAAAATCAATCCACCTCCAAAATCTTGAAAACAACTTGACTAGATCAACGTAGGCTTAACATGAAAAATATCTATTAATTTCACTTTCAGGGCCATGAATTATGGGGCGATTGGTTCAGTCATTGGGCACGAAATTACTCATGGATTCGACGACCAAGGTGAAATATTTTTCCAGCTACACTTTCAGCTATACATCCACTTTCTCACACTCTTTTATTTTTCTACACGCACCAAAGAGCCAAAAAAGTCCCCATTTATTTACCTCTTTTTAATGAGGATGCAACTAGAAACAAACATATGTTGACTACCTAAAAATTAGAACACGACTTTGATGGTTTGAGTATCCAATGTCAGCCCTTAGTGTTGCTCTTCAGGCAGGAGAGGTTTACATACGTGTTCACAATGACTATTTCATTCTAAGTTTAGCTTTCACTACTAAGTACTATTTGAAATAATTACTAACATAGTTCAATTATAATGGTATGATTCCGTAAATGTTCTATAATTAATGTAGAAATGATTAGGATTCTAGAAATAAGACTAACAAAAAATCTTACCTGCCCCAATATGCTACCTTCCCTAAAATAATACCTTCCCCAACACATAAAACAATTCTCGAGTAGAAAACACAGTCAATGAAGAAACAGTAAAACAGCAATATCTAGAACACCTTTGGTAACAAAAGGAACGGGCTTTTTAAAATTATTATTGGTGAACTCATTATCAAGAAAAAATATTAACAATAATAAATTGTCGCATTAATGAGTGGTCTCTATCTTAAAACAAATGTCAATAACACTTCTTTCAGGTCGACAGTTCGACAAAGATGGTAATTTAGAACAGTGGTGGAAAGATGAAATTGTGGATAACTTCAAGGAGAAAGCACAGTGTCTTATTGATCAGTATGGAAAATATGTCGTACCAGAAGCCAATCTTACCGTAAGTTTATAACTATCACCTATCGTACAAGTTTTACGTAGAACTCTCTGATTTGTTATTTCTCTACAACCCCTCTGGTTTGTTATTTTTGTGATAAGTTACTTACCTCTGGTTTATTAATTCTTTACAATATGTTACGTCCCTCTGGCTCGTTATTTCGTTTTGATATGTTACGTCCCTCTGGTCGTTATTTCTTTTTGATATATAATGTCCCTCTGGTTCCTTATTTCTTTTTGATATGTTACGTCCCTCTGGTTCGTTATTTCTTTTTGATATGTTACGTCACTCTGGTTTATTTTTTGTGATACGTTACGTCACTCTGGTTTATTTTTTGTGATACGTTACGTCTCTCTGGTTTATTTTTTGTGATACGTTACGTCACTCTGGTTTATTTTTTGTGATACGTTACGTCTCTCTGGTTTATTTTTTGTGATATGGTACGTCTCTCTGGTTTATTTTTTGTGATACGTTACGTGTCTCTGGTTTATTTTTTGTGATACGTTACGTCACTCTGGTTTATTTTTTTGTGATACGTTACGTCACTCTGGTTTATTTTTGCGATACGTCCCTCTGGTTTGTTATCTCTTTGTGATGCATTACTAAGAAGTTACTGATTTGTTTTTTATTGTGATAAATTACTAAGAATTCACTGGTTTGTTGTTTGTCTATGATAAATTACAATGAATTTACCGATTTGTTATTAATTGTGGTAAATTACTATGAATTCACTGGTTTGTTATCTATTGAGACAAATTACTACGATATCTTTCTTCTCTCTTTTTGTAATTTCTTTCCCAGTGGAGACATCTTATCGTTTCTTTATTTGTAAAGAATGTCGGTTCTCTTAAAATTACTTCAGTTTTATTGATGATTTTATTACGACTCACTGCCTGACTGAAAAAAATAAGCAAAACTGCACATGTCCTTGATATATTTCAGATAAATGGTATAAATACTCAAGGTGAAAATATTGCTGACAATGGTGGAGTAAAACAGGCTTTCAAAGTGAGCTTATCAACCTAATGAAACTATTATACTAGCAAACATTTTATTTAGTCAGCAATTAGCCCCACTAAAGATGCAAATGCCTTCAGAAAACTAGTACGAAATTATATTACCGTTTAAAAATATTCGCCATATTTCGAGTCCATATATTGTATTTGTTTCAGTCTTGGCTTGAAGATAGTAATATTAATGTTCAATTTGATCTTATATTTATGCGTTATTGATAGACTATGTTTAATTGTGTCGCTTTGGAAACAGTAAGGATGTTTCGTTATATGTATTCATACCAGGCCTACAGAAAGTGGGTGGAGAAGAGAGGGAGTGAAGAACCAATGTTACCTGGACTGAACTACACGGGCAATCAGTTATTCTTCATCAGTTTTGGACAAGTAAGAATTTTATTGTTAATATTAATATTTAGTATTGGTATTTGATGAATAGAATACACCTGTCAAACATGTCAAATATTATGACCATTTTTGTGTAGCACCACATAATTCTTTCGTCTTTGTTTGTTCGTGTTGTCATGTAATCAACAGTATTTCTGTGAGCAAAATGACCGATTTTAGGATTTTGTCGTTTTTGTTATTATTGTTAACCCACACTACACTTCTTATTCCCAGAAAATAACTTTTAACTCCATGGTGACTGAATGACCTGAAACAACCTCAAAATGTCATTTCGTTTGGGCATATATGATCTCATTAATTCGTTGCCATTGCATCGTATATGCATATCTTGTTGTCACGTGTTTGTGCATTCAGCAACTTTATCATCTTTAGAAATTTAATGAATTTTATCTTGCATCATAATGGGGATCTCTATCCGAGGAAAAGCTATATTCGAAAAGATCCCCATAGGATGCGACAGTGCCTCGCCTTTTGACAGTCTTATAACCTTTCTGCAATATAACACGACAATAAAGTAGTCCCATACAATTGTCATGATATTTGGAATAAAAAATATAATAGAAAAAGCATACTAATTTGTAACGAATGTACTATATGGTGCGTATGAATACGAAGTGACGACAATAAAGAAAACCACGTGACCTGCTGACAGGAAATAGTCATGTTTATCCGATCACTGCTTTATTAGGTCTAAATATAATGCAAAACAGAATAAATAATAAAGATTATTTAAAGTTCCTTTTTAGATAGCAATATAATGCGTATGTTATGTGTACATAGTAGTTAATTCTATTATCATTTATTGCACATTTACATACATTTATCAAGATATGGTGTAACAACGCACGAAGAGAATACATCATTGATGCTGTCAATACTGGTGTACATAGTCCCGGACAGTTCAGGTATTAGATTCTCAATTCTAAAACCATAACTTAGAATGTTCTATACGAGTACCATTTAAAAGGAATATACATAAAACGACCAACTTTCGTGTAAAAACGTACTTAGTTAGCTTGTTAGAATATTATAAAACCGGAAGGATAAAGATCGTGTCATTATTGACAAGTTGTCTATGTTTTTAAAATAATGACCTTAATCGCAGGGTAGCCCTTTTTCGGAGGTGGTCGAAAACACAGGTTTGGCTGTACAGTGTACCTTTGTTTTGCCTATCCATTTCCTGAACATGACATTGTGTCCTCACAATTATACTCACCCCTTATGTATGTCTTCATGCTAGATGCTAAGTGTCTTCATGAAATTATATTCGTACTAGGTGCTGATCTCTTTATGAAATTATCTTCGTACTAGATGCTGATCTCTTTATGAAATTATCTTCGTACTAGATGCTGATCTCTTTATGAAATTATCTTCGTACTAGATGCTGATCTCTTTATGAAATTATCTTCGTACTAGATGCTGATCTCTTTATGAAATTATCTTCGTACTAGATGCTGATCTCTTTATGAAATTATCTTCGTACTAGATGCTGATCTCTTTATGAAATTATCTTCGTACTAGATGCTGATCTCTTTATGAAATTATCTTCGTACTAGATGCTGATCTCTTTATGAAATTATATTCGTACTAGATGCTGATCTCTTAATGAAATTATCTTCGTACTAGATGCTGATCTCTTTATGAAATTATCTTCGTACTAGATGCTGATCTCTTTATTGAAATATTTTCATACTGGAATCTAATCTCTTTATGAAATTACCTTCATACTAGACACTGATCTCTTTAAGAAATTGTGTAGCTATGTGAGGTGTTGTTTTATCGCAAGCAATTTCAGAGATAAACGTTTGCAACTCAAACAATAATATAGGTTCGTAATGTGCCTGCTTGTATTGTTTGTGCTGTGTTTGTCCCATAAAAAATACAAAAGTACATTGTATTATTTTTTAGAGTTATTGGAACACTTCAAAATTCCAAGGAGTTTTCGGACACGTTTGGTTGCAGCAATGACAAATTCATGAATCCACAAAAGAAGTGTAGTGTCTGGTGAAGAAACATTGGCTGAACATTGTAATCAAACTAACACTTTAATGTTGTTTACGTCATGACAATAAACAACATATTCTTAATAGAATATATATACACGTACATCAATCGGTCAATATATTGATTTAATTCTATTGACAGGAGATGTTTTAGCATAAATATACAAATTTCCAGTAACTCTTGTTGTTATTGTGCGTTCTTAGTGCGTCGATGCAAAAGTTAAATTGCATAGTTTTATGATTTGCCAGAACACGACATTTTGTATGTCATCGTAGTACCCGTATGTCGTCAGTTTGGGTTTTAGAGAATTGTTTGCAATCCATTTATAAGTGTTATTTTAATAAATTCTGAAGATTATTTAACCCAACTTCAAGATTACCTGTTGATATCTTTTACGTCTCATTTCCATTCACCGTTAATTTCCCCTTCTTCTTACACCAAATGACGATTATTTGTCTATTGATTGTTTCTTACCAGACGATTTGTCCAGCTGTCCATGAATCCATGTAAAAGCTTATTTTAGAACAGCTGTCAGTACCGCCGTAAAATAAATAACTTATTTACTTCTAACTTCTTACATTTTTCCGAGTTTGATATATCTGTAGTTTAGCATTATGTACACTTTTTGTATAGAAATTAACGTTACTATCTGTCAAAATCAAACTTTAACGATACCTTATTGTTGTATGTACATTTTTTGTATGCAGTCTTATGTAAATGTGTGTCACCCCTTCATAATACATTATATCCACTTTATTATCATTATTATCGTTGCTGCTGTTGTCGTTGTTCTTCTTGTATGATGAGATACATTTTTATTGTATTTTTTATAGGAAGCATCGTAGTAAGCGCTTAAAGTATCTGGCTTGGTTAAAATCGCTAAAGTAACGTAAAATGATATTTTACGTTATTTACAAAGAATAAATATCATACTTTAATACCAAGGAACAAAACATTCTTACTGAACGCTCAAAAATGGTGTTTTATTGCGATAAATACTGCACCCCTTTACGACTTTTCCTTATCGGCGTTAAACATCTCTAACGTAATATGCATTGTATTGGTACGATATGATACTATTAATTCATTAATGACACAATTTTGTTATAAAATATCTTACCAGACATCAAACCTGGGCGTTGTTTCAATTATTGAACCGTAAACATTAGCGATTTTGAGGGTGCGTCAAATTCGTTGATTTCATGAGACGATAATGATACGACACTTTTATTGTTAATTGCTCAGCTTAAAAAACACAGTAGATGTCATTTTCGAATTAACATTGCCGTCTTATTTGATGACGGATTTCAAAGCGGTTTTCGGTACTTTGTAGCGGAAATGTAAATCTAGGAAGCCCTGCCTCAGAAATTTGATACTTGATTTCATGTTTTATCTATGGTGTTTTACGAAATAAACAGCGGGTTTCTGGGTATGGAATTTCTTTAAAGTTAAGTATCTAACGAACGGAGAAGTTTATCAAAATATTGAAGCACTCTTCCCTTCATTATACATTTATAGTCATTTTAAGACTAGTTCTCGTTGTTAAAGAAATGTAAATTACGAGCGATATTGGTTTAAAGAAGACCAATCAAATGTTATAATTGTTTCAAATTACTTGCAATGCACGGTTTTACAGTGGGTTTATTTTAGTATATAATTATGGTTTAGTTTTTAAATCTATAAATTGGTAAAACTTTATTTGACCTGACATCCAAGTCAAGTACCTTAATGGATCAATTTTCAACATAAGAACAAACCTGTAACACCAATTAATGAGAACTTTTTATCCGAGAATATCATTTGCACATATTATCATTTTAAAGCGGTTTTTTGTCCGTCTCCCGTCCGTCCATCCACACTTTCCAAACGACCTTTCCTTTGAAACGGCTGTGTCAATCTATAAGAAACACCACGGATATTATTTCTGGGTGGTCCTTTACAAAGGTTGCTAAAAGATTGTTATTCCAGGCATAAACGAAAAGGAGAAAACTTAAACTTGTCCCTGATGTTTATTTTCCAAGTTGCTTTACTTACTGCAGCACAAATTTAAGTGATACTGCCATAACTCGTTTCTCAGGTGAGCATCCCAGTGTCACTTGGCTCTCTTGTTGAATGTAACATTGGGACTGAAATTAAACAATGTACATACAAACCATATATTGAATACCATTACTTACTTTGGTTGATCTTTTCTCTAGAATGGAGGTTGTTATACTCACCGGCAACACTATTGATGCAAACACTAGCATGCCAAAATGTATCACATAACATAGCGTATGTAATAAACTAAACTAATTAGAAAACTACACAACTAAATGAGTACTAGTACAAATCGCGGGATTAGCGCAAAACGGTTGTAACTGACATTTTTTCAAAAAATGACTTTTTTCAATTTTTCATTGTATTTTTAGCCTTTACATAGTCTATCAAAAGATAAGTATTGGATTCTTAAAGTACTTTAATCATACATTTGTCCAAAGGTTGCGTCTGAAAATGCCAATTTATTTTTATGCAAAACAGTTGTAACTGCACATCAGATTGCAGTTACAACCCGTTTGAATAAATAAAAAGTTACATCTGTCTTGGGTTGTAATGGGTTGTAACTGCACTGCAGTTATAGTATTACACAGTAGTGTGTAACCTGATGATACCATTGATTACATCATTGATGACATTACATTACTAAGGAATACTACTAGTAAGATTACTAGTATTATTGTCGTAAAATGCGAGTAATATTGCTTTGTTGGTTTTTTATACCGAAAGAAGTCGTCAAAGAACATTTTGAATGTACGTTTTGGTTCTGTAATTTATTAATTTTCATCATAATTACTGTCCATTGGTTACATTTATAGCAATATGATACTTCACTGAAGTAGAGAAGTAATTTTAGTTCAATAGTAATTGTAATCAATAGCAATTGGTAGTGCAACGATATACCGGTATACTGTGATACAGCGTTGGGCCGATACATACTGCGGTACATGGATGTTTTCTTTAATAATTGAGCTCATAATCCATTGAATAAAATGAATGCAGACACATTTTTAGTGTAGTTTTGAACTATCAAAGATCTGAATAACAAAATATGATTTAATTAATCATTTGCATTTGTCCATTAAATGTGTATTGGTACAGTGTATGAAACTGATAGTTTATCTATTATTTACCTGAAACACTATGAATGCATGAACTCTACCTTATACAGTTACATCTTTATGAGATAATAGGTTAATACTTACGTTGACAGTGGCTTTAGTTTTTTTGTTTTCGTTAGTTCACCGTATTGCAATATGGGTTGACAGTATTGCAATATATCGTAAGATGGGTTATGCAATATCGTCACAATAACACACCCGTCATAGAAATTGCTAACTTGTCTCTGCTAAGTACATGTTAGTATGTTTTTATGTATGTACAGAGATAGTGGATAAATATGTATTTTTAAAAAGGCAATTCAAATAATGACAATACATAAAATTTGTTTGTTTAAGGGAGCAGAAATAGTTCCTCATCCATTGACTGGTCACAGCAAGTCTGCATATAAGACAGTATTATACGCAAGTAACTGACTGCTTCCTTACATTAGTCAAAATTAATGTGAAGGAAAACTGACCACTAGGTTTTGATGCAATAGCTAGAAACAATAATCATGGAGATAGTTTAAGGCCCCCCAATGAGACTTTGTTGTTAGTGCTTAAAAAGTTAAGCATTTACTAAGATTGTTTAAATGATATTATACTATAGACTTTATTAACTTTTGAAATATAAGCATTCATAGGATTTAATCATTTTCAGGGCGAGGTCAGAATGAATATTGTTAGTGGAACAAGGCACCAAGGCGACACCTATTTCCAAGGACACGGGAGGCAATGTGTCACGAATACTCTTCATGCTGTGCTGCACAGTAACCAGTGTCTGCTAATTAAGACTATGGACAGCAAATGATGTTGAATTCATACTGGAAAAAGGAGATGTTTTATATCAGTGACTGATGAAGAACATTCATTTATTTTCAAAGTACTTGGACCATTGATGATGTACCATCTTCTATGTTGACTGTTTCAGGAACTTTAGATGTTTGCATGAATGTGTTGTGTAACAAATCTTCCTTACTATTCATTGAATGATGACATTTTACTCTTAAATGCATAAACACATTATGACTGAATTTTTGGTAAACTGTGCCTTGTTATTGTGTAGCACTTGTTACAAATGATGAATGTTACTGTTTTTGAGGAGGGGATGGTTGTTCCATTGGTAAAAATTGTGTGACTGAACACAGAAACATTGCAAAACTTTTTGTAATTATATATGTGATATAGTGTTGTCACTTAACCAAGACAAAACAACATGTTTTGAATTATCTAAGATAAATCCGGCCTCACCAATATTTCAAGTACTGAACTATGACAGTTCCTCTTGATAATTTTACATTTTTGATCCTGCATCAGGTCGGCAATACAGTTACAAATTGATTATGGCAAATGAGGCAGTGACAAATGCCAAAATGAATGACCTATCTGATCCAGATGACCTTATTTGGGAAATGGCGGACATTCATTGTGGTGGATGAATATTTTATCAAAGACATTGACCAAGTCCATACTGATTTCAATGACTCAGATCTTTAATGCAACAGACTTACTTTTTACATTGATCTCTAAGCAAATGGGAAAATGGAGGAGAATGGTGACGGTATGGAAGATGGTGAAGTGAAGCATGGTGTTAAGGAGGTGGATGGTTATGATGAAGAGGGGAATGGTAATAAGTATTATTATGGGGAAGGGATAGATGAAGGTGAAGAAGATAATGATTGGTAAAAAAATTAAAGTTGATGAAGAGATAGATGATGATGAAGAGAAGGAAGATGGTGAAAAGATTATGTTTGGGAAGAGGTACATAATTATTATGCTGAAGATGAGAATAATCGTGGAGAAGAGGATGATGAGGAAGTGAAGGATGATTTCAAGAAAGAAAGATGAAGTCATGGAAAAAGATGATGATGATGAAATTGAAATTATGAATGTGATCAATTATGGAATGTAAAGCAGCTTTAACTATTGATTAGTTATGATTTTTGTTCAGTAATTCTAAACAGTCTGGATTCTAACACCAGGAAAGCAGGCTTCATTATTTTTTATTGCTTTAAACTAGAATATGTCAGAATCATGAATCAATGGTCTCATGGTTGTGAAAAGATGTTTTGATGTTAAAAAAGGTCGGAAATACCGTGTCTTACTATGTATTTTGACAAACATGTGTACACTATTAATGTACTTGAACTGATATCTTTAACAATAAATGTGAATAATGGTAATAAAACCTTAATTTGTCCTTTTTTATTATTTGATGGGTTGAAATACAGGAACTAAGGAAGTTTTGACTAATAAACAACCAACATGCAATTCAGCAATACCATATTGACTGGAATGAATAACTGTTTGTCAGTTCTAGATCAAATTATGAGGTATGAGGCACAACAGTAACTTTATGTTATATAGTAAATCCTAATTTGACAATTATTACAATATCAATTCCAGAATTTTCCTCTTTAAGGAAAAAAAAGTTCAGTTACAACCGTTTTGCACAAATTTTTTTTTAATGATATTATCCATTTTCCAGCGCAAAACGGTTGTAACTGCAAGGTTTACAAATATCTCCTCTATGACTAATCTTAATGTGTTCTTTGAATAACATGTCAGTACATAAGCCTAAAATAAACTTATTGGAATTTTTGTAGTTGATTAAGACTAAAACATACAAATAAGGAAAGTTTTTCATTAATCCTGAAAAAAATGAAAATTGCAGTTACAACCGTTTTGCGTTAAGCCTGCGAAATGTATATTGCACAGAAGACGGTGTGCACTAATTATTTATTTAGTTCTTTATTTCTTCGGATTTAATGCCATTTGAGCATTATGTCAGTCATATCATGTAGGGCTGTTATCCTAACTAGCTTCCCTGGATTTCAATTAGGCCTTAATTAGTACTAACCACATTCTATTTGTAAGCTGCTACAAAGCCACCCCACGTAATTCAAAGGCGGGGGAGAATTTAACATAGGATGCAATATCTGCACCACGAGCAGTATGAGCCTCGCATGGGGTTCGAACTCACAACATCTGGATCGCTAGACCAATGCTATAACCATTAGGCTTACCGGAAGGGCTCACTTTTTATTTAAGCACAACAGCATGTCACAAATTTTGTAACAGATTGTGAATAACAATATAAAGCGCCGATGAAATTTGAATAGATCATTTGTTAATGGGAAATTACAGAACAAAAAAATATGCTCGAAGCCTATAGTTATTCAAATTTTGTGATCAATTTGCCTGGTGTAATCGCGTTCGCACGAAATATATATATTTTATGGAATTGATTAAGTTGGCCTTTACAGGCCTTCCGTTATCTGACGGATTGTGCCTTTTTTCTTTCTAATGATGCGTGTATATGATCGCATGGTCATGCATAGCTCCCCTGTCTGCCTCCTCCTGAAAAGCTTCTCCTTTTTTATTATTGCCTGATTGCATCTATGAATTGTCTTTGAACCAATAAACTAATGACCGATGGTTAACATTTGTTCCTTCTTTAACAATTATGTATTTGGTTATACGAAGTCGCTGTTATGTTTTATTCAGAGTTGTCCATATTACAGGAAACAGGGAGATGTCATGAATCTAGTCAGAGGAAGAGAAGGAGAAATAACCCTTGGATATCCTTCTGGAGAAGATACCTTTGGAGGCGGGTACCCTTGTTGGGATTATCTGGGGTAGCCGGAGAAGGGAGGGAATCCTGTGGAGGGAGGGTACACTGGGGAGGGAATCCTGAGTCACAGATAGTACCCCGGGGATGGGGGCACCCTGGGAAAGGGGTCCCGGGGAGGGTAGGGTCGCTATAAAGGGAGGGTCCAGTTATTCAAAAAAATATATACCGTCGTCTTTTATACCGTCCGCGGAGAAATATGTTCGCGGAAATAGAACAGTGTCTTTTAAACACGTGAGGTGGTTGTCCTAATGCTGGTGAGTGACATAAATTATTAAATTGTCAGTAATTAGTATTTGTGTGTGATAGAAGACGTTCCATTGGCAAAAGCTGGAATAATCCTAAACATTTAATTTCGTGTATTTCATTGGTGAGCTTGTTAATGAACTCGATGTACCTACGAATTAAGACGTTCGTTAAAATTTACAAATATATCCAAAATAAACGCCTTCCTAATATTAAAATACACGAATCTACATATCCACGAAATTATCGATTTGGGCAAATATACGAAATGTTGACCCAACGAAATTAAATGAAACCCGTGGATAATTCCAGTTTCACACAATTACCAAGCAAAGGTCCCTGGATTATAGATTCAGCCAAATCGACGATTCTTGTCAATTGTACCTGAGTACAAAAGTTATGGATTATTTTGTTACGCTGACTCAGTGTATTTTAGTGATATTTATGGATTTATGGTTAGCATTCGTTGTCTTTCCTGTCAGTGGCGTCTTATCATACTTCAAATCAGTACTGATCAAATATTGCAGGAGAGGCACCTGTGTCGAAATTCATTCCATTTATTCATATTTATTAGAATATTACTTTCAATTGCAGTACTGGATCTTAAGTCGAATATTTATAAATATAAAAGTTACCAACGACAAAATCTTTCAAAACCCACACATACTTTGTTATTATGCAGCAGGACGTAAGAATTGTCGATGGATTATCTTGTTATTATAATTGAATGGTGACTTATAGTGCTTTTCATGGACCTTCGTTGTCGCGTTATCAGTGTTACAGTCATTTAAAAGCATCAATTATAAAGGCCGGTTCAATTGGACTCTCGTTAGAAGAGAATACGCCGGCTAGAATATCTTTAAAGAGAAACACATTAATTAGAACGTAATCGCAGCAATGGTTTTAAGAAATCAAAAGGAAAATGAACGTCATGTTTGAATTAAATAAAAGATAAATATTTCTTCTAAGCCACGGTCTTATTTGATAACATGTCCGAAATGTCTGCATCCGAATATTAGGTGAACCATCAAACCAATATTATTTAAGTGTCCTTTTTTGTTGTGAGTTATAACAATAGTTTAGAAGCTGCAATTTGTGTTGCATACTGATGAATCATTAATTTTCGTTTGGGATTTGATTTCGTGGATTTCTTGGGTGGGCGCATCCAGGAAATAAACCCCCACGAATTTAAATGCAGAGATAAGTTTTTTTTCAAAATCAAAATCCACGAATTTATGTCCCCACGAAATAAACCACAATGAAAATAAATGAAAATACAGTATATAAATGCGATGTATATAATAAAATATGCATATACTTCAGTAAATGAAGTGTCAGATTGTCAGTCTCTTTTGTAATAAAATTAGAGAATGCTTCAGAAAATGTCAAACAATTATTGTTATTAACAGCTTCAAAGACAAAATGATATGTGGATTGCAACTTTAATGAAAATGCTTTAGTCCGCTTGGAAATGAGTATTCGTTAAAGGGTTGCATCAGATTCATAGGCTGAAAAAAAATCTATTTAGCTCTTCATGTGGTGCTTCTGGATGTACTTCATCGTACTTCAAAAACAACAATATCGACAATAAAGTAGATACAATGTATTATGATAGAGCGCCACACATTTACATAAAACAGCATACAAAAAGTGTACAAAATATTCAAAAGCAGAGATGGTCAACTCACCGAATGTGAGACAGACAGTAACGTTAGTTTCTATACAAAAAGTGTACATAATGTTAAACTACAGGAATATTATACACATCGAACATTGATCGTTTTATTTGGTTTGGACAAATTGTAACGTTAGTTTCTATACAAAAAGTGCACTTGATCTTAAACAACAGAAACATTAAACTCATATGATAATGGTCGTTATGTAGTAAGGTTTGGACAAATTGTTAGTTTAATCTGCTTACAAAAAATGTACATATCGTTAAACAACAGAAATATTCAGCTAAATTAGATTTAGTCAAATTATAACGTTAGTACCTACACAAAATGTATAAATATAATGTTAAACAAAAGTTATGACACACATCGTATATTTGTCGTTAAACGTTTTAAGAAAAGTCGGTTACTTATTATTATAATAACTACAGTACATACTGCTGTAACTGTTCTGAAATAAATTATCTACATAAATTCATGGACAACTCGTCTGATAAGAACCGTCAGTGGACACACATTCGCCATTAGTAAAAGGAAGCTAGCAGTAAATGGAAATGAGACGAAAGAGTTATAAACAGGTAATGGTGAAGTGCAGGTAAATAATCTTGTGAATAACATAAAACATTTACAAACGGACTCCAAACAAATATCTAGAGCTAAGAACGTGATAAGGTGTACGATGACACACCAAGTGTCTTGTTCTATCAAATTATAAAAGCATTCAATTTAACTTGGGCATTGATTGATCGAGCACTCACAGTTACTGGAAGCTTGTATATATATATGCATTCTAATAAGATGGTGGTTTATTATCATGATATAAACTACATTAAAGTGTAAGTTTGATTACATATTTTCAGCCAATGGTGTTTCATCACCAGACACTACACTTCTTTTGCGGGTTCATGAAGTTGTCATTGCTGCAACCAAATGTGTCCGAAAACTCCTTGGAATTTTGAAGTGTTCCAATAACTCTAAAATAATGTATTATTGTACTATTTTATGGAACAAAAACCTCACAAACAATATCATTAAAAAAAACAATACTATTCGGTACATAAAGACCCTACGAATTAATGGCAAAAGTTAAACTCTGCAATTACTTGTGATAAAACATCTCACATAGCTAAATAATTTCATTAAGAGATGAGGAAAATTCCATAAAGAGATCAGCATCGAGAAAGCGGACATACTAAACTATTACATCAGCGACACTCAGTACACATATGGGTGAGTATAACTATGCGTAAACATGTTCAACAAATAGATAGGCAAACCACAGAATAAAGAACAGGCTGTGAATTATGCCATTATTCTAAAAATCATCATTGGTTCTTTACGAAAAATACCTCTGACAAAGAGTACTTGTCAATAACGTCATTATTTTTTATCTTTCCCTAGAATGGCATTTGTTCACAGGTTGGTTTGACTGTAACTTAATGACAAGGGTACCTGTAATAGGACACAATTGTGTGTTTGTGAGTGAAGAACTCACGATCCGGTATAACGGTGTAAGTTATCCACGAAATATGATCGTTTTATATATTTTTATTTAAACTGTACTCGTATACAACATTCCAAGTTATGTTATTAGAATTAAATAAGAATATAGTACCTGAACTGCTTGGGACTGTGTACACCGGTATTGATAGCATCTATGATGGCTTCCTTTCGATCGTTACTACACCATATCTAAACCAATGTTTGTACAATAAATGATTATAGATTTAAATACTTAGCTATATATGTCCACATGCTGCATGGTAACTATGTAGATATAAATACGCATTAAGTTACAATTTAAAACGAACTTTAAATGATTACGAGCCATACAATACATATTTAAATCATTCGATTGTTTGTTTCTTAGTTTTAAAATTACTCTGTCTTTACATTATTTTTACACATAATAAAGCAGTGATCGGATAAACATGGCTACTTCCTGTCAGCAGGCAATGTGGTTTCTTCATTGTCGTCACTTTGTATTCATATGCACCGTTGTCCGTTCGTTGCAAATTAATGTGCTTTTTATATAATAATGAAAATGGACTCGCCAGTTGAGGATCACCCATTTCAGCTTTCTATTCCTTACTGTATAAACCCTCTCCAACTCGACATCAACCGTGCATTCTCCATGTACAATGAATTCTGATATAAAGCCGATGTATCTACGAGTCTATTTCTTAAAAACGGCCAAATTGCTAACAGACATACAGTTGATTACATGACAACACGAACAAACTATATGATGCTACAAAATGTGGTGTCATAATATTTGACATGTTTGACAGGTGATTTCTATTTATCAAATACCAATACTAAATATTGATATAAACAATTGTTTCTTACTTGTCCATAACTGATGAAGAATAACTGGTTGCCTGTGTAGTTCAGTCCAGGTAACATTGGTTCTTCACTCCCTCTTTTTTCGACCCACTTTCTGTAGGCCTGGTATGAATATATAACGAAACATCATTACTGTTTCCATAGTGACAAAATTAAATCAGAATCTATCAATAACACAAAAATGAAAACAAATCAAATTGATAAGTAATATTACTATTCTCAACCAAACCCTGTTCAAAACAAATAAAAGACATATGGCAAATATATTTAAACGGTAACATGTTTTCCCATAGATCACTGTGGACCTATATTTCTTGACATAACGTATAAATTATACAAAAGATATTCCTCATTCTATTGGACGATTTAGAGGGGAAAAAATGTATTCTTATGCAGTCGAAATAAAGTTATAAACCGTTCTTGACAAACATTTTACATTTATTTGAATTAATATACAGTAGATTTGACAAAATGCGTAAACTCTTTTACTAGCGGACCTAATATCAACATTTTTATGCGTGACCTAATTGAACTGCTAGCTGATCAGTGGTGTTCACACGGAACTATAACGCCAATTAAGGAATTTAATAAAAATCATACTTTTGGTTTCAACATAATTGATAACGTCAACGAAACTTCGCGACTGTCTTCTTTAAGACATTTCACATTTCGTTTAATTTTTTTGCAAGCATTAATTTTGCATCCTTAGTTGGGCTAATTGCTGAATAAATGACTTGTTTGCTAATATAATAGTTTTATAAGGTTGATTAGCTTACTTCGAAAGATTGCTTTACTCCACCATTGTCAGCAATATTTTCACCTTGGGTATTTATACCGTTTATCTGAAATATATCCAGAAAATATGTAGTTTAGCTTATTTACTTCACAGTCGAAATAATAAAATCAATAACACTGAAACATTTTTAGATATGAGAACCGACGTGCTTTAGAAAGACGCGATATAATGTCTCTACTTGGAGAGAAATTACAAAAAGAGATAAGAAAGATATCTAGTAATTTGTCTCAATAAATAACAAATCAGTGAATTCTTAGTGAACAAGAAAATTTAAAGATATCTTAAAAAAGTAACAAATCGGAGGCACGTAACATATAAAAAAAAAAAATAACAAAGCGAAGGGTCGTAATATATTACAAAGAAATAATAAACCGGAGGGTTTTTATAGTGAAAAGTGTTCTATTTAAAAACGTGCGCGACATGTGTCAAGAATCAATACTTACATCCCGATAGTTATAAACTTACGGTAAGATTGGCTTCAGGTACGACATATTTTCCATACTGATCTATAAGACACTGTGCTTTCTCCTTGAAGTTATCCACAATTTCATCTTTCCACCACTGTTCTAAATTACCATCTTTGTCGAACTGTCGACCTGAAAGAACTTCATAAATGCGACAATTCATTTACAGATTTTATGTTATATTTCTTCTTAATAATGAGACAACCTATATTATCTAACCTGTTCCTTTTGTTACCAAAGGTATTCTAGATATTAAGATTTTACTGTCTTCTTTGACTATATTTTCTCCTCTAGTTTTGCATGTTTTTTATGATTTTGGGAAGTTTTATTTTCGGGAAGATGTTATTTTGGGGAAGTTATTATTTCGGGTAGAATTTTTTGTATGTATTTTTTCTAGAATCCAACTAATTTCTACATTATTATTGAACTTTTTTTTTCAATTAATTTACGGAATCATACCATTATTATTGAACTATGTTAGTAATTATTTCAAATAGTATTTCGTAGTAGAAGTTAAACTTTCTTTGTGAATACGTATGGAAACCTCTCCTGCCTGAAAAGCCACATTAAGGGCTGACAATGGATACTCAAACCATCAAATTCGTGTTCTACTTTTTAGGTAGTAAACTTATCTAGGGACATAAAAATGTTTGTTTCTGGTTGCATGCTCATTAAAGAATCTAAATATATTAGGGCTTTATTGCTCTTTAAAGCGTGTGGAAGAGAAAGAATATAAGAAATTGGATGCATTGTTCCTTAGGTCTGAACTGGAAGAATATTTCACCCTGGTCGTCGAATCCATGAGTGATTTCGTGTCCAATGATTGAACCAATCGCCCCATAGTTCATGGCCCTGAAATATAACAAAAAGGTAAATATTTTTTTTTTGATCTAGTCAAATTGTTTTCAAGATTTTGGAGGAATGTTGATTTTCTAACATTCATGTTTGACACATTTTAAATCAAACGATTACGCGTTGAATCCGTCATCTTTTTACGTCTAGTGTCTACGTTAAAAGTGTCTACGTCCTCATTACTGTTTTCAGCATAACCAAACATATCATTAAGATCCAGAACATTTTTGTCACTCCAAACTATGTTAAGGGGTAACAGTGAGCAGGGTATCTATTAGATAAGAGAGATTGGTAGTACATTAATGTTCTGTACTACAGATGTCTGAGGCATAATGATTAAATCAATAGCTCTGTTTCGTCGTTCAAATTTTCAAGAAGACAGAAAAACACATGTCAAACGGCTATACACGTTACAGTGCTGTGTGTTAAGGGAGTTTTCAGGATTATATGATGATTTTACACAAAAGCTGATCCCTTGAAACAGATACCTCGCAAATAATGAAGTTGATCAAATACACCATTACTTACTTCGGTCGGTCTTTGCTGTAGAATGGTGCCTGCAGTATACCAGCTGGGAAAACTGTCCAAGAAAGATATATCATTACAATTAATATAGACATGCATATGTGAACGCTTCAGTATTGCGATAACCTAAGTATAAGTTATTCGAGTTAGGATTTGAAATATACGATTGAGTATACCCAAATATCTGTTGTTATCATTATCATTCTAAAATAAATATTAACATCAGTGGGGCTGAATTGAAAGTTATTTCCTGTGACGAATAAAGCCCGGAGAATATTTACTTTATTCATTGTCTAAATTGAGATGCGAACATAACTGAAGATTACTGTACATCGCATTTGTAATTCGGCAGTTTGAATACTTTTCCCAATTAATAATTGTCTGAAGTACATTTGTATCTAATTGAATATGTATGTAGTATCATTTTATGTAACATTGTAGTGATCCTGTATAGCAGATACACATCATGATACCAAATGCCTTTCTTGAAGAACTGCAACAACACCAGGGATTTGCAAAAAAATTGTCTTTTATTGGGATTATCAACGTCTCTCAACAAAAGTTCAGTTATACTAGTATACGGCGGCCGGTTCAAATAATATCCAGTTGTCCTGGACTGCATTCAAACCAGTAATAATGTTCCCTTCCACAAGACGCCGGCAACGTCTCAACATATGGAGAAAAAATGACATTCGAACCCAGATACCAGATAACAACTTTAACTAGACCACGGCCGCGGCCCATTTTCATTCTGTCAATAATGTGAAAGTGCAATTTTGGCATAATTGATTTCGTTGAAAACAAACAGTGCAGGGAATGAATCTGTCAGAGCAGAATATCATACACTGTTTAATATCATAATGGACATTTATCCCGTAAAATGTGCTGTAATCAATGGATATAGATAATCCTTAATGCTGGCGGTATGTTCATTTTCAACTTACTACGGAGTCAAATTCATTATTTGCATCAATTATACTTTTTATTTCAATTGACTTGACTGTCATATGACTCGAAAAATTAATGACTTTCTGTAGACAAAATAAACATCAAAACTTACTAATCTTGTTGATTATCGGGTGGTAGAATGCGTTGACCTGGGATGGAGGATCTAGCCACCTTCAATTATGAAAGGACATTGCTTTAGAAAAGGAAAATACTTCCAACATTCAATGAAAGTACGCTTGGTGTCTAGCTATCTTAATCCTGCTTTTAATCAACAGGTCAAAAAAGTTGTTAATCTCAAAGAATCTGTGCAGAGCAGTCTTAAATCTAATGAGATGGCCTTCATATCCATCATAACTTCGTTTTTAAAAATCTTTGCTAAAATTGATAAATGATATCTCATTGTAAATTAGTAAACTTACTTAATTATTTATGATATCTACGTACTTATTCTTATCGAATTTTACTCTTATTTTGCTAAGACTTTCAGAAGTTATTCGAGCTAATTCATTCAATGCGTTACTGAAATATCCTGTTCTATCAACCTTAACCTGGAACGAAATTATGTAAGTGATTAATAATATTGCTATTTTGATATCACGCAATGTATATAGAATCAAGTATTTAAAATATTTAAATTAAAAGAAAGACATATGCAAATGATATGCCATGATCTCATCTTTGGTCGGTTTTTAATTTAAAACACATGTCGAAATGTTTACAATCTACAATAAGAGAGAATTATACAATTCTCATGATATGTTACCAGACTTCGTGTGGTCTAATGAAGCCGACCGGTTTGTATATGCAAATCGAGAGATCATGAGGGTGAGGTATCAAGCGTCATGATCACCGTAAAATACAAAACAATCAAACGTAATGTTCAACTATCACTTAGATAGTAAGTAGAATGGGAATATCAAACAATGCTAGAAGAAAAACTTAAAATGAACCAAATACAGGAATGTGTACAATAGAGGTATACACAACATGTTAATTTGGAAACTTTGTATAGTCCTACAAGCTTTTGTTTGGTCCTTTAAGTTGTGTGGAATTCGGGTTAAGAGATTTGGGAGAAGGTTGATTTTTGGGAAGGTGTAATGTTTTATAGGATTTTTTTCTTGGAATATTTTTATTGACTTATGCATATAAACTTACATCACTTAATTCTGCAGTTCCATGTGATTTGGTATAACGTAGATATAAAACAATCTAAAAATGTGTGCGTCAATAAAATAATTAGTTATGTATTTGTCAGTTTGTGACGATTTATTTTTATCCTGCGCATAAATAAATAATCATTCTAATGTATTTACATTTTCATAAAGTTTGTTTAACTCATTAGGATCATTGATATAATCAGGATATCCAATCCATGACTCCATAGCTTCCATCTGAAAAGAAACAAACATACATCTATGCCCATTACGTAATACAATCGCATTTAAATGTTCAATCTGAAAACAAACAAACATACATCAATACTCAGTAAGTATCGCACTCCATATAAAAGCAATGTTCTAAAAATATTAATGGGACTAAAATGTAATTATTTAAAAATGTTTGAGATTATGCGTTGAATTAAATATGAAATGATTTCATGTGAAAAATATCCATTTTGTTCAGCTAGTTTATTTATTTTTTGTTGTTGTTTTTGTTTGTGTTTCTTTTTGTAACGTTGAGAGTTTTACATTGACACATAAACTATAGGCATATTTCCGTATTTCTTAACAAAAACTATTTAAAAATTCAAAATATTTCTTTCAAGACTAAATAACAATTAATCAGTATCCGTTAAATAATAATGGAAAAATTCACCCGATTACTAATGTGAACAGAAAGTTACAGCAAAGGATAAATACAAATTTTGACCGAATTTTTAAACAGAAAACAGCCGAAACATAGAGGTTGCTCATGATAAAGTTGAAATAAATAGGTTTGTCAAGGATGCCCAATTTCTTTCGTATATGGAAAAGTTGCCGGCTCATTGCGAAAGGGTAAGTTAGTACTAGTCAATCCTGGAAAACCGACCGCCGAATATAATTAATATCGTCCATAAACGGCGTTTACCCCATCGAAGCAAAAATGAAATATGCAAAAATACGGGTCTATACAATTAATGAAGTTTTACTGAGTAGGTGACATTTACAAGTACGATGCCCATAGTCCATACCTTTTCACGAGCAGATCCTTTTGTTTTCTGATCCATCCAATCAACAGTATCTAATATTTCACTAAATGCGTCACGGATGTGACCTATCATTTCCAATGCCTAACATAAGAAATATAAATAGTATTTATTGAGTATCATCTATCATGTTACGTTTGATACAGTTCAGTCAATATATTGTTTGGTATAGAACATCTTTGATATGAACACAGCACCTGGTCGGGGAGAAGAAACGTTTATCAAAGACTTTATATGTTTGATACATAATTATATTAACTAGTATCATATTTACCAATAATGGCAATACTCGACCCAAAAAATCCTTTTTTTCCGAATAAATTCCGATTTATTTAAATTCCGAAAGAAATGGCACTTGAAAAATCGACCCATTTTCAGAATTTTCAAGTTTTCAGGGAATCCGGTTTCAATGGCTTTACTGGATATAAACGAAACACTGAACACATACGACAGTCTTGGCTGACTCATCAAATGTTTCTTGAATGAACATATGTCCTACTGCCATGGCCATTCGGTATTCCACAAAGGCTGCACAGCCTTTCCATCTAGGTGGGGATGTTTGTACTCCGTACACAACCTGTAAGTAAGGAAGGTTCAAGTATTTAAACTTGGAGTTTGTTACATGACAAACACGTTGCAAGACTTACAGTGACAACAATAAGATTCCTCACTAGATACTATGCCTTCTTGTATCAACAGTTGTAATTTCTAATTAACCCGTAGAACTACACTGTCAGTCGAGTGAGCAATTAATTATTCATTTAAATGCTCATCGAGTTTTGCGTAGCAACATACAGTTGTACTTTTAATATCTACGGAATGTTGAACGAAACAAACTTAACTAATACATTTTCGGCGCATGCTTTCCTTGTGATGAACAAACTACAAGTAAATTTATTATCACTTCAATAACTGGTACAATGTTCTTAAAACATAAGTCTGAGTAGTTTTAATCTTTTGCAGAATGATTGAGAAAATGATTATTTCAAATTCATGTCTATTTCCATTCTACATGATTTCGCCTTTGAAGCAATGAACGTGTATAATCATTACATGTAAAGCAAAAACACTTTAACAAGAAAACTGGAAAACAACCTCTCGATATAAGTCCATATTGTTATTTACATCAGATTCCACCCTAGCTGATATGATGTCGACGCATTTCTTATTGTAATGAACTAACCGAATTAATCAGTATTTTAGTTTAGAACTAGCTCTATGTTCTAAAAACGTATGGCTGTGTTGTTTCAATCATTTCCAGAATAAATGACATACATAATTATTTTTTTATGGAATAAAGTTATGTTATATTAAAGAGTCATGCTCTGGAACTCAAGTGTCGAATAGCAATCAGATTGGTATCATTTTAATGCCTAAATCAATTAACGAAAGCCCTGTAAAATCGTTACGAAATATCCTATTAGTTTACTCTAAATACCCATTTCAATATATACCAAACCGGCGATTTCGGCCTCAGAAAAGCGGAAAGTATTTGTCATTTTCACAACTCGACCCTATCTGTCAAAACCGAAAATATCGTGGAAAAATGTCAACAAACAGTGAAATAGTAAGTATTGTTCAAGATATATTCATTTTTACGATAATATTATAAATTTATCGTTTCAATCAATTATAAGTAAATATTAATATTCGTGCATTCGGTAACCATCAGTAACTTTCTCAGACGAATCGAAAATATCATATTAATATTATTCAAATCGACATACAAATACCGACGCGCGCGTTATAGAGTCATTTATGAACGCACATTCTTCTTTACTTTTCGGTAATAATAGTGTAACCGGGTTGCTTTTATCTTCTTTTTTTTTGGTGCTTTGTGTGACTGTGTCTCTTTTTGTATTTTAATTTACTTTGGCTCTTTTGCGTGATTGGTACTGTTATTATAAACGTCACGAGATTTTCAACCGATCAGCTGTTATTGTGGAGAGAAAGTTCTATGTTTGAAGAAATTATTATTTTGTTGAATTGAGACCTGATATTGAGTTTGTTGGTTGGTATAGGTTTATCAAGTGTTTATTCATATTTTCCTTTAATGTTTTACAGTAATGGATATATGTTTATTTCTTATTCTTTTAGTTCGGGTTCGAATCCCGCGCTTTTGGTAAACAATGGCGACTTAGTGAAAACCTTCTTAATCTACAGTATTATTGACGATAACAATTGTCTGGGATTAACCTTTATTAAATATATCACTGACTGTTTCTTTATTTGCACCTTCTTTTAACTTTGCAGGTATAGTAGTGCACTTGTTTGATGGTCACGAGAGATTGTGTTTCAGTGTTTGGTCCCTTAGACCGGTAAGTTATGTGTCCTGTGAACTGTATAGTGTACTGTCTATGTTGTTTTATTTTATTATGAATATGTGTTCAGATTCTGTGAGTCATCATTACCTATTATTGTTAATGTAAGGACTGTGTAGCCACTTAAATTTATAATGAATTATTGATGCAGAATATTGTTTCAGGACTTGATATGTAATTATTCATGTGACTGATGTGTTTTTATTTATTTATATTGCAGGACATATCCATTCATAACCAACCATAACCATACCCACACCCAGTAGTACAATAGCTAGCCCGGGTATAATAGGTTTTAAAGTGATAAACGCATTTTCTGATGTAAACAATGGCACAGCAGTTCCAGGGCATGCCTCTTTTATACTACCTGACATTACATTAAAAGCCATGACAGTGTTAAGTATGTTTTAAGAGGATGTTTTTGGATGGCCATTGTAAGGATGACCCGCTGTATACATTTGGCTCTCTATTTGTAACTTTGTGTCCTCTGTTGTATAACGTACAAGTGGTTTTGATACCACCACCTATACAATCTTGTTCAATGTCATTGTCAATGTTCAATGGCAAAATGGTAAAACTGAACACACCATATGTATGTACAAAATAAAAACACCGTTGAAATAATTTAATTAATTTTGAAAAGATTTTAAGGAATACAACCATGACAAGTGCTAATGTAAAACAACAGAAAGCACATACAAGAAAAATGTATACCTTGTAATAATCATCTCGAAAGGCCATAAATCGACTGTCCAAATGGTTAACTCTATTCTTCATGATAAACCAAATAATGTAATTAGCGATTACCCTGAAATGTTGCGGAGAACAGTCAATGTAATGGCTAAATAAGTGTTTATTCTAAACGTCGTACATCATTATTGGCGTTGGCTAGAAGTTCAAGATAATTGCATATATTCAGTTTGGTATTTGTTGTATTTTGCCATTACTAGCAACATTTATACACACGTACCAAAGTAGCTTGCGGAAAATATAGTACAATGCTCTGTCAGTCATTGTAAGAATGATTGTATATGTTTATTGCATCATTTATTCATTGTATTATGTTTGTAGTTTACCAGTTGACTTTAAGACATCGGTTTGGCAAACTGATACGATCCAAATGTCCGTTTGGGTGATGTACAAAGCGATTTGCCTTGTCTACGGGTATTTTTGGTACCCTTGTTATTAGCTATGTTTTTGTATCTCCTCCTAAACGACGATGCATGCATTGTGTAAGTACTTTTCTTATCCTTTTGTTTTTTCTACATACAAACAATGTCAAATTAGGAACTCTAGATTGTTGCCATGTATGCATAGTGTCCCAGGTCAAATAATATCATATTGTATCCCAGAACCGGTGGTCGTTGCTCATTTAAAGAAGCGTCTGTATTTGTTTTACTTTAACCACTAGGTTACTTCAATTCTTGTTCTCAATATGTTTCACAACCAAATGTCAGAAAGTCGTGTTTTATGCTTATAATCGCCGTTTTCCTTTCATTCATTAGTGTTTGCACTTACCTTTTTTCGTACTTCTGTAACACAGAAAACATTCTCTGAAAGTAAGGTACATCTTCCACCACCACATATTCTGATTCCTTGATTGGAATTTTAATGCTGTCGCGATCAAACAGTTCAATGATATATTCTAACCAATCAAACTGCAATAGAATAAATTATAGATTTAGATGAAAAAAGTCTTCTCAATATATTAAGAAACTTCTATATTTCAAGACGAATATTACATCAAACACCGTCTATATTTGAGAATTTTAAAATAGAGTTCTTTTCATAGCTGGCTACTTGTATCTGATTGTTGAAATATTTTCTGAAAATTTGCTGTGGTTCTGATGAAACTTCAAAATAATAACAAAAGCAGTTCATCTTTATAAATACTGCATAGTACGTTAAAAAATGTTTTCATTCGGACTCTATCCTGTTGTAACATACATTGCCAGTTTTGTACAATGAATTTTATGCAAGTGGTATGGCAATCATTGGCATTGTATTTCACATACAATTATTAGACTTATTATTAAGGTACTAGTATTAGGACCCTAACTCCCAATGTTTCTGATGTATTTGCTTATTCCGACAAGAAAATGCTATTAAAATTGAAAAACTAGTAATGCCAGATTGTCATTATTTCTTTGATAGTTACCTCGTATACTATATTTTATTTTATGACACTATTGTTAATGTTAGAGCTGTTGCCCTTTATTTAAAAAAAAGAAAAATATAAGTTTCTTTAGATATTGCATAGTGACCTAGCTTTTTCTTTATCGAATGATATTGATATGGTTGAAACTTTTTACCATGAGTTTACATTGAAATGGATGTTTCTTTGTCTCAAACTTTGAAAAATGGGTTACCCCCATAGTCTTCAATGCAAATTTAAAGGGAAAATACCTAAAGGAATGTCATTGTTTTTTTTAAATCTCATGATAAATTATTTTCTTTCATGGAAACTTATACAAATTATGAACTATATTTATTTATTTCATCGGATTTAACGCCAAGTTCGACATTATTTCAGTTATATAGTGGCGGACAGTTATCCTAATCAGCTTGCCTGGATTTCATCAGGTCTTAACTTGTACTAACCACCGTCTATCCGCAAACTACTAGCAAACTACATACCCTACATAAGTCAGAGGTGGAGGGCAACTTAACCTATACTGTAATATATTCTGTCAAATTTGTCACGGACAGTATGAGCCTCGCCCGGGCTTGCAACTCATAACCTCTTGATCAACAGACAAACGCTGTAACCACTAAGCTAACCGGGAGGTCTTTGTTAAATTTTATAAAAAACTGTCAGGAATGTTAAAGTGATGATAATTTGGGGAGTTAGGTTCCTTGTACCTTAAAACCAACTTAAGCATGAGTACTTCTCCATCTTGCCATAAGCCATCTGGATGTTTCACATGTTTAAACATACCATTTTGTTATACATTTAAATATTTTAAAATGTAGATTGTATGCTTAATTTAGATTTGCAGCAGTTTGCAAAATTCTGTTTGACCACTACAATCACACTGCTACAATTAACGAAATTAATCAACATAATTGAAATCAGTATGAATGGAATTTGGGCGGTTTAGCTATGCTAACTGGTGAACTCGTAATACTACACGAATTTATACCTCAAAGTTAGCAATAGAAATTCTAACCTGTATGTTGTCTAAAGGTCCAGGCTCTGTGAAATTCTGCTTCAGTTCTGATATTGTCATCTTATTATACAGAGCCTCCCGATCGCGTCTTTCTTCAGCTGGCATTGTTATCTATAAAAGTATAAATGTATGTTGTGTGATAACAAGAAAACCAAATAAGTACAATCAAATCTGTTCTTTCAGCCATCTCCGAATAATGGCAATTTAGAAAAACCGTCATCGATCATTTAGAACAGTCTGACTCCCGATTACTTAAACATAACGTCTAAGCTCTATACGGCGCTGCAAAGGTAACTATCAGTGTGCAACACATCTGATTGATTCAACATACATAATATTTTGTACACGTATAGAAGTAGTCGATGGCTTAACTAAATCAAAAGAAAAGAGAAAACGATTCAAACCTTTTGACTTTGAAGTAAGTTTTTTGAAGCTTTTTTTTATTTCTCTACATCTTTGTTTTAAATAAACAGAATTATTTGTTGCCAGTTTTCCGGAACAAAAAACATGGGGATACAAAGAAATGAAACTACTGATAATACAAAGGCATTACTAACACTCGCAATTTCTATTTCCAGTTCCATCATTTCGTTCATCGCTTGTTCCGCTTCCGTCTGATCTGCACCAAACAGCACAGCAACAGAAGATGCAAATTTTACGTAAGCTTCGCGCATGTAGTCCAATTCAGGTGTTAGGTAATACAGACGTCCTGGCATACTAACATATGGTTGATCAAGCTGTTGAATAAAAAATTTTTTTCTTTCACATAACTATACATAGTTAACAATAATTAAATTGTTATGTGAACAGGCACTTGCATATGCAACACATATTACGAAGAAAGCTTCGACCAGAACAGCAATCAATTACTTGTTTGATCAACCGGGCAATGTAAGAGCAACAATCATAGGTAACACATCACGTATTACAGATTCAACCAACTTGTCAACGTATCTGATGACTCAAAATCATATGGCTATCGTGGAACAAAAAAGATTCAACATACTTAATGTTGTCATTCAGACTGGTGACAATAATGATATCTATGCCAATGTTTATCACTTCAGCTTTGAGTGTTAGGCCCGTAGGAAGCAATTACAGATGGGGGGGCTTATTTTAGCCAACAATCTGAAGACTAATCGTTCAATGAATTTTGTTCTATGGTATGCACTATACGGTACCTTTTTTCGGCTGGACTTTTCAAAGACACGTATGACCAGTAAAGAATAAAGCTGCATGCATGAACTAAATTAGGAACAATGCTTTCCAGTTTCTTCTCCTTTGACAGTTTTGCTTTTTATCGACATGCAATCGGTTACTACATCACTGTACATCAATGATATCAACAAATACTTACGTAGATTATACTTTTATCCGAGTCTTTAACATCTGAGTACACATACAAGTCAATGACTGGTGCGTTGCCATATTTTCTGAGTGTTGTTAACAATCGTACCAAACTAAAATTGCTTTCATTCCAGTTACCACCAGGGTTAGTCCCGAGGACTGGCCAACCACCAAGCTCTTCTAGAAGGGGAATAGCAACCGAGCTCCCCTTCTCTTCAATCGTATCTTAGGATTATAATAATAAACATGTATAAACATATATAAATAAGTATGTTCGGAGGTTTTAGAAACAAATGAATGCCTTTTGTTCCGGCATGTTAGTGATTCTACCAAATCTTAATTAGGAACTAGTTTCATTGAGGGCGCCATTTTGGTGTTATTGAACTTATGTTATAAAAAGTCAATTCGGTTTTAACGTATTCAAGCCATCGATGTGACCTAAGTTTGTTTTCATTAGCTACAGAGTAAATTTCTTTATTCCTTTGTGATTTCATACCCACTCCGGCGTAAATCGAAAGAAAATCAAATTTGTTATCACTCACCGCCGACGAAGCATTCGATTGATGGATACCTAAGGCATTACTTAGGTCACATCGATGGCAAGAGATACTTTTTGTAAGTTGAAGGGCTTGTTGCTCCAGTTCAGAGCAATATATGGATATAAGAGTGGATGGTGGTTAAAGAGCAATTATTTCTGCGTCGCATAAGACAAGCTCTTAAGAATCGGTTCAGAATTGTTACAACAGGACCTTGCTGAACATGACCGGTGTGATTTCTGAGCCCAGGAGTTCTATACATTTACTCTATAACATATATATGGTGAAAAAAGTTTTTTTTGTTTTTTTCTTTAACTTTATTTTGCTGTTATCACACGCCGGTAGCCGGTGGTAGGATCCTAACTCCAAAGTTTTCTGAAGTTTCTCAATGCTACACAAAAATGTTAATAATACACAAATATTATTGCTCGATTGTCATTATTTCTATAATGGATACCTCAGATACTAAATATGATATATATATATATTTTAAATTTTAGAGTTGTTGCCCTAGTTGAAACATTTCTTTAGATATTGCATGGGGACCTATATCTTTTTATCAAGTTATATTGATATTATGTAATTGTATTATATTCATTACATTGTAAAATTTGCATCTTGAGGTTTCATCGAAATGGATTTAATTGTGTCCTTCAATTTACTCCCATAGATTTAACTGCAAAATTTAATGGGAAAATAACTCAAAAGAATGTCAGTTTTTTTAATCTCTTGATAAATCATTTTCCATCATAGACACCTATGAAAATTATTAATATTTACAAATTCTGTCCGCCCTATATTGAGATAATAATTTTTGGTGTTAGGACCCAAATATTTTAACAAATATACTCACACGAAAAAGAAAGTGTGCGCTATTTCTTTTTTATTTATAGAAGCGAAATATTGACAAATTTGGTATCAAAATGTGCAAAGATGTATCGACCACACGGATAATGGGTAAAGGGGTGTGCAATGTGTGACAAGTTTTTCTTCTCTCGTGATGATTTTACGTAATTCTAAAATGTATAAACAAACAGTTTTGTCCAACACAAAAGTGCACACTTTCTTTTTGGTATAAGTACATTGTATACCTATATATTCACTCACCAAGATCGACACATGCGGAATACATATCTTTTGCTTTAACGATTGCTTCGATGTTGTTGAAATCTTCTTCATCTTCCAACAAATCTGTAAGATAATTCCATTAGTCCTGTCTTTCAATTGCAACCGTTTTGGCATAACTATGCAAGAAGAGTTAGACTATAACATAAGTATGCATGTTTTTATTTCAGTATTTTTTAGAGAAAATTAAATCGTACAGAAACGTTTTATCAACGTGTGTTTCTAAACTGTTTTCAGAATACCTGTCGTTTTAGCACCTATCTTTAACCGGAAACTATCAAAGATAAGAAAGAGTTAAAACCAGAAGACAGTCATGTATCTTCTAATACTGAGTATATACTCGGTTCAAATATACATCTCAACTCATAATAGCTTTAAACCCTATGCCGTATCGGGACATCAATCATAAAACGTGGCCATAAGCGTCGATTACTCTTAGTAAACAAAATTGTTGGCATAGTAGAACAGACGGACAAACGCAAGATAAGTGGTCTTATATTGACCGTCAAATCAAGTCACAGTCATCGATATTTGTCTTAAGAAAAGTGCCTCGTCATTAATAAGCGGGTCGCCATTTTGTTGTTGTTCACGGACTACTTTCTATCATAATTGACCCTGTGAATCCATCGATTGAAACAACCTGTTTCCCCTTCATTGTTTGTGAACTTGATGCCCATTTTATCAATCGAGAACGTTTTAAACACGTTTGAGAGTATGTGATTCTGAGAGAACGAGTACCTGGGATTGAAAAAGAAGTTACCAGAAACCGAAATTTGTAACCCTTCACTAATGTACGAGACGTATTTCTCAGTAACAGAATACCTGTCGTGAGGAGTGACGAGTGATCAGACCAGTCTATCTCAACAAAATAAAATCAAACATCATAGAAACCTTTTATTTTCAAGTCGTATGAATAAGAATATAACACAGTGACAGAATGGACCGTTTACAACTTGGATGATAACAATTCATATAAGAATTGATATGATCGACTGTATTCTTACATTTGAGTACCACATCCACTTCGTCTATTAATACCGCGAACATATTCAGCGCCGATTTATCCGCAGGTATGATATTCTTCTGTTTCCAACGACCACATGTAAACGAGTAGAAGTCGTCACACGGGTTCACGGACGTGTCGATGTATTCTGTGATCGAGGCAGCTGAAACATTCAATCAATTGTTCAATCAATCAAGCAATAAGTCCATTATTTAATTAATCAACTATGTAATGCATACATTACTCAATAAGTTGTGTCGTAAGATTGTACCATTAGATATGTTGTATTTGATTGTTTGGATACTCGTATATTGACAGAAATATGATTCCAATTACAAAATAACAAGAACTCGGAAATGTGTAGTAAATGGGACACTTACCAGCTTCGATGCAGTCGGCAGTAACACATATTTCTGAAATTACAAATATCAAAACCTCGATCTTCCAAACAAACAAAAAATATTTTACAATACGCCAATTTTTTCCAAACCAAAAACGTTAACACATTGAAATGGGTTTTATTTTTTAAGAATTTAAGTAAAATAATGAAAACATTGATGATAAGTAACATTATTTGTAGGCGTAAATTTGTATAACTAATCGTGTTAGCATCATAAAAAATGACATCTTATAAAACGTGATCAAAATGGTCATAAGGTTCTGTACAGATTTAATTACTGGACATATCCTGCACGTACATATTACATTTGGTACATAATTAGGTTTATAGATAAGACATGATTGTCTGAAGAAAAGCAAATAAAACATCCCAGATATATAACCTGCCACCCACCCCAAATAAAACATCCCAGATATATAACCTGCCCCCACCCTGAATAAAACATCCCAGATATATAACCTGCCCCCACCCTGAATAAAACATCCATCCCAGATATATAACCTGCCCCCCGCCCCAAATAAAACATTCCAGATATATAACCTGCCCCCACCCTGAATAAAATATCCCAGATATATAACCTGCCCCCATCCTGAATAAAACATCCCAGATATATAACCTGCTCCCACCCTGAATAAAACATCCCAGATATATAACCTGCCCCCACCCTGAATAAAACATCCCATATATATAACCTGCCCCCACCCTGAATAAAACATCACAGATATATAACCTGCCCCCACCCTGAATAAAACATCCCAGATATATAACCTACCCCCTACCCTGAATAAAACATCCCAGATATATAACCTGCCCCCACCCTGCATAAAACATCCCAGATATATAACCTGCCCCCCACCCAAAATAAAACATCCCAGATATATAACCTGCCCCCATCCTGAATAAAACATCCCAGATATATAACCTGCCCCCCTGCCCAAATAAAACATCCCAGATATAATTATAACTTGCCCCCACCACAAATAAAACATCCCAGATATATAACCTGCCCCCACCCCAAATAAAACATCCCAGAAATATAACCTGCCCCCACCCCAAATAAAACATCCCAGATATATAACCTGCCTCCACCCCAAATAAAACATCCCAGATATATAACCTGCCCCCCACGCCAAATAAAACATCCCAGATATATAACCTGCCCCCCACCCTGAATAAAACATCCCAGATATATAACCTGCCCCCCACCCCAAATAAAACATCCCAGATATATAACTTGCCCCCACCCCAAATAAAACATCCCAGATATATAATCTGCCCCCACCCCAAATAAAACATCCCAGGTATATAACCTGCCCCCACCCAAAATAAAACATCCCAGATATATAACCTGCCCCCCACCCCAAATAAAACATCTCAGACATATATAACCTGCCCCCCTACCCAAATAAAACGTCCCAGATATATAACCTGCCCCCCACCCCAAATAAAACATCCCAGATATATAACCTACTCTCCCTCCTTATAAAACCTCCCAGATATATAACCTGCCCCCACCCCAATAAAAAATCCAGATATATAACCTGCCCCCCACCCCAAATAAAACATCCCAGATATATAACCTGCCCCCACCCTGAATAAAACGTCCCAGATATATAACCTGCCCCCCCCCCACCCAAATAAAACATCCCAAATATATAACCTGCCCCCCCACCCTAAATAAAACATCCCAAATATATAACCTGCCCCCACCCCAAATAAAACATCCCAGATATATAACCTACACTCCCCCCTAATTAAACATCCCAAATATATCACCTGCCCCCCACCCCAAATAAAACATCCCAAATATATAACCTGCCCCCCCCCACCCCAAATAAAACATCCCAGATATATAACCTGCCCCCCACCCCAAATAAAACATCCCAGATATATAACCTGCCCCCCACCCCAAATAAAACATCCCAGATATATAACCTGCCCCCCACCCAAATAAAACATCCCAGATATATAACCTACTCTCCCCCCTTATAAAACATCCCAGATATATAACCTGCCCCCATCCTGAATAAAACATCCCAGATATATAACCTGCCCCCCTGCCCAAATAAAACATCCCAGATATAATTATAACCTGCCCCCACCCCAAATAAAATATCCCAGATATATAACCTGCCCCCCACCCCAAATAAAACATCCCAGATATATAACCTACCCCCTACCCTGAATAAAACATCCCAGATATATAACCTGCCCCCACCCTGCATAAAACATCCCAGATATATAACCTGCCCCCCACCCAAAATAAAACATCCCAGATATATAACCTGCCCCCATGCTGAATAAAACATCCCAGATATATAACCTGCCCCCCTGCCCAAATAAAACATCCCAGATATAATTATAACTTGCCCCCACCACAAATAAAACATCCCAGATATATAACCTGCCCCCACCCCAAATAAAACATCCCAGATATATAACCTGCCCCCACCCCAAATAAAACATCCCAGATATATAACCTGCCTCCACCCCAAATAAAACATCCCAGATATATAACCTGCCCCCCACGCCAAATAAAACATCCCAGATATATAACCTGCCCCCCACCCTGAATAAAACATCCCAGATATATAACCTGCCCCCCACCCAAAATAAAACATCCCAGATATATAACTTGCCCCCACCCCAAATAAAACATCCCAGATATATAATCTGCCCCCACCCCAAATAAAACATCCCAGGTATATAACCTGCCCCCACCCAAAATAAAACATCCCAGATATATAACCTGCCCCCCACCCCAAATAAAACATCTCAGACATATATAACCTGCCCCCCTACCCAAATAAAACGTCCCAGATATATAACCTGCCCCCCACCCCAAATAAAACATCCCAGATATATAACCTACTCTCCCTCCTTATAAAACCTCCCAGATATATAACCTGCCCCCACCCCAATAAAAAATCCAGATATATAACCTGCCCCCCACCCCAAATAAAACATCCCAGATATATAACCTGCCCCCACCCTGAATAAAACGTCCCAGATATATAACCTGCCCCCCCCCCCACCCAAATAAAACATCCCAAATATATAACCTGCCCCCCCCCCACCCTAAATAAAACATCCCAAATATATAACCTGCCCCCACCCCAAATAAAACATCCCAGATATATAACCGACACTCCCCCCTAATTAAACATCCCAAATATATCACCTGCCCCCCACCCCAAATAAAACATCCCAAATATATAACCTGCCCCCCCCCCCCCACCCCAAATAAAACATCCCAGATATATAACCTGCCCCCCACCCCAAATAAAACATCCCAGATATATAACCTGCCCCCCACCCCAAATAAAACATCCCAGATATATAACCTGCCCCCCACCCAAATAAAACATCCCAGATATATAACCTACTCTCCCCCCTTATAAAACATCCCAGATATATAACCTGCCCCCATCCTGAATAAAACATCCCAGATATATAACCTGCCCCCCTGCCCAAATAAAACATCCCAGATATAATTATAACCTGCCCCCACCCCAAATAAAATATCCCAGATATATAACCTGCCCCCCACCCCAAATAAAACATCCCAGATATATAACCTGCCCCCACCCCAGATAAAACATCCCAGATATATAACCTGCCCCCCACCTCAAATAAAACATCCCAGATATATAACCTGCCCCCACCCCAAATAAAACATCCCAGATATATAACCTGCCCCCCACCCTGAATAAAACATCCCAGATATATAACCTGCCCCCACCCCAAATAAAACATCCCAGGTATATAACCTGCCCCCACCCCAAATAAAACATCCCAGATATATAACCTGCCCCCCACCCCAAATAAATACCTCAGATATATATAACCTGCCCCCCACCCCAAATAAAACATCCCAGATATATAACCTGCCCCCCACCCCAAATAAAACATCCCAGAGATATAACCTACTCTCCCTCCTTATAAAACGTCCCAGATATATAACCTGCCCCCACCCCAAATAAAACATCCCAAATATATAACCTGCCCCCCACCCCAAATAAAACATCCCAGATATATAACCTGCCCCCTCCCTGAATGAAACGTCCAAGATATATAACCTGCCCCCCCCCCCCCCAACCCAAATAAAACATCCCAAATATATAACCTACTCTCCCACCTAATAAAACATCCCAAATATATAACCTGCCCCCCACCCCAAATAAATCATCCCAAATATATAACCTGCCCCACCCCCACCCCAAATAAAACATCCCAAATATATAACCTGCCCCCCCCCACCCCAAATAAAACATCCCAAATATATAACCTGCCCCCACCCAAAATAAAACATCCCAGATATATAACCTGCCCCCCCATCCCAAATAAAACATCCCAAATATATAACTTGCCCCCCACCCCAAATAAAACATCCCAGATATATAACCTACTCTCCCCCCCTAATAAAGCATCCCAGATATATAACCTGCTCTGTCCCCAAATAAAACGTCCCAGATATATAACCTACCCCCACCCCAAATGAAGCATCCCAGATATATAACCTGCCCCCCACCCAAAATAAAACATCCCAGATATATAACCTGCCCCCCCATCCCAAATAAAACATCCCAAATATATAACTTGCCCCCCACCCCAAATAAAACATCCCAGATATATAACCTACCCTCCCCCCTAATAAAGCATCCCAAATATATAACCTGCCCCCCCCCCCAAATAAAACATCTCAGATATATATAACCTGCCCCCCGCCCCAAATAAAACATCCCAAATATATAACCTGCCCCCACCCCTAATAAAGCATCCCAAATATATAACCTGCCCCCACCCCAAATAAAACATCTCAGATATATATAACCTGCCCCCCGCCCCAAATAAAACATCCCAAATATATAACCTGCCCCCACCCCAAATAAAACATCCCAGATATATAACCTGCCCCCACCCCAAATAAAACATCCCAAATATATAACCTGCCCCCACCCCAAATAAAACATCTCAGATATATATAACCTGCCCCCCGCCCCAAATAAAACATCCCAAATATATAACTTGCCCCCCACCCCAAATAAAACATCCCAGATATATAACCTGCTCTGCCCCCTAATAAAACATCCCAGATATATAACCTGCCCTCCCCCATAATAAAACATCCCAGATATATAACCTACTCTCCCCCCTAATAAAACATCCCAGATATATAACCTGCCCCCCCCCCCAAATAAAACATCCCAGATATATAACCTGCTCTGCCCCCAAATAAAACGTCCCAGATATATAACCTGCTCTGCCCCCAAATAAAACGTCCCAGATATATAACCTACCCCCACCCCAAATGAAGCATCCCAGATATATAACCTGCCCCCCCCCCCCCCAAATAAAACATCCCAGATATATAACCTGCCCCCACCCTGAATTAAACGTCCCAGATATATAACCTGCCCCCCCCCCCACCCCAAATAAAACATCCCAAATATATAACCTGCCCCCCCCCCCAAATAAAACATCCCAAATATATAACCTGCCCCCAACCCCAAATAAAACATCCCAGATATATAACCTGCCCCCACCCCAAATAAAACATCCCAAATATATAACCTGCCCCCCACCCCAAATAAAACATCCCAGATATATAACCTGTCCCCACCCTGAATTAAACGTCCCAGATATATAACCTGCCCCCCCCCCACCCCAAATAAAACATCCCAAATATATAACCTACTCTCCCACCTAATAAAACATCCCAAATATATAACCTGCCCCCCACCCCAAATAAAACATCCCAAATATATAACCTGCCCCACCCCCCAAATAAAACATCCCAAATATATAACCTGCCCCACCCCAAATAAAACATCCCAAATATATAACCTGCCCCCACCCCAAATAAAACATCCCAGATATATAACCTACCCCCCATCCCAAATAAAACATCCCAAATATATAACCAACCCCCCACCCCAAATAAAGCATCCCAGATATATAACCTGCCCCCCCCCCAAATAAAACATCCCAGTTATATAACCTACTCCCCCCCCCCCAAAAAAAAGAAGAAACCAACGCATAGGTCCATAAAAATAGAGGGCAAAATCAAGTCTTCAGTACAAAGGACTCTAACAATACAAAATGGAACATTGTATAGAGTTTATTTTTCGATTTTTAAAGACATTAATAAATTTTACTTTATGTTAAAATCATTTGACCAACCCCTTTGTTCCCGCTGACACCAGCACATATTTTTCATGTACAAGTTGGATGAACAGCTTTTCCAAGTACGACAAAGTATATTCAGATCTAAGAGGCAATTATGACCATTTATTATGGACGAAGGTTATATGTTTGTCAAGAATTGATGAACACAATTTTTCTCTTTCATGTTTTTCTCGTCGAAACCAATTAGTACTACAGACAGTATCTAACTATCATATCTGAATACGACATATACTAAAATCAACCTTGTAAGATATACAATACCATGTACAGTAGCTGGTCTTTTATACATAATAATTATTTACACCTAAAGTTTGATGAACATTACAATCTACTTCATTGCGGAACCATTAACTCCCTACCAGGTGGTTGTTCAATGTTCTCCTTTTTCTCCTCCTTTTGTGTGACTACCACCAGTGCTATGATAAGTCCAACGATCGTCAGGAAAAATACAACAACAAGAAACAACAGACACTGTTGTTTTCCATTTTTATCTTCCTTAGCTCTGTAAACAATAAAAAAATATCCAAAAATAAGTGTTTGTTAAAAAAAATACAAATGGACTTTTATAAATTATATTGTTGTAATTGGCGATAAAAATTAATGCACAGTCAAAATGGATTCGCAAGAAATAGTTAATGCAATAACTTCTAACTTTTACACGCGAACAATCACCGCTAGTTGTCACATAATATTTGTGTATCCAATAATTATAAAACGTTTGGCAAATATTCACTCGTATATTCATCAAATATAAACGGGAAGATTATCTTTCAAGTTTTTGTTGTTGTTTGTTCACTGTGACATTGTCTCCCAAATATGCATTTTAATATTATTTCATCTTCATCTTAAGCACCATAAATAACCTGTTGGTTGAATTCAATTCACCCATGAAAGGAATGTACTTTTTAATATCTTCACATACAATTTCACTTAATATACAAATTGATGGTATGCTAAATTGCAAATCAACCTTAAATTACTATATAGATTGAATTCATCCACTGAAGGTTTTAGGGGCGCACAGATTTTGGAAATATTTAGAATTTTTATAGATGTCCATAATAGATAAACAAGATTTACCTTGAGAGTTTAGAAAAGCCGTGACTGACATTCCATTGAGTTATCCTCCCATTAAATTGACATTGAAGTATATAGGGTAACCCAATTTTTACAGATTAGTTTTCTAAGTAAAAAGAAAACCAGTTTCGATGAAAACTCATGGTAAAACCATCCAATAGATGCAATATAACTCGATAGACACAAAAATACTAGTTTAGGTCACCACGCAATATTAAAAGAAATTAATATTTTTCTTTTTTTAACAAGGATAACAACTCAAAATGTGTAAACAAATACATATAGTATCCGAGGTAACAATCAAAGGAAAAATAAGGCAATGCTTTTTTTGTAATATTAATATTTTGGTATAGCATGGAGCAGATACGTCTGTAAAGTAAAAATATTAGAGGTCTACTACATTCAAAATATTCATCTGTATTAGAGGTCTACTACATTCAAAATATTCACCTGTATTAGAGGTATACTACATTCAAAATATTCATCTGTATTAGAGATCTACTACATTCAAAATATTCATCTGTATTAGAGGTCTACTACATTCAAAATATTCATCTGTATTAGAGGTCTACTACATTCAAAATATTCATCTGTATTAGAGGTCTACTACATTCAAAATATTCACCTGTATTAGAGGTATACTACATTCAAAATATTCATCTGTATTAGAGATCTACTACATTCAAAATACTCATCTGTATTAGAGGTATACTACATTCAAAATATTCATCTGTATTAGAGGTCTACTACATTCAAAATATTCATCTGTATTAGAGATCTACTACATTCAAAATATTCATCTGTATTAGAGGTCTACTACATTCAAAATATTCATCTGTATAAGAGGTCTACTACATTCAAAATATTCATCTGTATTAGAGGTCTACTACATTCAAAATATTCATCTGTATTAGAGGTATACTACATTCAAAATATTCATCTGTATTAGTGGTCTACTACATTCAAAATATTCATCTGTATTAGAGGTCTACTACATTCAAAATATTCATCTGTATTAGAGGTCTACTACATTCAAAATATTCACCTGTATTAGAGGTATACTACATTCAAAATATTCATCTGTAATTTATCAATACTTTAAATGGGGTGTAAACATAAAGTCTACGTGGATTCGTGCATTTTCTCTTACGCCTGTGTGCTCTTACCACAAGTTGTAATGTAACGAAATACATTTACAACGGAACATCATACATTTAACATATTCGATAGCGGACAGCCACAACTTGCAGATGTAGTCATTCAACTATTTATTTGCCATTCCACACTCCCGTTTCAGATACGAATCTAACTATCTGTTCTTCAATAATTTTCGGTACTGCGATTTGATCAAGGACTAGAATTGATTCATCACCGTTCGCTGGCATTTTTCTATTTCATTAAGACACATTCGCGTGAAATGAAGTAACGAAGTACTAGAGGTGTCTACGATCATTTTAAATATCAGGCAGAATGTTAACACACAGAAAGTTCAAGATCTGCTCGTTGTGAGCCAAAATCTAATGGAAGAAGAAAAAGCCAAACGAGGAGCGTGAAAAGGATCGTGAAGAAAGTAAACAGCCAAGATTAAGTGGAAAATAAGTAGGTGAGAAATAAAACGAGAACAAATGAAAGCCTAGAAATGAATGAAGTAAAAGCAACTGAAAAAGAATGTAGAGGACTAAAAACCTAATGCAAACAGGAATATGATATACTGGTTCAGATGTAGTAAATGGATTGGTGGAATACGATAATGACATGAATACGCTAGATCCTTTCTACGAAGATATCATAAAACTTCAGAACGAAGACTGCAATACTAGGGTTGCGTCAGAAGCTTGTTACTTGGCTGCATCGTGTTAAGTTCAGACCGTAAAAGACTCGCCATTTGACAGATGTTAAAATCTTTTTGACATGGAGTTCGAAAGTGACTGTTCTAACATAATTAATTACAAAATAGATTATATTGTGGTCAAATGTTAAATAATGAATGAAGTCCCCTTCGTAATCGTAAAATGTATGATATTGTAATATTGCTTATTTTGTGCTTACTTACTTGGTACTATAGAAAAAATGACGGGTTTGCCCGTTTAATTAAAGACGTGTTTGTCTGGTATTATATTCATTGTATTATATGTAAAGTTAATAATAGTAAGAATTGTATGTGATGAGATAAACATGAATTGATTTGATTTTTAATCTATAAGTTTCAACATTTGCCATAAAATATTAAAGTTGTCTTCAGTTACTCGAATACTTAAACCGTTTAAATTTTAACAACGTCTATGAAAGCAATTGTTCGGTTGTAAGCGGTATCGAGTCAGTCATCTGTGAAGTAGAGACATATATATTTTGCATAGCCATTGTGTCAAAATCAAGTAGGTAACGCAGTTTGTAGTTCGAAAATATAACAAAAATGAAGATCATAAAATGTTATAATGCATTATACATAAAACATCGACTGTCTAGCTAAAATATAGCCGGGTCACGCGACGTCACATCTGACAGATAAAATTTCGAATCGCGTTCGCACTAGATATAATGATTCGGATTTCGTGCAATTTCTTTTCATAACTGAATGATGGCAATCAAGTTTAACTATACTGTCTGAGTTGCATTTGCATTTTTATGAAGATATTTTAATGAACTGTTTATATGTATATTAGATTCAGAAATTTTTAATGAATTTGACAAAGATCATGAAAATAAGGACACAATTATTCAGTGAATCAAAAATGGCGAAAGAGTTGATTATTAACCTGGTAACTATCGAATTACAAAAGTGTCCCTATTATCCTTTATCAGTGAATAACTTACAGGCAGTTAATCTGATTTTTGTGTACAATGTAATTAGATATTCGTAGTCACTCCTACTGTGACGTTTCATTTTATTAATCTGGACACATTCGCTCTCCTGTCTATGTTTTATCAGTCCCATGAAGTTGCATAAACACTCAAAATTCAAAAGGCGGTCGAATCTATTTTTTTGATAACTTGTTAAGATATGTTATTTGACACTGTTATAAAGAGTTTGTCCACGCATTTTTTAAATGATGGTTTACATAACAGAAAAGTCTGTATCCTTCTATACGCTTAAACCCTGTGTATATAAGATAGATTTGCACAAGAAGTTGCATTTGTTGGCGTATTTTACATATTTGTATATGAATATACTTAAACATTATCTGATATAAGTATATATATATAGGACATTTACAAATGTATTTAGAAATTTCGTGTCTTTTCAGAAAAAGAGGACAGTTTTTGCTTTTGGTTTGTTTTTCATGCATATGTACCTCTCAATCTTTATTTTCAAAGGAGGCAATCGAAAAGAGACCTCCGTTGACGAGTAGTTATGACCTTGAATAGTAATCAGTGGCTCCTAACTTCCCGAATTCTATCCGGGATCAAATTTTAATTTGAGGAATGTCTTCAGCTTATTATCGGAATGTCTGTGGTTCTACCCAGAAATACACACTGTTTAAGCCGGAAATATCGCTAAATAACTCTGACTCTGTGTGCTTGTGAGACGTTAAACACCAGGGAAAAAATTACCAACTATTTATGGTTAAAGATTGTGACCTTTTGGGAGAATTTAACCACTTCAGCAATGATAATTATGGTTGTCAGTGAATTAGACGTGTTATCCAATTACGCATATGTGCACAATAGTACAATCGAGTTCTTTTGAGTGACATATAACCAGGTATACGCACAATGTTCATTATTTGAAATATGGAAGCATACAAATTATAAATAAATAGGTTGTATAACTAGTTGTGATAGATTGAATTACTATTTTGAAATCATTCCAAAATGTTAGTGAAGTACATGGCTTGCATAATAATTATCCTGACGTCCACAAAATGCCTGATCATAAAAGTGCGATAACTTAGTACATACAAACGATATATAGGCCACTTTTAAAGCTCACTTTTGACCTATATTTCTCAGCATGACGTATTAATTATTCAGAAGAATTGTCTCGTTCTATTGGATGATTCAGATGAAACTCTTTCTTCCATTGGGTGAAATCTACAAGCGAGGAAAAATTAAGACCACGCCAACTTACAGCGAGTCTGCAATTGTTTAATGTGTACTTTTTGTGGTTATGGTTATAACATTTGTAAAGTAAAAATGTACAAAAACGTATTCTTATGCAGTCGAAATAAAGTTAAACCGTTCTTGACAAACGTTAAAACATTTATTTGAATTAATAATCATTAGATATGACCTAATTCATGATCTAATTGAACTGCTAGCTGATAAGTTCACATGGTACTATAACGGCAATAGGGAAATTTAATGAAACTCATGGTTTTGGTTTCAGCAGTATTGTCAACTTAATAACATCGAAGAAACTTGGCGACCTGGAATGGGTCTATCTATTTCTTGTTTCTTCTGTAACCAAATGAAGCATGAAATTGCACCTCAGACATTCGTGCCCGTGCGTCCCATGCGATTTCCCTACGTGGTTATGTCGGTCAAAATTACACATGCGTATACAGTCATTGATTTACAACCAAGTAGTCAAAGCAATGTTTGGAAAATATCAATTTTTAAAATGCCAAGGCTGAATAACGAAAAAAGAGCAAGAATTTTGGGCATGCTTGAAGGTGGACAATCTCATATTCACGTGGCAAGACGCTTTAACATTTCAAAATCGAGAATACTACGTCTTGTTCGACAGGTAAACGCAACCGGGAGCTTGTCTGATGGGCCATGACCCGTGGCACCCCATGTGACAACTATACGACAGAACAATTTCATCCGTCAGCGTCACCTGCGAGACCGTCTCGTCAAGGCGCAATCCACAACGTCGGTGGTACGGAAGGAATGTACGCGTACGTCGTAAGTCGCTATACGGTATCCCGCTTTAATGTTTCCTTTGCCGACGGACATGTTCGCGTTTATCATCGACGTAATGAACGTTACGCCTTAGGATATGTAAACCAAGTTCTTCGTCCTGTAGACGTTCCCATGTTTCGGCAATGCCCTGGTCTAACATTTCAACATGGCAATGCGCGCCCCAAGATTTATCAGAAACTTTCAATAATGACATTGACATTCTGCCATGGCCTGCTAACTCTCCCGAATGTTACTCAATTCATGTGGGACGTCCTTGAGTGCAATTAACGTCTACATAACCCACAAGAATTGATAAATGTTCTTCGTGACGAGTAGGCTAGCATTCTATACACTATCTCCTACGTAATCTGTGTGGGTCCATTGCGGCGACTGCAGGCAGTAATAGCAAGGCAGGGAGGCCATACCCGGTACTGACGAATTTTAGGGTGTTTTTTTTTTAAACTAGTGTTAGTTCCGTGTAAAGTTTAATTACATTCCAATGGCAAGTGATATGTGTAGAACTACTCCTAATCTCTATTTTTGTATCACAAAAACATGCATCCCGTATTAAGTTCACAGAAATGGCCCTACAAAGGGGGTGAGTCGCTTCTTATGGACGTCAGTATAAAATTCCATTTATTAATGTTGAGAGTAAAATCGTACAGTGGGAAAATTCATGCTGTTGTTAAAGGGATGTTGTTGCTCATATTTTAACACTGACAGATAATCAATAGATCTATCAACATAATATCATATGAGAAAATATAAACTTTCATAATTTTATACATGTACAACTGATAACATGGTGATCAGTTTTACTATTATATATACTATAATAAGTGTTATTATTACAAAAATGGTATAGCCCAAATATCATTATTTCCAAGATAGCTACCTTAGATACTTCAATTTATTTAAGACATGTTTTTCAAAATTGCAACAGTTCTTGCCTTTGTGGAAAAATATAAAATCATGGTGATCCATATTTTTTTTATCAAATTAGATTGATAATGTGCTTAGAATGTATATATATAGCATCTTTTTACTGTGAGATTTCGTTGAAAATTGTGTTCTTTTTACTTTAGTATTAAAAATGGCTGTCCCCATAGACTTCAGGGCCATTTACTTAAAGGGGCATGCCCAGGAACTGCTGTGTCTTTTTTTTCGTACACCAAAAATGAGTTTGTCACTTGTAAAACCAATTATTACCGAAAAGTCACAGAAGATTGTCCGCTCAAAAATGACCCTATAACGCACGCGTTGGTATTTGTATGTCGGTTTGAATAAAAGGCTTACAGCCTTTCATTGACGACAACGATATTTCCGATACATCTGAGAGTTTAACTGAGCATGTGCGCTGCCTTTCAAGTGAACATAACATGAGAAATACTTACCATTTCAGTTTGTTGACATTTTTCCCGTGATATTTTCGGTTTTGACAGATACCGAAAGGGTCGAGTTGTGAAAATGACGAATAATTTCTGAGGCCGAAATCGGCAGGTTTTGTAAATCTTGAAAATGTGTATTTTGAGTGAACTAGTAGGATGTTTGTAAATATTTTACAGGATTTTCATTAATTGATTTAGGAATTAAAATAATACCAGTTTGATTGTTATTTGAGACGCTTCAGTTCCAGGGCATGCCCCTTTAAATGAGTATCATAGTTTTCGAGAAAATATCATGGTAAATCATTTTCTATCATGGAAACCTATAAAAAGTGATAAATGTATCCAAAATATGGCCGCTCCATTTTGAAATAAAAAATTTTGCATTAGGCTCGGAAGACATTAAAACACGCAATGTTCGTGCCCAAAACCCAAAATCACTATATCTAATATGTAAGGTCGAATGGTTATGTTTTTTAAAGTAATCTGAGGACCTTCAGTATTGCAATCCTGATTTGAGGAATCTGTTCAGTTAAATATTTGAATGTCTGTGGCAGCACTCAATTCTATAAATATTGGTTAACTTTAACCGCTAGGTTAAATTTAACCCAGAGTTAAGTCTAACAATTTTGGTTAACTAACCATAATGGTGATTCTCTTGCATAAATTATTTTAACCGAAAATTTAAAGACCAACTTGTTGAAATTTAACCAGTTCCTTAGACGTGGGTAAAGATAACTCCAACTTTAACAAAAAACACTAGGTAAAAATCTACCCAAGGTTTTACAATGTTAACACCGACTATAACCAAGATTTTAACCAAACTTCTGATTTAATCCAGAGTTTAAAGTTTACCAATATTTACACAATTGGGTGCTGGGAGGTCTTCTTTCACTGATTTAGCCGGAAAAGTCGCCAAACAACCCTGGCTTCTTGTGTGACGTTATATAAACACCAGCACCCGTTTGTATAAACATTTTATTAATTAACTATTCAATATTAGGTGCGTTTTCACTTCAAATGCAGGGCAGATATGAAGTTCATCAAGACATTATGAACACAAAACTGGGCCACTATGAAAAAACACGGCCTTTATGAAAAAACTCGGCTATTATGAGATTCGGTCATTCTGATTGGCTGTTCAGCTGGGCCATTATGAAACCACTGCTACTCATAGAAAAAAAGTAGTCGCCATTTTGAATTTCGGTAAATTCAGCTTCTGAATGTTTTTAAGACAAGGACCCTTTTGCGATATATATCTTAAAACAACGGAAATTCGCGGAAAAAGGAACGGATCGGACGGCTTATACACAGGTCTTTGTTTTCATCAGACGACACTAAAAGAATCAAAACAATGAACGAAGGTGAGCGCTTATTGGAGCAGTTAGCAGACGATATCTTACATTTAGGCAATGCCATCGACATTCAGTCGAACAAACAGACATACTGTGATGTAAATTTGTTTGATGATGATGAATTTTGTGACGAAGGAAATCTAGTGGGGGAGAATTCGGACATGCAACTTTTGGATAACCGTTACGGTAATGCCGAATCAGACCACAATAGGTGTGAGGATACACAACATGTTTGTGAGTACTATTGTTTAATTATTTTTTACATTAGTTATTTTTGTTAATTTGCAAATATTGTATAGTAAATTAATAAGACCTGTGTATAAGCCGTCCGATCCGTTATTTTTGTTAATTTGCAAATATTGTATAGTAAATTAATAAAATTGTCAATAAGTAAGTATTTTCATAATGGCCTTGTTATTGGGCTTCAGACAGTCATATTAGCCTTCGGCCTTCGGCCTCAGGCTAATATGACAGTCTTCAGCCCTATAACAAGGCCATTATGAAAACACTTACTTATTAACATTATAGGATAATTTAAGTCACTGGACTAATTTTGAGATTAGCTAATGTTTTGGATTAAAATTTTGTTGAGTGACTGTAAACAGCTTGGAGTAAATTTGACAAGAAACTGTTTCTTGTTAGATTTAACCCATAGTCTGATATTGTTTCGAAAGTCGACAGAATCCATGTTGTTTGAATCGTCGAGGGAGTCTAGCCCGTGGTAAACATAGTCAGGCATCTTGTTTCTGTTAAACTTTTGGTTAGCATTTGAACCTAACCTTAAATTTTATTCAGAAATTAAATTTAACCAATGTTTTAACAAACAAAGCGATCACACGGAATAGTTAAGCTCTTTCAATATCACCTGCAATTTATGTTTAGAAAATCATTACCTTTTCGATAAATGTTTATCCTCGACTTCCAATCGCGAATCCTTCGCGTAAGCTAGATTATCAAAACCCCGTTCACCCGACGACATTTTGTACCTATCAATGCGTTTTCACCTTTGCAATGTTAATATTTCAGTCCGTAAATGAAACCTATTTATATAATATTTGTAAGAATATTTATAATGACTTGACACATGAAAATTTACTACTGTTTCGAAAACTGGTTTTCAAAAGCTTATTCAGACTTATTTTACTACGCATGTATATTCATTCAGTGGTTAAGACGAATTATTGACACAACCGTTGGAATGCACAAGTTATAAACAGGGGTATCGTATAGACCCCATATAACGTACGTATAATATAACCATACGTCATGTATCAAATATCACACGATGTCAATTATTATATACTGCATAATAATATTAAATTATCACGTATGTATTATGTACTACATGTGTTAAATTATCACACACATATTACATACTATATGTTAAATCATACAAAATAATCACATGTATCATATATATTGCATAATTTATGTTAACTTACTAAACATGTGTTGAATTATGAAACGCGTGTTAAATCATCCAGCGTTTTTTTTCACCTCATTGGGAACGGGTCCGGTACCGATCAAATTGGGAATTTTCGCGTTGTGAAAAGTGCCAAATTGGGAATTTCATGTCGCGAAATAAGGCAAATTGGGAATTTTATGTAAGGTGAATAAATTACAGTTTTAGCAAGTCACATAAATGATTCTGCTTTCTTTCAGTAAGTTTTATAATCTAGGTTACTTTTATGATCTTGTTTCATAGGTTTATGCACATAAAAATGTGAAAAATAATATTGGATCACATTTATTGATAAGCAAAAAAGTCAAAGCCATCATAGTCATGTATTTATACAGCATGTTCACATGAAAGAACACTTATGGGCCTACCTTTAGAGAAAAGGAGGTGGGGCCTTAGAAAAGGGAAAAACAGCATACATATATCTACTCCCTACATTTGATTATCAATAGGTTAGAACCTTGTTGATTGCAAACAAAGAGCTAGCCTACTTTATTGATCTTATTTATCAAAACTTTATTTCAAGACCATAAAATTCTACTGTAGGGGGTTTAGGAGAATAAACTACATTCTTTTTAGTCAAGGGACATGATGTCAAATTTGGTCCAATGTCAGTCCCCCAAAAAACATGAGTATCTGACACTCTGGTTTCCCTTGTGTGTGCCTGTGAAAAGTTCACAACATGTTACATTCATCAACTTTCTCATGAATATTATTGGACTTGATTTTTTATCAAAATCAAGTCCTTTGTAATCGTTGACCAAAATTTTGTCGCTGGACTCCATAACAGCTTGGTTAAAAGAATGCCGCATAAAGGAAATAGTACGCAACTAAATGGTGTGATTATATAGAAGTATCTGGAATCTTTCCCCAATTAAGTGTGTCAGATCTAAATATATTTCAAATCATTCTATTGTAACTACATGGAAAGAGTCATGCATCTAAATAAGTGATTGTTGGTAGATACATGACATGTTCAAATGCGTAGAATTAAAACCGCGTATTCACTTTCCAATAAAATATCTTGCCGTAAAAGTAGTTCTACTTTCGGTTTTCGTTCTATAGTTCAGAAACATCTCTACGGACGTATTCATGCATATGCAACAATCTACCATCGATGTATGTGTTTTGTGCCTTTCTAACATTTCTTAATATTACAAAGTGAATTCTCATCTAATCGTATTTCCGTGATATTCACACCAATTAGTGTTAGTTAGTGACGGAATCGCTATTTATAGACTCACTCTTGCAATGGCTAGTAGCAAAGCGTAACCGATGTGGGGAGTATGTTTAAATTGCGGCTTACGAATAATAATTCGAGTCGCTAAATATGAACGTAAATTACTGGATACGTGCTTTTAAAAATTACAGTTTAATAGTTCCTTTTACGCCAGATTATTTAGAATTACATAATCACGTCTGAATTTCATGCAACATCGGGTTAACTATAGGTCATATAGGTCTTACTCTACTGTGTCAGGACCTTTTTGATTTGAGTGACCCTGAATGTATTCAATGTGACGATGGTCTGTTGTGTTAAAACCAGAAGAATTAATGTTTGTATTTACTGTTACTGAAGTGTTGGTCACTAGTTTGTGCACAATAAAGAGTTTTTAATGCAATTAAATTGTCTTCAATTAATGTGCTAATCATTAAACTTTCCAATATCAGGCTTTTTTCATTTAAAATTTTAGTATAGTAAAGCCCTAGTGTATGTCATTTACCTACATGCATATGACCTGCATTACAATATGAATGAAAAATCGGTCCGTAATTTTAAATGTTAAAAAGATTTGTGTGGGCACGAACGATGTGGGTACACATTTCTTTCTTTTGCTTCGTATGGTAAAAATCAAGCCCGACAGTACTTACAGTACTTTGATTAAGAATCAGGATCAAGAGCCTTAAATTATCATTGCATAGAGTAAGGTCTACCTGGTTGTCATGCACTGCTGATCGTGTTCTGCTCTAACACTACACGTAACAAAACGAGAACGTAAGTTAACTTCTCAATTTCGACCCGAAAATCGGTTAACACTCTCAGCTGGGCGCAATAGAGACGTAAAGTCAAAATCGGTTCGATGTCTGGAAGTAGAGCCACTTTCTGTTAAAGTTTTTTACAATATTACATGTATACTGTCGTGATTTATACTTTCGGTTTGACTCATTTTCGGGAAATCGACTGGTTTCGTTTTCTTTCCAAGCACCACATGTTTTATCGTAATTATACGGCAAACCAGTCTACCTATTTTTTTCGTACTCAGAATTATTCAATCTACCATCGTACACGTGAAAATGCCGTTAAAATTTGTGTTAGAGATTGTGATTATTAGGTGGTTTCGGACGATATTGACTGATATTTTAAAATAGATTGGGAAAAGGGCAATATTGATCAAATTGGTACAGGTCCGTGCTCGAATTGGAACGGGTCCGGTAGAGATTGGGAACGGGTCCGTTTACCGGACCCGTCCAAAGAAGGAAAAAAAACGCTGTCATCAAACGTATGTTAAATCATCAAACATGTGTTGAATTATCAAACATATGTTAAATCATCAAACATGTGTTGTATTATCAAACATATGTTAAATTATCAAACATGTGTTGTATTGTCAAACACGTGTTGTTTTATCAAACATATGTTAAATTATTGCATTATTTATGTTAAATTACTAAACATGTGTTAAATTATCAAACGTATGTTAAATTATCAAACATGTGTTGAATTATCAAACATATGTTAAATTATCAAACATGTCTTGTATTATCAAACATGAGCTAAATTATCAAATATATATTAAATACATATGTTGTATTATCAAACATATGTTAAATTATCAAACATGTCTTGTATTATCAAACATGAGTTAAATGATCAAATATATATTAAATACATATGTTTTATATTCAAACATATGTTAAATTATCAAATTATCAAACATGTATTAAATTATCCTACATATTAAGATTATACTACATTATATTAAATTATCAAACATACATGTATACTATAATTGTCAAGCCTGTATTTTATAGCTAACTCTTTCATGCAATTTGTTATCGTGATTTATTCAACATGTCCGTCTCTCAATGGTAGGATACTACGCAATCGCGCACCTGTTAAAAGGGTCCTCCATGGACGACACGAAAACGTAAACAAAAAAGGTAAAATGTTGTTTTTCAATTTAAAAAGAAACATTTTTGAAGAAATCAAAGTTGTGCGTCAAGCAACTACATGGTTCAATTTCATAATGGTGCAGATAAATTTCTTGTTGATAGCCCATTTTGAGCTACAAAGATGTTTTAGATATTTCTTTCAGATGTCCATCATTGATCCTGTCACACAAACTGATATATCATTTGTGTTTCGTATAGTATTTAAGTCAAAATGCACATGCAATCTGATTAAAATCATATCCTCAAACCCGCTACGCTCGAATACTTTAGTCAGATTGAATGCACATGTATTTTCGTCTCTTTGTTGGTATTTTGGTATATTTTACCTGAAATATTGAAACGGTCCATCCTGGATGATGTAAGTCAACAAATCCAATCTCATTTGTTTAAATTATGTTGTCTGAATATATGAACATGGGAAATATTGTATGGAACATTAATAAAAAAAAATTCTTGGGACAGTCGAAAAAGGTGCGGGGCGAGATCGCTGTGGCCCTAACCAGATTCAGTACAATACTCGTACGGGAGCGAAAAGACATTTTCTGAAACAAACAGCATTGAACTATTCAATTTAATTAGTTAGATGTTCGTATGGCTTAAAGAGTTTGTTTCAACCTCTTAACATGTATAGATCTATCGCTAGAATCAGAGCTAAAAGCGAATGAACCTAGAAGCATTTATTTCCATCCAATCGTTGAAGTGAACATGCGCCGCATATAGGATTCTAACGCACAGACCTAAGGTCTGAGTGTTTCTTTAATTTGTATGACATACAGACGCGTTCAGTCTTACAAACATATTAGGCTATGGGCTACTGGGCGAAACCCCTCCCCCCGGAGGCATTTTTGTAGACACCATTTTTTTGAAAGCTCAATGCCTGCTGATCATTTTCCCAATGTCTACAATCTGGGCGTTGGGGCGTTTGTGAACTACAGCATGCTAATTACCGTTACCGAAAATACGTCTTATTCTTGATATTTTCAATAATTTTATCCATTTGAACAATTCCTTTGACGATAATAAGTTAGCAGCGGCGTTACTTGTCGATCAAATGCATGTTTTACACTTTATTGCACTATATATGCTCTGTAAGTTACGTTACCCTAAAATGACAGTTGTATATGTTCAGTTAACACAAAAGCAGTCGTAAACAATGTTTTTATTCATATTAGGCAAATACTACCACATATTCATGTTTTTCTTTCATTGAATGCTCGTATATGTCTTCATTTTACGTAAAATACGTTACATATAAAAGTATACGTGTTACATGGAATTCATTTATATTACTGTGATCACATGCTATGATCAAATAGGTATACAGTGATAGGTAATCATGATACATTCATTAATACACATAACTGGAAAACATTTCTAGTTACAAATGTTGTAAAGTTTGACTGGCATAGTAGTAGTTTACGTTACATAACGTTACCTTTATTACGATAAGTACTTAACACGCTTTACAATGCATAAAACATTGATTTAATATACAAAATGTATATACTTGATTACTGGCACTTAACGTACATGTAAATTAACATTCCAACTTTTTTAAATCATCACTGATTGTGTTTTACGTTAAATGGTTTTATTTGTGTTACGTTTGAAATGATTCATAAACGAGTAACAACATTTCTATGAAACTGTTATAAAATCATCATCGAATGTATTCTAAGAATATGTTTCTATGAAACAATCAAATTTACAATGACAGCGACAGTGCAATAAACATTGTGCCATTGACACACATATACATGTGTGTGGCATTTACGTTACCATTTGTTACATGATTATTTATATATATATATACTTAAGTGCAATATTGTATGTTATGTCAGATTTCATTAGCTGTACATATTGTCATCAAGGTATTTTTGTTGTTCTGATATGCAGGATTCTGTTGGTTTCCTCCGTTTCATCATTAACTGTTGAGGTAACGAAATTCAGTACATATTGAAAATAGTTTCATTCAGTAAAGTAGCGCTGGAACACTATATTGTCCCCTCTGAGATTAGCGAGATCACGTTTTGACACATGTAGCTTTTCCTTGGTAATTGTGGTTAATTGGCCAAACGATGTACATCTGTACAGACTATATATACTTGACATTCAAATTTTAATTCAAAATGTTGATAACACAGGCCTTTCAATGGTTTAAGGATGGTTTTATCTAACACATTTAAACTTCGCTCCTGGCTGTAATCTCAGTGCTTTGAATCTCAGTTAGTGTGACTGTGACGCCATCACTATAGGACTACTCAAAGATTAGCTTTATTGACTGTGTCTTATTTTCGTCATTAGATATGAAGCCCATCCGATTTCATGGAGTTATCGTTTTTTTTACATGAGAGCAAGAACGTTGGAGCTGCCCAACGTCATCGGCACTCATCTGATTCAATAGACTGTTTGTTGTATGTGTCTGATATAAAGTCTACACGAGACGTCTCAGGCAACTGATAAGAAATGGTCATATCTACTTGCTCGAATGTGTCCGGAACTGCTATAAGACTCTGCAGTTACCCAATTAGGCGTTACCATTAACAACATAGGATACGCCTTCTGTAGAATGGCTAGTTGTTGGTTCTATTGGTGACTCAATATAAGGCACTCGACCTAGAAGAAATTACCAGAGCCCGTATATATTCACAAACCAACTAAGATGAAAAATCATCTAAGAATACCGATTTTATCTTAGTTTTCACCAAGTTTTGCTAACATTGTAAGATTTGTCTTAACTTTTGTCTAAGGGTGAAAAAAATCTTAGAAAAATTCTTAGATCGACGATTTTTATCTTAAAATTTTTAGTCAAGGTACGAGGTGTCTCAACTTTAAGAAATTTTCTTAGATAAAAAATAAAACGAAAAAGGATGCTACGACGTACTCATTATTTGTCCATATCTATGAAGAATAAAGTTAATTTCTTGGATTATGAACTTTTAAACACTTTTCTGTCGTTATTTTGACTTGATCTTGGGCGGAGCAGTTGTCAAAATAACGTGTCAATTTCACTTACAAATATTGTGAAAAGATACATTAAATTTTGCCATCACAAGATAAGCAGAGATCCAGCAGAATGTAGACCTTTGGTGCTTAACTTGAAAATCATTGCCAATGATCCAAGATGCTTTTCACTGGACTTTATGATAGAACAATTAACAAGTACGTGTTATGTGACTATTTGCGCATATGTGGGATATTGTACGATTTTCGAATAAACATTTGTTCAAGTTAATTGTCATACAAGGACAGTGCAATGTGAACTAAAATATCATTAAACCATATACCATTTAATATATTTCGTTATTTATGTCGTTTTTGCTTCTTCATGAATAATTCAGCATCAGTTTCTGAGTTGATCGACTATGAAGACTTGCTGAAATGATGTACTTTGTATTCACAGATTCTTTTGAGGACTTCATGAAACAATTTTGGTGACATTAGTAAAGACAGATACCAGTGCCTAATGTGATTTTGATGTGATAAACATTTTGATAGATAAACATCGCTTTCCATAATTTGGGTGCAAATATATTCAGCCACTGTTTTGCTGTATTAATGTTTGATATGACCATGAAATCCAAAGACAACAGTATAATCTTAAATCTTTATTACCTTGTTTACATATTCTTGTTAATGCACATATTGTCATTTTGTGCAGTTTGTTGAATAGAGTATGATACAGGCAATTTTGAAACTACCAGTAAACATGCAATTGTATCCTTGACAATATGAATTAAGTGAAGCAAATGATATCAGTAAACTTTATAAAATGCGTTTGTATGAATTTGAAATTAATGCTGCACAACTGAAAGATGTTTTTGTTATTAACCATCAATGTTCATTTATGGATGAAATATTCTACAGCTATACTGAGCCTCTGTTGTTATAAAATCTCCCAACTGTGAGCAAAGGGTTTTTTGTGGCAAACCCCTTTGACTGTGAGTAATGATATGACAAGCAGAAATATATCAGACAGTAAACAAAATACATACACGTATACATATTTCATAGTAAGAATCAATTAAAAACATGAGTGATCAATGATACTTGGGTTCTGATGCCCTAATGGTACATATTTTTTATTTTTGATACTACTGTTGTTGGAACTTTACCGAATTACGGCATACTTCATAAAATTACATAATATCAAAGATATTCATTTGAATTGATATATCAGTGACACTGTTTGTAAGGAACCTGTTTCTATTCTTGCAAACATGACCAACAATTATATTTGTGTCATCTGTGGCTGAAAAAATACCAATTGTATCCGTAAAATTGAGAAAGTGTATAACAGGTTAAACTAATCGCCAATCGTAAGTTATGACGTATGGGAATTCCGTGGAAAAAACCCTGACAACGGTAAATTTTCAAAACTAAGATTTCTTTTCAAACTAAGAATAATTCCGTCTTAGTTTACGCTTAGAATAAATCTAAGATGAAGACTAAGAAATTTCTTATGTCTTAGTCAAAATTTAAGATAAAGAAAATTCTCAACTCGGAAAACTAAGAACGTTTGTGAATACGGGCCCTGGTAAGCTTCAGGTCTATGTCATGTTGAACTGACAGGAGTATAAGCAGGCCAAATGCATTACGTTCTGCTCGTATCTGAGTTATTATATTATGCTGAAATACTCTGTGTGAAAGGTTGTGTTTCTTCAAACCTTTGCCGGGGTAATTGATCAATTGCTTCGATAAGGGCTTGTGCTCCCATAGAGCATGGTTTTAGTGTTTCCCAGACGACACTTTGTCAAGAGTACCACTAGCACAATTCCGAAATTCGTCATAAGTTCCGCGAGACCACTGCCGTTCATAACTTTACCTAGATGTATCGAAGATGGAGCATAAGTGTGTGAAATACACCCGTTCTCACTATGACATTAGTGACTTTGTTCCGGAAACTGCCAAACTAATGAGTACGATTTCATGGCCACTGCTAGATTGCATAATCATTGAAAAAATATATATCTATAAATTACTATGAAATTGATAAACTAAATTAAATATTTATTTGATTAATGAAATTATTTATTTATTGACAATTGCTTTGATTGTTTGATTGATTGATTGATTTGAAAAATTTATAATGAAATGTTTTTATTTTGTATTTAAGCCTAAATGCCACTTTAGATTTTATAATGTCTGATGCAAAAAAAATCAAGATATAGTTATACATGCACTTATGTTCATAGTTATATTTTGGTAACGCATGCGGTTAATAATATAGTATTACATGTATTTTCAGCATTATTGTGACCTTTTTGTCACCTTGTCAACATATAATACAATTGAGTACAATATATTCATTAGATAGTGTTCTGCTCGATCCAGAAACAGTAAGTATATGATGATAATCGAATATTTTAGAGTATATGTGATCTAATTTCAGTGATAAAATATTGGTAACGTAAATTATACCACATTTGATGATGTGTTTAACATTTCTACACTCTTGTTTACATTCTCTGTGCTTATAATTATAACTACAAAGCCTTTAACACCAATTATTTTGATCTCTTTGCGGTATTGTGTTAACTTTAAAATTTCAATTATGGTAACGCCCAAAAATGGCGGTAACGGAGTAAAGCTCCAACACCCAAATGGTAGACACTGGGATTTGGTAGGTCTTTCCATACACTTTCAGAAAAACATACTGTAGAAAAATGCCTCCGGGGGGGAGGGGGGCATTGGTGCCCCATAGTCTATATAGTGCTCATGGATATTATTGAGTATGTCAGATCATATTTTACCATCGATAGTAAAATATGACCTTTGCCAAACTTACTCTAATCACCAACACGTCCATTTTGCAATTTTCTAAAGGTTTATTTAATAATAAAGTATTAAAGTTACACGATTATTATGATAGGAATAATTTTATACAATGTTATTTTCAACTACAACGATTGTGTGTGGCTATTTGGTATGAAACATGATATCAAGTTTTTACGTGAAGGGTTTAATACAATACTCAAAGTTTAGCCAATATTTCAAACAGCATTGTAAAGTTTGTTTGAGATATATTAGTAACATCTTTAATTGGTAATGGTTCAGCGATGTATTGAACTGGGACTGAGTATTCACAAACGTTCTTAGTTATCTGAGTTACGAATTTTCTTCATCTTAAATTTGTCTAAGACATAAGAAAAAAATGGTTTCCAAAGTACGTACAGTTAAATCTGTGAATAAAGGCCACCTATGGGAAAGACATAATGTGACCTTTGTTAACAGGTGGTCTTAATTCGGTGGTTATTTGTTCAAAATATTAACAGCTTTAAAAGAATGACGTTTATTTACAGGATGCTGAAGATTAATGACTAAAATATGGCCTATGCAAATATAAGAAGACATCTATCGGAAGTAGAAATGGTGGAGCATTGGGTTACCCGTGGACATGGCTTGGGAGTGCATAATGCTGTTATCTACTGAGCCTGGATGAGGTTACGACTGTATATGGCATACTTATCAGGCTATGACAGACAATACAGACAACGTCAGCTGCTCAATACCGTTTTGTGATCATTAAGGCTGAGAGATAAAGCTACCCAGTTACTGAATGGTTCAGAATGTTTCCACGCAAACCATCAGCACAATTTTGCATGAAAGTGATTTTCGGTGGTCGGGAAGACGCTGGATACGCATCCCGCTGTCTCGGAACTACTGCCGGGTACGGCATGATTGGATGATATACCACGTTTGTAGGACCAGAATGGACCGGTAACCTGTCCCCTTTACATATGAGTACAAATATTTTCTATACTACACAGACAGGTGTGCTGGAGTATGGCGAAGGGCAGTCTAGAGATTTCATGCAGCCAACATTGCAGAACATGACCGCTATGACGGCAGCTGTATCATTGTGTTGGTCGTGATCAGCTGGGATGGACGCACGTACCTTACTGTACACTGACTGCCAAGCGATATCGAGATGAGGATCTGGATACCCCCGTGAGATTGTATGCCGTTGCAGTCATTGATGAGTTGAATGCGCGATAATTGCCGGCCCCTACTGCCTACGTTATGCAAGACTATCTACAATTAGAGGGTATTCTGAACACAGCTTATGTATACGGAGTGCCGATATGAGTCTCTTAAATACGGTAATCATATCGTTTCAAACAATTGTATACATTTGTATGTGTCCATATCTTCGTCGAATAATTCGTTTTGTATTTATCATGTCATGTATTTATAATAATAAGCTATTGTTATGTCCAAAAAATTGTGATTTTTACTTGTACTAGATGTTAATTTAACATTTTGTAATTCATGAGTTGTTTTTAAGTTCGGGCTGATGTTTTATATATTTCAGTAAATTTTTGGGTTAATCGAATTAAAAGCGGAGTTACTCTAATCAATCCGTCTGTGTTGTTATAAACATAAGCTATGTCTTAACTATAATTACTTTTCTGATAGCTTGATAGCTTGTCGCATAATTTTAAAAGATAGTTGATAAACTGCAAATTGCTATAAAAGCAAGTGGCAGGGTATTACGATAAAAGCGACAAAGTTGAACAATGGACATTTTTAACACCTGTTAGGGTCTCAGCTCCCAGAGGTCTGTACGATCGGATTAACCCCTACAATTTTTATTGGTCTATCTATCATAAGCATTTTGTAACGGTGTTTTTCATTGGGTACATTGGGTCCCCGCGTAATATGGAGGGAACAAGTTTGTAATTTGATAAGCCCCAAGTTATAGCTGGTTGCACATAAATTCAACAAAGTTCCATCCCAGTGGTTTTATATGATAAAGTATAACACGTGCGAATAAGGTATACTAATATGTCTTTCCAATACTAAATCTTATACCTTGAAATTGTCTATATGACATTGTAAATTAAAACACCTTAATGTTACACTACATGTGAACACCGTCTGTATGTAATTAAATGTACACATGTACTTAAATCAACCAACTTTAAACTGCAAATTGTGTTTATTTTTTAGCCTGTTGGATTTGAAACAGGTCCACATGTCTTACACCTACCAAGATGGCCCGTTTGCTGTTTTCACTGGCTAACTTATGTCAGCTATTCGATTCACTAGTACATCAATAATCACAAAATTGGTCAATATATTCATCGTATACTTTATTTAGTATAAAATCTTAGTAAAACATATTCATATCATCACATTAGGATAAAAGTTACGTAAAAGCAGTTATATGGTTGTAGATGCCATGAGTATACATTGTATATGGCTAACAACCAGCAATACGACGCTGTACCAATTGTAAATATCTCCCACTCTTATCTATCTCTCTGCAATATGTTACAATCAAACCTGTGAATGGAGGCCATCCTTGGTAAAGACATCATGTGACCTTAATTGCCAAGTGGTCTTTATTCGAAGGTCATTTTGTTGTAAGTAATCAAAAATGGTTTTAAAAGAATGGCCTTTATTCACAGGATAGCCTTTATATGGAGATGGCCGCTAACACAGGTTTGACAGTTATTCAAATATTGACATTTGTACTTATTTAGTTCGTACAATATTTCAGCGCCAAGTTCCAAAAGAGAGGAGCGCATTATATAAACATGACGACAGTCAGCATAGAAAAAATACATATTTCAACAAACACAGATTAAAAGTAAAGTGTAAATAAAATTGGTTCACAAAGAAAGTCACGTTTACGTATAAATAGGTAAAATATCATAATAAAAGGCAATGAAAATCACATAAAATGGAAACGTTCAATTCTGATACGTGTAACCTTACATAAATCCACAGGCTACCGGCATGTGATAACAGCAAAATAAAATTTCAAAAAAAAAATTTTTTTTTTCAGCATATATATTATTATAGAGTAAAGGTATAGAACTCCTGGGCTCAGAAATCACACCGGTAATGTTCATCAAGGTCCTGTTGTAACAATTCTGAACCGATTCTTAAAAGCCTGGTCTTATTCGACGCAGAAATAATTTCTCTTTAACTACCATCCACTCTTATATCCATACATTGCTCTGAACTGGAGCAACAAGCCCTTCAACCTACAAAAAGTACTACTCGCCATCGATGTGACCTAAGTTTGTTTTCGTTAGCTACAGAGTAAATTTCCATATTCCTTCGTGATTTCATACCCACTCCGGTGTAAATCGAAAGAAAATCAAATTGTTTATCAATCACCGCCGACAAATAATTCAATTCATGGATACCTAAGGCATTACGATTCAATATTCCACGCTTTCGTCCGACTTCGCTTCTCAGCTGCCATGATCGCAAAGTTTAAACGCCGTACCATTTTCGTGCCGTTCCGGGACGATACGTGTCAACGATTGGTCAAAGTCGGAGGTGTGGCAACCTTCACCTTTAGCAGTCATTTTGCCAAAGAGAGTTTAAATCGTCAAATAATGAATAGTAATGCCTTAGATATCCATCAATTGAATGATTCGTCGATGGTGAGTGATAACAAATTTGATTTTCTTTCGATTTACCCCGGAGTGGGTATGAAATCCCGAAGGAATAAAGAAATTTACTCTGTATCTAATGAAAAGAAACTTAGGTCACATCGATGCCTAGTGGTACTTTTTGTAAGTTAAAGGGCTTATTGCTCCAGTTCAGAGCAATGTATGGATATAAGAGTGGATGGCGGTTAAAGAAAAATTATTTCTGCGTCGAATAAGACCAGGCTTTTAAGAATCGGTTCAGAATTGTTACAACAGGACCTTGATAAACATAACCGGTGTGATTTCTGGGCCCAGGAGTTCTATACCTTTACTCTATAATAGATATATGGTGGAAATTTGAAAATTTATTTTGCTATTGTCACATGCCGGTAGCCTGTGCATAAATCAAGAGTATCGAGATGTGTTAAAGCTCCTGTGAATAGAAACGTAGGGATCCGAAAATCCAAGACCACGATCGAGGCGAATAATTGTCGATTTATTGGTTTCATTTTCGTAACGAAAAATGGACGTACGCAAGTCAGAAACATTACACCCCCACCCCTACCCCACCCCAAAGAAAAGAAAATAACTAAATAATGACTGAATCATGATGGTACTTAGATACTTTGAACTTTTCCGGTTTAGCTCCCCTCCCAATCAGAATTTCTACCGACGGACCAGCTATATAATTCTACACCTTTTCTAGTATGATCATAAGAGTCAATACTATTCGATACCAACTCCACGGATAATCGATTCGGCCACTAACTATGGAAATCTAAAAGTTGAGAATTGCATACGTTGACCTACTACGCACTACGTACTACTGTACTGTAACTAAAGTAGGATTTGTAATGTTGTTCATAGTCGTGTTGATGATTATTATTTTGTAAGTTTATTTAATAATGACTAAATGCAAAGTAATACTGATTACCTCACGCTTTGCTAAAACTGATCAAGGGAAGTAACCTCTGCGGGGAGTTTGAGAATTAGTAGGCCAGATAAGTAACATCAATCACATTATGTAAGAATCAACACTATTCTAATTCACAGAAAGGTATCGAACGGAGTTATTCTGGAAGTACAAAGAGTTCAGCGGAATGTCAGAATGTCAAGATGGCGTACATTTGTAGAACGAATATAATGATACATGTAGTATACAAACAGGTTCCCGTTCCATGTTGTAGCGCACCCAAAGGTAAAACCGGAGTCAACGGAAACCAGTTTAGAAAATATGCCCGATAATGGGAGATAACAATGTATAATTTTAATAAAAGAAAAAAAAGAGTTATCCCTCTTGCAAGAAATTAATCATATCGATAAACTGGTTCTCGTTCCATGTTGCAGTGCACCAAGTACCGACAAGTCAATGGGAACCAGTTCATCATATATCGTCCGAATGTCAAAATCATTAACAATATAATCATACAAGCATCATAGCTGTAACTTCGTGTTCAAATCTTCACACATATCTCCTGTCACATAATTTATATTAATTCATAGATCTCTTCGTTAAAGCACCATCTGCAACATAAAACAAGTTATACAAATAATTCCAATATAATGTTTCAAAATTAGCGATGTAGCAACCTTTTTAACTATTTTTTTTGTAGTGATCTAACAGGAAGTGAATGTTATCAGTTTTTTTCCCTTCCGTTGTAACTCTTTCTGATTTACGGTAACTGTATTCGTCAGCTAACGCAGCGAATACAAAAACGATTATTGCGGTTTTATACACATTTGTACATTTCCTACGTCGAGGTTCCGATAACTGGATCCAACCATCGAAATAGACTGTAGATAAAACGAAGGTCCACTGAGCTCAACTCATAAATATGAACTTAATATATCACATTTATCGATACATACTACAGAATATACTTAATATAATACATGTATAAATTATATATTCAATGACAGTATATACCAATTGCAATTGATGTTCTATTGTTGATGACGAATACCTTCATACCCCAGATTGCCCACCAGTTACAAAATTATAGTAAATTACTGTAAGTATTTTATTGAATCTTTTCTTGTTTTAATTGCCTGTTGTTATTGATTTGGGTACGTTTGGTGCTGGGTATATGTTTTCTGAGAGTGTATTTCTGTTTAGAAATCGTTTTCTAAACTATAATTATGTAGAATACTTAGAAGGCTTTCAATGATCTTTCAATTCTTTTTCTTGTCATAATTTAAATTATGACGTTGATTTTCAATTATTTTCATTTTTCCGAGGTTACAACATATATTATTATTCATATTGATTTGCACAACCCAGTGAAATGATTAAACAGCAATATTCTGATCTAATATTTTCTAAAGTAGTATAAAGTATAAAATTACATTGTCCAACTTACATTGATATATACATGTATGTACACATAGTGAGCATGAAATGACAATCACTGTAATTTGAGAAATTCTTTCAATAAATTGTCTTCGACGGCATCTTCAAACTCCTGGAAATCCTGAAATATACATAATAACAATAACTTAAGAGCTTAAGAAACTTAACTGTTCATTATACCATTTGGTCAATTGACCCATTGCGTTAAATACCGTTCCATGAAATTTTGACAACAAAGTCGATTTTCCTCCAAATGTAGAGATTAAGTTGCTGGTCCATTGTGTAAGGGTAAGTTAGTATTGGTTAGGTAAAGGTTTAGGGGAACTAGTTAAGTTACCAGGCCGGCGTATATAACTGAACAATAATTATTATTGTTGAAAAAAGGTGTTGAACCAAAGTAAACAAACAAAGGGCAAACATTCATTTTGGAAACCGTCACTCGGCTCAGCGCGCATAATTTCTTATACGGTACAATGTACGACGTTTTCTACATCCGTCATGCAACGTTCCATGTTTCAGCGCAAGTCTGTTAAATTTAATTTTTGATGAGTACGTTCAGTACTTTGATTATTCTTCGCCTATTTCAAGATCAGTTAAATTAGTACCAACTAATCGGTCGGAATATAAAATGTCTAAAGTCAATACATGTACAAATGTACATCAAATAACATAACAGTAAGACAATATTACGTTAACATACGTAATGCATCATGTACGGAATATCAATTGGAAAATGAGATAGCTGTCATCTATCGAATACAAAACAAAAGCATAGGAACAAACAAATATATTGAATAAATATTCTATACACCGAGACGAATGTCTATACTCTATAAAGCTCGATTCTTGGAATAACCAAGTACAGTATAACTTCTCCAGTGTGGCCCTCGCTTGAGCAACAACCTCCCTTCAACAACAGTATATGTTTCCCACTGCACGATTTTGAGTATAATTAATTTAACATCTCTAGAGCAACAACCTTTCAACAACAACGTACTTTTGATGCTCCCACAGGGTGTTGGTTTGGAGAGGTTGTACTATAAATGAATTGATTCTTATGTCTCACCTTACATTTAATCGATCAACACAAAGAAAGTAATTTAAGTTGGTTTAAATATAATAAAAAGAATCAAATGTGTTCAGTGATTTTTCTGCAACGATTTTCTGCGAAGGCTTTCTATAAGTGTTATATAATACAAGGAGGAAATTTATAAATTCGGTTCACTGTATTATACAATGATGCATTCGTATGTGCCTCTTTGAACAGTAAAACCTTTCTTAACAATACTTAGATCTGGGGGAAAAACATTAAAATGGAATCCTAACAGACACCTAACATGTATACAGGTTCTATCAGAAAGATTTATTACATCACATAATAAATCATTCATTAAAACAGCTCTGTACCGCGGTTATGTAAAATAGAACGGTTCGTCTTAGAAAAAGGTTGGCGCTAAAGAAACAAACCTTTATTGTTTAGCATACGTACTGTTGAACGAGAAGTTACACTAAAACACGTGAAAACAGGCTAAATTAACTTTTCGAGATATTCTGTTATAAAAACGTCATAATGTCTTGATAAAGGCGGTTGCGCCGAAACGTAGACAAATGAAGAAATAATACTAGTTCGTATATTTGTGTTTTTTTTGTTGCATAATCCAAATTAAGATATTCTGTTACTAATATCTGCGTACATTGTATAAAACAAAGGAACCTTTACAGCGATATCCATTATTTTATCATATTTTATTTCTACGATATATTTACATAATAGTCTGTATTCTATAAATGTCTGAACGAAATAATTTTAATAATGTTGTAGTGGGGCTCATAAAGACAAAATTATCACTCATTATTATACTGGAGTCGACTTTTATATAGAAGAGTTCAGTATGGATTTACCATTATATGCATTATATAACATGTGCAACTTTTACATTGAATTTACGTTGAGAATTAAATTCAAGAATACTTCTATGAAATATACCTACAACGTATAAATGCTTCCGCTACATGACAAATTTCCTGATATGTAAAAAACAGTACAACCTCTCCAGAGCGACCCTCTCTTGAGCAACAACCTCCCTTCAACAACTGCATGTTTTTCCCCACTGCACGATTTAACACAACAACCTTCTCAACAAGAACATAATTTTGCTACTCCCCAAGGATGTTGCTTTGGAGAGATACCAAAGTATGTGTATATACTTTTCTACAAAGAAAACTGCTGACTGAAGATGTACGAAACGTTGGGATACGAGGGGCAAATACATTATATTGACTTATTTGGATAAACATCAAATTTAGTATAAAATTTGTTTTTCTGAGTAAGATACGTTGATGTAATAACCGGTTCGTGGTTTGACGATGCTGTCTCGTGAAAGTTTGTAAACGAAAATCAAAGTACTGAAAGCACTCATGGAAACTGAACTTATATATGTCACAGGGTCAGTCACATACAATTATATTATAACCCTATATATATCATTGAAATATATTGTCATATCATCACATCATTCATTTTATTCATTACACGGTAACATCAATAACACTTTGACACTTTACTATTGTCAGGGCTTCACTTTTCATTTGGTTATGGTCGTGATGCACAGGCTTGGTTTCCCGCCGTAACATGTCATCTTTTCACTAAAACAGTCGTAGAGTAAATGTTCGAAAGGAAGGACGTGTTACGTTTTGCTTAAAACTATTATTGTGTACTTTCAGGCTGAAAAGCCACTTTGGGCCACCTGGACTCAGGTTCATATTTTGTCACCTTCCCCGTGATACAAATATAATATTGGGGAGAACCCCGCGACATTGCACTGCAACATGGAATGGGAACTATAATTTAACAATGGCGGCGGATGTAGAAAAAACGTAGTACTTTGGTCCACATAAAAATTAATTTTAGTGACGCCTGGAGAAAGCTAAACTATCGTTCAGTTTTCAAAATGATCCAAGTGTAGAATCTGGTATTGTGCAACACAATGTAGACGTACAATGTAAATGCAACTACGTTTATTTTCAAATCGACTATGTATACAATTTACTCCTCGAACAACACCCAATCACTGACTAAAGATGCCAGTGCTTAATATATTCATTCCCAAGCAGTTAAAAAGCGACATATACAATACATGTATCTTAGTTTCTATTACAAATGTAGTCTTATTACAAACAGGGTAGGTAGGCCGGTGTTTATAAGGTAAAAAAAGGTGAGAACGTGGGTGTCGCGGGAAAAATTATAGGGTAGATCGGGTAACCAGAACAAATAGGTCTTACCCCGCAATACGTATCATCATTGAAAATGGCGGGCGGAAGTAGATTTGGAATACCAGCTTTTTCTCTCATTACTTGTCGTTCTTCTTGGTTCTGACAAAGATCTATCTCTTCAAATGGTATTCCTTTCGCTTCAAATACATGCTTGATTCTATTCTGTTTGTTGAAAATCTGGAAAAAACGCATAAAATTGCATGACTGTAACTGAAAGGCTTTACTTAATGTCACTTAAATGTAGTCCGTGTGAATTAAAGTAATATACATACCCTGGCGCCGAGGTTAATGATAAAACTTGATATCAATCTCCGAGCTCAAATCTCAACTTACCATTCAAAATTTCTGAATCGATTATGATCAGACAATAATGATAATATTTATACATAAGTCAGACAAGATAATTCATCTAAACATTTATTTAAACATTATAAATCAGCTCTATCTTTTCTATTACAGTTTGTCCTAAGTTCTCGTCCAATGAAATGTCCGCAAAATCCAGAGTACGAAATTTGAAAAATATATCGCATAAAATGTGCCTAAAACCTGATATGGATAAAATAAGTCACTTATTTTACTGTAGGTACAGAAATTAAGACAAACTGTAAATCAGTTATCGTTCATATTTTGAATTTTATGCGACGTGTCACTGCGCTCCGCTCCGCGTCGCTTGTGATATATCCCATAAAATTCAAAATATGAACGATAACTAATACAAACAGGTTGAACAGGAGCAAGTCACGTGCAATAATATTGATCGATGCACGACTGACGTCATCACTTTAATCTTCTTAATTGATGGACTTCAAAGAATGTAAATAGTTCGTGTGTTTGTTATTGGTTTGTAACTTATTTTCAGAATACACTGTGAATTTATTCCGTAAAACCGGAATGCATAGATTTTGACATAAACAATACATTTCCCTCGCTTTAGATTCTTATCATCTCGTGCAAAACACAGAACTGTAGATTACAATACATTTCCGGTATTTATGCACAGTTGTAATTTAAATGACTCATTTCAGGACCATCTCTAAAATTGTTTGTTTGTAGTTACCTGAATAGCTCATTTAAAAAGCACACGACCCAAAGTTTTGATAAATTATGTTCGCTCTGTGACCTCAGTACGAACATACAAGCAATGAGGCAATCGCTACTACTCGGGCATTTCCGTAACTGAGAAATACGCACTTCTTTAGACAAACGCCGAGAACTTCCAATTGGTATCAATTATGATGTTAACAAAAAGCCTATACCTGCCTACCTACTGTTAAACGTTCGGGACGTGTAACAACAAACCAAATATTGTTTAGAAGATGGCCCTGTGCATGCTCATTTATGATACATCAGAAATTCATCCTGTATAATAATGCCCCAGAGAGGGATATATATAGTACAGTATTTGGAAGAAGAAGAAGAGATTTTCCTCTATTTTCAGAGAACATTATGACAATATACATGTATATATTATACGACATACATTTTGTATAATATATTGTACGCGTTTATTACCACCATATTGACAAAGAGCTAAAATTTGTTCACGTCAATCGAATGCCAGATGTAATGGGTATGGCCAGAATGTATAGTCGTGTTAACCTTTTTTGGCATCGACCCTAAAATGTCTTACTGCAAAATCCAGAGTACGAAAATACTTGAGGACGAATCGTACATCGAACGTGCGAAAAGCGTTTTCAATAAAAAAGATTTGTGCGACCTTCCTACCCTTTTGTTCAAGTAAGTGTAAACTATACTATTTTTATTCTAGCTTTATATTATATATTCAGCTTAAATATTTATAGCATTCGGCCCTTTGGTTTTATTAAATACATTGTATTGTCTATATAGAATGTTACAAAGCAAAATTACACGTATACATGTATCAATAAATTCATTGTATTTTTTGCAGCAATATTACATGGATTTCAAATGCGACACTGTGCGTGTACAACATCTGGACGATTTTGGGTTTTCAGTATTTGTGTTTAAAACTTTCAATATAAGACTGGTACAAATCGTGTCTAACAAATTTCCACCTCAGCTGGTGATTTTCTTATTGTGCTTGAAATATATTCCTATCTAAGAAACCAGCATCTTATGCCATGATATGTGTGGTTTATAAACAGAATTAGGGAATTCATACCTTAGACTTCAGTATATGATATATGTGGTTTATAAACAGAATTAGGGAATTCATACCTTACACTTCAGTATAGATGTGCTTTTTCCGAAGATGTGGATTTCGTACATGTGATAGACAGTTAATAATACCAGACATATACAATAACAATAACCGATCTATTGACCTTACAAAAAAAATCCAACAAGTGTGTGTTTGTTTCTGGTACATTTCCATACCTGCTACAGAGCGACAACATAGAGATACATATCCTGGTTTCTCGCGTTTACCGTAAGGCGTGATTGTTTTATGGTTCATACCCTATTGTTTCCCCGCGACCCTAGACAATTTATCAGCCCGAGGATGGGGAAAACTACTTTCTCACATTTTTATCTTTCCACACGCTTTCAAAAGCAAAAAAAACGCCCCGCCCCAACCTATATCTACACTATTTTTTGTGAGCATGTAACCAGCAACTATTCTATCAGTCCAAAACAACGGACTGTTCACGATTCAACATCAAAACTTATCATACAATGTTTATTTATTGAATTAATTAATTCGGTCATGTTTCCAAAAAAACATTCACCAATATTTAAGTAGAAGACAATGTAACGTTCTTACAGTTATTTGTTTGCCATTTACTAAAAATACCACACACACGCTCGCCAGTTTAATTTACAAATATGATGTATCAGCATGATAGAAGGCCTATCAGTTGGACAGAAACAAAACACGAAATAGGTAGGGCGTAAAAAGATGTTTATTTCTTGTTGCATGCTCTGTAAAAAACAACAGGATAGGTAGATCGGGGCTTTCAGTTGTGACTCTTAAAAGTGTGTGGAAAGGAAATGTCAGAAAATGGGGAGTTCAGAACCCCGAGTCTAATAAAAGTCTAAGGTCGGGGGGAAATAACCAGAAACAAACATTTTTAGTTTAGGCCTAGTTTCTACATCAAACACATATTCTGCTAAAGATACGACAGCTGGTGATAAACATAAGTGCTAACAAGTTAATTAAGGTAATCAGTTGTTTGTGGGTTTCCCTGTAGTTCAAGTCGCACATCTTATAGACAGATTATTGGTTCTCTGTAGTTCAAGTCGCACTTATAGACAGATTATTAGTTCTATGTTACATACCACGTTTACATGTGGAATATTTTATCACACACGTGTATTACATAGGTGCATGTATACGGATTCCATGGTCGAGTGTTTTTTCTCGAGTAATCACTATAGCCCCTCACCAAGTGCTATGGGTTCGAATCCCTGTCGGTTTCTAATTCCACACGTTAAACTGCTCATTTAGTTTACGGAAGGTCGGAGGATCTAACAAGATACAAGCCGTGAGTCATCCACCACCTTAAAGCTGGTAGGTCAACAAATGACCCTGATTGTTGGTGCAACGTGTAAATCCTCGATGAGAAAAAAAACATGTAGGAATCAGCTAAAAACGAATACCTTATAATAACCGTACATCATGATCCTTATGTTTTACTTTAAATACATTGTGTACAAGAAGAAGTTGTCAGTATTTAATCAACTACAACCAATCCTGTTTAAGAGGCCACCTCCAAATAAAGACCGTTCTTATAAAAACCGTCATTAGTTAAGACCATTCTTATAAAAACCGTCATTAGTTATTTAGAATAAATTGACCGGTGAATAAAGGTCAACTGTCAATAAAGACCGTATTCTGTATTTCCCAGGGGTGGTGGTTCACATGTATGACTGTATTCTGTATTTCCCAGGGGTGGTGGTTCACATGTATGACTGTATTCTGTATTTCCCAGGGGTGGTGGTTCACATATATGACTGTATTCTGTATTTCCCAGGGGTGGTGGTTCACATGTATGACTGTGTTCTGTATTTCCCAGGGGTGGTGGTTCACATGTATGACTGTGTTCTGTATTTCCCAGGGGTGGTGGTTCACATGTATGACTGTGTTCTGTATTTCCCAGGGGTGGTGGTTCACATGTATGACTGTGTTCTGTATTTCCCAGGGGTGGTGGTTCACATGTATGACTGTGTTCTGTATTTCCCAGGGGTGGTGGTTCACATGTATGACTGTATATGATAAGCCATCATCAGTTTACTGCCTTTCATAACAACATAGACCTTACGAGACAATGCGGATAAATAATATTAAAGAATGGAACAACCGGCGGTATGGTCTTAATTATTGAAAAAAAATGCAAATAGCTCAAACCATATGCTTTGGCAAATAATCATTTACTAATCGTATCTCTGTCTATACACACCTTATCCCTCCCCCGGCGACTGTTACACACCATGAATTATCTCAATATTACAGTGTTACTTTCTAGACATAAATCATGAAAATATTCACCGTATATATTGATATGAATGAGATGATTATGCCGTTGATTCTTCCTGGTGATGATGATAAGATTATTACGATGACAATGATTACAAAAATGATGATAATGACTATGATGATGGCGACGACGACGATGATGATGATGATAACGATAACAATGATTACAACATTGACGACGATGATGATGAATATAATGATTACGATGTTGTTGATGGTGACGATGATGATGACGACGACGATGATGATGATGGCAACGATGACAAGGATTACAACATTGACGACGATGATGATTGTGGTGATGGTGGGGAAGAAGATGATGATGATGACGATATTAGCGGCGGTAGTGGCAGAGCAGTAATGAGAATAATGATAATGAAGAAAATGTGGTAATGGGTGATGATGATGTTGACGTAGTGGTATTCAAGGTTTTGCGATTCGATGTCGCCAATACCCAGGAATATGGATAATGATCTTGATTGTGATGAAGATAGTGGTGTGGCTACTACATACATGTATATCCCTACTATATCCACAGATAAATTCATATATCATGTCAATGAGATAAGTGAAAACGACGATAGTGAAAACAAGAAAGAAAAGATCCGTGAAGAAGATGATGACGCTAGGTATGATGATGATGCTTCTGTGTTACATAGGGAATGAGATCCGTGAAGTGTTTGCGTCCACGCCACTAGTGTATGATAAGCAGATAAACCTGATAAGGCGGAAAAAAATGTTTGTTTCTGATAGCCCGACCTACCCGTATTTTCCCGCGACCCTGGCCAGACTTTTATTGGGTCTGAGGAAGATACATAAACTTTCTCACTTTCTGAACCTTTCCACATACTTCCAGGTGCTACAAAAAGCCCCGACCGTCCTATGTAATCAGAAACAATTTAGTTAGGCCTAATGGTAACATGAATTGTATTGTTGGGGATTCTATTATTATTATTATTATTAGATCGTGTTATTCAATCACCAACGTGAATTATCAGAACTGATAAAATTCCCGTATTCCATGGTCTGTAGTTAAAACACTGATGAAGAATGATAATTTTGCTATGTTTATCTCGCTAATGAATTCCCCCGTCCTCTATTGCTTCAGTATCATTTTGTTCCAAATACAAATGTAACAATAAACTTTATCAGAATAATCGTCATTGGGTGGCCACATTGAATGCAAACAAACAGAATAGTCTATTTGACAATATCATAACAGAAATACATTTGTAATTAGATTCTACAAGTACATAACGAACCATCGAGCATAATGTATCATTAATGACCAGAGGATAACAGAGCATTGAGCATAAGGAGCTGCATATATCATACATAACACATCGCACTGAGCATACTACAGTAATATAGAACCGTCACATCAAAGGTCATAGAGTATACAAAATAGCCCAGAACATAACGGACCATCGAGCATTCCAGGTTACTTGAGAAATGAACCCAATACAGTAGTAATGACCAGTGAAGTACACAGAGCACAGAGCATTGAACATAATACAGTAGTATAGACCAGTGAATTACACAGAGCACAGAGCATTGAACATAATACAGTAGTATAGACCAGTGAATTACACAGAGCACAGAGCATTGAACATAATACAGTAGTATAGATCAGTGAATTACATAGAACACTGAGCATTGAACATAATACAGTAGTACAGATCAGTGAATTATACAGAACACGAAGCATTGAACATAATACAGTAGTATAGATCAGTAAATTACACAGAACACAGAGCATTGAACATAATACAGTAGTATAGATCAGTGAATTACACAGAACACGAAGCATTGATCATAATACAATAGTATAGATCAGTGAATTACACAGAACACGAAGCATTGATCATAATACAGTAGTATAGATCAGTGAATTACATTGTACACAGAACACAGAGCGTTGAACATAATAGAGTAGTATAGATCAGTGAATTATACAGAACACGAAGCATTGATCATAATACAGTAGTATAGATCAGTGAATTACATTGTACACAGAACACAGAGCGTTGAACATAATACAGTAGTATAGATCAGTGAATTACACAGAACACGAAACATTGATCATAATACAGTAGTATAGATCAGTGAATTACATTGTACACAGAACACAGAGCGTTGAACATAATACATTAGTTTAGATCAGTGAATTACACAGAACACAAAGCATTGAACATAATACAGTATTATAGATCAGTGAATTACACAGAACACGAAGCATTGAACATAATACAGTAGTATAGATCAGTGAATTACACAGAACATTGACCATAATACAGTAGCATAGATCGGTGAATTACACAGAGCACGAAGCATTGAACATAATACAGTAGTATAGATCAGTGAATTACACAGAACATTGACCATAATACAGTAGCATAGATCAGTGAATTACACAGAACACAAAGCATTGAACATAATACAGTAGCATAGATCAGTGAATTACACAGAACACAAAGCATTGAACATAATACAGTAGCATAGATCAGTGAATTACACAGAACACAAAGCATTGAACATAATACAGTAGCATAGATCAGTGAATTACACAGAACACGAAGCATTGAACATAATACAGTAGTATAGACCAGTGAATTACACAGAGCACATAACATTGAGCATAATACAGTAGTATAGACCAGTGAATTACACAGCGCACAAGACATTGAACATAATACAGTAGTATAGATCAGTGAATTACACAGAGCACAGAGCATTGAACATAATACAATAGTATAGACCAGTGAATTACACAGCGCACAAGACATTGAACATAATACAGTAGTATAGACCAGTGAGTTACACAGAGCACAGAGCATTGAACATAATACAGTAGTATAGATCAGTGAATTACACAGAGCACAAGACATTGAACATAATACAGTAGTATAGACCATTGAATTACACAGCGCACAAGACATTGAACATAATACAGTAGTATAGATCAGTGAATTACACAGAGCACAAGACATTGAACATAATACAGTAGTATAGACCAGTGAGTTACACAGAGCACAGAGCATTGAACATAATACAATAGTATAGACCAATGAATTACACAGAGCACAAGACATTGAACATAATACAGTAGTATAGACCAGTGAATTACACAGAGCACGAATCATTGAGCATAGTACAGTAGTATAGACCAGTGAATTACACAGAGCATTGAACGTAAAACAGTAGTATAGACCAGTGAGTTACACAGAGCACAGAGCATTGAACATAATACAATAGTATAGACCAATGAATTACACAGAGCACAAGACATTGAACATAATACAGTAGTATAGACCAGTGAATTACACAGAGCACAAGACATTGAACATAATACAGTAGTATAGATCAGTGAATTACACAGAGCACAAGACATTGAACATAATACAGTAATACAGACCAGTGAATTACACAGTGCATTGAGCATAATACGATAGTATAGACCAGTACGTAACATAGCATTGAGCATAATACAGCAGTATAGACTTGTACATATCACAGAGCACTGAGCATGATACAGCAATATATAGACCAGTACATTTCAGAATATTATTAAGTAGAAGCTGAACATAGTGCAGAACAGAACAGCATACGTGCTCATCGGATGTGAGACATAACTTAATATATATCAACACGACTAATTAACTAGTCCAGATGATATAAATATTGTTTACACTCTTAGAGGGAAGTAAAAAAAAAACATGTATCATGAATGTATAAGAGAAAGAGGCACAGTTGTGCTTGCTCAGTTGTATAAGATAGCCTCTTAAGTAACAATGTAGTAGGAAATATGTACTTGAGCACTTATATAACACCTGCTACGTAACTATGTACAGCACGTACAGAACACTACGTGTTGGTTATAGCCATTAAAATAAAATTAACGTCTGAATCATCGCAGACATCTTTTGTGAGTTAACAGATAAATAAACAAACAGTTTCCCGACGATATGGTGTACATACATATATACCATTAGTCAGTTAACATATATAGAATATCGAGGAAAAATGAGAAATTGGAGTTTAACAAGCAGTAGACAAGTTAATCTTCAAAAGGAATATGGAACAAATTTCACTTACCTCTCTGTTAGTTGTTACAGATGTAGTGTATAGTTTAACAACCATTATTACACATGAATATTGACAAATATATATATATATATTTATATTCTCACAAAGACACTGAAAGTTCTGTATAATCCGGAAGTTGGTATCGATTCTGAGGTTGCTTCACGCGAAGGCTCAAGAGAGGGTGCGTCAAATTAATCACATAAATAATCTAGTAACAGAGCCCATTTTTCCTGGTAAATTCGCCTCATTGGTTTCAGACATGGAGATTCGGTATATCACTGCTGTTTTAGCACAAGACAAAATAAATGCTCAACAAAATCTTAATTGCCAAGAACTTCTTAAAAGCGCTGATTTTGTATATCCCCACTAGTCGCCCCGTTTCTTCGATATTTGATAGCGCACATCTGGAAACATCAATTATTCTAAGACAGGGGAGTCGGGAAGTTTCCTGATAACATCTTAATATTAATTACAAATGCAGGATTCCCGGCCCTTAGTTAATTCGCAAATATTGCTCCATGGAGGATTATTGAAAAAAATGTGTAACACATTAATAATATTAGTTTTGTTATAAAATAAACCCTCCAAGAAATACCCTGCTCTATTCAATAAGAAAATCTATCCAAACTTTATGAAAGTAATAAAATACCTTCTAGCAGCATTTGGTTTCAATATGCCCGAAGTATTAAGTGCGATAACTTGCGTACGCTACGTGGAACTCTGTGTCCGTTACAATTAACCACCGATACAACTATCAAAGTAAGGTGTAAAAAAATATTGTTTCTGGTTACACGCTCATTAAAATAGCCAAGGTTGGCAGGTCGAGGATCCTTTGGCTCTTGAAAGTGTGTGGAAAAGTAAAAAGTGAGAAAGTGCGTTTTCAGTTCATCGATCGGGCTTAATAAAGGTCTTGAATCGAGGGGGGGGGGGGGGAGTCGGGGAACTTGAAACAAACATTTGTTGGCCTTAGTGGTGCAGATTTATTCATTAGTCTAAGTGTCTTCATTTGGGATCATCTCCACCGTTTTCATTTAATATATCGTGGCTTTTCGTCAAAAGTATGTATTTTTATCAATAATGGGGTATTAATTAAGCGAATGTGTAAGAATTACTAAATACGAGTATGGTTTATCACAGGTTAAGTACCATACAAATGATAAGTAGTGATAAAAACGCATACGAATTGCCAATCAATTAATTTATTTATTTATTTACATGTATTTATTTATTCATTTATTTATTTATTTATTAAACTAATAAATTATTAATTAATTATTTTTTAAGACTCGTTCATGTACAAACAATATAGATTTAGTATATTTGAGTATAGGTAGGTAGCGGGGGGTATATCATTATTATCAGTATAGTATGTAGTTATAAACAATTTAATTGTGTGGGCCAGGAAAAAATAGTCATGTGCACGGTCACTTGATCGAGACAAAATATTATGGATGAATATGGGTCTCAAAACATTCCTTTAAACACTCCATTCGAACATTGGAGATACGATTCGTTCCTAAATATTCTGGTATTAAGAATTTTGCGCCAAAAGAGCGAAAGTTGGGTAACATGTAACAAGATTATTTTTTCATTTCTAATATAGTGCTTCTTGAAAGGAAATGAGTAAATATTTTACAAGTACAATTTTCATCATTAAGTTTATTGGTTTTATTGGCATATAATACCTGGACCATTTACTCGAATGCCATGATGGTTAGACCGGACAACATATTTTTTTACAGAATGAATATTGTGTATAAAAACATGAAATTTACAACATTTTCAAAATGATCAGGTATAGCATACAATGACAATAATCAATATAATATACTACATACTTTTTTTTACAAAAATCGGCACTTACTAAGTGTCTATGGTCAATATACATTTAAAAGGTCATCCTTAAAAAATATTTTGTTTGCTACATACGTAACGCTATACCTACTCACCAAATAGGCCCCTACCCAACTTGTTTGGCCTCTGGTGTAAACAAAGTGTTTTTTTTAAATAGCATACTGACATCTATTTTGGGTTCAATATAAAAAATAAATTGTAAAAAAAATATTTCCTACATATATATATATGTAGCCTACCTACCCGCTGAAAATTCTCTAGGAAGGGTTACCGCAAACAAACATTTTTCAGGATGGCCTCATAGAACGAATATTGCTAACTACACACAAATACAGAAAATCAATGCAAAACCATAAACACCCCAAAATTCGCGTGTATCCGTACAGTAAAATAGGTACGATTATAATGAATCAAATAACGACTATCATAATTACTGACAATGCTATTTCCATCAATGCAATAATTATCAGGCTATATCATCATATATAGTATATGAAACAGAACATATTCTCAGCTCGATCTGCCTTTCGATTTTCTCAAGGACAATTGCGAGCAATGAGCACGTTAAAAAGCCAGGAAAACTATTCGAAAAGAGTAGGAATGTAAACTGTCCGGTTCTCCTGTATCTTATCTCCCCTCTCCCTGTGCCGATAAACAACAGATAAATAAATGTACCATTAAAATTGGTCTCGCCGCATCAGAAATGATAGTCAGTATTTCCAGAGACATAGTGGTATTTCCCACCCAGACAGTCCTTTTAACAAATGACACTCTTTTGCATGATACTTAAAACTCGAGGTGAAATATACAATGTATACGTCAGCGTCACTTTAATTCCACACTGATTTGACACTGTGGTGCGGTAGGAACAGAAATAATTACGAAATGAGTGTCATCACAGTCAGTTTCCCGCAAACGGATATAGGCCTCGTTTCATCAAACATCTTACGCCACTTCTTAAGTAAGAAGTGCCTTATCTCCCTTCTTAGCGTTAAAATACGTTTCATCAATATTTTCTTAGCTACGAATTGTAAAGTTTGGGAACGATTCTTTCTTAATTTTACGATAGCTCATGGGCTATCTTAAAGATAAGAAAACGCAGCTTCTGTCTTTATTATTACGAGACAGCCTTTTATTTAAAGACTGTTGAGTGTGATGTACTAGATATTAGTAAATAATGGAAAAGAAAATCAGTTTTATGTTCAGGGGCGTAGCCAGCTATAAATGAATTTTATGCACACAAGGAAGAATGCAACCCCCGCTTTTGCTTGGTTGTGGATTTTTAATGCCCCGCTATTCGAAATTGCGGAAGAGCGTTAAGTGTTTCCCCTGTCCGTCCGTGCGTCTGTGTGTCCATCCGTACACACCTGAGGGTGGTTAGGGTTGGTACATTTTGGCATTGTGAGGTTCAATTACGTACAAACTGAAATTGTGGGGACAATTTTGACTTGCGACTTGTGGGATAAAAACAACGAAAGGATCAAAGGGTGCACCCCACAACATACCTCTCATGAGAATGTCTGTCCGTTCAAATTTTCAATTTCAAGGATTAGTTTCACATTTTAAATGAAGGAATATAATATTAAATACAGGTCAAGTTCGATTTCACATAAAATCCAAACATTTTCACATGAGTTATAATATGGTCCCTATTTGACTTAGCTCTCGGGAGGCATTCGTGTCAGACAGATAGACACATTTCTAGTTTAAATTAAAACTCAAATGGTCTGTCAAAGCACTGTCAAATAGTATCTATTATTTTGAATTATGCATTTTATTTCAAACACCGTGATTAACGATTATTAGACATAATATTAGCTTTCCACTTAGAAGGCATTTCTATATTGTTCGCTTTTCAAATTAACGTTACGCACATGCGTATGTGCGTATCACTGATGTTATAACCTGTTAACAATCTGATATTTTTAAAACTTATTTTAAGACCGTGAACACATTTTTCTCTTCAAAAGAAACCTTTTTTGGCATTTCTCTTTAACCGATCGTATGTGCGTTTAATAAATAGCCATAAAACATATTTTCATGAAATTTGGAGTTTTTGTATTTATTAACTGTTCTTCTCCGAATCTTACTGTAAAATCTTACGGCTCAAACGATAACAATTTGATCTGACTAGCATTAATCATAAACAGTACGGTTGGGTTGTCCAACATACATAGGCGTGCGAATAAAGTAACTTTATGTGCAAGTTTGAGCGACTCAAAAACACATTTATCATGAGTCAATGTTCACATTGTTTAAAAACATATTTTCAGTTAATATATATCAAATAGTTTACATTTTCTGAAAGATTAGAGCTTCATCTTTAATTTGGTATATAATTTACAAAAATCTGTTGAGAAATAAAATAAAATTCTCTATATAACATATGTATAGAATCAAGTGTATTTTTCTTATTTACATAGCTAGGGCCGGTGAATAAACTTTACCCATGTAGACTGTGTCTCGGTCTTTACACATTTAGATAAGAACAGTTGATAAAACGGTTTAAGAATTTCGTAACTTTTGTCGTAAGTGTCTTCGTAGGAAAGAATCTTACGAAAAATAAGAATATATTGATGAAACGAGGCCATAGTGTTCTTTATACAGAACATTTCTACAATCATACAATATGACAGTTTTGAAACAGCTGACTGCTATGACTCATGCTAAAATATACACAAACACATGTACGTATACAAAAAATAGAATCCTTAAAATAATAATCAATAGTACAATGTGTATCACGTACACTGCTTATAATAATATTGTCTAAATTTACTGAAATGAAATGAATATATGTAGGCCTAAAATATAAAAAAGAGCAGGGTCGATCACTCTGAAAAATAGAAATTTTGAAATCTAATTTCAGTGACGCATAATTTAAATCTTCCTTGACTTATGTTGCAAATACATAGTTCATGTTCAAAACATTTCAAAACCTTTAAGTATTGTCAAGGACTTATATACATACATATATATATACGTCCTTGGTATTGTTTTACTTAAAATAAACAAAGAAATTGTGACCATACGCTTTAGAAGTTTGTCCCGAGTGTATTTTCTATATGTCTGTTTATATGACTTAATTCATGTTTAAAATATTTGTTCAACATAGTTTGAAATAGTTTGACTTTGTTGAGAAATCATTTCTTTAATTTGATAAGTGGCAAAAGTAGTAGGTAAATGTTTTCTTGTAAATATATGATAATGCAATATTAATCGTTACAACTTGACAAATCTACAGTTTTAAATGTTTTCTAATTCCTCCCCTCCCTCCAACAACATTTTCAACCAACAACATATCAAACAGTACATATGTTTGGGCCTATATTAAAAATATGTTTGTTTGCCCTTTACCGACCCTGAATTTTAGAAGAGGGTCGGTAGGTAGGAAAAATATTTTATTTTATTTCTACATTTGACCTTTACCTAGCATCTAGATGCATTCTATATTCATTTAATGTATTCTGCTACCATACAACCATTTATTATGTGCTTTAATCAACCATAAACATGTACTCAGTGCCTTAACACTCATTAATGTTTTCCTTCATTTCTTCAAATTATACCTACTTTAAATGTTTATCGAAAGCACTGAGTGTATACATGTATATTTATAAAGTTCTCCCAGATTTTGCAATAACATTTTTTGAGTCGGTCGGTAAAGGGCAAACAAACTTAATTTTAATTTAAGCCTTGTGTATCTTTTAATTATCTTTAAAAAAAACATAGAATAAATTGCAACGCAATGATATCATAGCACTTTCATAATTATTTGTATGCTAAAAGACTAAACGAATTTGTACGGAGTGTAACCTTTACTTAGTCTATATATTTGTAACTTCATGACCCTGCAGTGTTAGTATTTTGTCACCGGTATAGTTCCTGTAAAAGCAAACAGAATTTGTGTATAATAAGAATATCTGTCCCGAGTGTAAGCTTTGTCTTCATTATTTTGATTTATGCCCACATACATAAAATAGATTTCAATGGTAAGAGGGATCTGGAAAAATGCCCAAACATGCGCGTACGTGAAGGCTACGTGTAATTAGTCCGATCAAACAATATAATGCGGGTTAAGCAATCCTCGGTACGTACAGTCATAGACGTATCGATATTTACTCATAATTATTGTCGGTCTGAATTGAGGACATAAGGGAAACAACCTAGATAAGATGATACGAGTGAATTGGTTCCCGTTTCTGTCTACAAAGCAACAGAATCGGCGGGAGCCAGTTTATAACTGCCGAGTTGCAAAATACATACCAAAATGGAAGAAACGTCAGAAGCCACTATCAACATGACTACGAACACTGCTGATCAGCACCTTGATGATGATAAACATCCTAAAGAAGACACTTTTCAAGGAGCAACACTTGAGATCAATAATGAAAGTGGAAATCCGGAGCCAGTGGTTGATTTCGCTGGCCCAGGTTTGAACAGGAATCGCCCGGGGTCGACAATCGGTCGGCAATCAGTTCGCAGCACCTCAAGCCGAACTTCGATGAAACCTAGTGGTTACAAGACAGGAAAAAACTCGGAGTTATTTTTTTCGTACAAGGTATCCTTTCTTCTCGGTTTATGGCATTGTTTTTATATCGATTTTTTCAGAGTGTCGATAAATTCGGATCCTAATATTTCGGATATTGGACATTACAAACGGCATTCATAAAATCATATCCAGTTAGAGCGGTCATAAAGAAGAAAACACAACTCTTTTAATTATATCTTTTAATAGATTCTACCTTTATTAATAATCTATAAGATTTGTATTGTCATTGATCAATTAAACACAATGTTTAAAATTGACCTAATTCAGTAATTGTGTGTAGTTTTCTCAACTACTCTTGTTACCTTTAAATTTTATGGAAGATAATGTATTGAAAACTTGACACCACATTTATAATACCTATTTGATCCATACTATTAATACTGGTAAATGTCATATCTTTGGATAGCTATGTTTAACCACTACATTATATGGTAGTGATCCATAATTCATTGGAAACACTGAAGGTTTACTGTTACAATATTAAATTCAGGACTGGATTTACCGGGGGCTTATGGGGCCCAAGCCCACCCAGACGACTAAATTGCCAAAAAAGGGTATATTTTCAATAGATAAAATCTTTTTTTTTTAACTGGAAACAGAATCAAATCAACAGTGGAGCTTTCACTGTCAACTTGCAATATGCCAAAACATTCTGTTTACTAATTTGCATCTCTATCAATGGCATAATACTGTTTATTCGTACTACTTGCCCCAGGCAACTTTTACTCTCAACAATTTACACAACATTAGTTTTCAAGCTTCAGTTGACCATGATCAAACTGCTATATGCTTGTGTATAGTAAACGTCTTCTGATTTTGATCAGTTATTATTGTTAACATTTCAGAACAATTTTGTTGCAGTTTTTATGAGCTTTTTATGCCAAAAAATGCACCCAAATAAGAAATTTTTGTAACTTTTTGAAAAAAATCAGGGTAGACCCCCAAACCCCCTCCTAACAGAAGGGGGACAACCCCTTCCGTACCTTCCCCCAAGCCCTACCCAGTCAGAAATTTCTGGATCCGTCCCTGAAATTTGTACAACTGATCGGTTGTGTTGAGTTCTCAACAATTTTTTTTATTACTTTTAAACTTGTTCAATCAACTGAAAAGACAAAAGAAAAAATATATATTCTGGCCTTGTAACTTATAAATTTATAAGTAATCAAATTGTTCTTATAATGTATTCCTACATTTTTTAGGAAAATGCTTTTGATGTAGCTGTTAATGCTTGTAAAAAAGCACACTACAAGCCAGACATTGATGGAGATGTACTTGGTTCATGGCTTCTGACAGAGTAAGATGAACATTTATAACATTATTATAGAATTATAGATCTTGCATAATCTCACTTAAAATATTACCCTATCAATCACATAAAAAAATAACAGACATGAATACTGTATCATCATAATTTTTTTTTTTTATGTTACAGTCATGTACAAACCATTTTTGTCTTATAGTTATACTGGGCCTATATTATGAGAAATATGTGAGGTTGTGCCCTCAAATTCCCGGTGATACACAATATCACCTTCTAATTTCTTGTCAATAACAGTGTTATTCATACATTATTTAAATCGCTTTTGTGACCAATTGTTACCTGGTAAGTGTGAAAAGTTAGCGTTGACATAATTTAGAAACAATGAAAGTCAAGAACTTAATTAGTTGATGAGCTTTTGTTAATCTGTCAGCTTTATTTATTATCATCATCATTTTCGAGATCGATGTCGCGAAGAAAATCGTCGTTACGGGTGATAATATGCCGATGACAATCATGGGGGAATGCGTTTTCGGACAAATCACCCGGGCCGTACTGTAATCAAACCCATACCTATAGCTTTGTTACTGAGTTTCCTTAATTTGCACACTATGTGTCTAACATTAAAAGCCACTCATTATTTTATCATAAACCAACTGTTAAGTTATTGATACATTTTACTTGTTTCCCCTTGGATAATTGTGGAACAGGTATTCTCCATGTCTTACTGATGTACATCAAATGATTCATAAATATCCAAACCACTCTAATAACATATAATAATTATGCAGTGTTCATTTTTGTCCTACAGATCTAACTGGAGAGTATGATATGAAAATTACTCAGCTATATTAGGTGGATTTTATCTCAAATAATTGGAATCACAGATATATTAAATGTTGTTTGAAATCTGCATATTTTTAAATGTCTTAGAATTGAGTCTTTATTAAAATTCAATTTGACTCAAACCAGTTTGCTTTGTTAAGTTTATTTATAGTGTGACCTACATTTTTTATCACACAGGATCGACCACTGGGACAATGAAAGAGAGAAGATTGTTGTTCTGGCTGATAATTCTCTCCTTATTTTCCGCTACAATTTTATCAACAGCAAACTGATGGAATTCCGTCGTGTCAGCCTTCATATCATTGACACTGTGATGATTGGAGATTTCAAATACCCTGAATGGTCTGTCATGCCGTAAGTGTTCATTTCTTTTACTTATATAACTACAATGTATACTGCTTTAACAGTCTGTGAAATTAAGGTTTGAAATGTGGTTGCCCGAAACTGAAAATTTAACTGTTTTATTAGCTCACCAGAGCACGAATGTGCTCAGGGTGAGCTTTTGTGATCGCCCTGCGTGCGTCGTGCGGTGTTCGTCATGAAGTGGCGTCAATATTTACTTAAAACAACATCTCCTCCTACACCACTATTCCGATTGCAACCAAACTTTGCTGAAATGATCCTTGGGTGGTCCCCTTTCAAAGTTGTTCAAAAAATTAAATTTCATTAAAAACTCTGGTTGCTATGGCAACAAATAGAAAAAACTTAAAAAATCTTCTTGTCCAAAACCACAGGGCCTAGAGCTGAGATATTTGGTATGTAGCATTGTCTAATGGAACTCTACAAAGTTTGTTCAAATTATTCCCCTGGGGTCAAAATTGGCTCCGCCCCGGGGGTAACTTGATTTTACATAGACTTATATAGGAAATTTAAAAAATCTTCTTGTCAAAAACTATAATACCTAGAGCTTTGATATTTGGTGTGTAGCATAGTCTAGTGGACCTCTACCAAGTTTGTTCAAATTATTGCCCTAGGGTAAAAATTGGCCCCGCCCCGGGGGTCACTTGATTTATATAGACTTATATAGGAAAATTTAAAAAATCTTCTTCTCCGAAACCACAAGGCCTAGAGCTTAGATATTTTGTATATTGCATTGTCTAGTGGACCTCTACCAAGTTTGTTCAAATTATGGCCCTAGGGTCAAAATTGGCCCTATCCTGGGGTTTATTCTATTTTTTATAGGAAAATTTGAAAAATCTTACTCCGAAACCGCAAGGCCTAGAGCTAAGATATTTGGCATATAACATTGTCTAGTGGACCTCTACAAAGTTTGTTCAAATTATTGCCCTAGGGTCAAAATTGGCCCCGCCCCGGGGGTCACTTGATTTATATAGACTTACATAGGAAAATTTAAAAAATCTTCTTCTCTGAAACCGCATGGTGTAGAGCTAAGATATTTGGCATATAGTATAGTCTAGTGGACCTCTACCAAGTTTGTTCAAATCATGGCCCCGGGGTCAAAATTGGCCCTGCCCTGGGGTTTATTCTATTTTATATAGGAAAATTTGAAAAGTCTTCTTCTACAAAACCACAAGGCCTAGAGCTAAGATATTTGGCATATAGCATTGTCTAGTGGACCTCTACAAAGTTTGTTCAAATTATTGCCCTAGGGTCAAAATTGGCCCCGCCCCGGGGGTCACTTGATTTATATAGACTTACATAGGAAAATTTAAAAAATCTTCTTCTCTGAAACCGCATGGTGTAGAGCTAAGATATTTGGCATATAGTATAGTCTAGTGGACCTCTACCAAGTTTGTTCAAATCATGGCCCCGGGGTCAAAATTGGCCCTGCCCTGGGGTTTATTCTATTTTATATAGGAAAATTTGAAAAGTCTTCTTCTACAAAACCACAAGGCCTAGAGCTAAGATATTTGGCATATAGCATTGTCTAGTGGACCTCTACCAAGTTTGTTCAAATTATTGCCCTAGGGTCAAAATTGGCCCTGCCCAGGGGGTCACTTGATTTATATAGACTTACATAGGAAAATTTAAAAAATCTTCTTCTCTGAAACCGCATGGTGTAGAGCTAAGATATTTGGCATATAGTATAGTCTAGTGGACCTCTACCAAGTTTGTTCAAATTATGGCCCCGGGGTCAAAATTGGCCCTGCCCTGGGGTTTATTCTATTTTATATGGGAAAATTTGAAAAATCTTCTTCTCCTAAACCACAAGGCCTAGAGCTAAGATATTTGGTATGTAGCATTGTATAGTAGACCTCTACCAAGTTTGTTCAAATTATTGCTTTAGGGTCAAAATTGGCCCCGCCCAGGCGTCACTTGATTTATATAGACTTATATAGGAAAATTTAAAAAATCTTCTCCGAAACCACAAGGCCTAGAGTTAAGATATTTTGTATGTAGTATTGTCTAGAAGACCTCTTCCAAATTTGTCTATATTATGGCCCCGGGGTCAAAATTGGCCCTGACCTTAGGGTCACTTGATTTTACTTGGACTCGTTTAGAAATATTTTAACAATGTTCGTTTCCAAATGACCTTTTTTCCTGGTGAGCATTGATAGGGCCATCATGGCCCTCTTGTATTTGATTTGTTAATAAAAAGTTGGTTGTCCGAACCAAAATTTTGGTTGTCCGAATGAAAAACTTGTTGTCCCGGACAACAGGACAACCGCTAATTTCGCAGACTGCTTTAATAATTCAGTTTCGACTACAGTAACATTTACCTCAATAAATCTTGAATTACAAAAGCTGTAAGGCATTGGGTTACTGAAAAATAATCATAGCGGGCTTTAGTGTGTTGTGTTTGAAAAAGTGGTTAAAAATGAAATTCGGTCAGAATTTGAATATTTTTAATGGTTATGTTGTTTATTCAACTTACATTGTGTGTATTCAAATATGACACAAGACTCCATTGATTCCTGTTTTTACACAATCTATAAGCAGCAAATTATGACGGTACAAGTGAATAAATTACTGTCTGTTACATGCTGAACTTCATATTTCTTTATGGTATACTGTAGGTTTTGATTATTAGTAATTGTATCTTTTTTTACAGTGTGGTATCCAGTGATCGAGAACATGGTGGTATAAAGATTAAGTTCAACAATGGTGAAGAGCCTAGCTTTGGTCAGAAGTGGAATCCGTGGTGTACATCCATTCCTTGGTTACTGTTGGCCCATCATCCTCTGATTTACAACCCAAAGGAAAACGAAACCGTCACTTTCAATGTTGATGACTTCTACGAGTCTTTGATTCAAGCCGTCAGCAAGGCGTATAATCGCCGTCGTCCTGGTGAGAAAGTGATTGTTATGGAGGGGCCAATCGAGATCCAGAGTTACGCAAGCTTGTCATCAATGGTATTTAACCAGTCTGGGGTTGGTTTCTATAAAGACAGAAACGGGATGTGTTTCTGATTACGCCTTCTTGATTAAAGACACATATTGAATACTTTACCCGTAAAACTCTATTTAGTTCTGAGTGAGCTCTTTGTTGTAAGCAACATTCTAAATTTTGTCTTTTATATCCTTTTCTAAGGCCTCTAAATGCTTTATGCTCTTAAGGTGTAATAGTGTTATAAATTCTTATGCAAGGATCTTTGTTATATTTTATAATGAGACATAAATTTACAGTGTTTGCTTAAAGTGTGCAAATTAATTACTTACATTATACACTTTGTGATAAGTTATTAGTCTCATTCATGAAGGTTAAATTGTTAGTTAAGCAATTGTTTTTATATGAAAGTGATGTGCTAAATATAGCTGTAACCATGTCATTGTTTTGTCTTTCAAAAGCTTAACACTAAACATAAGAATTTGATTGGAATTAATCTTTGCTCTACAAATTGTTTCAAATTATCCTGAGCTTTGTCTAGTGCTTATATATTTTATTACAATGATAAGTGATTTCTGATTGACTAGATCTGTATTGTTGTCCAATGTAAAACATCATATTTAGCCTTAAGGAGACATCATCTTGTAGTTTTTAGTGTTTTTCAATGAACATACTCATGTCACAGGCAGAAGTGACAGACCTGCGGTGGTAAAGTGGTGCGACCTCCTACTTGCAAGTCAGATACTCTACCAATTGAGCTAATCGAGCTGATTAATATCACAGTCAATATATTGAAACCAATACGAATATACAGGAATAAATTCTACTTAAAACATATAAATTTACCCCCAAATTAACTTAAATGAAAAAAAATTGTCGCATGATCCTACCAGTTAAACTGATAAATATATGTAATCTAGGGCGTTATATGTAGAATTTATTGTGCTTTTACCATCACATGTTTGTTACTACTGTCTGTGGCTGATTTAATGTTGAGAAGTATGTAACATGTCTATATGCACCAACGATCAGGGGACTATGTGGGATTATGATTGTCTGTAGTTGTTGTATATTAAATAAGGGATTTTTATGTATCAATGGGATTTATAAATCAATGAGGTAGATTTATATATATCTGGTGAATGAAGGGACATTCCGAGAAGGTTTTAATTATTTTATGCTTTGTATTTGTGTGTTTTTTATCAATCCTTCTCTACACTTGTGTTAAAACAGGCAGTTTCAGATTTGCTTGCTCCTTACAAACATTTCTTGATCTTCAATAATAAGCTTGTGTTCTGTCTTCCATCTGAACAAACACAACAAATGTAACAGTGTTTAAGACCAATGATGTAAAAAATTAGTACTAAAATATTTAGTTACATTATTTACATGCTTAATGAAACTTAGTGACTTTTAGTGAAATAAAGTCATTATACGTCGATTTTTTATGTAAGAAGTAGATTCTTGTGTGTTTCTAAGATTTTATAAATTGTGCCATGTTTTAAAGTTAGTCATTCCTGATACCATAGATATTTGGTCTCTCTATATAGACTGATCATATACTGTCCTTTCTTAAGTTGTGTGAACATCTCTGTAATGGCCCTTATATCGTAACTAGGTTGTCTCCCGGCCTCGGGAGATTTTCATACTTGTCACCATTGTGCATGCACCAAAGATATTTTCTGGGGTCATCTCTTGATACATCAACCTGAATTATGGACATGAAAATTTAATATTATTTCATCATTGTAGTTTGGAGTCAATTATCAAGTTTTTCACACATTATCCTATGAATTGTTGGAACTTATCTAAACAGTGTCTACTAGGTACATGTAGTTATTCTGTTTTATTTCCATCTATGTATTAATGTGTAGTACCAGTATTTCTTTGTGCTTGAACATGTAGAATTAATTCTATGGATATTATACTATTGCATGTTATTGATTACCGTACCACAAGATTGAAATATAATGTAATGTACTTACAATATTGCAAATTAAACCTTAAAACCTGTAACTGTTACCTGTTGAAATAGGAATTGAAAGCAACTTATAAATGGTTACATATGTGACATAAACCCCGTACTTGTGTGCTTTTTTTGTTCAGATATTTTTTTAAGAACTCTAAGACATTAAATTGTATTGTGTCTATTTTTATAACAATATTCCGATGAGGTTTTAATGATTAATGTTAAGTTTGTGTTATAATGGATTGATAAGGATTTTCAGTGAATACTTATGTCAGTGACTGGTATTTAACATGTGTATTATTACTCACAGTCTGGCATTTGCACTGAAGAAATTTTAATATCTCTGCTTTTAATTTCAGAGTCAATTATGATCAGTTTTTCTCCACCTCTAGTTAAACATTTGTCTCGAAATTTTTATTTATATGTGCTTTGTCATTAGTTCGGACAAGGCATCTTCAAAACTTTTGCAAACAAAAAATATAAATCTTATGTCTGTTTTTTTCCTGTGTGACTGTAATACAGTTAATTGTCCTCTATCAAATCCATCTCCAATTGTTTCAATTACATGATTGTTGATCCGAGAGCAGACACAAATATTTATGATGAAATGCTTTCAAAACTTTATAGTTGCTAATTAGCTTAAGAAATGACAATTAGACAATTACTTATATACCGTTAGCTCTATTTTTATATATCTTAAGTTAAAATTCTATAAGGTTTTTTCTTGAAATTTGTATCTAGTCATATTTATATTATCAACGATTTCTTACTGAATTTAATCAAGATATCATATAATCATGAGATATTTACAACTTCTGGTCATTACTGATTAATATTGTTAAATATGCACTGAATTCTGATTAGAGTCCATATTTCTGTGAGACTTTCAACCTACAATCTTGTAATTGCCTCAATTGATCACTTAATTAATACAAAAATGTCTACAACAAGGTTAATGTGATGTACCTGTATCTTTGTCCTGACTGTATGGTGTTTTTTATTAATCAGAAATCCAATATTGTTTTCATATATAGATAGCACAGTATTTTACGTAACATATGAGTGATTTTTTGTATTTTATTTGATATTTAATGTTTGTTACTTGTTTGTTTGCTCATAAAGAATATGTTTATTGTTTTGTATCTCACCTTTTGTTTAATAAGCACTTGATACATTTGCGTATATGGAATGAATTTATACTTAGTCAGACTTTGTCATAATCATTCTTTTTCAACATTTTTCTATTATTTTTTAAATAAAACTAGTAACATATTAGTTTCATGTAGATACCCTGAAGTAAAAGTGATTTGATTAGAGTCTTTAAGTTTCCATTCACTTTACGGTGTTCGAAGTTTTTGTCCAGGCAGATAAATTTTAAGTTGAAGATATATTTAAGGTAGATTATAGTCTCCGTTTGGAATAAAACAATAATTTCGTTTTGAGATTGAGTCACCTTCCTTCGGAATAAACTATTTTAATTTTAAAATTGAGTTACCTCCCTTCACTGATATTTTTCTGGTGGATTTTTCTAATGCTGTTTACAAGAGTGTAAGTATTCCAGTTTATACTTGATTTCCATCCCCTGTGGCTGTTAACAGCCTCTTAGGACCAAAAAATAGTGCTGTTGTTGTCTCCAAAAAAGCTTATTTTCTGAAGCTGAGCTTTACTGTGCCCCACTACCAGCTCAGGTCATAGGTTTTTCAGTTTTGCAAGCTTGCACCAATGGAAATGTACATTTATGTGTTTGATGAATTCTGTACATTTTTCTTGCAAGTATTTCATACTCCTTGTTTTTTGTCAATCACTTGAAACATTTGTGATACTTAGAAAATTCTAAAAGTATTTTTTCGTTTTTGCTAAATCAAGTGCCTTTAGAAATGTTTTATCAGTACAAGTTTATGTGTGTTTTATGTTTGAAGGGTTTGTTTAGCATGCAACAGATTCAGACTTTATTCACCATTCTACTTTCAATTCTCCAGTTATTCAATGTAAGGAATTGAATTTATAATAAATATTTATCAAATTAAATAATTTCATTGTGAAAGAAAGAAAACTCTGTACTGAATATTTAGCACAAGTTATCCTTCCTAACTATCGTTTCATATCAAGTTTAATGTGTTGTGTTTTTTTTATATCTTTTATCTATAAGAATTTATACTTATGTTACCTGTGACTTGTAATCTGAAACATTGAAATGAAAGAAAAAATATTGGATTTCTTTCATGAGTCATTGAGGGCTTCATTTACCCGATAGTCAAGTTACTATATTTATATTCAGCCATTAAAGTTTATATATGGTGTAACTGCAATATAATTATGCATCGGCTTATGAAAACAATCATAATCAATTGTTGAAATAAATGTCATATGTGTAGCATTATATCCTTTTGTTTAGTATAAGCTACCAGAAATATAACCTTAGGCCCCTAAGAAAAGAATTCATGAAGTCATGAATCTTTCTTGAACTGTTCATGAATAGTTCATGAAGTATGTGCACCTATCTGACAGGGGTAATCATCGGTGGATTCTTAAAATTCAGTAATGAATCGAACCATGTTATATAAATGTTAAATTCCAATTCTCATTAATTAAGCTGTAAATAATATACTGATATTTCTTCACTAACTGGCAGTTTTGATCAAGTCATAGACCTGTACTAATGTCTGAGATCGAGTCACTTCAACTGTGTGCCTGTTGTATAAAATTATAGGTATTTGTTTGTCATGTTGAATTTATGTAGATTTATGTATATGTAAAATGTAAAGAATAGGGAAACTATGTTTTTGTACATTTTGTTCTTATTTATTTTCTTATTAAAATAATCTTAATTACAATTACATCCACAAAATGAATATGTAGTATAATGTTGCGAATCATACTACCATGTAACCCATCTCTCCGTGTTTGTTATTTAGCGATTGGCATTCTCAGCGTTACGATTTTGCATGTACCAAGCTCTTGATAGTGTGATAGTATTATTATACAGGGACACTTAATGCACATCTAAGATCACAATTGGATCACAATTTGAATTTTTTCTTAAAAGCTTGATTTATCCAACTTTAATGTGATACAAACTGACTGGACGTCACTAAGCTCGTATATTCTATGTATGTGTATGTTTACACCTTTGATGATTTGTTTGCATGTTATATATAAGTCTCAAGTGTCTAAATAATAGCAGACTAATTAATTGATTTATTGTGATTAAATCTTCTTTTGTTGGATCTCTTTCTTGTTTATTGGTTTATTCTATTCCTGTTGACTAACTGGCTTGTGGTGGGTGTGTAACATTTCAGTTTGTTTAATATGCCGTTTTTCAACGAGATATCAGTTATATATGGCAGATGGTTGACCTTACCAGCTTTCCTGGACTGTATTTTAACTGGTACAAACTTACTCTTACATAGTCACATAGGGAGATGGAGGAAAATCCACATTTTTGTCAAATTTTCAAAGAAAGGAATGATCTGCTGGGACAGGAATTCGAACTTCGATTGTTAGGTTAGGGGTCAAGTGCACTGACTTCTGGACCCCGGCAGTATCCTTGACGTGTTGTTCTTGATCGTATGTTACTGGAATATTGCCACATGTATAGTGTAAATGTTTGTGAATCTGCAACTCTATCCATTTCATGTTCAAAAGTGTCATAAAAAAAAAATTTCTCGACAGATTTAAAACTGATAAAAGAACAATACACTGTTCGTGTGGTCAGAAATTTAAGCTTTTAAATGTTCACGAATATTCGTGCAATTCGCGAAAAACGCAAACATTTCCAAGACACAAACTTAACCGCTTATACAGTATATTGTGTACAAATGATATACAAATTAAAGTCTATGCATGTTTAGTCATCTTGAATGTAGAAGACATTAAATGCAACAGTAAAACAGACCTGTGCATATTTCAATTTTAAATTGTTACGGGATGTTGTCGAGTCAGGTATGAAAACAAACATTCCTTAGCGGTGAAGAAAATTCTTGGTTGCGAAATGAGAAAGATTGGAGATATCTTACTGGCTGAAAATGTAGGACAAACACTAATAAATAATTATGATGTGTCAGTATTCAGTTTAAAGCAGATTGTGCATATACATTTGTATTATGTTTATGACTGTCTGTCCCGCATACATGCATTTGTTGATAGACAATGCACAAATGATCGATAGCCTCCAACATCTACTTTACATCCCATGTGGGTAAATTCTCAGTAGTCCATCAAACCTGTAAATAAAGGCCAACCTTGGGAAAGACAAAATATGACTTAATTGACAGGTTGTCCTTATTCAGAGGTTATTTTGTTCTAAATAATCAAGGACAGTTTTTAAAAGAATGGCATTTATTCACAGGGTGACCTTTATTCAGGGATGGCCGCTAACACAGGTTTGACTTAATATGTTATTAGTATCAATAGAATGGAATTTATTCACAGGGTGACCTTTATTCGGAGATGGTCGCTAACACAGGTTTGACTTAGTATCAATGGAATGGGTTAACAGCTAATACTGGTTACATCAACTGACTGTTTTAAATTCATTAAATAAACAGTGTTTAGCTAATTAAACAGCATAAACAAGAACCAGGGATGCTATATGTATTATGCTAGAACTAATTAAACAGCATAAACAAGAACCAGGGATGCTATATGTATTATGCTAGAACTAATTAAACAGCATAAACAAGAACCAGGGATGCTATATGTATTATGCTAGAACTAATTAAACAGCATAAACAAGAACCAGGGATGCAATATGTATTATGCTAGAACTAATTAAACAGCATAAACAAGAACCAGGAATGCTATATGTATAATGCTAGAACTAATTAAACAGCATAAACAAGAACCAGGGATGCTATATGTATTATGCTAGAACTAATTAAACAGCATAAACAAGAACCAGGGATGCTATATGTATTATGCTACAACTAATTAAACAGCATAAACTGGAACCAAGAATGCTATATGTATTATGCTAGAACTAATTAAACAGCATAAACAAGAACCAGGGATGCTATATGTATTATGCTAGAACTAATTAAACAGCATAAACAAGAACCAGGAATGCTATATGTATTATGCTAGAACTAATTAAACAGCATAAACAAGAACCAGGGATGCTATATGTATTATGCTAGAAATTATTAAACAACATAAACAAGAACCAGGAATGCTATATGTATTATGCTAGAACTAATTAAACAGCATAAACAAGAACCAGGAATGCTATATGTATTATGCTAGAACTATTTAAACAGCATAAACAAGAACCAGGAATGCTATATGTATTATGCTAGAACTAATTAAACAGCATAAACAAGAACCAGGGATGCTATATGTATTATGCTAGAACTAATTAAACAGCATAAACAAGAACCAGGGATGCTATATGTATTATGCTAGAACTAATTAAACAGCATAAACAAGAACCAGGGATGCTATATGTATTATGCTAGAACTAATTAAACAGCATAAACAAGAACCAGGGATGCTATATGTATTAAGCTACAACTAATTAAACAGCATAAACAAGAACCAGGGATGCTATATGTATTATGCTACAACTAATTAAACAGCATAAACAAGAACCAGGGATGCTATATGTATTATGCTAGAACTAATTAAACAGCATAAACTAGAACCAAGAATGCTATATGTATTATGCTAGAACTAATTAAACAGCATAAACAAGAACCAGGGATGCTATATGTATTATGCTAGAACTAATTAAACAGCATAAACAAGAACCAGAGATGCTATATGTATTATGCTACAACTAATTAAACAGCATAAACAAGAACCAGGGATGCTATATGTATTATGCTACAACTAATTAAACAGCATAAACAAGAACCAGGGATGCTATATGTATTATGCTAGAACTAATTAAACAGCATAAACTGGTACCAAGAATGCTATATGTATTATGCTAGAACTAATTAAACAGCATAAACAAGAACCAGGGATGCTATATGTATTATGCTAGAACTAATTAAACAGCATAAACAAGAACCAGGAATGCTATATGTATTATGCTAGAACTAATTAAACAGCATAAACAAGAACCAGGGATGCTATATGTATTATGCTAGAAATTATTAAACAACATAAACAAGAACCAGGAATGCTATATGTATTATGCTAGAACTAATTAAACAGCATAAACAAGAACCAGGGATGCTATATGTATTATGCTAGAACTAATTAAACAGCATAAACAAGAACCAGGGATGCTATATGTATTATGCTAGAACTAATTAAACAGCATAAACTAGAACCAGGAATGCTATATGTATTATGCTAGAACTAATTAAACAGCATAAACAAGAACCAGGAATGCTATATGTATTATGCTAGAACTATTTAAACAGCATAAACAAGAACCAGGAATGCTATATGTATTATGCTAGAACTAATTAAACAGCATAAACAAGAACCAGGGATGCTATATGTATTATGCTAGAACTAATTAAACAGCATAAACAAGAACCAGGGATGCTATATGTATTATGCTAGAACTAATTAAACAGCATAAACAAGAACCAGGGATGCTATATGTATTATGCTAGAACTAATTAAACAGCATAAACAAGAACCAGGGATGCTATATGTATTAAGCTACAACTAATTAAACAGCATAAACAAGAACCAGGGATGCTATATGTATTATGCTAGAACTAATTAAACAGCATAAACAAGAACCAGGGATGCTATATGTACTTTGCTAGAACTAATTAAACAGCATAAACTAGAACCAAGAATGCTATATGTATTATGCTAGAACTAATTAAACAGCATAAACAAGAACCAGGGATGCTATATGTATTATGCTAGAACTAATTAAACAGCATAAACAAGAACCAGGAATGCTATATGTATTATGCTAGAACTAATTAAACAGCATAAACAAGAACCAGGGATGCTATATGTATTATGCTAGAAATTATTAAACAACATAAACAAGAACCAGGAATGCTATATGTATTATGCTAGAACTAATTAAACAGCATAAACAAGAACCAGGGATGCTATATGTATTATACTAGAACTAATTAAACAGCATAAACAAGAACCAGGGATGCTATATGTATTATGCTAGAACTAATTAAACAGCATAAAATAGAACCAGGAATGCTATATGTATTATGCTAGAACTAATTAAACAGCATAAACAAGAACCAGGAATGCTATATGTATTATGCTAGAACTAATTAAACAGCATAAACAAGAACCAGGGATGCTATATGTATTATGCTAGAAATTATTAAACAACATAAACAAGAACCAGGAATGCTATATGTATTATGCTAGAACTAATTAAACAGCATAAACAAGAACCAGGGATGCTATATGTATTATGCTAGAACTAATTAAACAGCATAAACAAGAACCAGGAATGCTATATGTATTATGCTAGAACTAATTAAACAGCATAAACTAGAACCAGGAATGCTATATGTATTATGCTAGAACTAATTAAACAGCATAAACAAGAACCAGGGATGCTATATGTATTATGCTAGAACTAATTAAACAGCATAAACAAGAACCAGGAATGCTATATGTATTATGCTAGAACTAATTAAACAGCATAAACTAGAACCAGGAATGCTATATGTATTATGCTAGAACTAATTAAACAGCATAAACTAGAACCAGGAATGCTATATGTATTACTAGAACTAATTAAACAGCATAAACAAGAACCAGGGATGCTATATGTATTAAGCTAGAACTAATTAAACAGCATAAACAAGAACCAGGGATGCTATATGTATTATGCTAGAACTAATTAAACAGCATAAACAAGAACCAGGGATGCTATATGTATTATGCTAGAACTAATTAAACAGCATAAACAAGAACCAGCAATGCTATATGTATTATGCTAGAACTAATTAAACAGCATAAACAAGAACCAGGGATGCTATATGTATTATGCTAGAACTAATTAAACAGCATAAACAAGAACCAGGGATGCTATATGTATTATGCTAGAACTAATTAAACAGCATAAACAAGAACCAGGGATGCTATATGTATTATGCTAGAACTAATTAAACAGCATAAACTAGAACCAGGAATGCTATATGTATTATGCTAGAACTAATTAAACAGCATAAACTAGAACCAGCAATGCTATATGTATTATGCTAGAACTAATTAAACAGCATAAACAAGAACCAGGGATGCTATATGTATTATGCTAGAACTAATTAAACAGCATAAACAAGAACCAGGGATGCTATATGTATTATGCTAGAACTAATTAAACAGCATAAACAAGAACCAGGGATGCTATATGTATTATGCTAGAACTAATTAAACAGCATAAACTAGAACCAGGAATGCTATAATGTATTATGCTAGAACTAATTAATGCAACAAGAGATGAAACTTGACTTGAAAATATAACAGAACTAAAGCAAAATATGGACTATTTTACATAGTTTTAGGGCAACCGTAAGTTTTGTGTTAAGTTATTAATCATATATGATCACAGGCGTGTATCGTTAAGATGTTTGTTGAGATGTTTGGGGGCAGATAGAGCGACACCTTGATTTCTACAACAATGTTTTACATGGAGATGATACTTTCAGTACAACTAAGATGCCAACTAGTCGGGGAAGCACACAGGAACACCCGGGCAAAAAAAAGCAAAACGGTCAAAATCGAGAAAGAGGGTTATGCTCATCACCTTGTTTCTTTGGCTATCAGCGCGTATTTCATCATGTTTTGTACCGGAAGTGCAAACTGTGGGCTACAAAGAAGTGTTCATCTGTCTTAAAGTGTGTGCCAGATGTTCAGGCCGTGGTTTGTGGTAAAGGTAGACCTGATCTGAAAAAATACAATACTACTGCACACAACCCTCGGAATTCGCTATTGAACTTTGAAACATCTACATGATGTGGTGTTCTAACGTTGTAAATTAATTAATTGTATTGGCTTTAAAATGGAAAACCGTCGTAAGTTCGCGTAGAAGTACAAATGATTAAGTACGAATGGACAGTAAAAAGAGAAACGACTACGAGAAAATATGCTTGTACGACTCCGTTATGTACACCATTGTCCCTAATACAGTTGAATCTCGTTATGTCAAACTCGCTTATATCAAAATTTCGGTTATGTCAAACTGTTTCGTTGGGTCCCGATTTTTTTGCTCTTTCTCTATATGAAATTAATCCGCTTACCTCCAATTCACTTATCTCAAAATTTCGTTTATGTCAAACTAATTTTTTGTCCCCGTGACTCTAATTAGCATGTAGTTTGAGTTGTTTATCTCAAAGTTGGAGCAGATCAGCGAACAATGGACGCTTTCACACCTATCATGACATTTTGATAATTGAACAGTTTAAATGCTCCGGGAGATTTATAATCGTGTGACAAACAGAGAGCACACGTGTAGTGTAGCATGAAGATCATACCTGGTATTTGACTTAACTAAAATTATGGTAGGTAAGGTAAACAAATACGCACCACGTATAACTTCGGCTGCGTTGAGTATCCGAATACTAGGATACTCGTAGGGTTAACTTGAAAATTGAGTACGATTACTTGCCACATATGACAGTGTTGGAACCCAATCTTATTAAAATGATCTTAGCTTGATAAAAATAATTAATTCCGAAAGCGTGATCGACGTTGTGCACAACAAACGCATTCATCTTACATTATGTACGGAATGTGTACACATCCGAAAATATGTAAAGCTAGACGCTCCGTTTTTTTCGAATTCTTACAACAAATTGTAAGTTAATAAGTATTTTATTTTCGGACATTAATTGTTGATATTAATTATTATGAATACATACTTATTTTGTTTCTTCTCTACGTATGCACATGTTTTATTCAAGCGAAACGTAATCATACATGCATTGTAATTTTATATAAAGTACGTGCGTATAAACAAATACTTAAAATAATCAAAATGTATAATTATACAGTATTTGTTTATCTCAAATTTCGGATATATCAAACTAATTTCCACGGTCCCTAGAAATTTGAGATAACGAGATTCAACTGTAATTCAAATTATTAGACCGTTGGTGACGGCGAGACATTTTTTGAGAGGATATTCCTTCCGTTTATGAATAAATGGACTACCGTAAAGCCAAATAAGTACGGCTATCTCCCTCCAAGACACATACCTCTCCCTGTCCCTACCACCGCCCTCCCTCTACCTCTTTGTCATAACGGTAAGCTGACATTCCGATACAACTCTTATTACATCTACGATATGTCAGTCTCTCTTTTATGACAAAATTCACGTCCACGAATTCAGTCTATATCGTTTATCTTTATGTTTTACATCAGCTGTCATCTTTATAACAACTCCACACTATTTATTCTACATTACAGGTGTTAATTAACGGGAAACTAGTCTTGTTACCGACACATAACATATCTGATTATTATCGTGTCAAAATTGTCAGCCCCTTACAACAACTACAAAGATAATTACCGCTATTCTAGTGTGGTGACGTGTTTAGATGACAACGGACATCTTCTAACACTGACCTATCACGATCCAAGTATTTCAGTTCAGTAGTGGTTCAAATTTTGATTTTTTTTGCAATGTATCGATCACTAACGGAACGCAGTGAAATGTTGCATAAAATTCGAAATATGAACGAGAACTCCTTTTCATTTTGTCCTGATTTCTGTACATACAGAAAAAAATAAAAGTTTCTCCAAAGACCTATGTATGTATAGGTCTTTGTTTCTCCCTACCTGGTTCTCGGCACATTTTATGCGATATACTATAAAGAAAGAGGAAACACTTATGGAAATAAGAATATACAATCAATAAGATGAATAAGGGATACAAATGTGCGGCTCTCCTGTATCTTCTGTCCCTTTTCTATGGAGCGGCCATAAAATAACCATATAGCTATCGGATGGCCCGTCAATCAATTTCAAGTTCACTCTATGTAAAATTCAGACAAAAGTACAAGTCTATGGTTCAACGGAACAGGCACACAGGCGGTAGTTACGGACTTGTTAAGGTAAACTTGCAAGAAGTTTTGATAAAGAAATTAACTGAAAAGGAAAATGTCACAGAACACTACTCCATTCAACTGAAATAACTTGTATTTGTAAAATTGTAATTGATTATAACGAAGACTCCGAATAAGTTTGAAGAAGAATTCAAAGAAGTATATAACTTGAAGAGGTATAATTTTACGCCTTTCAATCCATTCCATTACTACTTCCGATCCGTTGCTACTGTTTTGACACTTAATTAATTACTGTATTCTTAAATTAGATAAATGTATATATATACAATGTACTAACTTGTACAGGATGAATGATATAACATGAATAAGCCTTCATCTTAATGAACATATTAACCTAATTTGAATACAACCTACATATAGACGACTCCCAAAAAAAATCAGTTAACATGTACAGATACATTTTCATCTTGATCATAAAATACCTAACATGCACCATACAGCATTGTGGTTACATTAAATCAATTTGATTCGCGAAAAGTGCTTTCATTTAAACGAATAAGTTGTTTTTATCTGATTCATATATCAATGCATTATGTATTTAGTGCGGAATGCATGTACGCGTATTAAATAGACAAGTAATGCACTCTAATATTCGTGTTTTATCTGCCTTGTCATTGTAGCAAAATTCCCGAAGCGTAAAAACGCTTGTTTCTGGTTACCCAACAAAAGGCCGACATTTCCCCGCGACCCTAAACTTTTCATTAGACTCAAGAGGGACCGTACATCCATGGCACTGAATGCCTTGTTTTACCTAGCCGCGAACTTTCCAGTATGTATAAAAAATCAATAAAAACAATTCCCTACCTTCCTTGCATTACTGAACATGTAACCTGAAACAAGCATTTGTACGCCCCTAGTTGACATTCCGTTTTCTTTGACGATTTTTGGAATCTGAAAGATATAGTTCACATATAGCCGTCACTCGCTCGGCGCCCATGTGTCCATGTATTTTGATGCGGACCAAAGTACTATGTTTTTTTCTACATCAGCCATCCAATTGTTAAACAAGTTCCTGTTCCAGTGTATGTTGCAGTGCAAGTCTACTAAGTTCAGTTTCCATAAGTACCTTCAGTACTTTGATTGCATATACCGACTCAGACGAAGCGTGATCTTTAATACATGCTATTCAAGTCCTCAGAAATTAAGAATCCCTCTCCTTTCGACGTCATAGTTCAGGAAAGAACTACATGTACTTGTATTCATCCGCATTTCCATTGTGTATGAATTACTCAGTATATAACGGCAGAAAAAAACAATACTGAGTGTCTTTCAATGAATGTATTGTTAACTTTTTTTCAATACACAGCGACACGATATTAGTACATGTGATGTCAAAATGACATTAGTTTCTATGTTTTTTACAATAAAATATACAATGCTCCTCAATTTAGAAATTACTAAAATTCCTAATTTAATTGTTCATCTTTAAGCAAAAAAGAATGAAAGTAAACAATATGCTGCCAACCCTGTGAACAAAGACCACCCCCTGGGAAAGACAAAATGTAGCCTTTATGGACGGATGGCTTGATAGAAATCAATAGAAATCGGGCTTACAAAGCCTCAAATTTCCCAACGTTTCGCAGTAATTATAGTAAGGCAAATATGTCTTTGAAACGAAAGGAGGTGTCACAGCATCAACGCACTGAAGGAATTCTGGTTCTAATCGGGAGTCACGATGAGTGCATACTGCGACTGAACTCGATTGAGTACCAATGTCTGCACAACAATGTTCTGTTCATGTCCACACCTCTGCTGGAAGAAAAAGAACGAACCGAGTCACTTTCTATCTATATAAAAGTTAACCTTGTTTATTGTAATGTATGAAACAAACAAACAATCAACTGATCAAACGGATGGACGGACGGACGATTGAACGTGACAATTGTTGTCAGATAATGCTCATTACTTGCCACATTCACTACCACTTAATGTCTATGTCTTGATGTATTTATAGCGATCATAAAATGGAAGCTGAGCAAACTAATATAGTTGTCTTATTATAAATATAAAACGACATGAACTTTATGCACTTGTGTAACATTACGACGTGAAATAACTCAAAACATGTAATTTTAAGAATTAGTATTTATTTTACAAACGTATCTGGCCATTCTAGTCTACGTGAACACCCTAAAGAAGGAATTAAGGCAATAACCCCAGTGGAGACTGGCTTAGAACTGATGCGGTCCATTGGTGAGCCGCCTGCTAGTTAAATAATGGTTACCGTAGGCACATCTCATCCAGGCGCCCAGCAAAAAGAGAAAGGTGTCTCACAGGTCACTTTTGCTGGCCCTTTCATTAGGGCGACACTGTAATAAACGAAATATTTACCTTATTAAGAGCATGGCACGTGGAGTCATGTGATCAGTGTACACGTGATTAATTTCAGTCAGAACAGTTAATTAATCGGTTACGTACGGTTAAATTCCACTCTGTCAGCAAAATACGATTTGTGGTGTACGTGAATGGGAAAGTAAAATATAAAGCATTTAATTAACAGCTCATTTGTATACATGCAATACCACTGTTTCCATATCCTAAATCATCAAAACAACCTTAAGACGTTTCAAAGCGTGTTTGATTTACAAAACCTCGTTATCTCGAGGAGTCATCGGACCAGAATTATTGCTCGAGATAAACATGGTGCTCGTAATAAACGGGTTTTTGTTCGTTGAATGAAAAGTAAACTGTGTATCATGCGCATTAATGGACGTATTTACAGTAATAATACGAAATGCTTATATCAAATGTACACTATGATGTATAAGATGAAAATATATGTTCGTTGAATGTATAAAATAAGCATTGATTGTTTAAAAAAATCTTTATCCATTAATATGTGCGTGTGTTTTCAAAATAAGTCAAGAGATATCGAGATAGCGATGCTCGTAATAAACACGGAACTTTATATACATGAAAGAACATAAAGTACCGGGACTTCAAGATCTCCTCGAGATAAATCTTTTGCTCGTAATGTCGATGTTCGTATACATAATAACGAAGTTTACTGTTTACTGTACATCATTAAATTAAAGTCCCATAAGCTTATAAATGTATTGGTCCTATATAATAGGTTCTGCTTGTTCTATAACAGAGGAATCCGGTGTGTTTTCCTCTCGTGCATACTTTATAGCAAGAAAGAAATGTTTCCGAAACCACTTTCGTATTTTTTTCAAAATCATTGAAATAAATACTATTTATAGAACACCTGTGTTTTCCCCACAGTGATGCTATGCACACGTAGTAAAGTTACGTCACGCGCTCTACATATTTCAATTTTACAAAATCAAACATCACAGTGAAATGAGTGTTTTCAGACGAAAAAGGGCTTGTTTCGTCGGTAATAATTATCTTGTTTTTGCATATACATGTATTTTTCTACAGCAAAAAGCTAATGGGGCTTTAACTATTACAGTAAAACCTCACTAGGGAGTAGGGAACAACATTTTATATTATGACCATCTTAGTTTTAACTTTTAAAGTTATATTTCACTCAAGATTTATCTAGACAATGAGACTATCTGGGTAATGAGGAGATCGCGGCCGGGGTCCAGTGGTTAGTGCGCTGGATTTTATTTTTTAACCCAGCGATCATGGTTTGATTCCCGGTCGCGACAGGACATACCTTTCCATGAAAAGTTGACGACAATGCCGATTTTCCCCAACATGTGGTGAAGTTGCCGGTTGCTAGTGGAAGGGTTACAAGTAGTTAGTTCTGGCCCGGAAAACTGGTTAAGTGAACAGCCCGCCGTATACTAGTAACTAACAAACAAAAGCTGTTGAAAAAACGGTTTTTTTAATCCCAAATTCTTTTTTTTTAAGTATTGTGGAGGTCATTTTGTAAGTTCCAAAAATGGTCTTAAATCGAGATTCTGCTGTATTGTGAATAAATTAACATTATTTTCTCCGCTTAAGAGTTGTGCACAATTCTCAAAATAACTTTAAATTCTTCAGCCGACTTAATTAATCGAGATGTTACGTCGCCGGCGAAATTAATTCTAGTTTTGTTGTAAATTGGGGACAGGATAAATGACAGGTTGGACGTACGTTTTATTCCCGTACTGTCGCCGCTTCACGTGTCCCATACAAGCTCAACGTACGTCGACATAAAGTTGTTTCGGATGTTACGCCTGTCAGATACAAATCTGGTGTGTTAAAGGCGTTGATTCGTGAGACGTAACACAAAAAATGCAGGTACAGATTCATTCTGGAGTTTTGTTAATGTAATTCATTTGTACCAAGAATATTTAACGTTGTGGAGTTTTATTGGAATACTAAACCGATAATTTATTGGATATATTCTAACGAGCCCGCCTATTTAAGGTAACTAACTAAATGTGAAATGTTTGTCTTGACTTTTTTGTCGATTCAGGACAAAAGTGTTGTGATCAGGTTTGTAATTGACTGTGATAAAAGCACTTATTTTTTATATTTTGTATGAATTGTACATTGTAATAGTTAATTACATCAAAATAACGATAGTCGTCATGTATGATAACACAAGACGGCATGGAGACGGAAAATTCTTGAAGAAATCAAATCAATGACTGTACATCTTGCCCCCAATGTTTCAATATAAGAATCAACGATTTCTTAAGTATATTTACCATACAATAATCAATTCTGACTAACATCTACTGATTGAACAACCACACAAGTTAGACATACAAAATGTTCTAATAACAAACTACGATTGTTTTACTCACTTACTTTAAAGTTACTTAATCCTCTTCTTCTTCTACTACTGCTAGGCATAGCTATGTCTTGTGCTTTGTGCTTCACTCCACCTAAGAATCACCGAACTCGGCATCTATTTAAATGTCTTCTCCAGGATATCACCCGTCTACCTCTTCTCCTGCGGCCTTGTAGATTCCAGTCTAGGGTATGTCTGGTTATGTTCAGCTGGTCTCCCCGAAGTATGTGGCCAATCCATTTCCATGTTTTTACCTTGATGGTGTCGGTGGTTGGTTTCTGTTTGGTGCTCTTCCAGAGCTCATGGTTTGAAAGAGTTTTTGGTTAAACTATTAAATTGTGCTAACCTCGTTTAAAGTCAATAACACCAATAATCATTCAATGCCTGGTATTGTCATAATATACCATTGTCCCCATGTTGGTACAGCATATCGTTCTTGTTGGTGATATTAAGCCATTTAAAGTATACCCATCTATTACAGCAGCCATTGCAAGAGCGACCACGGAATATTTAAAGGAGTTGGTCTTTATCTAGGGGTAAAAGGAAATGTTTTTCCGTATTCGTTGAATGTATGAAGTTCTGGTCTTTAAACAAAATGGTTTATATTCGTGGTATTTTAAGTACATAAATTATTATTAAATATTCCCAAACGGGAAAATTCCTTGAATCTTACACCACGTCCTGTTATTAATGATTAACATGGTTATTAATCATGAGCCATAATTGTGTAAATATGTATTTTTAGTTTATATGTACATTAACACGGGCGTGTGGTTGACAATTACATCTGTTTAATGTATATTTAGTATAATATAATTCGCTGCGGTCTAAAGTCGCACCAAGAGCCATTGTCATTTTGTGACCTTCCCAGCCTTAACGATGGAAGAAGACATTTGGCGCCCTCTTGTTGACAATCACCGACCTTTCCTTAGCTAACTATAGATAGTTTCCTCAACATGTATTTTTTTCTGGTTCAGAGACGGATTCGATCTCACAACGATTAGCGGCCAGTGTCTAATCAGAGACTATAGACACTCGCGTCCTCATAATATTATAGATCTACGATGTGTGTTTATAGGTTGTTTAACGATCCAATTGACAGCTATGGTCTTTCCAGAGTCGCCCCAGAGAGATTGGATCGTGAGAAGATACGGGAGAACTGCTCATTTATTTCCCTATTCTCTTTACGAGTATTTTTTTCCTGTTTCTTTATCTAAAACAACTGGAGGTATACTACATGAAAAGATTCCGACGTGCATTTACTTGATTCTTTCATAGCTTTGCCGGTTAAAAGATGATTGTAGGCTAGGTTGGTGCAGCGGTTCTCAGGCAATAATTTGTTTTCTTTTTTTAAGTATTGTAGAATTGGCATATATGTACATTTGCATGTCCTTACACGAACGTCACGTGTATGAATTTCAAACGATGATCAAATTTTGCTACAAATGCATTTCAATGAAACTGTGTAAAAATAAAATTACATGTAATGCTTTTATTTAAATCTATAAGTAATGGTGTGGTATGAAAGTTGTATAAAAACTTTTAATGGTACTCTTGGCACTGGGTGTATGCAAATTAAGCCAATATACGCACAGAATGTAAGACCTGAAGTTTAACCATTATTAGATAAAATACATTGTAGTTGTTTACATTTTATGACGCATGTTCTATACAATTTCATCAAGCTATGTATTTGTATAAGAGTATTTTATGTTTTTGGTGTCGATTTAAGGCGTACGAGAAATAACATTGTAGAAACGTGGATCGTGGATTCATTTCCTCTCTGCTTTTATGTAGCCTGGGAATGCTGATGAGCGAACTCTATTTTTATCATTTTGAGAAAAAGGCCAACAAACATTCAAAGTCGATAGTGAGCTATCTACCATTTTGAAGATTTTGAGATTTTTACATCTCAGAGAGAGAGAGAGAGCTATCTCTCTCGTGCCCTTGATTTAGCAATTGGAGCAATTTTAAATCTCCTAAGCTTTTCAATTGACGAATCCATCGATGTAAAAATCTCAAAATCTTCAAAATGGTAGATAGCTTACTTTAACATTCAGGCGACGAATATGCGCGTACATGTACTTTTAATTGAACGTGAATCTTTCTTTCACTTTAGTTAACTACATTGTATGTTTTAAAGTCCCATAAGCTTATAAATGTATTGGGCCTAATAGTTTCTGTTTGTTCTATAACAGAGGAATCCGGTGTGTTTTCCTCCCGTGCATACTTTTTAGCAAGAAAAATTGTTTCCGAAACTACTATCGTATATTTTTCAATGTCATTGAAATAAATACTATTTATAGAACACCTGTGTTTTCCCCACAGTGATGCTATGCACACGTAGTAAAGTGACGTCACGCGCTCTACATATTTCAAGTTTACAAAATCAAAAATCACAGTGAAATGAGTGTTTTCAGACGAAAAAGGGCTTGTTTCGTCGGTAATAATTATCTTGGAATAATATGAGCAATTAAATGTTTTTGAATATATTTTTCTACAGCAAAAAGCTAATGGGGCTTTAAGTATAACTTATAGCAATGATTATCTACGTTTCCTGTACAAACTATATACAATGTAATGTTAAGGTAGATGCTTACCTACCTACTCACTGTTTAACGTTTGGTTCTCTTAACCGCAAACTAAGGTTTTCTTAAGAATTGCTTTATCTTTTCCTTATAAGGACATTTGCTCGTGATCTTTTTACGTTCAAACATGCAGTCTCCGAAAATATAAAAATAAGTTGTACAGTGTAAACTCCACGAGGGGTCACCTCCGAACAACAACCACCTTCCTCTTACCGTCAGTATACAAGCAACCCACATTGACGTTTTATTCTATTTTCACTCTCTCAACAGCAGCCACCTCCTTAGAGCAGCCGTTTTTTGTCCTTCCCATTAATGTGGCTGTTATAGAGAGTTTGCACTGTACTTTTATCATCAATTAATATGATACTCCGGCATTGTAACAAGAAACCCATAATGTGTCATATTTTAAAGCTACAACATCATGCATTTATTGATAGTTTTATGTTTTCAAATTGTGTTCTCATTAAAGGTGAATCAAGTTCTCAATGACAAACAAAACTGATTAAAAACTGAATAAAGCACGCATGAACGCATGTTAAGGAAGTTGAATGCCGTTAAAAAAAGAATATATTATCTTCGCTCGTGCAGTAACTCGTGCAATGGTGCATTTAATTTATTTGCTTTGTTATCGAATTGTTGCGTAAGGTTGAGATATACAATTTATAAATGTTAATTGTAATGGTGATTATTATACGTGATGGTATGCTATGACCTTCTCATGTACGGATGTTGTCGAAGGTTAATACGTGTTGTCGTCTTAATATGATTTTCTCTAGGAATGTTTCGAACTGCGAATTGGACTTAAACAGATGACATTGAACGCTAGCACGACTAAATGTAGGCCTGTATATATTCTTCGGTGCGCGTATACGATAGCGTATAAAGTGACACTGTATCCGGATATTGTATATTCGTACACATGCTTATAAATTATGTATATTTGCGTGACATTTTTTCCTACTTTTCCAAACACCTTGAATTAAGATGCAAATTGGATATCAAGTTTTTATCGTCGTTATATCAACTAAACTGAATTTAATATACTTACGTAATGTACTTGATCGCTGTTATTCGTGAATAATTTAGGAACTACAGTAAGTATTTTAAGACAAAAAGGGACCGATACAATCTTATTGTTCTAATTTTACTTGTGTACGATTGCCTATCTCTATAGTTATCTATAACAACGATGACACACATGACTTTCTGTGTTTTTGTGAAGTAATATTTGGATCTTCTTAAGCCGCTGTCAGTCAATGACCGTGGCTTGGACTGATTGTTAATACCACTCATGATTGTGTTGGAAACCAACTCACTAAAATTGGAGTTCTATGTTAATACTGTGTTTTAAGGACAAGATAAAATAGCTATGTATCTACGATAAAATCGGATAAAATTACGAGTTGGACAGAATATCACCTTTTGACCTTATTTCATAGTATCAGCCAAAGGGTAAGACGACGGTACTTTCAGTGTATATCGGATTTGATTTTCGATATTACGAAAATATTTTTTTGCCGACAAAGTTGCGGAATTATGGATCGACGGTACAGCTATAGTGCTGTTCCTGTGACGGATTTTGGACGACGGAATATGCCAGAAACTGAGGTGACAGCCGCGCAGGTTATTCCTTTGGCGGACTTCGGACCCCGCGGACGTCGACATCGACGCCGAATGAGCATGCTTCGGGTATGAATTAACTGCTACACATCTTGGGGTAATAGTTATACAGCATCCATAGTTTGATTGTTTTACGATACCATAGCATGTCCATTAGCGCCGACAGTCTCTGATAGTGTGCAATGGAATCGATGTGATATGAAAAAGCAAGTAATAAGAGATATGGATGAAAATATGATATTTTTGTTCAATGAGTTACCATCATTCATTTATAGAGCTGTGTTACATTGTTCACCGATATTGTATGTGTGTAGATATGCATCTTAAATATCATCTTTTTAGTTAGTACATTAAATATTAAAACGTTTTGTTACACCAAATAATAATTAAGTGATCCTCTAAAAGTACACTTAAATTGAATTTTTATCGTAAATTTTACATTTTTAGAACACACTTATCAAGGACAGTTCGAAATAGTTTAAAATATTTGATGTCCATTTGGTTTTACGCAATTTTAAGGTCATATACATACTAGTTGATCTTTATATCACCGGATATAATGTAATCTGAGAAGATAAAATGATTTATTTAAAGTATGCTTCAAATTTAGATATCACGAGAAAACACGGTAATAGCGAAATCTGCTCACCGACTTTCAAATCTAAAATTATGTTAGTCAGAAATCATTGTCCGATATAATCTTATCATTTTAAACTAATTTAAAGATCAAATGTACTCAATGGATAGCGCGGACCAATGTACTTAAATGATGCCTTTCAGTGGTAGATATTAAATGGTCCAGGCTATCTTATACAGTAAAGCCTGTGTTAGCGGCCACCTCCGGATATTATAGGCCGCCCAGTGAATACAGGTCGTTCTTTAAAAAACTTCATAGATCATTTAGAGCAAAATGACCTCCGAATAAAGATCACCTGTCAATAAAGGCCATATTATGTCTTTCCCAAGGGTGGTCATTGTTCACAGGATTGATTGTATGTTGTTAGCATGAATTTGTTTACAATTTAGACTGATACACGACTACGCATAATTATTTAATGATTGGATGCTTAGGTGTGATTGTTTTATTTTGAGAATGTATGTACCTCATGCCTGTTTACGTATGGTAAATGAACAAAACTTAACCGTTTATCTAGTAACTTAAACAAGAAACAGTATCCCGTTGCATAAATGTGCATAAAACATATCATCGTTTGGTCACGTGACTTCATGAGAGTGCAAAAGATGCGTAGAAAGGCAGTCAATGTCGAAAAAATAATAATTCATAAAAGAGGCTATAGGCTAGACTTAAGATGACAATAAATGAAGAAGCATGGTGTTTAACTGTTCATTAATAATATACAAGATACTTATGACAAAAACATTGAAATCTGAGTAACGACGCCAACAAAATGATATTCACATAACCGTCAATGCTCAAGTTTTACGTATTATTGACTGTTAACGTAATAATTACATAAACTATGAATTATAATGACTGCCCCCCCCCCGTGCTTATTATAAAGTGGACATTTGCCCCCCCCCCCTCCCCCCCCCCAGTGCTTAATTCTTAGTGGAAATTTTTAAAACCATTGAAATATATAACGTGTTGGGTTTTTTTGGTGGGGGGGGGGCAAATGACCACTTAGAAATAAGCATTGGGGGAAAATGCCCTACCTACCATTTCTACTGGGGGCAAATATCCACATGACCATTTTTTCATTGGGGGTGATGTCCGGTTTTCTAAGAATGGTCTTTATTCACAGGGTGGCCTTTACTTGGAGGTAGCTGCCAACACAGGTTTGGCTGTATTTAAACAGTTACAAAAAATATTGCATAGCAAGGATTGTAAAAAAACAAGTTTGTAAACAGTCGCCATTCAGGCACGTAGTATTAATATATTAATTATTACGCGCCATTGGCCTCGGGCAAGTTTACGTTGTTACATTAACACAGTAAATTAAATCGTAAAATTACATTTCATAGTTATACTTAAAGATGATGACGAGTGTATGAGTTTATTATAATATAAACAGGCCACTTATGTCACTAAAATAAGTGATTGTTTGAATGACTTTGAGTCAAGTAAAACGAGTCAAGTGTCATATGTGATCCTTTACCACATGTACATTACTATTTATTTTGAATACGGTCATTTTGTTCTTTTTAATCAATGGCGGTTTTAATTGAATTCACAAGGTGACCTTTATTCATAGGGTGACCTTTATTCAGAGATGGTCGCTAACACAGGTTTGACTGTATTTTGTATCGTCAAAATTACCCATGTTTTTATATACTGTTTACGCATAGTAGCAATTTTGTTAGGCCATTCACCCTAGCTATCAGCAAATGATACTATACCATATCACTGTCCCATATACGGTATCTAATGTTAATTATATAATCCATGCTTCGAAAAATTAAAAATACATATATGCAAAGCATGATAGCTGAGGGTGCGTGGTGTCAGTTGGACAGATTTTTTTTCTGTGATTGTAACTCAAATACAATCATAATTGTTCGTCTTTTATCATATACGCGGCTGTCCTCAGATTCGTATTAATGTACAAGTATTACATTTTGTACATGTACAATACTATAAAACAGTCAGAATTGTATGGCTGATGCATATTGCATTTTATTAGGAATAAAACAAAACTGACGTGTGATTGCCTCGTGTATACAGCAAAAGTTAATGATATAAAACAGCAAAATTGTACCATCTATATAATATACGAGTATATATGTGCGATCTCATCATTATCTACTAGGCCTACTGTATCGACCTTTTAGGAAGTGTTTTTATTATTTCTATTTTTATACACCTGAAAGGACTCACTTTATTTAATGGGTTAAGTTCAACGCCCGAAAAAAACTTTTTTGGTCTCCCATTCAACAAATATATATACTGACATCGTAATAAATCGTAAACGATGCATGATCAGTATTGTTGTCGCATTTAGCAAAGTGTGATTTCAACTAAGTACTTGAAATTACTGGCAAATTGGCTGTAATGTAATTACACTTGAGTGATTGTGTTCCCAAATAGCATACACTCGATGTTTATTTAAATGTTGTAATGTTAACATCAGTGTTTCGTTGTGAACTGTAGTGATATAAATTATATGTGTATTGGATATTTTAGTGGGATACTGTTGATATAATTAGGCACAAATCTCTCTTTTTGGGATTCCAGCAGTGTGACGTATGCATTCAAACAGTATTATGTGCAAACAATCGCCTCTCTCCCTCTTTCTCCCCCTCCCCCTCTCTTCTCTTAGCCTCTTTCCCTATTTTTCGCTCTCCCCTCTTTCTTACACCCCCTCTCTCCTCTTAACCTCTCTTTTCATCTTTCTCACTCTCCCCCTCTCCCTCTTTCTCACTCACCCCTCTCAAAACGTTTCTCCCCCTTCGCTCTCCACTAAGCCCTTTCTCAACCCCAAATCAAAACAGCTCCTCGCTCGTTTCCTCGTCCCCCCCCCCCCCCCTCACAAGTTTCTCTTTTCCTAGTCCATAGTCTGCCATGACACTATGTAATACTGGTCTGTAAAGAATTGTTATAGTTTGCTGTATAGTTTTTTTCTGCAGAATTTCATTACTTTCGAGTGATTACTTATGTAAGCCCATCAATTTATTTAAATGAAAATAACATGAAATCAATTTGTTTTGTGCATAAACAATAAATATATATTTTACTTCTGGTGAAACTGTTCCATGCATGCATTTATGTGTACAAGTAATTTTAAATTATTATTTTGCCATGCACTGTATATACAGTCAAACATATGTTAATGGCCACCCTCGAATAAAGATCACCCTGCGAATAAAGGTCATTCTTTTAAAATACATAATTTATTGTTAAGAACTAAGTGACTTCCTAACCGCAAATGCGAACTGTCAATAGCGGCCACATTTGTCTTTTCCAAGCCGGATGGCCTTCACAGGTTTGGATCAACATAGATAACCGAATAACTATTTACAACCATACCATCAAATACTATAGGTACTTCATTATCTTCTTGCGGTAACACACTCAGATAATCATAATTATAAAGAACAGTACAGTTCTGTTCTGTTCCTATTTGTTAAATTAGACACGTGTTGTCAGAATATATAATTATAGTACTATATCTGTTTGGAGTTATCTTGTTGATTAATTCATCAGTAAATGCGTGAGTTTGCATGCTAAATAAGCACATGTGTATGTATAAGTCTATACATATGCTAACTATACCCGGGAGTTTGTTGTATCACGGATGACTAACAAATATAAAAGACTTAATGTTCATCTCATGAAGTAATATGTATACAGTGCACCCGCTCCAAAGCGGTCCCCTCTTGAGCAACAACCTCCCTTCAACAACGCTATGATTTTCCCACTGTACGATTTAACTATAAATTAATTTAACCTCTCTTGAGCAACAACCTCCCTTCAACAACGCTATGATTTTCCCACTGTACGATTTAACTATAAATTTAACCTCTCTTGAGCAACAACCTCCCTTCAACAACGCTATGATTTTCCCACTGTACGATTTAACTATCAATTGAACCTCTCTAGAACAACAACCTCTCAATAATAACATAAATTAGTTTTGGCTACACCCAAATGGTGTTGTTTGGAGAGGTTGCACCGTATATAATTAGTGCCAATAAATAAATTATTATTGTATTACGTCCCTTAAAACTTAAATTTCTTACTGAACACTGGCATAGGTGTGTTACTGAATATGGGATTAGTCGATGATTTGGGTGGTAATACACATAATCTAAATAGTACTTCAGTCAATATAATTTCATGTAACCACAGCCTCAGGGGGGGGGGGGGGGGTTCAGACAATACATTTATTTTCAAACGTTAATCTTTTAACAATACGTTGTATGCGTATCTTAACCTTACAATATAGCAAACAGGAAATACTGGTGAACAGTCGAGACATACTTTACATGTACGTATTCGGTTATTAAGTATAAATTGAGTGCCGGAAGAAAAACTGTCCTATGTACTTGTTGACGGATATAACAGATAGTATTTTCATCCATAAAACGATGTTATCACAGCTATATAGATCTCAATGTGTTTTATTTATGATTCAATAAAGTTTTAGGACTTTGCATTAATGTGTCACCATAACCTTCGTCCATTATTAGTGATTCAGTACAAAGGATTTAAAGGAATTAAATGGCGAAGAAGCGGGCACACTTCAAGGTGCATTTAATGTATACGACTGAATAATTATATTGTTTTCTTTCATTTGTCTGTCTGACGTCTTGACACTTCCCTGTCTGTCTCCTTTCCACTTTCTCTCCATCTTGTTTCTCCATCTCTTATCATCTCCCTCTCATTCATTTCTCATACAATACTTTTCTCACACCCAACTTTAAATTACTTTTCTCCCACTCTATCACCCTTTATCCCCTCTTTCTTGCCATCCCTCTCAAATACTTCCCCTATTTTTTTCACAACACCCCCCTCTCTGTCGCTCACACATTCAACCTCGTCGTTTCTTATACTATTTTCCTTTCTCTGTGTCTGATGGGCTTATTATATGTTATATTATCTCTCTATTTATCATTCCCACTTCCCCATCCCCATACCTCTTACACATTCAACCCACTCACTACAAATGTATTTCTCTACTTTTATTATTCTTACAACCGCAGCATATAATGAGAAGACATTATTGTCACCCACCTGTCTTTATATCTAAATTACAACATAAATTTGTCTAGATTTAATTTAGTCTGGATTACCTGCCCCTGACACTATGTAATAACCAAAGGAATAGTGGACAGGGAACCAGACTAGGTTTAATTTAGTCTGGATTACCTGCCCCTGACACTAGGTGATAATCGAAAGAATAGTGGACAGGGAACCAGGCTAGATTTAATTGTGCCAAAGCTTGGATTTCGTAAACATGCCATTGTTAAATTCATGAACTGGTAATAATAAAATTGACCCAGTTGATACATTATCTTCAGCTTCAATGTCTTGACCGTTTGCTTGAAGATTCAGTTCTATTTTATCCGGAATTGTAAATGGTGAAATAAGTTAATAAGTTTGTTTAATATTTGTATTTGAGTGATTCTTATAAACAAGCAAAATACATTACGACAAATTATGTTAGTTTCAACTATTTTACAGTTCAGTTAAAACGCAAGTAGATACCCGTTTATAGGTACTTGTACAAAGATTTTCATAATTTTCGCTCAATTAAAATGATTTAGTAGCCCACTTTACTGATAATTAACTGTGCATAAATGTGCAATGTACTCTTACGCTATACATCACATGATTAAATTATTATACACAAAACAGTTTATTGTGCGCATGCAGGATTAACTTTATCTTTTATTATTCAAATTGTTTGTTCAATGCACGTCTATTGACGTTTTATAGGTAGATGGAAATTTTCAACAAACAATAGGAACAATTTATGTAGTTGATGCACGGACGTTAAGTAGTGATTTTATTATTACTGGTAGCTGTGGAATAAAGCTCTGTGTGGGTGGGGATAAATTATGTGGATTGTTGTACAATGATGCGGAGATTATAGGCAATAAATGACGGCTCAGAATGGACGATATAATTATCTTGAAAAATAACCAAAATTCATATCTTATGTATTTAATTCAAAATCGTCGATAATGTCGTACAGAACAAAAAGTGATCCTTATCAAATTTTGAGTAGTATAATTATACGGACCTATTTACGCATGTATAAGATTAACTAACTGTGGTAGAGGTGATACAAAAACTTGTTTCATTATCATAACCTTCCAGGAATATAGAGGTTCATCGAAACTAGAAACATGTGATTTTTAATTCCAAAAGAGAGCATATGTCGTTCTTACGTCGACCAAACGTGACTTTGTAACGTTCATTATCCAAAAGTTCATTAAAGATAAAAAAACTGACTTTCTATACGATTCTTTGGTACATTCGATATCATTTATACGTATATTTAGATAATCGTATATATCTATATGTATATGGATCTATACTGCTTTAAACAGCTTATTCATACTATCCTATTCATGCTATTACGAGCTTGTGAATCCATTTTACATCATAAATAATGCATATAGGTATATAATAACGGTTGCAATCGTCGGATTAGCGCTCATCAGGTACAGTCTGTATTTCATATGCAAAATTTAATGCTCATAAATCACTTTTAAATTCATTATTTGTTTACATAACGGGAAAGTAATGGGAATGTGAACGGTGTATATTTATTCGGCGAGGCTTATGCGACTGTTAAGGGAATGTGTTAGTGCGTGCTAGCTGTGTGACAGGTATAATGATATTGATATCTAAAATACATGTTCATGTAGATCAATACATCATTCTATAAGGAAGATGACAATTGGTGCTAATAGATTCAGAACATTTGCTGTACATGAGGTGTGTACAATCCCAGAAGACAAAGAGGTTTGTAACATAACAATGTAATTAATTACAGAAATGTTCTTCCATTGTATAAGTGTATAGATTTATTGAAGAACAACACTGGGCAGGTTTGGATATACTAGCTGTATAAGGTGTAAAACTATGTCTGTTTCCGGTTATATACTCATTTCAAATAGGGTAGGAAGTTTGGGGCTTTTCTAGTTTTTGAAAGCTGTGGAAAGGTAAAACAAGTGAGAAAGTGGGTGAACTGTTCCTCGGTTCTAATAAAAAGTTAAAGGGTCGCGGGAAAAAATAGGGTGAGTCGGGTACTCAGAAACACATGTTTATTAAGTTTTTTTTATTTTTAACAGTCATAATTGTATGTGGCATATTATTCCTGGATCTATTTTCATTTTCAAAATTTATTTAGACAGATTGTGTGCTAACGACCTTGTACTAATGTAATTCAAAACAATGTAATGATGTACTAATTACGTACTGCAGTTAAAATCCCGTTATTCTGTTTTATGGTATGATTGATGTATAAGTGAATAGAAGAAGACGATATGCGTCTTCTTCTTACTCCGATGAAAGAGGTTAAAATGGTAGTAATTAAGTTTCATATTCAGGACCTTATGAAGCAGAAGATTGTGTCTTTGCAATTTAAGATTTTGTCGGAGAGAATCAGTTCTAGCCCCTATGACGAAATTATCAGGGTCTAATGAAGCCACTGCCTACCCCCCCCCCCCCCCCCCCGTGATTCCTTCGGCCCTGATATTGATATTAGAGTGCTCTAAGATGTTTAGAAGAATGCCATATAGTGCGAAAGATTCACACGTGACATTGTGGTATAACTGTGTAATTATGTTGTTTATCTGGGACAAGTCGTTGAAATAGACTGATACAGTGATACTGTATTGGATTGCAACAATAAGAAACCCCCCTTTTTTGGTGACAAAGGGTAATTTGCACTTACGGTAATCTTAAGTGAGAACATGCTAGCTGTGACAAGATAAAGCTTTCAACAAGATCGAAACGCATTTTTCTTACATTAAATCTCTTGTATTATGAGTTTGTTTGAGATTCAGACACTGAACTGTTCATGTGAAACTTTATTAGTTTGATGAGCTTGCAGTGTTTATCAGCCTCTCTGCATTGGGAAGAGACCTTAGCCTGTTGTTTTTGGGAAGAATTATCGCTAATTGCGGCTGATTTGGGAAATGAAATAGCTGGTGTAAGTTTGGAGTTTTGAGAAAACTGCTTGATTTTAAAGAACTTTTCAATTGGGAAAAGGCCTATAATATTGGCCTCTGTTATAGAAGGTGAAAACTCACTGGCTTGTAAGGACATACCATCGATAATCATTGATAAAAAAGGCTACGTAATTATCAACCTTTTGACCTTACTCTGAGATACTATCAATAATGTAATTAAAAGTAAATGAAGATCATAGCAGAACATATAGTAACATTTTTTAATAAAAAAAACCTTCATAACACTGCCATCCACTGGCGTAGCTTCCTTTAGGCACTGTAGGCACGTGCCTACACTTTCTTCTGACACATTAAAAAATACAAAAATTACACCCAAAAAAAACGCAATAAAATGAAGGGGGTTGCCCATACGGCCGTGAGAATAGAAGATCCTAGTACCCAGACCTTTTGACCAAGTTTGAATAATAAATCTGTGCCCCAGAATGCGTCTCCGGCGATCTACAGTGAATTTTCTTTCGTGTGGGCAAGGACTTATATACTTATGTATGTATTTAAGTCCTTGTATGCATATAAGTCCTTGGTGGGGGCATGCCCCGGACCCCCATAGAAAGGTGCTTACATATTAATTTAGTGCAAGCTACGCCCATGATGGCATCTGATAGTGATAGCACATTAAAGCCTAGTAATGGTAGGCCTAATATATACAGTCTTTTGAAATTTAATGCAAATTGCGTCCCATTTATCAGTGAAGACTCACGAGTATCAATGTCTAATAATTCAATATGATTAGCAATATTTATAACGGTATGTAAATGTAGGCCTACAATCAATCATTGGCGAATGATTGACTATAAAAAATATAATTCGTAAAAGGGATTAAACATATATGCCTACCATGTAAAGTCCCTGCGCTTATAATTAATTAATAGCCAAGTCAAGACAGGGGCACTACAATATTTATAGATAAGCCTTAAACTTGTTTTTTTCTGGTTAGGCCCAACTAATTGGACTGTTTGTGACGACGAGATACTTTTTCGACTTGGCCCTGTCCTGGCCCTTCCCAAAGACCTATAATATACATATAGTAGGCTATAGATAGGTCTTTGCCCTTCCGAATTCGTTCACGAAATCGGCCAACAGAAACAAGCCGGATTAGTAGGGCTAGGCCTCCAGTACCCTATTTTTTCCGCGACCCTAGTTAAATAATAAATAAGTCCGAGAAACAGAAAATCCACTTTCTTACGTTTTCACACGCTTTCAAGAGCTGATAAGAAAAATAAAAAAATATCCAGGACCAAGAAACGAACAATTTTAGGCTTAATTTTAACCTAGCTCTCATTCTTTGCCATGAATACAAAATCAATGAAATGATCATGAATTATAAATCAAATAGCTTGCTTGTTTAAGTTATATGATTTAGCGTGTTTATAACAAATAAACTTTTAATAACCTTCGAGGATTAAAATGATTGAAGTTCTACTTTCATTTTCACATCGTCTGCAGATACAGATGGATGAACTGAAGAGTAGAAATGAAGCGACCAATGAAAATGAGGTGCAGCAATCATCCGCTAGGGGGCAAGCAATCATGGCCGACAAACAAGATTTTGGATATGAGCAAACTTTAGTAAGTATTATCCATTTACTCCTGATACTTAAATTAATATTTTTTTATGCTAATTAGTGTATTCTTATTTTTAGTTCATTTTTATCCTTATTTTTTCAAGGGGCGTGGTTTAAGTCGCCCTCGACATTATTGTGAATGAAAAGTTACGTGTTAAAAATGTGGGTGGGGTGATAATAATAAAACTATCAAAACACGTCTAGTATGACTAATGTGCAGAAGTTGTTGTTTTGTATGTCACATGATCGTTGTCAATAGAATGACAATAACTGAACATTTTAAATGATATTGAAGTGTGTTAAGTTGTTGATATCAAATGTTTATTTTGTTATTTATGATATATATTAAAATGATGAGTGTGGTTGAAACTTGAATAGCAGAATACTAAATCGTTACAAATGGGTTACATTTTTATTTGGCATTTGTCCCACTCAGTTTGTGAGGATGGCCCATTTGAATTGATTTATATTATCAGCCAACCAAACAGACAATGTCATCATTTCTGTTGGAATAAAATTTCCCTATAAGATATAGTTTTAGTTAATTAGATGGGATGTAATTAATATATTATTTTTATTAATTTTAAATTTAAGCTTGTCAAGAAAATCGGTATGATGTGTTAAATTCAGGGGCAATGATTATGAAGCTATAATTTTTATTTCAAAGAAAATTTAGGTAATTTACTGTAAAGGTAGTTAATTTATTAATACATTGACTGTCTGTAATATCAAAATTAACTGTTTTAACATACTGAGTTACATTTTGTACCTTAGGGGGCCTCCATTGTTGAGTGGTTATGTACTGACTAGTATTTAAACACCAGCTGTTAACCACCTTGAGTTTGAATCTAACCCAGGACCAGTCAAATTGCAGTTGATGTGAGGAAGCTAGTTCACCTAATTTGATTGTTCTAGACTCTAGATAGTTTAATTAGTTGTACATCTTGGTCCTTCCTCCACTGTTAAAGGTGTAAAATATGCACTACAAATGACCCTTACTGTTGATGCAACATTAAATGCCAAAAAATCAGTAATAATGTCATGTGGCTGTGACATTGTACATTGTTTGAAGTCTAGATGTTGGCACTTTCCTTCCATCATCTTCCATTATTTTTACATCATGATCATTACTGTGACATAGAATATATGTCTGATATGTTAACTGTGTCATGAACAAATGAATAATAATTTGACAACATATTAGGTGTGTCTGATGTAAATGAGTATGTTAATTTATGTTGATGAGTGTGGAAAATTGAGTGTTTACTGTCACAGGTGCTTTTAAATTATTTTGAACATACTCAATCATTGAATCATGTAACACACAATGTAGTTCTTTATTAAAACATTCTTCAAACAAATTGTGATAATAATCAAAACTAGATTTTTGACAGAAATTTACATGCAGTCAAACCTGTGTTAGTGGCATACCACCTATAAAAAATTAAAGACACATTGTGTCATTCCCAATGATGGCCTTTGTTCATACTCATAGGTTTGACTGTATACTGTGGAATCATTAATTTTCATTGCATAGAATTATTCAATTTCGTGGATTTCATGGGTCGGCTCATCCTCGAAATCAAATCCCCACAAATATAAATGCCGAAGTACCTGTCAACAGTCCGAAAATGACAGAACACAATATGGCCAAATTTTTTTCTTCATAATTTCAAAATCCATGAAATGAGGTCCCCATGAAATAGCCAATTTAGCAACAACAAAAAACAACATAGCACAAATTTTGCAGAAACCACAGTGAGTATCTTCTGAGAAATGAATCATCCTGGTTTACAGTTTAGGGGTACATGCAGTGGGCCTGTCAGAAACAGAAAATATTAGAAATACAATTGTACAAAGTAAAAGGTGCTATGATTAGGTCAAGGACACAATGGATTGAAACAGGAGAAAAACCAACCAGTTACTTTTTAAATTTAGAAAAAAACCACTGTACAGATAAAATGATTCCTTTTATTGAAAAAAATGATGGAACACGTATTTATGATCAGAAAGATATACTTACAGAAACTTGCTGTTTTTATGAAAATTTATATAAGGCTGTTGATTTAACTGATACATCTAGTATTGATACAGAACTAATTGATTGTGATATTACTAAGTTGTCTAATGATGAAGCGATGAATCTTGAAGGTCTCCTCACATATGAAGAAATTTCTTATACATTGAAAACTATGAAAAATGACAAAAGCCCAGGATGTGATGGTTTTACAAGCAACTTTTATAAAGTATTTTGGAATAAAATAGGACATTTTGTAGTAAGAGCTATCAATCATGCTTTCAATAGTAATCTAAAACTTGGGACAATTACATGCATTCCAAAAGATAATAAACCTAAACAGTTTTTAAAAAATTGGAGACCAATAACTTTATTAAATGTAGTTTATAAACTAGCCTCAGGGAGTATAGCAAACCGACTGAAAGGTGTATTAGATATTATAATTTCAAAAGATCAAACTGGATTCATTAAGGGTAGATATATTGGTGAAAACACAAGATTACTATATGATATTATGAAATTTACTGAAGATAATCAGATACCAGGTTTAGTAATGATGATTGATTTTGAGAAAGCTTTTGACACTTTATCATTTACATTTATAGAAAAATGTCTTTCAATATTTCAATTTGGACCTATGTTAAAGAAATGGATACATTTGTTTTTATATAATACTGAAACTTGTGTTAATCTTAATGGTTTTTTATCTCAATTTTTCAAAGTTAAGAGAGGCTGCAGGCAAGGTGATCCAATATCACCATATATATTCATTTTATGTGCTGAAATATTGGCTATAAAAATAAGAAAATGCAAAGATATAAAAGGTATTATAATTGACAGTGAAGAATATAAAATATCTCAATTTGCAGACGATACATCACTTTTGTTGGACGGATCAGAAAAATCACTAAATACTGTCCTAGAATTATTACATAAATTTTCAATGATTTCTGGATTAAAAGTCAATTTTGATAAAACTAAAGTCATTTGGATAGGCTCCCTTAAATATAGCACCAGATCGATTAAAACTAAATGGAAACTTACATGGGGTGATACACAATTTAAATTGTTAGGATTGATCTTTGATGTTGATTTAGATAAAATGATAGATATAAATTTTAAAGAAAAACTTCAGAAAGTTAAGAATTGCATTGCTCACTGGAAGAAAAGAAAATTAACTCCCATTGGAAAAATTACTGTCATAAAATCGATGTTACTTCCTTTGTTTATTCATTGCTTTACAAGTTTACCTACACCTAATACATTATTTTTGAAAACACTTAATGATATATTTTATGAATTTGTATGGGAAGGAAAAGCAAAAATAAAAAAAACAGTTATTATCAAAACATACAGAGAAGGTGGACTGAAAATGGTTGATATTAGCAGCTATATACATTGTTTAAAGATAAAATGGTTAAAAAAATATGTCAGTAATAACAAAGGGAAATGTTATACACTAGTGAATTCATTATTCAATATTGACAAAATTTTTAATACAGGAAAACAATTTTGTGAACTGATTACTAATAAGATAAAAAATGCTTTTTGGATTGATGTTTTGAAGGCTTATTCTTTGTTTATAGATAAACTTTGTATAGATGATGTAGAACAAGTGCTTCATATGCCATTGTTTTATAATCACAACTTGCTTACAGGAAGTAGATATTTTTTCATGAAAACTTTATATGAGAAAGGATTTAGATTTGTTAAGGATATTTTTAATCAATATGGAGAATTTGTAGACTTAAAATACTTAGAATTAATTACCAAGAAGAAAATTAACTTTTTACAATATCATAGCTTAAAACAAGCAATAAAAAGGTACATACAGAACCTTAACATTTTAATTCCTAAAGACCTGCTCAATGTTCAATATCCTTTTATAAATTGTTATATAAAACCTATTCTACTTGATAAAAACATCAATAATAATATCTATTTGGCTTTTGTTAAAAATAATGATGTGCCAACAAGCCAAGAAAAATGGAACAAATATTTTGTAAATAATGACATTAATTGGCATTTCATTTATAAGGCGGTATTCAGATGTTCAAAAGACTCATATATTCAATGGTTCCAGACAAGAATTATTCATAGGATATTGGCTACAAACTCACTTTTGTTTAGAATGAAAATTGTTGATAGTAAAATGTGTACTTTTTGTAACTGTCATGAAGAAACTCTTGTACATTTATTTTGGGAGTGTAGCAAAATTCAACATTTATTTCAATATATCAAAGACAACATACATAATTTTGATAAGATATTATGCTGTAAATCATTTATTTTAGGTTCAGAAAACAGTGATTTTAAATATGATATTTTGTTTTTGGAAATGAAAAGATATATATATTTGGCAAAAAGAAAAAATATTTTACCTTCATGTATTGGTTTTAAAGGTAGTCTAAAACTAGCTTGGGACATTTATAAAAATACAAATATGAGTGAACTTGAAAAAGAAAGATGGTCAATTGTAAGACACCTGATTGAATAACTACACATTATTGTTACTTATGTCCTATTATAAGATAATCCATTTATTTTTGCTTTATTTCACTTTATAAATTATAGATATTAAAACGTATATATATTATGTTCATTATAGTAGTTTTACCATGTAATAGTAAATATTTATCATGAAATTAAATGTAAGGTATGAAGGTGGGATGACCCCGACCCCCTCATACCTATTACGGGGTGAAATAAACGGGGTTACCCTGTTGGGGCCTCAAAAAAAAAAAAAAAAAAAAAAAAAAAAAATTGTACAGTCTGTTACAGTATTACTAAACTTATATATATCTGTATCCTTTTATTATCACAGATTTATGGACAATACACTAAAGACCTTGGCAGTTTTGCCAAGTTTCAGGCAAAAAGAGTTAAAAAGTCTGATCAAGTTGACTTTGGAAAAGCTGAGCCCAAGGCACGAAATAGATTATGGGAATTTATTGGTATGTATCAAAATTTATTGAATTAAAGTGTAATTGTGTCAGTATTGTTTATTTACATTAATAAATAAAATCCCACCTCTGTGGTGATTGGCTAACTTTCACCCTAAGGTCACTGACTTCAAATCACTGTAACCTCTCTCTGATTGAGTTGTGAGTTCGAGCCCCGCTACCGACCATGTCTTTTATGTGAGAAAGTAGGCAGTTACTTACGGAAGATGGATGTCTAGTACTGGTTCTTCCCAGGAACAATGGTTCGGTGAACTGTCCGCCTCATATGACTCTGACTGTTGAAAAAAGGCATAAAACTCGATATATACTGTATATAGAACAAACAAACGAAACAAAAATAAATAAAAAATTATGACTGTCAGACTCACATTTAATGTTATAATTATGTTATCAGTTGTCCAGCGATTCACTCATTGCATGTCTCCTGAACGTAGCCATATAGTGTACTGTTGCAGTATTAGTGTCAAAGCGGCGGCAGGGGTATTAGTCACCTCTGTGACAGCTCTAGTTTATAGTTTGGGCTAGTGCTTTAAAACATTAATTTGAATACTGCTTCTTCACAATAATTTGTTACAAAATAATGTATATTTTCCAGGCCTACTCATACATCTCAGAGATTGGATTCTAGGAAAAGTTGGAGATGATTGGATATTTTTAGCATTGTTGGGAATTATTATGGCATTTCTAAGTTTTGCTATGGACTATGTTATAGAAAAAATGCAAGAAGGTAAAACTCATTGCTTGTACTTAGCTACTTACAATTATTTATCTCTGAAACTCTCTTGAAAAAACATATGTGTTTAGACAGATAGATTTATTTCGACATAAAATGAACTACCTTAGTGGAAAATAATAGTTGAGTACAGGTCCAGTATTCTCCCCATTCCCCAAGTAAAAAAAGTATTTATTTTTCCCCACTGAGAGAAAAAAAATCTTTATAATTAAAAAAATCCCCAATTTTAGTTTTTCACGAATTTCTCCCAACCAAAGGGATGCGATGCCTGTTCCCCAAAACAGTAAAAAAAGGGTTGGGGTCAGAAATGTATGATGTTATAAAAATCTTTCATAGAGGAAGTTAAGAACTTGGAAAAGTTTGAAAACAAAGACAAGAACTTTCTGTTGTATGAGACAATGTTAAATACAGCTTGTGAATTTGGTTCTTAGATATATTGCTTCTGATGATCGACATTAATGATTGAATACATGTCCAATGTAGGGCTGTGGCGAGTATCCGAGTACTCGGGTATTCACAAATCAAATTGAAAAATCGAGTATGAATAATCGTCATTACTAAGATCGTGGTTTGCGATCTTGTTTTTTAACATATTAAAAGTGTATTCTTTGTTCTTAAAAATTCCTTTTCTCTGAATAAATCTTGTCTCATCACGGACTACTTTGTTTGCCAAGATGTCCAATCGGTTCTTTAAACAATGATGCTGGTAAATCAATTAACTGGAAGGGAGTACGTATAAATCTAAGCCATAGAACAATTTATAATGATTTACTTCATTATACCTAAATATGTTTTAGCTGTCTTCAGGACTGCAATTTTGAAGTTTGAGATAGGTTACTTGATAACAAAAAATTTGTGATTCGATTTGTGGATCGTAAGTGTTGAATCGTGGATTGGATCGGATCGCCACTTACCCAACGATCCACAGACCTAGTCCAATGCATCTGTGACATAATGTAGTATTGACTATATATAGTTGCCACTTATTGTGTAAATACTTGAAATGATTATTACTACTCCATTTCTTCTTTTATGCATCTGGCATCAAATGACGCAGGGGCATATTGTGTCTTGTCCATCGACACAAGATTAAGTCAAGCTGTCACCAGGGCATATGTGTTTATTGAGCGTAGGTTCTTGTTTTTATACAGTTTATAAATTTATCGTTTTTATCACATATATATTAATATGTAAATTAATAGTAATACTGTATGTAATTAATTTTCTTTTCAGCCAAACTGTGGTTATATGAAGAGTTATCATTCTCATTGTCATTACAATATTTGTGTTGGATTTTATATTCTGTTCTACTTATCATGTTTGCCACTGGATTTACTCATCTAGTCTCTCCACAAGCCATAGGTATGTATATATACGTATGATGTAGTCAAACCTGTGAACAATGGCCATCTTTGGGAAAGTCAAATTAGGTAGTTCTTATTCGGAGGTAATTTTGTTCTGAAATCAATGACGGTTATAAAAAGAGTGTGCTTTAATCACAGGGTGGCCTTTATTCAGAGGTGGCTGCCAGCACAAGTTTGTCTGTACATACATGTTTATGATGCTCTGTTAAATGTAAGAATGGCTTTTATAAGAATGTGGCCACTTAAACAGGTTTGACTGTCCATGTAGTTTTACTTTCGATGAAATGCCCTTCACAAATTTAGGAATGCTAAAACACCATTTTATGTTCAGAAAATGTTGGAGAGTCAACAAAATTTACCACTAATGTTATGGTGAATTTGACCCTATGGTAAAAATTCTCAAAGAGTCAGAAGCTTTATTTTGCTAAAATGTGAATTTAAGGGTCAAATGAGTGCACTGCTTGGTTGAAATATATTTATTGCTTTTCACATATAAATACTGAAAAGACTCACTGAAAATAATGGTGCAATTTCTAACTACATGTACTCAACAGAAATGTGATACTAAATATGACAGGACCATCCTTAAAAATATTTTGTTTGCAGTAATGCTACCTACTCACCAAAAAAGGCCCATGGAAACCCAACTTTTTTTTACCTCTTGTGTGATTTTTTGTCCAAAAAAAAAAGCATTTTGACATGTATTTTGGGTTTATTATACACAAAATAAATTGTAAAAAGAATATTTCCTGCCTTCCTACCCACCCACTGAAAATTTTCTGTGTAGGTTTACTGCAAACAAACATTTCTTTATGGATGACCCAGTAATGATTATTAATTGTGATAATTTTATTCTTATCCAGGTTCAGGGATTCCTGAAATGAAGACTATTTTACGTGGTGTTGTTCTCAAAGAATTTCTAACTTTCCGTACATTAATATCTAAAGTGGTTGGGTTGTGTTCCTCGCTAGGCAGTACTTTACCCTTCGGAAAAGAAGTAAGTATTATTTACTGTTTATTTCTTTGATTTTAGTAGCATCCTAAATTACTTATCTTAACACATGGTCAATTATGACTTACAAACATCTTAATTTTGACTTTCGACAGACCTGTGATTTAGTAAGTTCTGCCTTTTTGTGCGGCTCTTTCCTCAGAAAATGTTCACATACAGTCAGACCTGTGCTAGCGGCCACCTCTGTATAAATAACACTTGTGAATAAAGGCCTTCTTTTATAAATTGTTAATGATTATTTTGAACAAAATGACTTCCAAGTAAAGGCCACCTGTCAATAAAGGCCATATTTTGTCTTTCCTATTGGTGGCCTTTGTTCACAGGTTTGACTGTTCTGTATGATATTCTTCAAGAAAATGTCAGCTTAAATAGATACAATCATGTAAGTCAGTAAATAAAATAGCCTTTCATTTGAGATATTTGTTCTAGTTGTTCTATATTTGTTACCTTGGTTAATATTTTCAATGAAATTGTTAAGGGGAAAACTGCCAGTAAACTTTTTGAAAGTTGTACAATGTAGCACTTGTTCTAGTCTATTATTTGTTCTAAACAAAGATTGCATGTATATCTCATTGATGATCAGTGATCTGTCTGAGTAGTTCAATACTAGGTACAGGTAGTAAAAAGTATTTTATTAAACTAAATCCTATTTAACTTTATGTATCTGTGAATGTTATGTAATACTCATGAATATTATGTAACTATATCCATCACCCTGAACTCAAGATACATATCATATTCTCCACCTTGTGTATTCACTACAGTCCTGTTGTATACACACATATACTATGTAGATATGTAGGACAACATTGTTTACATTTTACTTACATTACATTAAATCTATAACCGCACCATTATATGGATAACAAAACACCTAAGTTTCTTTACTTAAGATTTCAATTCTACATGTAAATTGGAAGTTTACCCCTAAAAGTTGAAATTTGTTTATCTGTTGTTTATGGCCCATTCAACAGCTATGGTCATTTCAGAGCTGCCCCAGTGAGAGGGGAGATGAGATAAAGGAGAACCAGGCATTTATTTCCAGTGATTTTTTTTGCTATATTTACTGCCAAATATGGGCAGTTTCCCCTAGCAAAATTTCCTTTTCCCCTAAAATGCCAGAAATTCCCCAAACAAGAATTGTTTTACTCATGATCATGTAAAAAGAAAACAAATACAACAGTTTGCTCACCATTGTCACCAATTACAGTGTAGTACTATTTATATCTATCAAATTTTATGATTTAAACAACTAATTAATGACACATTCCATAGAAATAAATGTTATCTTTTATTCCCATTTTGAAAATTGTTGCGCTAAATTTCCCCTTTTGATGGGCATGGGTTACAATAAGTGAGAAAATGTTGAACAAAAATCACTGATATCCCTACTCTTTTCAAACGTTTTTTCCTGATTCTTTATTGTACTCTGTGTAAAACACCGATACATGACTCACCTTTTTTCCTATGACTTTCTAGACACATAACTTGGCTAGGTGGGTAGGATGGGAACACTGAGCGTCCCTGTGAAGTTTGAAAGGCGGAGTTGAAAATCGAACTCATGACCTTGAAATACTGATACACATAAATAACAGTGCAGAGTACACATATTATAGAAGCTTCTGACTTTGACTTATTCCATCCATCTGACATCAAATGTAACACTAAGGTTAATTATTTTAATGAATTAATTAATCATTAATTAAACTTTTGACAATGGTTGGAAAACAATATTGAAAGAAACAGAGCAAAACTTACAGAACTAGTCTAAATTCGTCTGACACATACGGAATGAAATATAAAAGGGTTAAGTTTTCGGACTACGTAACCAGGTATCCACATGATACACAGTTACTTATATTCAATATTACAAGGCTAAAGATAAACCCTTTTCACTATAGATTCTTCATTCATCACTGTATGTTAGTGTTTATGAGTGTAGACATTACATAAAACTGTCCTTATGTCTACAGTATTGTGGTATGAATACTAAATAGGTATTTACTGATACTGTCTCATCTCTAGTTCACAGAAACACATTTTCAAGGTTGAAGAAACAAAAACAGTATATCATGTTACCATAGTATAAATCAGTATTTACGTTGGTTCATATTACATCGAATCCTCCAAAATTAATACAGTTACCGGTAGATATTAATATACTATACAAAAGTAAGATAATCGTTTACTATTTAGATATTGTGATTTTTATGTACAATTACTTAGCTATATTATTGATCTAACCATAATGTTTTTCTTGTTTCAAAATCAAAATTTCTTTCTAATGTTACAGTAAATTTGACCTTTTGGTACAAATTCTCCAGAGTTGGGAGCTTTATTTTACTTCAATATGCCATTTTAAGAGTCAACTGGGAGCACTTTTAACTTCTAACATTGCTCAACTTCAGGGAAATATGTTATATTCAATGACATATAAGTAAACAAGATGTGTTTTTGAAACACAATGCCCCCTCCAGGTGACCTTGACATTGGTCCTACTGACCTTAAAATGCACAGGTCCTGTAGAGGTAATGTCATGAGCTACATATGAAGTTTGATAACTGTTGGTGGAAGTGTTTTGATTTTATAGGCAAGGTTAAAGTTTGTTACAAACAAAAAGACAGACAGGCCAAAAACAATATACCCCTGATCTAGTGATATCATATGGGGGCATAAAAAAATCCCTGTACTATATCCATGGTTCTGTTTGTATCACAAATTATTATGTCAGTCTTTCTTTCACTTGATGCAAACTTAAGCTTACTCTGGTAATTTATCTTTTTAGACGTATGTGATAAATTGTGTTGATTTATTCAACAAGTGGGTATTCATGTGTAAAATACTGCTGTAGTTATATTGTGTAACAATGCTGAATGTTCTCGTCCTCGATCAAATTGTGTTTGTTTGTGTTTCTACTACATGTACTTTCTAGTCATATAATTGGACATCTGTCACATTACGTCCCAAATCCACACCTTTTACACAGAATGACTGATAGCAAGATAAATCGCAGGATAGACAAAACCATTCAGTGATTTTTTCCATCCTGGATAAAACCCTGCATGGTCACAGTTTTTCCATTATTCTATGTGTGTGTCCTTTTGTTGAATGGAGATCCTGAACTGCTAGAAATGTGTGGCTAAGATATAAATAGTCTTGTAAAATAAAAAGGACATGCTATAACTGTCATTATAAATGAAGAAAGACTCCATCTTTTCAATCTATCAAAAACTGATTCAGTCTGGCAAACTCTGGCTATGCTGTTAATTATTATGTAAATCTACCTCTACTGGATCAGGGGCAGGGAGTGGATCTGTGGCCTAATGGTAACATGCCAGACTACCATTCAAAAGGTCCTGGGTTCAAATCTCGGCTAAACCTTCCAGTATTTCTGGGATGCTTTTCAGTGTCCCCTTCCCAACTGACAAGCTTTAAGTCCAGTACTGTGTTTAGAAAATCACAGGAAAATGGGGCAGCTCTGAAAATAACGGAGTTGCAGAATGGGCCGTTAAAAAAATTATTTTTACTAAAGATTGAAAATATTGAACTTACATACATTAAAATATTACAAAACAGAATTACACAATTTTAGAACTCAAAAATAAATCAGCAAATACTGACAGCCCAAGAACACTGAATTCTTAACTTAAACATATGTTACAGTTAGGTGTATAATTCTTGGCCTAAATAAATGTCTTGTTTTGATAAAAAGCAGTGTTTATTTTTACGAAAATTAATCAGAATACAGGATCATCTTTCTTATGTTCTGTTTTGTTGGAATGTGACATATAATATAACACAATAAAGTATTCATTTCACTTACAAACCAATCAATCTTTATATACATTACCACCAGGCTAGCAAATAGTAAGTTATAATTAATTCATGCATCTTACACAATTATGATTTATTATCATGGATCTATTATTTATTCAATATTTGTTGAAATAAGATAGCTGTAATGGTATATTATTATTGCATTCACTTTATTGATTCGGTAAGCTGGTTTTCCTACGTTGTATGATGCTGTGAATATATTTTGATGTAAAAAACGTCGCTTGTTCAGATAGAGGAAGATGTATTGCAGAAAATAACACAGTTCACAATTTAACTTTCTTTATATAATATCTGTATGTCTGTACATTACATAGCAATTTGGTTCACCTACCCTCTGTTTTGTTATTTACATGCAGGGCCTTTTTTCCTTCTATAACAGAGGCCAAAATTTGGTGACTTCGATATTGAAAAAAGGCTCCTTTTTTCCCAATTTGGGGAAAGAAATTCCCAAAAATAAAATGCTATTCTAACTTGGTTGTCTAACCTTCTCCAAATTTGGCTGAAAATCGTGCTTTAATTTCCCAAAATGAAAGGCTAAGGCCCCTTCCCAATTTTGGAAAAAAGGCCCTGACGTATCTATTTTTACTCCCATGTTGCATTATTGGTTATATACATATCTGTATATGCAAATAATGAGTCGTGACCCTCGACACACATCCGTTCTGTTCTATAAACTGTACATTAAATTTAATATTCTTCTTTCCAGGGACCATTTGTACATATTGCCAGTATAGTAGCCACATTGTTGGGAAAGTTATCATCTTTTAAAGGTATTTATGAGGTAAGAATTGCCAGTTTAATTTTATTACTTTCTCACTCAACAGTTACAATTACATATCAAAATAGTGTCTTTATTCAGTAATCATTTAAAGTCCCATAAGCATATAAATCTATTGGTTGTAATAGTTTCTGTTTGTTCTATAACAGAGGAATCCTGTATATTTTCCTCCCGCGCATACTTTATAGCAAGAAAAAATGTTTCCAAAACTAATATTGTATTTTTAGCTCACATGTCACAAAGTGACAAAGTGAGCTATTAGGATCACTCTCCGTCCGGCGTCGTCAAACTTTTTGTTGTGACCACACTAGGGGCCACATTTTTGGCTCAATTTTAGCAAAACTGGGTCAGAACGTTAATATCAACAAAATCTCGGACGAGTTCGATATTGGGCCATTTGGGGTCAAAAACTAGGTCACCAGGGCCAAATAAGGGAAAACATTGTGAACACTTTAGAAATCACTGTTTTGAATTTATCTTCATGAAACTTTGTCAGAATGTTTATTTTAATAATATGTAGGTCAAGTTTGAAAATAGGTAATTTCTGTAGTAAAATTAGGTCACTAGGGCAAATTGCTGGAAAACCTTGTGAACACTCTAGAAGTCACTGTTTTGATCGGATGATCATGAAACCTTGTCAGAATGTTTGTCTTCATAATATCTTGGACGAGTTAGAACATGGGTCATCTTGGATCAAAAACTAGGTCGCTAGGTCAAATCTTATGAAAAACCATGTTAACACTGTAGATTTCACAGTTATTATTGGATCTTCACCAAACTTTGTCAAATCGTTTGTTTTAATGATATAACGGTCAAGTATAAATATGGGTCATCTTTGGTCAATAACTAGGTCACCAGGTCAAATCTTAGGAAAACTTTGTTAACACTGTAGATGTCACAGTTTTAATTGGATCTTCACCAAACCTTGTCAAAATGTTTGCCTCAATGATATGTGGGTGAAGGATGAACATGGGTCAGCCGGGTTCAAAAACTGGGTCACAAGGTCAAATCTTAGGTAAACCTTATTAACACTGGATCTTGGCCAAACCTTGTCAGATTGTTTGTCTTAATGATATTAAGGACAAGTTCAAATATGGGTCACCTAGGGTCAAAAACCAGGTCACAAGGTCAAATCTTAGGAAAACCTTATTAACACTGTAGATGTGAAATTTTGATCATATCTTCACCAAACCTAGTCAGACTGTTTGTCTTAATGATATGTAAGACAAATTCGAACATAGGTCGTCTGGGGTCAAAAACTAGGTCACCGGTTCAAAACAATGTTTTAATGAGTGAACAGTGATTGTCATGTGAGCGATATAGGGCCATCTTGGCCCTCTTGTTTTCAATATCATTGAAATAAATACTATTTATAGAACAGCTGTGTTTTCCCGCAGTCAAGTTATGCACACGTCGTAAAGTGACGTCACGCGCTCTACATATTTCAAGTTTACAAAAGCAAAAATCACAGTGAAATGAGTGTTTTTAGAAGAAAAAGGACTTGTTTCGTCGGTAATAATTATCTTAGGATAATATCAGCAATTGAATGTTTTTGCATATTTTTTTCTATAGCAAAAAGCTAATGGGACTTTAAATGTGATTTTAAAGTTACCTTTATGTTTGGGATAAGACACCCTAGACCTTTATATGGGGGTGAAATAGCAGGTTAAAGCCGCTTTTGGAGGAAAAATTATTGCTTGAAACCAATTTGAGGAATGAAATTTCAAAGTTTGGGGAAAATTGCATGGTTTCAAAGAAATATTCAAAGGGGAAGGTGCCATTTACAGGCTACAAGTATCTAATAAAGTGAACCTCGATAAATCATTAGCTTGTCATTTTTATACTGTTAAATCACATAAAATGTTTTACTGTTTAGCGGTTGCTTTTTTTAATGGGTTCTAACATCACAACAACAGCCAGGGTCATTTAGCGGGTTTTCCAACTTTCATGGGGGTGGAGAGAGTGAGACCCTAGGTGTACACATCCCAGATAGGATCACCAACCATCTGTAATTTAGCTAGCTGGACTCCATGTGTTATGACCCCACACATTGTCTAGTACCGGTACATGTATAACAACTTAACGAGTCAGCACGCGGCACATATTCGGATGTAGTTGCTTTTATAATTGGTTGTGTATACAAGCCATGTCGTATACGTAATTAAGGGATGTCGGTGGAATTAAAGGATGTCGAATATACGACTGTAAGCCTGAAGGCATGTCGTGGACGACATGCGATATTAGGCTGGCTAGAACCCTGCTGTTTCAGTTTTTCAAGCACTTTGTGTAGATTATAAATGTAGCAGTTAAATTATTCTTAACAACTAATTGGCTGTTTCATTAGGCTGATAAGCACATTGCTTTGTAATCCTTTGAAAGTGAACATTGCTATTATTTTTGAAAGCATTTTAGAAGTAACTGTGATTATAATGATTGATTACACTGGGTATATTAAAGAATCAGGCTGTCTATTTGAGATAAGATCTAGGCGCTTCTCGTGCTGGACATGCCTGTATCTAATATCTGTCTCTCCCTTCTGGGGGCTTTCTCTCAGTCTATCCCTCTGGTCAGATCATGCTGTATCTGCACTGGTAGATGTACAGGATGCACCTGTGTCCTTGTAGCTGCAACATATGTAAAGTGCCTTTGAACGTGCATGTTGGTATGAAAAGGGTGCTATATAAATCTGAAATCAATCTATCTATTACATGCTATTTTTGGTTTTCAATTCACCTATAAGTACAAACAAGTTTATTATAATTATATGGCTTATTCAGACCACTTATCACTTATTGTGACAGATTTAAATACAAATCTAATTATATATGGGTGACATTTATATAGCACTGTTGTGTGGAATATGACAAGTTGACATCCTGGCCTTTTACAAGGAAACGTTTGTCTGTCTGGTTATGACAGAGAACTTGTTTTTATTCATACTCATTCATACATTGGACACACACAATTAACATCTTAAATTGTATTGTTGTTTAATATTTCTTCTGCATTCCTTCTCTGGGGCTAAATTTTCTATCATATTCCTGTATTCTGAAATTTGAAACACTCCATACTTGGTCTCAAAATTTGCTATTGTGTAAAAATCTCAACCTTATAAAATTATAAGCAGATTTAAGTTTTATATATTAATGACAGTTAAAAACATGATTTATTGTTGTTGTTTTTTGGTGGGGGGGGGGGCTGGTTTCACATTTCACAATGATTTGTTCAAGTACTTGCATGAGTTGCATCCATTATAAAAAAGACAGAGTCTTACAAAATTATAACCTCATTGCAAATATCACATATCTTAGTTGATCCTAAGCGATTGTCTAAAGAAATTAGATAACACAAATTAATGTCAAACAATCTCATAAGTAACCTTTCTTACTTAACTTAAATGTTGGATTTTTGTGTTAAATTTCACAATGAAAAGAACTAAGTGTTTCACAGTTTTGTTGTTATGTTATATTTCTACATACTGTTATTACAGAATGAGTCTCGGAGATCAGAGATGTTAGCTGCTGCATGTGCTGTAGGGGTTGCTGGAACGTTTGCGGCCCCTATTGGAGGTTTGTAGTATATAAGACTCTAGTTTAGTGTTCATTCTTTGATAAACAATGCTATTAAATCACTTGTCACTATGCCTCGCTATATAAATTGGCTGTTTTTTCTTTAGGTCAATCACATATTAAGTCTTTTCCCATTCCATGATTATTTTAAAACCAGTAAAACTACATCTCCATAATTTAGCTTACTTTATATCATCTTTCATTGAAACAAGATTAGTAAATTGGACCAATGAATGACACATAGCATCTTCTTTCAGAGGCATTATATGCCAATAATACCAATAAACTTAAACTAAACTTTATAATGGTACCATTCTTATTAATGTACAAACAAAATAAACAAAAGAGAAATTGAATTTTTGTAGACTGGGCAAGACTTTTGTCCATGAGGGTATCTTCTTAGTAAATGAGCTTAAGTGTTTTCTGTGAATTATGTGCATTTTCGTATGTAAGTATTCAAGTGTTTTTGTTTTATGATCTTTAAATATTTTATTTAGATTGTTACTTTATTGTAGGTGTTTTATTCAGTATTGAAGTCACTGCTACATATTTTGCTGTGCGAAATTACTGGCGAGGTTTCTTCGGTGCGGTGTGTGGAGCGGTTGTGTTCCGTTTATTAGCTTTCTGGTTCAAATATGAAGGTAGGGTTTAATAGTTCAAGTTCCTAATAATATTCAAATAAGTAATAAATAGAGGATCTTGAATGGGTGTTTATGTTGTATTGAATTTATTAAACGAGTCCTCTGAAAACGATAAAAACACAAATTAAAGATTCTATTTATAACATGACCAGCAAATTGCGTACTTACAAACGAAGAAAATACCCTCGAGTAACCTGTTTCCGTGAGGTTAAGGAAACATCAAGGGCACTCAAGAACAATATTGTTTCCAACAAAATTTTAAAACAATGTATCAATAACACAACTTAATATGTATAATCTCGCAATATTTTTGAAAATGTTATTCACTTGCTAACTCATGAACGCAGCCAGTTTCATACATGTACAAAACCAGACTTCCATTAAGTATGGTAGAACAGTTTTCGTGAGGTTTAGCGAAATGGTTGAATTAAACGAAATTGGCGATATTGCAATAAGAGATACCATTTAATATGTAGTTTTATGTATTTAAAGGTTTGTTTTGGATCCGTTTTTAAAATTATATACATTTTGTAGTTTATTTTATCTTTTCTTTCGGCATAATTCATCAACAGTTAGAATTGTTGGCGAATATACTGCCTATAACATGTGCCTGCGTTTTGCTTGATGTGGGCTAGTATACCATAATTTTATATATTTAAATTTGTATGCCAGATTTAGGTTTAATGTGGCTCGAACATTCTTTTGATGTGTATGGGGGGAAATATATTTTTTATTGATAACTTATAATTGTATTTGGGACAATATACTACAAGATGACTTTTTAACAAGTGACAATACATTAAATTTATGGGTCTCCAACCGTATAAGGAGGTAACCTTTCCTTCCATTTCGTTATTTAAATATCAGCCTCGGAACCAGTCATCCAAGGTCATGACGTAACTGTCAAAGATGTAAACAATCGGCTGCTAAACAGATTTTAGGAGAAAGGTCGATATATTTTGAAAAATGAATGTAAGATGTAGGTTTACTAATTGAATTATCTTTTTACATGGTTTTATCATAGTATACGAAGGGAAACTATTTTCTTATGCTTCCAAGAGCTATTCGAAGCTGGTTTTCATTGCTGACAGCGGCTTGTCCTCTCTGAAGTTTGCTTCCGGGGTATGACGTCATTCAACAAAATATAGCGCGAGCTTTATGTAAATATTTCCGGTATAACGAAAACGAAGGTATCACGATTTAGGGTTACTCGACGGTATATGACAGTGCCTATTTTCTTTATGAGAAGAATTGGGTCGGAGTGGTTATACGGTATTTGAAACACATGAGCTTAGAAAGTAGTACCAGAATAATCTTATTTCAAAGGAAACTAATTGGGCTTACTGACATATACTATATATCGGCTTTATTCAACCAAATTTATAACATGTTGTAAAAGCTATAAATTGATAAAATATTAACTCGTTCATACAAATATCACAGTATCAACAACTAGCACATGACATCACTGTGCATGGTGACGTCACGGAATTGTGTGACGGACATAAATGAATCTGAAAGAGACTGCATGAAATATGCAATTTCTTTTATCTGTGAGTGCATTAAAGACTTTTCGATTGCAATATGTTTAATTTTGCGTGTCATACCTGTATCCGTTAGGCCCATGAAATCCCCGTGGCTGTGTTTTTTATGAAAATATCTGTTATTTTAGTGGGTGGGGTAGTAAAAGTCGTTGCACTCCTTTTGTTTTTACATACGATCAACTAATCTGACCATGTAGCATGTTGTAAACCCGCACGAAGCTCTTCAGTAACAACCCCAATTAAGACCGTGACCGGCAATTCGAACCTGACCATTGATAGAAATATCGTTCGACGCCTTGGTGTGTTTATCTTTTTGACAGTGCGTAGTGATAATGATTCGGCTCATTAGCATATTTATTACACTAGTGTATTATTGACCCATTTAATATGCAAAATAATCAATGAGTTTACCACACTCCTGCACCGTGGATCATGTTATAATAACAATTACGGCTGGAATGAAAATTTCACTGACATAATCTTAATAAATCATGCATTATTTCATTCTAAATGTATTGTGCACTTATTTCATATTCAGTAGAAATTCATCATAAAGGCTTACATGTAAACCTTCTTTTGGACAAAATGAATGGTCTAAAAATTTAACTGATCCTTTTTCATAGCTAGGAACAGTCAAACCTGTGTTAGCGTTCACTTCAGAAGAAAGGCCACCCTGTGAATAAAGGCCATTATTTTCAAAACCATCATTGATTGTTTATAATAAAATTAACTTTGAGTAAAGACCACCTGTCAATAAAGGCCACACTTTGTCTTTGCCTTTGTTTGACTGAGTACAGGAAATAATGAAATATTGAAAACAGTAACCGTTAAGAAAGTAGGCAGTTGCTTACGGAAGATGGGAGTCTAGTACTGGTTCTTCGCAGGAACGATGGTTAGGTGAACTGTACGCCTCATATGACTCTGACTGTTGAAAAGTGGCATAAAACTCAAACAAACAAACAACGCATTGATAGACCATTTGGATGAAGGCTTAATGTATGTTTTAGGATTTATTTGTTGAATGTAAATATTTGTTTATATTTTGTGTTTCAGAAACATTAACAGCTTTATTTAAAACCAATTTAAAAACAGATTTTCCATTTGATCCATTGGAACTTTTGGCCTTTTCATTCATTGGGTAAGTATAGTTGTGTCATCTTCTTTTTGTTACATGCTAAGCTTGTACCTGAAAGGCCCTGTTGTCACATTTGTATCTTCACTTGAGCGTTCTTGCAGAATAATCCATCATTATGGGCCTCAGTGGTCCAATAGTTATGGTCTGTGACTAGAAATCACTAGTTCCATCATTGCTCTGAGTTTGACTCCCACCAATTTATATTGGAGGAATCTTTCCAGCTAGCTTAGTTTGTGGTTCTCCCAGATTTACGTCTAGGGTCTTTTTACCCAGTTACAGCTTGAAAAATCACCAAATGACCTGTTGGTGTGACATTAAACCCCAGCAGAAGAAAAGGTTGTTACCTGATGTGAATTTTGGAAAAAGTGGATGGTAGAATTTGTAATCATAAGACAGAACATATTTAAGTACAGCAGAACCTCTCCAAAGCAACAGCCTTTGGGAGTAGCAACATTATGTTGTTGTTGAGAGGTTGTTGCTCTAGAGAGGTTAAATTAGTAGTAAAATAGTGCAATGGGAAAATTCATGCTGTTGTTTAAGGGAGGTTGTTGCTTTGGAGAGGTTGTACTGTATTTTCTAAGTGTCAACTTGTGACTGATTTGCTTCACAGACTATAATTTTTTATTATGTAATTTTTATCATTTCAGTATTGCTTGTGGCCTTATTGGTGCCTTATTTATTCTAACACACAGAAGAATCATTTTATTTACAAGAAAACATAAAAAGATGTCAGCATTTTTGCAGAAAAAGTAAGTCACAGTATCATTTAAGTATAAACAGTCAGACCTGTAAACAAAGGCTACCCTTGGGAAAGACAAAAGGTGGCCTTATACAGGTTTGACTGTGTGTGAAATGTTTGACAGCTTTTGTCAGTTTATTTAACAGAAACTTGACTTGGAAATTTTAGGAAAGTAATATTTTACTGTAGGCATAAAAATACTATCAAGAACAATAATAAATGCCATGTCTGTATCCTATTTTAATGAGCATATGGCAAGAAAAAAATGTTTACGCCTTATACACATTATAAACTTATTTGATGATCTATCTAATACATTTTCAATAACTCGGACAGTCACTTCTAGTATTTATGTAATTTGTTTACTATTATAATTGCTATTTTCTATTTCAGTCGTTTCATTTACCCTGGTATTGTAACCCTGATTATAACATCGTGTACATTTCCTCCTGGTCTGGGGCAGTTTTATGCTGGTCAAGTAAGTTACTGTACTCAATGTTCAATTTTTTTTAATGATTGAACATAGAAAGCTATATTAGCAGTTTTCTTAGACTAAAAATATGTCATAGTAACAGAGGGATGATCAGTTGTCTAGTGGTAACATGCTGAATGAAAGGGCATGGGTTTGAATTTTAGCTCTGTCTACTGATTTTCAAGGACGCTTTTTCAATGGCCCCATCCCAACTACTGAGCCAAGCATTTTGTTAAGAAAATCACCAGAAATGGGTGATGGGTGTAGAAGTGCTTTACACTGGGCATGATTAAGAACCAGGAAAAACTATAAGAGAAGGGATATAAATGCCCAGTTCTTCTTTTCCCTCTGTGGCAGCCCTGAAATGTCCATCAAATGGGCTGTTAACAACAGATAAACACAGTGTTTATTTGATTTAGCCAAGTCACCTGTCAATAAAGGCTACATTTTGTCTGTTGTCTGTTTTGCCTCAGATGGCCAGGTTTTACTGTATGTTGTATACATACATACAGAATAAAATGTTTTTGTCGTACACAAATGTTTATAAACACTACTGCTCACACAATGTCTTTCCTAAGGGTGGCCTTTGTTCAGAGGTTTATCTTCTGTGGGATGTATTGTGTTCTATGTATTACAGTTGACTCATAGACGAGCTGTAGATGAATTGTTTGGTAACATAACATGGACCACGGGTCAGGCTGATGACTTGGACGAGGAGGAGATACTCAGTCATTGGAAACATCCATCGACCAACATATACGTCAGCCTTGTTCTCTTCATTATCATGAATGTAAGATATCGTTTGACTATTCATCATTTCGGCCTTTTGGTGGTTGAGTGGTGATGGGTTCTTAAAGATTTTTATGCTTTCGCCATTCGAAGGGCATAAAGTGCTGCACCTGACCATTCATCTATTCACATTTTGGTTTCTGAGCGCAGAATCTTTTTTCTTTCTGTAACAGAGGCTGAAATTCAGTTGTCAAACCTTTTCCCAATTTGGCTAAAAATCACACTTGAATTTGCCAAAAGGAAAGGCTAAGGCCCCTTCCCAATCTTAGGAAAAAAGGCATTTACAGGAGTTATGGCCCCTTTTTGACTTAGCTCTCAGCGGGGGCATTCATGTCCTCTGGACACATTAATTTTATTCTTAATCTAACAAGCCAGAAAGGCTTATTAGCATGCTATGAATTAGTTTAATACTTAGCTTCAATACATTTCTTTCTAGGAATTATCTCCCCTTAGTTTAAAGTAGTTATGTAAGTTGTCTCATGTTGATTCAGATTAAAGTAGATAATGCTTATTTGTGTTACTCTACCGTTTGTTTCCTAGAAAAATGTATACAGAAATATCGCAGATGACAATGACCTTGAGTAAAAATATAGTAAAACTGTCTGATAATGTTGAAGGATTTTATGCTTATCTCCTCTTGCTAAGGCACATGCATTCCTGAATGTAAATGATTATTTATGATATATCACTAAATATGAAAGACTTAGATTAATGTACATGTTATTAGGTTGGTATATTTGTACCTTACAGTTTTGGATGGCTGCAATATGTAATACATTACCTATACCTGCTGGTGTGTTTGTTCCTGTCTTCACTATTGGTAAGTTTTATATAGAATTGTTTCATATATATGGCTATCTTTGAAAAAAGGCCATCCTGAGTTCTTTTGTATAGTAATTATGGTCAAACCTGTGGTATCTGTCAACTCCAAATAAAGGCCACCCTGTGAATAAAAGCCATTCTTTTATCAACAGTCATTGATTATTTAGAAAAAAAATACCTTTGAATAAAGGCCACATATCATTTAAGGCCACATTATGTTTTTCCCAAGGTGGCCTTTGTTCACAAGTTTTACTGTGTATGATATTTTCTAGTGTATATATAATTGCTTGTAAAACTGCATTATTGCAAACTAAGAATGTGGTAGGAGAAATGTCAATTTATCTGCATGAATATTTGATATTAAGGGGTTATGAAGTAAATATGAATTCATCCACATGACACAATGTCATTAAAAAATGAAATATTGACTTTAATTTGGAGAGTATTCTTTTTTTGCTGCATCACATGAGTTTTAGCTTTCTGACTTGATTTGAAACTGAATGATAGCCGTCACTGGCACAGCGTGCATACATTTTGATGCAGACCTAAGTACTTTGTTTATCTACATCTGCCATGCAATTGTTAAACTAGTTCCCATTTCATGTTGCAGTGCAAGTCTATGTAAGTTCAGTTTTTATGAGTACTTTCAGTGCTTTGATTTTTACATAGTTGCATGTTGAAAATAACCTGTTTTCAGAAGAAATTTGCAGTTGATTCTAATATTGTTTTGCATTAGTAATTTTAGGATATTGTCTTACAGTCTTTGATTTCAAGATACAATTCATTTATTTATGTATGTAAACATAGCATGCTTTACTTCTAGTGCATGATTGTACTTTACAGTTGTATGTAAGTATGTGTATAATGTGTGGTTACAGGTGCAGCATTTGGTCGGCTGATTGGAGAGGCTATGGCTGCCTGGTTTCCCAATGGAGTAAAATCGGGTGATGTGATACATAAAATTGTACCTGGTGGTTATGCTGTTGTGGGTAAGTAGTTAGTTTAGAGAAATGTATTATGATATGATAGACATTATGAGATCATTGTCAGAACTGGTTGACTATATGTGAATACTACAAGGAATTGTATGCTGTGTCATGTCACTTGTCTGTCTATAATTCTTGAAAAGAAAATGTTCCTTTAAGAAAAACAAATTACCACAAGTTGATGTTTTAGACTGCCTCAAAACTCCCAAACTCCATCTAAACCCTTGCATCATGATAAGACAATCTACCTGAAAATTTATGTCACTTAGGATGCATTAAATGTCATGATTTATTTAATAAGCCTGCTATTTATTGCACACACTTTGGAGGTAAAACAAAATGATAGGCATCATTTGTTAGTCAGGTCCTTTGAAATAGGCAGGGCGTGGGTTAGAGGGTGATGTCCCGTTGAAAAGGGCTTACTGGAGCGCTGTATGATGACACTCAGGATGTATTAATTGTTGTGATTTATATGTATACAGGTGCAGCATCTTTATCTGGTAGTGTTACTAGAACTATATCTACTTCTGTGATAGTGTTTGAACTGACTGGTCAGATCTCTCACGTTCTACCTGCTGTGGTATGTACTCTTAATCTATTTATTGTTATACAGAATGATATCCTGGGTTTTACTAAAAATACATTCATCCTTTTACTGCCTGGCACATATTGCCTACATTGTACACTGCATTGCCAGGGAATGTCTATGAAATGCAAGCATATTTAACAAATTCCAAAATAGGTATACCTGTCATGTAGAGATTTGTGCAGACAGGTATGCCAGTATCATTGGCAGCAAAGAGGTCAAATCCCTTATTATTTGTTTTACTAAAATGATATTTTGCTAAAATGTGACTCTAATAGTCAGGCTGAGACATTTAATACTTACCAAGTTCTGTAGGATTCATTAATTACACATGATAAATTAGATTTGAGGTTTAATATACATGTAAAATGATCATGGAAGCACTAAACTATACCTAGGTATTTACATTAATGTTTTATTAAAAATTATCTTAAATATGTCGTGCTTCTTTTGTCTGGTCAGTATGTTAGATAAAAATTAAGTGTTCATTTGAACAAATTTAATAGTGTACTAGTATTTTAGTTGATATATGATTGTATATATATTTACAGATAGCTGTTTTAATATCAAATGCTGTAGCTAACTTGTTCCAGCCATCATTTTATGATAGTATTATCAGATTGAAAAGACTTCCTTATCTTCCTAGTATTGTGTCTTCTAAAGTCGAGTAAGTCACTATATGTTGTCTGTACAGTGTATTTTCATCTTTTTACGCTCCTGTATTGCTAGATAGGAGTTATATTGTTTAGCCTGTCCGTGTTTATCTGTCTGTTTGTTTATACCCAAATTTGACATTGCCTATTAAATTAAAATGCTTCCACCTACAGTCATAAAACTTCATATGTTGGTTCCCTATCATGACAACCTCTACACGCCATTTTCAGGTCAGTAGATCAAAGGTCAAGAGCACCAGAGGCATTGTGTTATAAAATACATCTTGTTATCTTTGGTTTAATGCCACACCAACAACATTTGGCAACTTTTCCAGCTTCAAAGTTGGAGGAGGACACCAGGCTTACACCTGGCTAGAATCACTAGCCTTCCATGAGTTAGCTGGACATCGTTTTCACATGTGAATTTTGTTACGGGATTGAATTCACAATTTTGAAGGGCTAGTGATTACTAGTGAGATATCTTAACCACAAAAGTCAGTCATTAGGTCCATAAGCATTTATGTTTTTTTTTCAGATTTAGAATGTAAAATACTTGGTTTACATTGAAATGTCTTAGTATTGGTAACTTCAAGCTCTATTTATAATGACTATTTGACACCTGTTATATAATGTAATGTTGTATATTTATTAATATAATGTCACCTTGATTCAGTTCGTGGAATGTTTATGTAGAAGACATAATGGTAAAAGAGTTACAGCTTGTATCATTTATATCAACATATCAAGATCTCAAAGATTTACTGGATGGATCTAAATATCGTACATATCCACTGGTGGATTCACGAGGTAAGAAGATCTCGGATACTTGATCACTTGGGTTTAAGTTCACCAGTGTCTTTCCTGCTTTAATAGAGAAGACACACCCCATATTAAAACTCTAGTAGAATCACTGACCTTCCATATTTCTTTTTGTTTGTTTCTTTGAGTTTTACGCCCCTTTTCAACTGGCAGAGTCACGTGATGTGGACAGTTCACCTAACCATCGCTCCTGGGAAGAACCAGAATTAGACTCACATCCTCTGTAAGCAACTGTCTACTTTCTTACTAAAAGAGACATGGTCGGTAGCTGGGCTTGAACCCACTACTTTCGATCAGTTAGAGGTTACAGTGATTTGACGTCTACAACATAAACCTCTCGACCACTAAAGCTGGTCTGACCTTCCATTAGCTTGCCTCCTCAATTGTGAGATTTCATTATGTGTGTGATTTAAACTGCCATGCTTTGAAACATAGATTAGAGTAAGGTCTATAGCAAGAAAGTTACAAGTTTGTTGAAAATCTGACAATATATAGATTGCCATGTATCATTATGTAATGACCAAACTTAGTATTTGTTATAAAATTAAGATATTATAGTATAAAGAAACAAAATTGTAATTCAAACAAAACAAAATAATATTGTTAATCAAAAACAGTCGTATTTAATTATTGTCTGTGTTTTATTTCAGATTCTATGATATTACTGGGATCTGTTAAAAGATTTGAATTAGAAAGACTGCTGTGGACCAATCTAAGTCAGGAACAGAAGGTTTGTGTACCTGGTGAAGAAGAGGATGGTATGGCCTCAGGTATGTCTACACCGGGTTCAAGTCGACCTCCGACCCCACCTCCGAGGATAGAAATCATTCCAGAACGTCCGAAATCTCGATTCATGGTGTCAAAGGTTGATGAAACAATGAAACAAAAGAAACTTCAACTTCCATCAGTGTCGTCACTCATCAGATCTGTAAGTATTCAATGTACAGACTATAAACATACAAGACTGAATGAACGAGTGTTTATTAATTATATCGTTAATTAAAGAAAGATAATGAAGATTAGTTGGCTCTTATTAAAAACCATCATTGATTATTTAGAATAAAAAGATCTCCAAATAAAGGCCACCTGTCAATAAAAGCCATAATTAACCTTTTTTAAGGTGGCCTTTGTTCACAGGTTTAACTGTATATATTTGATGTAGATAATCTAAATATCAATTATACTTTCATTTTATCTTCAGACAAGTACCAGTTCCATTGATGAGATATCGGATTCTGAACGAGAAAGGCGTACCTACCATACCCTGAATCTTCCACTTAGATCTATATTGAAGAAACATTCATCAAATGGATTAGGCAAACATTCTGTGCCCAAGTCCTCAAGTTTTAATGACTTACAAGGTAATGAATAGTTAGTGAGAATTTAACCCCTTATACAGAAACACTATAACCTCCATGAACAGTCACCTCCAAACAACAGCCACCTCCCTGTAGCAGCCAGTATACTAGCAACCCAGATTAATGTTTTACACTAGTTTCACTCTCAACAACAGCCACCTCCAAATAACAGCCATTTTTGTTCTTCCCATTGGTGGTTGTTGTAGGGAGGTTGTGCTGTACACACTTAACAAAAGCTTAAACCCTCTACTACATAAAATGCCATTTAGACCATAGATTAATTGAACCAATTGTTTATAAGATACAGATTTTTATTAACCAGGTTTTCACAAAGTGGGCGGGTGGGTGGGCGGGCGGGCGTCAAACAGGCGTTGTCCGGTCAATAACTTAAGTTCGGATAGAATAATCTTGACCAAACTTGGTATGTAGGATCCTTGAATGAAAACTTAGCCTGGGATTGTATTTGGGGTCTGTGGGGTCAAGGTCAAGGCCACTGTTATTAAAAATAGAAAATCAGTGTCCTGTCAATAACTTAAGTTTGGAATGACCAATGTTGACTAAACTTAGTATTTAGCATCCTTGAATAAAAAGCTAGCCTGAGATTGTATTTAGATCTGTAGGGTCAAGGTCACTGTTACTAAAAATTGTGGAGGTAGCTTACATGGAAACCAAGCCTGGGATTGCATTCTATGCCAGTAGGGTAAAGGTCAATGTTAACTTACCGGTATTAGTCGCACTTGAAACTGAACCACTGATGAAGCCTTAGCAATGAATTCTAGAGTACTGTGGTATTAAAGCTTTGGAAAACCTGGTTTCATGGCACTCAGCCGTGTTTCTTGTTGAAATTTCTGAACTTGCAAATTACATATCATTTGCCAATGTGTTCCCAAGCAGAACAGCTGGTGTACTTAATGAAAATTGGCCTGAAAATTAAATGTGCGGTGAGGGCTTATAAATAAAGTCATCATTTAAGCAAAAGTGTGTGTGTGAATGTGTGTATAGTTCATTTAAATGCGTTGTATTAGATAATGCGACGAATCTCTTTGAGTTCTTGCATTTTGACTTTCTCTAGTCATTTTACAGATTTGGTTATTTTCACAAATGGACTAGGGCAATATATAATGGATTCTTATTTACTGTAAAATCATCAATGTTTGTCCTTTGATTTTTATACCCCTGGCATCAAATGCGGGGTCACGTGGTGCTTGCCTTGTTCACCTTTCTGTGGTTAAGTCAATCTTCCACAGTGTGCATGTACATTTATTGAACTCAGCATCTTATTTTTAAGTGATATTGTATTTCATTATGAGTATTGAAAAATAAAACATTTTATTATGTATTATTCTGAAGAAGGCGAAATGCTGAAACGTTAAGAGACATAAAAAAATTAAACATGTGTTGTTGTTGATTAGTCAGTATTGTAATAATTATTATGAGTATTGAATGAAAACGATTTTTAATTACAGTTGATATAGACCAGCATTTCCGGAAGATGTCGCATCAACATACAGACAGTATAGCTGAAGATATACCATTTGTTCTTGATGTAAGATTCTTCATTAATCCCCATATAGTGATTTATGATCCTACTGCCTTGATTTATCATTATATTAATTTTATGCCTATTTTAGATTTATTTTAACGATAAATTGTTTATATACGTTTTATGTTGATTTCGTTACAGGCAACTGGTGTATGACAAAGACCCTCCCCCCCCACAGACCCTCATCAACCTAATAAAACACTGTGAAATGTGATGATGTTTATCTAGTATGTCACATAACAAAACAAAATTGTTCCCCATGATTCACCTTTATTTTCTTATAATGAAATGTGGTATAAACATAATATTTAATAGTGTTTCAGCATGTAAAAGAAATTCCTGGTTTGTAGTGGGTCTGGGTGTATGTAGAGGGTCTATGTCATATGCGGGGTGCCTGTCGATTCCGTAACTTTGAATTGAACTCCCTCATTTTTAGCTCACCAGAGCACGAATGTGCTCAAGGTGAGCTTTTGTGATCGCCCTGCGTCCATCGTGCGTCGTTCGTCGTGAAGTGGCGTCCATGTTTACTTAAAACAACATCTCCTCCTACACCGCTATGCTGATTGCAACCAAACTTTGCTGGAATGATCCTTGGGTGGTCCCCTTTCAAAGTTGTTCAAAAAATTAAATTTCATTAAAAACTCTGGTTGCTATGGCAACAAATAGAAAAAATTTAAAAAATCTTATTGTCCAAAACCACAGGGTCTAGAGCTGAGATATTTGGTATGTAGCATTGTCTAATAGAACTCTACAAAGTTTGTTCAAATTATTCCCCTGGGGTCAAAATTGGCTCTGCCCCGGGGGTAACTTGATTTTACATAGACTTATATAGGAAATTTAAAAAATCTTCTTGTCAAAAACTACAATGCCTAGAGCTTTGATATTTGGTGTGTAGCATAGTCTAGTGGACCTCTACCAAGTTTGTTCAAATTATTGCCCTAGGGTCAAAATTGGCCCCGCCCCGGGGGTCACTTGATTTATATAGACTTATATAGGAAAATTAAAAAAATCTTCTTCTCCAAAACAGCAAGGCCTAGAGCTTAGATATTTTGTAGGTGGCATTGTCTAGTGGACCTCTACCAAGTTTGTTCAAATTATGGCCCCTGGGTCAAAATTGGCCCTGCCCTGGGGTTTATTCTATTTTATATAGGAAAATTTAAAAAATCTTCTTCTCCGAAACCACAAGGCCTAGAGCTAAGATATTTGGTATGTAGCATTGTCTAGTGGACCTCTACCAAGTTTGTTCAAATTATTGCCCTAGTGTCAAAATTGGCCCAGCCCCGGGGGTCACTTGATTTATATAGACTTATATAAGAAAATTTAAAAAATCTTCTTCTCCAAAACCGCAAGGCCTAGAGCTTAGATATTTTGTAGGTGGCATTGTCTAGTGGACCTCTACCAAGTTTGTTCAAATTATGGCCCTGGGGTCAAAATTGGCCCTGCCCTGGGGTTTATTCTATTTTATATAGGAAAATTTAAAAAATCTTCTTCTCTGAAACCACAAGGCCTAGAGCTAAGATATTTGGTATGTAGCATTGTCTAGTGGACCTCTACCAAGTTTGTTCAAATTATTGCCCTAGGGTCAAAATTGGCCCAGCCCCGGGGGTCACTTGATTTATATAGACTTATATAGGAAAATTTAAAAAATCTTCTTCTCCAAAACCGCAAGGCCTAGAGCTTAGATATTTTGTAGGTGGCATTGTCTAGTGGACCTCTACCAAGTTTGTTCAAATTATGGCCCTGGGGTCAAAATTGGCCCTGCCCTGGGGTTTATTCTATTTTATATAGGAAAATTTGAAAAATCTTCTCCGAAACCACAAGGCCTAGAGCTAAGATATTTAGTATGTAGCATTGTCTAGTGGACCTCTACCAAGTTTGTTCAAATTATTGCCCTAGGGTCAAAATTGGCCCCGCCCCGGGGGTCACTTGATTTATATAGACTTATATAGGAAAATTTAAAAAATCTTCTCCGAAACTGCAAGGCCTAGAGCTTAGATATTTTGTATGTGGCATTGTCTAGTGGACCTCTACCAAGTTTGTTCAAATTATGGCCCTGGGGTTAAAATTGGCCCTGCCCTGGGGTTTATTCTATTTTATATAGGAAAATTTAAAAAATCTTCTCCGAAACCACAAGGCCTAGAGCTAAGATATTTGGTATCTAGCTTCGTCTAATGGACCTCTTTTAAATCTGTTCATATAATGGCCATGGGATAAAAAACGGCCCAGATGGGTCACTTGATCTTACTTGGACTCGTATAGAAAACTTCAACAATGTTCATCTCCAAATGACCTTTTCTCCTGGTGAGCATTTATAGGGCCATCATGGCCCTCTTGTTTATTGAACCCATGACTTTGAATTAAACTCCCTCCATACGTGAATGCGTGGCAAAATTATACCCTCACAAACGAAGTTTGAGAGGGGTATATTGGAGTCACTCTGTCAGTCGGTCGGTCAATTCCGTCTGCATACAAGTTTGTAAATCGAACTACTTCCACATTCTTGAAGCAATTGCAATGAAACTTGAAATATGTTATCACCATGAAGTGTAGATGTGCAAGACACAATTTTCATGCCGAGCAATTCACTTATTGCAGAGTTATATCCCCTTGAACTTAGCCGTATAGTGTACTATTGCATTCTTAGTGTCAAAGCGGCAATGGGGGTATTAGTCACCTCTGTGACAGCTCTTGTGTATATATGGTAATCTTAGATATGTATGCATCTTTATGGTGATCGTAAAGATACGCAAATCAAGTTGTTGTATCTGGAACAGCTTGGACCTGACCTAGTTACAGTTCAACTTTGAAGCCCACATAGTCAACATAGTCATATATATGTTTTGAAATTTATAATTATTGTTTCTATATGGCTTTTGAATTTTTTTAAGAATTTTATTTTTCTTTGTTTTAATAATATATATTCCCTTTGATGTGTAGAGCTTTAGTGGTGCTTTCATTTTGGTGGTGGGTATTTTAAGTTTTGGTAAATTATTGAATTTGTTTATTTGCAGAAAATCAACATACAAGCACTTGCCAAAAAAGTAAAATTGGTAAGTTTGGTGTATAATGTAGATTTAATTGATACTTGAGTTAAAACTTAATATTGGCTCAGTCACTTTGATGCCTAATATGTGCGAACTGTTGGATTAAACTGAAATATTTGTCAAAAGAAATATAGACAGTTTTGGCAAACTTTATTGTCGGTAACTTTTGTAACAGACATCTGCTGAGAAATATTCTTGTCTGTGGTTTTTTTTGTGAGACATTGATGTGAAAATTCATATTGTTAATCTTGTATCATGTTTGCCACATGTACATTTTATTATATGCAGTAGGCTTCTTTCACCAAAGTGGCTTAAAAAATTGTTTTACCTATGTGTCAATTTTGTTTCACAAAAGTCTTAACAAATATTTTGACATTTAGCCTGTTTATTCTTAAGTGTTTGACATTTAATGTGCATGTTTTGTTTTCAGCCCCCAGAGCCTGTCAAAGTAAAAAATCTTCCATCTGATCAGGTAATGCTAGTTTTATTTGCATGTCCAGTGATTTTAAATGAGCATTTTTATTATTCTGTCTTTATATTCACTATATGTTTTTAATTATTACAAACGTGCTATTAATGTTTTCTGTCTGAAGATTGATGAAGTATTTGCTTATACTGTTTATAATAAACTGGTTACACTTCTACTTAACTGTGGTGGCTTTTTTTCTATTTAATTAGTGTTGTTTTTTTCAATTGTATTATGAAGAAAAAAATTGTCAACTTCTGTTCAAAGTTCCATAACTTCGATTTTCATTTCGTTAAAATCACGACCTTTTTTCTGTTTTATTGTTATCTCAGCAACTGTTTGAACATACAATTTTTGACACATTTTGAATTCCAATTTTCACACAAGTGCTTGACATGAATATATGGCATTCTGTGTTAGTCTCTTTTATTTTTACAAAACTTACATGTACTCCAACTATTTACATTTTTCTCACATATACTCATTATGATTTTTTAGTTAAGAACTTCTTATAGTCAAGTGAGTTGCCCTTTGCACAAGTTATATTCTTATTTTTATAAGTGCTCTGTCTGTCTGTTTTGGACAAACTCATGGAGATTGATGTATTTTGTGTCTATTAGTTATATAAAGTTGTTTATATTACATTTTAAGGAGGTATATACAGTAGAAAGAGTGCTGGTAGTATTGATTAGAAATTCTCACATATATATAACATTGACACATTTATTTCTGTATGGTATGATACAAGATATCTGAATTAAATATGTAATCAAATTAACTATCACACAAAGTAGAACTTGTAAGCCATTTAATTACACCACAAAACATTAAAATAACCAGGGGTGGTAAAGTGCTCGATGAATTAAACTTTGCGATGCTAATTTAACTTCATTAAGAAGTTTGAAAGGAAATAATCACAAAATGTCCGAGCACTGAATCTGTCAAGTTCTTTCCTATACAGGGGTTATGTCCCTTGACCCCTCTTCAACATGCCGAGTTTCCTGTACTTTTGGTTTTAATAAAAGGGTCTCGAAACCTGGTCTATTACCACCCCTGGAATGTAGTACTTAACATGACTTGGGGCTTTCTTTCAGATGTGAGGACCAGTGACTTTGCTTTGAACAGCTGGTCATAATGCCTCCCCTGAAATGTTATAATGAACATAAATTGTGGCTTTCTTTCAGATATTAGATGACCTGACTTCGCTTAGAGGTTTTTTTTAAACTGAACTATGGTTATCTAAATGAAGACAAAACATTTGTGTTCATAGTTACCCAACTGACCCTAATATTTCTAAATGCGCAATCCAAAGAACAAAATATTTTGGACCAAATACATTTTAATACTGTGGAATCATTAATTTTCTTTGGGGATTTAATTTCGTTGAATTTCGTAGGTCGGCTCATCCATGAAATCAAATCCCCACAAATTTAAATGCTGAGATAAGGGATTTTTTCAAAAATCAAAATCCACGAATTTATGTCCCCATGAAATAGCCATTTTAGTAAAAACCACGAAAATTGAGCCAAATGAAAATAAATGAAAATACAGTATTGTGATAGGTTTGTATTGTCTCATGATTTCATGGTATAATATCATTATGATGAAGTATTTAAGGCAGGTTTTATTTGTTCCTGCCAAGGTCATCCTTAAATGATTATTGGCATACAGTTCTGTCAGTCTTCGAATTAGCGCGTTGCCCCCTGCCCGAAAGGATTTTTTCCTTCTATAAGTCTTTTGGAGGGCAACCTGGTTTTAGAGAGTTTCCTTCATAAAGTATATAGTCGGGCAACCTGTCACAAAAAATTAATTCAAAGACTGTTCTGTGACTCACTCAGTTTCATTAGAAAATTACTGTCCCAAATTTTGACATTTATTTCTTTATTTCAGCTTTTTGTATTCAGTATAAGCATAATATGTAATGTGAAAAAAAAAAAAATAATGCCTACCTATCAACCCACTGTTAAATAGTGTTTTTGTTGTGTAACTGCAAACCAGAATTTTTAAGGATGCCCTAAACATGCATATACTTTTTAAATACAAACCACTACAATGTATTATTTTATTATTAAAGATGTTCTGGGCATGGGGAGAAGTAAGTTCTAGATGCCTGAATGTGATGTCTAGGCTTGTATTATATATATGTTGGTACTCTCTCTGTTGCTGTTATAAACAGTCATGTCTCTAATATCTATAGAAATAAATTATCATGAGAAATGTATGATATGAGCGTTAACTAAATTATTTCATTTCTTGATATGGTATAAAATATAAATATCATTATTTGGAACCTTTCTTGGTAAAGTGATTATTGTCTCTGACTAGTAATCACTAGCCCCTCAGTACAGTGAGTTTGAGTCCCACCCAGAACCAGTCAGTTTTCACATGTGAGGAAGCTGTTCAGGTAGCTTACAAAAGTGGTTCTGCCTACCAATTAGCTCAGCGGTTAGAGCGTTGGTCTACTGATCAAGAGGTTGTGAGTTCGAACCCCGGGCGAGGCTTACACTATCCGTGACAAATTTGACTGAAGATATTACATCCTATGTTAGATCATCCTCCATCTCTGATGTGGGGTAGCTTGGTAATAGCTTGTGGATAGAATGTGCTTAGTACTGGTTTAGGCCTAAATGAAATCCAGGGAAGCTGGCTAGGCTAACTACCTGCCACAATATGACTAAAATAATGTTGACAAGGGTGTTAAATCCAAATAAATAAACAGAAGTGGTTTTACCCAGATGTATAACTGAGGTATTCCTCCACTGTTAAAACTGAAAAAGTCTCTGTATGACCCTGACTGTTCATCTGACGTTAATATTCCAGAAAATCAAAATTTTCTTCATATTAATGGGGAATAAGATTCAAGTAAAATGTTTTGAAAATTTAATGTGCATTCTATTCCACTTTTCGTACAGAATTGTACAGAATTGTATGACCTTTATGAGAGTGACAGGAATACCAACAATTATATTTTCTTGGCCTAGATGTTGACTGTTGTACGGTATTGTAGTGATGGTGTTATAGTATTATGCTTTCATGATATGATTTTATGATTTATGTCTTTATATGTTATTATTAATTCAGTAGTACATTACCCCACCCACTTACACACCCTCCTGTATGTTTTGTTTAGTCAGCTATTTATCTGTGGAATAGTGATTGGTTTAGTTTAATTACCAGTATAAGATACATTACAACATGGCCTGAAAAAAGCAGTGATTAACATACATGTACATACTGTGCAACCTCTTCAAAGCAACACCCCTTGGCTGTAAGGTGTTACATTTGATTCCAGCGAAAACAAGGTTAAATCGTATGAACACCAGAGACCCGCCTCCGTGGACGAGTGGTTAAGGTCGCTGACTTAAAATCACTGTAACCTCTCACTGATAGAGGGCTGTAGCTACGAGCCCCGCTACCGACCCTGTCTCTTTATGTGAGAAAGTAGTTGCTTACAGAGGGTGGGAGTCTAGTACTGGTTCTTCCTTAAGGAACGATGGTTAGGTTAACTGTCCACCTCATATGACTCTGACTGTTGGAAAGGGGCTTAAAACTCAATATAAACAAACAAACTCCAAAAACTGAGTCTACAGTACCCAGTGCTGTGTAAATATATTTATTTATATAATACATGTATTATATCGCACATAACATTAGTTCAGTAGATATGTATTGGAGACAAAATATAGATTAATTTGTTGTATATGTTTTTGTTTTAATGTATGATCATTCTACTTTCAGTACCATACCTCCTGATTCGTACTAATAGAAATATGGTTATTATTGTTTGGCTTTTAATTTTGTATTGTTCTAGGAATTGTATTGCAGTGTGTTAAGATTAGTACAAAGCATGCTCTACAGTATCATATACAGTACTGTAAATATATCAAAATAATGTGAGCCAGGATGTAAAATTAAACTCTTCACACATTGAAACTTACGTTAGGTGGTAATAGGAATTGAGATCTTGTATCTATTTTTTAATCACACTTGTCAATAATAATATATGTACAAAATTTGTGTTTGGCATGTACACTAAATGATAATTGTTTGATTTTTATATATTTTACATGTATTTTTTTCAATTGCAAGATATGATCTAAATCTATGCTAGATTTGATAGAGATAATGTACATACTTTTTGTCTGAATCTGTAACAATAAGACTATATTATTCCAAGTTGTATATCGATTTATTGATTGATTTCAGCAAGAGGCCTGGGAAACTAGTCAACTTGCCAAGACGATAGACTGGGAGGGAGCCCAGATTGACCCTGCACCTTTCCAACTGGTGGAAAGAACTTCTCTACATAAGGTAAGACTATATTTATACATTAACACAATATGTGAGGCTCATTACCATGTAAAATACAAATATTGCTATGGAAGATATAGATATTGGTATGGAAAATATAATTATTGTATAATATAAATATTGCAACAGAAGCACATAGGTCACAGTTTACCACACAGAAGCACATAGGTCACAGTTTACCACACAGAAGCACATAGGTCACAGTTTACCACACAGAAGCACATAGGTCACAGTTTACCACACAGAAGCACATAGGTCACAGTTTACCACACAGAAGCACATAGGTCACAGTTTACCACACAGAAGCACGTAGGTCACAGTTTACCACACAGAAGCAAATAGGTCACAGTTTACCACACAGAAGCACATAGGTCACAGTTTACCACACAAAAGCATGTAGGTCACAGTTTACCACACAGAAGCACATAGGTCACAGTTTACCACACAAAAGCATGTAGGTCACAGTTTACCACACAGAAGCACATAGGTCACAGTTTACCACACAGAAGCACATAGGTTACAGTTTACCACACAGAAGCACGTAGGTCACAGTTTACCACACAGAAGCACATAGGTCACAGTTTACCACACACACAGAAGCACATAGGTCACAGTTTTCCACACAGAAGCATATAGCTCACAGTTTACCACACAGAAGCACATAAGTCACAGTTTACCACACAGAAGCATGTAGGTCACAGTTTACCACACAGAAGCACATAGGTCACAGTTTACCACACAGAAGCACATAGGTCACAGTTTACCGCACATAGGTCACAGTTTACCACACAGAAGCACATAGGTCACAGTTTACCACACAGAAGCACGTAGGTCACAGTTTACCACACAGAAGCAAATAGGTCACAGTTTACCACACAGAAGCACATAGGTCACAGTTTACCACACAAAAGCATGTAGGTCACAGTTTACCACACAAAAGCATGTAGGTCACAGTTTACCACACAGAAGCACATAGGTCACAGTTTACCACACAGAAGCACATAGGTTACAGTTTACCACACAGAAGCACATAGGTCACAGTTTACCACACAGAAGCACATAGGTCACAGTTTACCACACACACAGAAGCACATAGGTCACAGTTTTCCACACAGAAGCATATAGCTCACAGTTTACCACACAGAAGCACATAAGTCACAGTTTACCACACAGAAGCATGTAGGTCACAGTTTACCACACAGAAGCACATAGGTCACAGTTTACCACACAGAAGCACATAGGTCACAGTTTACCGCACATAGGTCACAGTTTACCACACAGAAGCACATAGGTCACAGTTTACCACACAGAAGCACGTAGGTCACAGTTTACCACACAGAAGCAAATAGGTCACAGTTTACCACACAGAAGCACATAGGTCACAGTTTACCACACAAAAGCATGTAGGTCACAGTTTACCACACAAAAGCATGTAGGTCACAGTTTACCACACAGAAGCACATAGGTCACAGTTTACCACACAGAAGCACATAGGTTACAGTTTACCACACAGAAGCAAATAGGTCACAGTTTACCACACAGAAGCACATAGGTCACAGTTTACCACACACACAGAAGCACATAGGTCACAGTTTTCCACACAGAAGCATATAGCTCACAGTTTACCACATAGAAGCACATAAGTCACAGTTTACCACACAGAAGCATGTAGGTCACAGTTTACCACACAGAAGCACATAGGTCACAGTTTACCACACAGAAGCACGTAGGTCACAGTTTACCACACAGAAGCACATAGGTCACAGTTTACCACACAGAAGCACGTAGGTCACAGTTTACCACACAGAAGCACATAGGTCACAGTTTACCACACAGAAGCACATAGGTCACAGTTTGCCTATAGCATATTTTTGCCGATACAGACAAACCTGTGAACAAAGGCCACTCTTGGGAAAGACAAAATGTGGCCTTTACTGACAGGTGACCTTTCTATAGAGGTCATTTTGTTCTAAATAATGAAGTTTGAAAGAATGGCATGCATTCACTATGTGGCCTTTATTCAGAGGTGGCTGCAAACATAGCTTGTGTTATATACTGGTAGATTATACTGTGTGTACATTGTGTTATATACTGGTAGATTATACTGTGTGTACATTGTGTTTTATACTGGTAGATTATACTGTGTGTACATTGTGTTATATACTGGTAGATTATACTGTGTGTACATTGTGTTATATACTGGTAGATTATACTGTGTGTACATTGTGTTATATACTGGTAGATTATACTGTGTGTACATTGTGTTATATACTGGTAGATTATACTGTGTGTACATTGTGTTATATACTGGTAGATTATACTGTGTGTACATTGTTTTATATACTGGTAGATTATACTGTGTGTACATTGTGTTATATACCGGTAGATTATACTGTGTGTACATTGTGTTATATACTGGTAGATTATACTGTGTGTACATTGTGTTATATACTGGTAGATTATACTGTGTGTACATTGTGTTATATACTGGTAGATTATACTGTGTGTACATTGTTTTATATACTGGTAGATTATACTGTGTGTACATTGTGTTATATACTGGTAGATTATACTGTGTGTACATTGTGTTATATACTGGTAGATTATACTGTGTGTACATTGTTTTATATACCGGTAGATTATACTGTGTGTACATTGTTTTATATACCGGTAGATTATACTGTGTGTACATTGTTTTATATACCGGTAGATTATACTGTGTGTACATTGTTTTATATACCGGTAGATTATACTGTGTGTACATTGTTTTATATACCGGTAGATTATACTGTGTGTACATTGCGTTATATACCGGAAGATTATACTGTGTGTACATTGCGTTATATACTGGTAGATTATACTGTGTGTACATTGTTTTATATACTGGTAGATTATTCTGTCTGTACATTGTTTTATATACCGGTAGATTATACTGTGTGTACATTGTTTTATATACCGGTAGATTATACTGTGTGTACATTGTTTTATATACCGGTAGATTATACTGTGTGTACATTGTGTTATATACTGGTAGATTATACTGTGTGTACATTGTGTTATATACTGGTAGATTATACTGTGTGTACATTGTGTTATATACCGGTAGATTATACTGTGTGTACATTGTGTTATATACTGGTAGATTATACTGTGTGTACATTGTGTTATATACTGGTAGATTATACTGTGTGTACATTGTGTTATATACTGGTAGATTATACTGTGTGTACATTGTGTTATATACTGGTAGATTATACTGTGTGTACATTGTGTTATATACTGGTAGATTATACTGTGTGTACATTGTTTTATATACTGGTAGATTATACTGTGTGTACATTGTGTTATATACTGGTAGATTATACTGTGTGTACATTGTGTTATATACTGGTAGATTATACTGTGTGTACATTGTGTTATATACTGGTAGATTATACTGTGTATACATTGTTTTATATACTGGTAGATTATACTATGTGTACATTGTGTTATATTTCAGGTTCATTCATTGTTCTCATTACTTGGTCTAAATCATGCTTACGTGACAAATACGGGGAGACTGGTTGGTGTGGTGGCGCTACAAGAAGTGAGTCTCCTGATATCATACATGATATTGCTTCTTTTATCTTACGATTAGCTTGTTTATAAAATGTAAATTAAAATTTTTCTGATGTTATGCCCCCGGAAGTTGTGTTGTATTTTTTGCAGAATTATTGCCATTTTTTCAATTTTACCTTTTGATCACAATATATATATCCTCCTTTATTTTTCTACATCTGCCATGCAAAATTCATTTTACACTAGTTCCCGTTTCATGTTGGAGTGTGAGTCTATGTAAGTTTCCATGAGTTTTTTCAGTACTTTGATATTCAGCTACGACATGCTATACAAGGACGTATTGTTATACTGTGGAATCATTAATTTTCGATGGGGATTTAATTTCATGGATTTTGTGGGTCGGCTCATTCACAAAATCAAATCCCCACAAATTTAAATGCAGAGATAAGGCATTTCTTTTCAAAAATCAGAATCCACGAATTTATGTCCCCACGAAATAGCCATTTTAGTAAAAACCATGAAAATTGAGCCCAACGAAAATAAATGAAAATACAGTATATGGATAACCTCGGCATAGTGTATATTGCTTGTTTGAAATTGATGATTGACCGCCTTGTTTAACATTCTAATATCTTCCATCGCTCAATTATTCAGCTGCGGCATGCTATACAAGGTCATATTGATGAACAAGCAGAAAGAAAGAAAAGGTACCATGCACAGAATCAGGAACCGGATACAGCAGATTCTGATGATGATTTAGATGATCCTCAACAGTTGAAAGTTGTACATTCCCGGGAACCAGATGGATACAGACTGGTTAACAGATACAGTGGAACATTTGATGTTACTGATGTGAATGAAAATTTTGATGAAACCAGTCAAGTTTGAAAGAATTATAAATTAGACTGGTATCGAAACTGAATAAATATTGAATGTTGGTCACTTTCTGAATTGTAAATGATACGACCAGTCTGAATTTGAATTGAATGATTCAGACTGGTTTACTACTTAAGTTGAAATATGTGGCTTGAATGGTATTTCAAGTATCCAGTCTAGTAATTTAAATGTGTTGGACTGGTTTAGGTTTGAAATGTCATAACCTGGCTGACTGATACGGAAAACAGTATTTGTGCTATATTTTGAATTGTTCATTGATGTAAATAGTACAAGGTAGAACTTAGAAGTTTTACTGGGAATATTGGACCAGTCAGTAAAGTATTCCTGATAGATTTTCTATTTGTTTAAATGTGTCAAGTTTTTGTCTCAACCTTATTTTTTCATAATTCACCATTCAAAGGTATTATCTACTAGTCTCATTTATGATAATAATGTTCCATATTATATTAGAAATGTTTTTGTACCCTACTGTTAATCATGATAAAATTGTCACCACAATGTTTATGTTGAATGTTTAAAAAAATGTTTTCGTAGTTAGGCAATAAATACTATGATTTTTTATCCATCCGCTTGAAAAATATTGCATATAACTCAAAGATTACGATTTGGGCAAAATTTGTGTTTAAACCATGACTTATTGAAGAAAAAAGGGAGAAAATTTGAGTTAAGTAAAGGAGTTACTGCCCTTTGTTATAATGAAGCAAGTGCTGGTTGTAATGTAGTAGGCTAGCTGTATATAAAAGCAGTGTAGATTTAGTGCTGTTATATCTAATGTCTTGAAGCCTCCATGGTTAAGTGATTATGGTTTCTGATTAATAATCACTAGCCCCTGACTGCTGTGAGTTCAAATCCCACCCCGGACGTAATTTCACGTTTGAAGGGGCCGTCCAGCCAGCTTTCAGATGGTCTGTGGCACTACGCAGTCTTACATCCACCGTTAAAGCTAAAGTTGCCAAATGTTCCTTGCTGTTATTGCTACTTAAAACCGTAGTGAAAAAAAGCTTGTATCACAAAAAATTGTTTTAAGTTGTTGTATGTTATTTATTGTGACTGATGCAGAAAATTGTTTCGACAACGAATATCGTGAACAACATAAGTAGCATAATTCATTTTGTGTATATTTCTTTCAGTCATGGCTGTATGTTTTATATATGTTATTTTTGAATAACCTTACTGTTAAAGCATTCATTATGTTCTATGCAATAATTCTTTATTATGACCCGGTTGATAGTTTGATATTTTATGTTTATTTTGATTCTTCCTAATTATTTGTGCTATATTTTTTTATTGACTCATATGATATTGTGTACAATATATCAGTAATATAATATTTCACTTGTACATGATAACAGCCATTTTGAAATATGCTTTAAATCTTACGGATATAATTACATATCAAATACTGATTTCATTTTATACATTATTTTGACAAAAAGAATTTTTATGTTACATGTATATTTATATTGTAACTCATCAAAGGCTTTTTTTTTTACAAAAACTTTCATTTAAATCCATTTTGTGACCCACCGCCTAATATGATGACTGATCTTTCCACCAATTATTATGTATGCTAGTTAACTCAAAAGTATGACTAACTTATGTTTCACTTGACATTACTCTGAATCATGCTAAAATGTCTTATGTTAACTTCTAGAGGTACATGTACGAGTCCCGGATATTCAACATGTTTCTTAATGACAGTATGACTGAACTTTTGTATCCTCACTTATTTGTTGTCCTCTGTTTTCTTACTTTATGTGAAGGAATGAGTTTGTTCTTACTTGTAACAATGGATCACCTGGGTCAACTGTCTGCGATGTATCACCTATAAAACTCAATATAACTTAAGCATGGGTTAAAGTTAGGAAGGAATTTCCGATTTTTTCCCCAGTGTTGACTGTACTGGTTTATATTATTTCCATGGCAACAAGCTTTTTCAAGTTTTTCAAATTGTTCAACTTTTTACCCAATCATGTGTTATAGATTAAAATGATCTTGTAACTTGAAATCTGTACATGTAATGGTTTAATACATGTCTGTCATTCAAATACTGTACAATATGGTCTATGTATAAACATTTGCAGTATAATTTTTACAGGTAACTCCAACATATTTGCATGCTTGTCTATTACTGCTTGCTATGTTCTTTAAAATTTATCAGTCAGATTCGGGGGTTAATTTTAGATTTTACCTGCCATTACAGCCGAAATGGAGCCACCCCACCTAGCCCCTCCCAGCTCCTACAGCCCTGTCAGGTAGATATATGTTGTTGATAAGTCACCAAAGATATCACTCAACCTGCTGTAATTTTTTCATATAATCAGTTTCCTCACTCATTATATTGATATTTTTTAATTTAATTTTGAATCTCATTCGTGTAATATTGATCTTTTTCAGATTTTGTTGTCAAAGTTCATTTATTTCAGTATATACTAGTATAACCACAAATTTCTGGCAATATTTCATTTTCAAATTCATTATAATTGTATAGAATCAAGATGTTTCTTATTGCATAAAATATATGATGAATTTCATAAGTTATTGTCAACAAAACTATACTCATTACTGCTGTGTCTGTATTTTGTACTAATTTCTTTGCCTAACAATATTTTTCGCTATTGTTCCTTAGAAAATACCGTGCTCAATGAATGAATTACCTTGGGGTCCTATAGGTAGTCTAGTGATAATGTACTGGAGTCTGGACTACATATAATGCACTGAACTACCAATTGAAATGTAGTGGGTTTGAATTTTGACTCTGGCTTTCAGTATTTCCGGAACACTTTTTCAGTGTCCCCATCCCAACTACTGAGTCGAGTACTCCATGTGTTTATCTGTTGTAATTTATCCAGTCAATATGTTGGCTTATGTACAAAACTGGTGTAAAATCATATCCTGCTTTTTGCTTGATGATATAAGATTTACCTACTGCTTTATATTGCAAGAAAAAGAAAATATGCTTTGTAACTTGTGTGATTAATGAAAAAATCAGTAAAAACTTCATCATTTAGGAATCATTTGAATTAATTAGGACCAAACATTCGTTTTTAGATTGAATTAGGAACAAAGACAGGATCAGTAAGGACTTACAATATATATTATATTAGGATCAAAAAGGGTACTTTTTAGGTATAAGATTATTTAGGAGAGAAAAGGACTGTTTCAATAAAAGGAACATCATCTAGGGGTCTCTATGGTTAAATTGTTTTGATACAATAATAGAAATATCTACTAGGGGCCTCTATGGTTAAGCTGTATGGTCTGACTAGCTTTCACTAGTCCCTCAGTTCTGTGAGTTCGAATCTCAAATGGAACCAAATTTTACATGTCAAGAACCTGTTCATGTATATGTCTGCGATCTTCCTGCAACATTAAATCTAGGAAGGTTGCTTAGTGACAGTGACTGTTGTTGAGATGTCAAACACCAGTACCAGTAATATAATAAAGATAATATCTCAGGGTGTTAATATGGCATACATATACCAGTTAATGTTCATTCTAAACTATGTGTTCATACCTTCTTAAACATTCCTTTGTTTAGTCTTTTGCAATACAAATCCAGATGTCTCATTTATTGGTACCTTTTGTGCTAAACGTGGCTTTGGCTGCCTTGTACCCTTGGAAAAAGTATTAAATTTCTTTAAAAGATTAAATGACCTGTTGGTAACCATTTTACAGACGAGCTGAATTTACTTCCTTGTTTCAACATTGTTTTTAAGATGTGCCTTTCTCGGTATTTTTGATTGAGGAAGTTGTCAAACTTGCGTAGTTCACTTGATGGTTCTACCCAGGTGTGTGTCTGGGTTTTTCCTTAACTGTTAAACCTTAAATCACAGTTTTAATAATTCCTATCATTGGTTTACTTCCGTATGTCAGTGATAAACAGTTAAACCTGTGAACTAAGGCCGCCCTTGGGAAAGACAAGATACAGCCTCTGTTGACATGTGGCCTTTATTCAGAAGTCATTTTGTTCAAAATAATCGATGATGACGTTTTTTTAGAAGATTGGTCTTTAATCACAGGGTGGCATAATCTTGTGTCAAGTGTTCATATAATGTATTGATTGGCAATGTGTTGACATTAAATGGTAGTTTCCTACTTTCAAATGGCCTATGATGATTCCTTTTTTTGCAAATGAGGAAGATAAAAAACGTGATGTCAATATTTAAATTGTTATATATAAATGGCCTTTTGAATTTCTTGATGTCCTTGTTTGGTGCAACAGATAAGGTAATTATATTCCACTGTTTCATTAGGCCATTCTGTTTTATTGTTTTGTTAAGCGTCCGCATGTGTCTAGGTTTTAGCTCTGTTAGCCAAAAAAACATTTTGGTAAAGATAAAAAGGGGGAAAACTGTAAACATACTTTCATCAAGACGATAATGGCATTTAAATTCATGTATTCTAGTGTAGAATATCGTGACTCTCAGGAATCAGACGTTTTAGATTTCTATGTTCTGAGTTAAAACTATAGTCACTTGGCTGATGTTTAAAAGTCGAGAAAAAAGTTAAAGTCAAGAAAATTGATTTGTTTTGTCAGAATGAGTTTGTGTGTTTTTTTATAGCTATAAGGTTTTGCAAAATGAGGTTGATGCATAACAAAATAAACAAACAGATTGGCCTAATGATCATAATGTATAATGTAAAACACTGGTCATTATTTCGTATATATATTACGGTTAAATGTTGTCAATCTGTTTAATTGTTAATGGTCTATCTATATACTGTTAATTTATATATTTTGTATTTTTATTCCCATATATTTGTACATTATTTTTCACATTTTTTCCTTGACTGTGTTCTAGTTTTTTTTTTGTGTATATAGAATATTAGAAAAATACATATAATATATAAACCTATGTATTGATATCTTTTTATGTCACCTCAGTGCCTAAACTATTGTACAGTTGTTTTCAATGTTGATATTAAAATTGATTAAGAGTCATTTTTGTTCAGTTTTATATGTCCACTGTGTTGGGAATAAAGTGAACTGTTCTTTGATGGGATTCAGAGGAACGAACTTGGAAAAATATGCTCCATGTATGTGAATAAGTCTTTTAATCTATACGGGGTGTATTATTTTTGTACTGTCTGTCCTTCTGTCTGTTTGTACTAAACTTTAACCTTGCTTATAAGAACAAAACGCTTCCACCTACAGTCATCAGACCGGTACAGGACCTGTGCATTTTAAGGTCAGTAGGTCAAGGTCACACAGAGGGGGCTTTGTGTTTTAAAAAATTAACACATCTTGTTTTTACACAACCAGAAACAAACTTTCTTTTGGCCTGAGATTTAAGCTACATCAGTAAGTTGCCACTAGAACACAAACATTACAGTATATAAGATCCAGATATAGTGCGATTTTATCAAACTGTCAAACCTGCATAATTATACGGTCAATGATTGCATTCATGTTTAGCTTCGGTGAGGTTCGATTACTTTCGTAAGTTATACGATAATTTTCGTTTTACCGTAATATCAGTACATTTGTTTGAACATTCAATAATGATAAAATAAGCGAAAACTATCGACTGTGCTACGAAGCTAAAAATAATCGCATTCAACAACCGTGTAATTATTCAGCTTTGACAGGTTAATAAAATCGCACTATACAAAATGTAAGATTTCGTGCACTGTTTATATTTACGTAATAAAGATCATAATTATTCTCAGAAAATAGATAATTGGTTACCTATCGCAAATAGAAAGGACTGACATGTTCTGTTATCCTAATGCATTTTCATACTATGTATAATGTGGCGTTTTATAAGTGACACTCCGTGGCTTAGTATTTTGTACATGTTTTTCCAATGTATTGTTTGAAAGAAGTCGTTTCACTTAGTTGTATAATTTGCGGCTACATATTTTGTTTTATGTAGACAGTTATGTATGTAAGAGAAATGAACGACAACTCTGGGTAGAGATTAAATGGTAGTATAGTCAGCATTCCCTTTTTTTAAATGTATGATTTTCAACACTTAAGGAAATGCATATTCAACGTGTGTGTCAATATTATCAATACTTTATTTAACTTCCTTATTACATGTATGCATTAATCTAGAAATTATCAATTTTATCAAGTAGTTGGTAGCATTCTTGACATTTAAGTGATTCCGCTCTTGTAAGCATTTTAATCTAACGGACTGTTTAGAAAATGGAACGTTTGTGGAACGTTGTTATTTGTCTTGGACTATGGAACTCATTTACAGCGACAGAAGCTGAGTATGTTACATACCCACCATGGACGGGATGTGAAATACAAGGTGTAAGTTTGACCTGTGATTTTATACCAGAGTCACTGCCTCGGGGCACTGAAAATGTACATTTGTTGAATCTCAGGATACAGGGGAGATATGCGGACAGAACGTTAAAGAACGGAACTTTTTCTTCAAGTTCTTGGAGACATGTAAGACATTTAACAATTTCAATAACTTCTGATGGCTATAGTGACGAACATCATTTTGAGTCTTTTTGTTTTAGCGGATTAAATAGTCTAGAGGAACTACATATTCATATTCGTAATATTCTAAGTATTGAACCAGAGAGCCTCTCCGGCCTTAATCATTTAAAAGTCGTTGATTTCAGTCGTTGTCAAAGGTTACCTTTGGAGCAGATTACATCAGCCCTTGACTTCTTGGATGGCATTAAGGTCGACAAGCTAAATGTATCTTCCCTTTACACACGTCGCCCAGGATTAAACCTTACAGAAGATTTCTTTAGAGTTGTGTATGAACGGTTTATCAAAGTGTTTGACCTAAGTTACACTACGTTTCTTAACGTTGACCTAGTTGCATTGAATACATTTTGTGATTATGTAGAATCTTTTAATATTTCTGGTTGCTCATTTTCTGACTGGCGCTTTGAGGATACATTACTGAAAACATGCGGGAATTTGAAACATATTAAAGCCAGCTACATTGTCATACCTCAAAAAGTATTTCCCGGTAGAGGACCGGACGACTTGACTTATGAAGACATTGCCCTTCCGCTTGATTTATTATACAATTATTTTAGACCATTTCTTCATTTGGAATATCTTGACTTGTCTTATTTAATACCAAAAAGTACTCCAATGACGATGGACGGCGTTTCAATGTTTTTCACATTGGCTGGGAAATTTGCCTTGAAAACATTTATATTTAGTGGCAGTAATATAAGAAGACTTAACGCAACGTTCTTTGCTCCAAATATTACACTTGAAAGTCTGTATGTATCTGACTGTTCGATGAACTTTATTCATCCTGATGTCCTTTCAAGTGGTCATTCTTTAAAACACTTGGACTTGTCAAAAAATAACATGAATGTAATGATTCGTGAAAACACACAGCTGTTTTTGCGTTTGTTCCGGAATCTGACTAAGTTGGAGAGTGTGTCCCTCGCTCATAACGGCCTGGAAAACATTCCGAAAACAACATTTGCTTACACCATTTACTTGTCATCAATTGACGTTTCCAATAATCGACTGGAATACGTGGACTTCATAGCTGATGATCTTTTGAGTTTGAACTATCTGAACTTGCGAGGAAACCTGATAAAAACAATAAATGACAATACGCTAAGTAAACTAGATAGTTTATTTCGGTGGCATTTAAATTCTTCTGTGAACGCCCAGATTGATTTACAAGACAATATTATTGTATGTTCCAATTGTGAGTCCTTCGGTTTCGTCTCGTGGATTTTCCATCATAGCGCAATTATAGCCAATGCATCGGATGTTATATGTACTGATGAAGAAGGAGTCGTTAAAACAATTGATAAACATATTGTAGACGTGGTTAGAAAGAAATGCGACAAACCAACAGTTGTTTTAGCAGTAACTATATCTTTGGGAGCGGTAGTTATTTGCTCGATGGCTTTAACCTTCTTTGTACGAAAATGGTATCGTGCTCGGAAATACGAATTAGTTATGGAGGAAAGGGTCAACCTCATACAAGAAGGGGTGGCTGAGAGAGAATTTGTCGTTTTTCTGTCATACAGTAGCGAAGATGACGCATTTGTTAGAGATAAGGTACGTAGACCACTTTCAGAGAAGTTGGAAGAAATGATAGGCGTCGAGAGAGATCTTGTATGTGAAGGTGACGTTAATTTCAGACCAGGTCGCTATATAACAAACGAAATGTCTGATTTACTCAGAAGGTCCGCTGTAGTCCTTGTCATTCTGACGGACAAATATTTAAACAGCCAGTATTGTCGCACTGAGTTCAATCAGGCACTCGCCAAAGAGAAGCCTGTCATTCTAATGATTAAGGACCATGTTGATGTCGACAATATGATTCCGGCCATGAAGGACATCTATGAAAATAGAGCCCGCATATTGTGGCGATATGAAAATGGTGACTATGTTCTAAAGACAACTTGGGAAAATGTTTGTAAATCCTTGCTAGAACTAACTGATGTTATCCCAATCAATAAATGATGGCACCGTGGTCTGGTGTATAAGAGAGTCGAAGTTGGAAACTATCTGATTGATGGTTTACTGTCGTAGACGTTAGCTGACCAATGAACGACTGCAAACTTAATAAAAAGCTGCAGTACTAAAACAACCTTTGATGAACTTGTAGAAAGACCATGAAATGTACAGAATATGATGTAGCTTATCACCAGTCTCTGAACAATGATATGATAGAGAATTCTGATTTTTTTGGTTTTGGAACATCACTTTTTAATTATCGAATCTTTCTCGAGCATTGGCATTGGCCAACTGTCAGAATTTTATGTGTTTAATTTTGCTTAATATGTATCTAACATTACTACCAACTGAACATAACTGTATGTAATAGTCTGGATATATATGTGTACCATTAGCCAACTGAACAGAACTGTATGTGATAGTCTGGATATATATGTGTACCATTAGCCAACTGAACATAACTGTATGTGATAGTCTGGATATATATGTGTACCATTAGCCAACTGAACATAACTGTATGTGATAGTCTGGATATATATGTGTACCATTAGCCAACTAAACATAACTGTATGTGATAGCTAGTCTGGGTATGAGTGTCTCAGAGTGCCAACTGAACTGAGCTGTATACACAATGTCATGAATTGATGTATTTATATTTCAGCGTTTGTTTTGAGAATTTTCCTTAGAATGGAATTAATGAAAACATGATTTGTTCTTGAACTATTCTTGCATATTTCATGAAAAGTTCATGAAAATATGAATATCTATCTCACAGGGTATTTGCATTGACATGTTTCTGCTTGTATTCATTTTTATCTCTAATTGCCACAGAACACTTCAAACATGACGGCTTTACACTTAAACCCTTAAATATCTTATCAAATAAAGTTATAGTACTATACGATAGATAAAAGCACGCTTTTTGTTGATTTGTATGTTAGCATGTGCCTTTTGTGTGTTCTTTATGTGCGTATGAACAAAAAGGATAATAAATACTTATCAAAACTGGATGTATTCCTTAAAACAGAATTTGGTGTTAAACAGACCAATAAACAAAAAATTTACTTTCCTCGCGTCAACCCTCTTATCTACATTTGTCCAAAGATCTATACTATAGGTATTTGCTTTGTCGTAGAAAAGATTAATAATAAATATCATTATTTTCTTCGTCGATTGTAAATATGTAATAGATCGCTCAGATACGATATATTATTTGAACAAAAAACTTTTAAAATCCACCACGAGAGGCAAGCTTGAAAAGTTCTATGATTTCCTGGCATTATATACATTACATTATACATTACATTATACATTACATTATACATTACATTATACATTACATTATACATTACATTTAATTTAGATCATCAATTTCCCCAGTGCCTTCTTTCGTATACCAAGACAAAAAAAAACTTCGTAACAAGAGACATGGTTCTCATCAATCGGAACTCCTCGGCGTTTGTCTAAAGGAAAGTGCTTCGGACATAATAGCCAGGCCGCCATTTTGTTGTTGTTGTTCATGGGCTAGTTTCCATCATGATTTTCAGACAAATCTACATATAACTGATCAAACATGATAATACAGATTACGTATTGTACGTAAAAGATACTGTGAAATACGTGTTCTTATTCTGAAAACCCAACTTGTATAGTTTGCTTAGTCATGAAAAATTGGTCTCATGCATTCAATATTTTGCAACCTTGATTAATATACAAATATTAACATAGAGATTAATTCTGCCAATTACTAGTATATGTCTGATTTTAAATATGTATCAGTTTTGAAATCAATCGTTTATAACGGTATATCATTTATCCGTTAGAGAAAATCCTCATTTTTAATGATTAAGGACGGAAATAGCACTGGGGGAACGTTATCTCAGATTAAGTTAAATAATGAATAGCGAACATGATATGAGGAAGAAGAATTTCAAATAAAACTTTATACATGAAGATCGATGGAAAATTTATCTCTGTATTATGTTTTTGATAAAAAGTCCATAAGGCGTAAATATTTGTTTCTGGTTACAGTCAAAGGCCCTGGATTAGGGAAGGCTCGATGAACAGTACATCATTTGTCTTACGTTTTGGAAACTGAACGATAATTCAACTTTCTATAGCCGTCATCTGCTTGACGTACGTTAATTTTGATGCGGACGAAAGCACTACGCTTTTCTACATCCGCCATGCAATCATTCAATTACGCGTACGTTGTAACCGTTTCCACAGACACTTGGGGTTAGGAGCTTTAAAAAACCAAAATATTTGTATTTTTGTCAATCCCAACACATAAACTTATCATATCTATCAATAAAACCTAAAATAAGCCGTTTTGAAAAAATACATTTTTCAACGTCAACAATATATACTACAAGATATAAATGTTCGTTGGAAAAATAGCTCACACGTACCTTCGAAAACACCTCGTACTTTATTCCATTTCCAACATTTTCACATAATCCTTGTGTCAGTCGATGTAGTACACATTATTCTTCACGATTATTGTCAAGTTTAAGTTTCAACCTCAACATTAACACCAAAATATCCAAAACAATTAGCAAAATTGTCAATATTTTGCATCAGCTACATTTACAATCTATATGGTTCCCGGCTTTGTAGCATATGACTTGCATCGAGTACTGAAATTACGAGAACCAGCAGGCAAAATAACATACTGGTTCTCATGTGTTCAATACGTGGTGCATTCAAACATTTTTGAAATGACATACTGTGCAACTTTTTAGTATGTAACAACATTGATTTTCATTTATACCCCTTCAGCCCCACCGTATGATTGGTGGTCTGAAGAATGGTAACGCAATGGACAATATGCTGGCCTTCCTACTACGTCAGAGGCGTTTTCTTTTGTCAAACGCCGAGAAGTTCCGATTTGAACACTACACGTCTCTCTATCTTGCTTCCATCCATCACGTAGACACAACGTACCATTAATTCAGATAATGCTATTGTGATATACCGTTACAAGATGCATTTAATGGGTGCTTTACCCTTTTATCTTGATGCTCGCTAAACGACCATTAGTTATAGATGCGACATAAAACAACATAAAACATTAAAGGGTATCACAGATAAACAATAGAATTAATCGTTTGAAACTTCAATACAAAATATTGCTGCATTCGTTTGATTTCATAAACCCTTGGATGTCGTTTGAGCGTGGGTAGATTATTTTCAAGTTATTGGAATTCATACATTTTCTATAATAACCACGTGACTAGGAGATGCATAATTTAGATTTCAGTCGACTTAGTAGAAATGATCATAAGACTTTCGTTACAAAATAAAGCTTATACACGTGTATCTCATACGTAGATAATTTCACTGTATATCCGCGAGCTCATAGCTGCAACAATGATACACGACTCAAAAGTTGATAAGGATCGCTTGCGATATTGCTTGTAGTGATTGCTTCATGATGTTAATACTATAAAATTTGATCACTCAATCATCATTTGTCAGTGCAAAAACTGAAACAAATGGTGTCCAGCATGGAAGTATATCCGTATACCCCATATTAATTGTGTACGTCCAGACTGTTCAAACATTGAGCAAGTGGTCCTTAACCAATTTTGAGTAGTATACTTACAGGGGCATCCTCACAGACAAATATAATACGACATTTAATTTGGTTATGGCTCTGAATATAAGCTTTTTATTGCTTTTGGACCACATTGACACGTGACCTCAGGGTTCGATACCAGACTGGAAGTATTCAGAACTGGGCGATATTTATCAGCCATTGCATGATGAACTGGTTATGCAATAAGGACTTATCAACACAGTAAACACATGTGGTATTTTTTTAAAGTAAAGTATCATATTATCGAAGTATTGCCGTGTAGATCCCGAACTATTTTGTTAAACATAAAAGTCATTTAAGTTGCTTTAGTAATTGTTTCTATGGTAACAGATTCTGCATAAAGATGTGTTTCATATTCACCTGTCACCCGGTCAGGTAGATGTACATTATACAGTCCAACCTGTGAACTAAGGCCGCCCTTGGGAAATACATAATGTAACCTTTATTGACAGGTAGCCTATATTCGGAGGTCATTTTGTTCTTAATGATTAATTATTGTTTTCAGGATAATTGCCTTTATCCACAGGATGGCCTTTTTTGGAGGTGTTCGCAAACACCGATTTGACTGTATTGTGAATACATAGTTTTATATTTATTATTCTCTTGGAGATATTTATGAATACAGTAAATTATTCATGAATGTTTTAACTAATTATAATGTACAGATTAATATTACAATTCTATTTGCGTACGTTACACACTATAGAACAAATACGATGGAATTATATATCGTCATAAAATATCAAAAGGGATAAAGCATTATTGACGGGAATTTTTATGTTAATTACGAACATTTGATAAAACCTTTCACGAGGGATGTTCAATGTGTAATGTGTATTGTACTATAGCACGAAATAATATACACCAGGATATGGTATATAAATGAATATTTAGTTCAAAACTAAATTGACAAAATTCTTCATTTCAAGAGAGCCATTCGTTGACCACTGTTGAAAAAGTTGTTGGAAAGCGTGTTGAGAATTTTGAAGAAATTAGAGCTTACACAGAAGTTCGAAAAAAACTCGGTCATTCATTAAAACAGTTTTTACTGAATTTAGGGGAAGTTTATTGTTTCCTTAATAGTTCGTTGGTGGAAAAGAGTTTTATTACTGGTACGGAGTCAGTTCTACAAAATCAGGACGAGCGATGACTACAACAGGTCAAACTAAAGTCAGAGAAATGACTGAAAGGGTGGCACTTAAATACGATTTGCGATTTTGCCAAAGCTGTTGGCATATCACTATCGGGAGTACATTCTGAAGTGTATCTTGAAAGTACGTAAAATTTCTGCCGTATGGATATCCCCTCTATTGACAAATGATCAAAAAGGGTACGCTTGCAAACGGCAAAACAATTGCTAAAATATTTTCCAAAGTTCAACTATAGACAATTAGCAAACATTATTACAGGTATTGAGACTTGGGTACATTAAATCGAGCCAGTTAGGAAAACTGGAAACAAGACATGGCTTATCAAACACAGTAAACGTCCTGTAGTTGCCAAAAGGGCAATGAGCAAAGAAGGTCCACTGTGCCATATTCTTCTCATGTGTCGGTATAGCCAAGCGAATTTCGGTGTCTAAGGGCGAAAGTGTCACAGGTCGGTATTGCCATGATGTTGTACACCATTCTTATAAGCCACATGATGATTTAAGTTTATGTATTTGGCCTACAGTTATTGTTTATTGTCACTAGCCCCTCATTCAAATAATTCGTTAATTACCATTTAGACAATGGAGGCGATGGTGGTTCAATTTTCTATAAATCACCTGCAACATTTCCGTGTGTGGTAAAGTATAAAGATTTATTTATGACTTTGATTTCAATATACAGAAAAACATGAACTTGTGTTATGTAGATTTGAAATAAACACAATCAAATCTAGTTGGGAGTCGTTGTTCCTGCTGCTGCGTCTATTGTTGCTGATGTTGTTCCTGCTGATGCGTCTATTGTTGCTGATGTTGTTCCTGCTGCTGCGTCTATTGTTGCTGATGTTGTTCCTGCTGCTGCGTCTATTGTTGCTGATGTTGTTCCTGCTGATGCGTCTATTGTTGCTGGTGTTGTTCCTGCTGATGCGTCTATTGTTGCTGTTGTTGTTCCTGCTGCTGCGTCTATTGTTGCTGGTGTTGTTCCTGCTGATGCGTCTATTGTTGCTGATGTTGTTCCTGCTGATGCGTCTATTGTTGCTGGTGTTGTTCCTGCTGCTGCGTCTATTGTTGCTGTTGTTTTTCCTGCTGATGCGTCTATTGTTGCTGATGTTGTTCCTGCTGCTGCGTCTATTGTTGCTGATGTTGTTCCTGCTGATGCGTCTATTGTTGCTGATGTTGTTCCTGCTGATGCGTCTATTGTTGCTGATGTTGTTCCTGCTGATGCGTCTATTGTTGCTGGTGTTGTTCCTGCTGCTGCGTCTATTGTTGCTGATGTTGTTCCTGCTGATGCGTCTATTGTTGCTGATGTTGTTCCTGCTGCTGCGTCTATTGTTGCTGATGTTGTTCCTGCTGATGCGTCTTTTGTTGCTGATGTTGTTCCTGCTGATGCGTCTATTGTTGCTGATGTTGTTCCTGCTGATGCGTCTATTGTTGCTGATGTTGTTCCTGCTGCTGCGTCTATTGTTGCTGATGTTGTTCCTGCTGATGCGTCTATTGTTGCTGATGTTGTTCCTGCTGCTGCGTCTATTGTTGCTGGTGTTGTTCCTGCTGATGCGTCTTTTGTTGCTGATGTTGTTCCTGCTGCTGCGTCTATTGTTGCTGATGTTGTTCCTGCTGCTGCGTCTATTGTTGCTGGTGTTGTTCCTGCTGATGCGTCTATTGTTGCTGATGTTGTTCCTGCTGCTGCGTCTATTGTTGCTGATGTTGTTCCTGCTGCTGCGTCTATTGTTGCTGATGTTGTTCCTGCTGCTGCGTCTATTGTTGCTGTTGTTGTTGCTGTTGTTGCTGCTGCTGATTCTTTAGTCGTCGTTGTTGTTATCGTCGTTCTTATTGGCTTCTTTTTGTCCTTGTTGTATTTGTCGTTGTTGCTGTTGTTATCGTTGTTGTTGTTGTCGTCGTTGTTAATGTTGTTGGTGATTCTGTTTTGGCAAAACACAAGTTATAACCAAAGCCCTTCATACAAAAAAGTTACAATTTTAGAGGTTTAGATAGATAGGACACACAATTGATAAACCGCCACAAGGTAATCAAAGGGAATTAACTCCATAACTACATTATAAGTCAAGCCGAAGGAAACTTGCAAAATTAATGTTTCTTCCAGTGTTTAGTTAAGGTCGTAAACGTTAATTTGTTCTTATTTATTGAATATATATAAATATAGTGCAGGTAATGTCTACTTAATTTTAGTTGTAACCTAGTTTTATTTATAGCGCCGAAAACTTTAGAAATTTATGTAGATTATACACTAGGGATATAAATCATTGATACATTTCGAATACAATACATCCTCTATCATTTTCAAACGAAATCGTGTCAGATTTTAATGAATAAGTCATTTATCTAGAGTCTAATTTACAAGCATAAAAAACGTACATGTATAATTTGCAATGTACACCGACTAGAATATCGATATTTCAATGATAACATTGTTTAAACGACGACTTTAATACAATCTTTATCCTATTACCTGAATAATAATTTTATACAGCAATGATCACTTAACCGGACATGTAATGTTGTTTTTATGAATACTTTGATTAAAAAAACAACAGTGTCTTTTCCTCGACTAGGAAGTAATTGTCGATTTATTGGTTTTATCTAATAGTCAATCATTATAATTCAATATATCTATGGAACCTATTTTCTGGAACACTCTCAGGCTCAACTAATTTATCTAACTAATTTATTTAACTATGAGCCCTTTTATTTGAAAAAGAAACAGGCCGACGGAAACAAAGAGAATTCATTTCACACGTGCTAAGACTTGTAGTATTGTTATTATCAGATTATAATCAAGTCAAGTCACGTGCACCATATGTTCACCGCCAAATAAATTGCATACATTGTACATTAATGGTGGTACTTGATTACAATTTTAACATATTGATAGGGTGAAGAAAGTATGATGAAAATATACGTGAAAATACAATAAAGCATTCATACTTGATAATATATGGCACAAAATAAGAGATAAAAATGCATATTTTATTTTATATAATAATTGGTGTTGATGAAGTAAATCAGAAAATCTAAGGTCATTTTATAACTTATCTTATTCATGTAATTATTTGAAGTTGATTTCGTTTGTTTCATATCACATAACCTAACTATAAATCGAAGTACTGAACGTACTCATGCAAGATGAACTTACATAAACTTGTACTGCCGAGTATTAAACAGGAACCAGTTTAAAATTTGCGTGGCGGATGTAGAAAACGTTGTGCTTGGGTCCGCATCAAAACTCATGCGCGCATGTGATCAATAAGTTATGATAAGTGCACCGTGACCAGTAAGTTGTGATCATTACACTGTGACCAGTAAGTTGTGACCAGTACACTGTGACCAGTAAGTTGTGACTATTACGCTGTGACCAGTAAGTTGTGACCATTACACTGTGACCAGTAAGTTTTTTTTGTGACCATTACACTGTGACCAGTAAGTTGTGACCGTTACACTGTGACCAGTTATTTGGGATCATTACACTGTGACCAGTAATTTGTGATCATTACACTGTGACCAGTAAGTTGTGACCATTACACTGTGACCAGTACCAGTAAGTTGTGACCATTACACTGTGACCAGTAATTTGTGATCATTACACTGTGACCAGTAAGTTGTGATCATTACACTGTGACCAGTAAGTTGTGACCATTACACTGTGATTAGTAAGTTGTGACCATTACACTGTGACCAGTACCAGTAACTTGTGACCATTACACTGTAACCAGTAACTTGTGATCATTACACTGTGACAAGTAAGTTGTGACCATTACACTGTGACCAGTAAGTTGTGACCATTACACTGTGACCAGTAAGTTGTGACCATTACACTGTGACCAGTAAGTTGTGACCATTACACTGTGACCAGTAAGTTGTGATCATTACACGGTGACCAGTAAGTTGTGACCATTACACTGTTACCAGTAAGTTGTGACCATTACACTGTGACCAGTAAGATGTGACTATTACGCTGTGACCAGTAAGTTGTGACCATTACACTGTGACCAGTAAGTTGTGACCATTACACTGTGACCAGTAAGTTGTGACCATTACACTATGACCAGTAAGTTGTGACCATTACACGGTGACCAGTAAGTTGTGACCATTACACGGTGACCAGTAAGTTGTGACTATTACGCTGTGACCAGTAAGTTGTGACCATTACACTGTGACCAGTAAGTTGTGATCATTACACTGTGACCAGTAAGTTGTGACCATTACACTGTGACCAGTAAGTTGTGACCATTACACTGTGACCAGTAAGTTGTGACCATTACACTGTGACCAGTAAGTTGTGACCATTACACTGTGACCAGTAAGTTGTGACCATTACACTGTGACCAGTAAGTTGTGACCATTACACTGTGACCAGTAAGTTGTGACCATTACACTGTGACCAGTAAGTTGTGACCATTACACTGTGACCAGTACCAGTAAGTTGTGACCATTACACTGTGACCAGTACCAGTAAGTTGTGACCATTACACTGTGACCAGTAAGTTGTGACCATTACACTGTGACCAGTACCAGTAAGTTGTGACTATTACGCTGTGACCAGTAAGTTGTGACCATTACACTGTGACCAGTACCAGTAAGTTGTGACCATTACACTGTGACCAGTAAGTTGTGACCATTACACTGTGACCAGTAAGTTGTGACCATTACACTGTGACCTGTACCAGTAAGTTGTGACCATTACACTGTAACCAGTAAGTTGTGATCATTACACTGTGACCAGTAAGTTGTGATCATTACACTCAGTAAGTTGTGACCATTACACTGTGACCAGAACCAGTAAGTTGTGACCATTACACTGTGACCAGTAAGTAGTGACCATTACACTGTGACCAGTAAGTAGTGACCATTACACTGTGACCAGTACCAGTTAGTGGTGACCATTACACTGTGACCAGTACCAGTAAGTTGTGACCATTACACTGTGACCAGTACCAGTAAGTTGTGACCATTACACTGTGAACAGTTCCAGTAAGTTGTGACCATTACACTGTGACCAGTAAGTTGTGATCATTACACTGTGGCCAGTGCCAGTAAGTTGTGACCATTACACTGTGACCAGTAAGTTGTGACCATTACACTGTGACCAGTAAGTTGTGACCATTACACTGTTACCAGTACCAGTAAGTTGTGACCATTACACTGTGACCAGTACCAGTAAGTTGTGACCATTACACTGTGACCAGTAAGTTGTGATCATTACACTGTGACCAGTACCAGTAAGTTGTGATCATTACACTGTGACCAGTAAGTTGTGACCATTTCACTGTGACCAGTAAGTTGTGACCATTACACTGTTACCAGTAAGTTGTGACCATTACACTGTGACCAGTAAGTTGTGATCATTACACTCAGTAAGTTGTGACCATTACACTGTGACCAGTAAGTTGTGACCATTACACTGTGACCAGTAAGTTGTGACCATTACACTGTGACCAGTAAGTTGTGACCATTACACTGTGACCAGTAAGTTGTGATCATTACACTGTGACCAGTAATTTGTGACCATTACACTGTGACCAGTACCAGTAAGTTGTGACCAGTACACTGTTACCAGTAAGTTGTGATCATTACACTGTGACCAGTAAGTTGTGATCATTACACTGTGACCAGTAACTTGTGACCATTACACTGTGACATCAAGCGCACGGAATTGGTCCTTAACATTGAATGGCCATGAATTTGTTACACGCGTAACATTTGTAATTTCTTGTTACAGCGAAATCGCATTAACATCATATATAGAGACGATACATTTGTAAATATATAGAGACCCATTTTTCAAATAAGAGTAACATAAGTAATATGAATGTAACTTGTATATAACAATCATATAACATCAGTAACACTTGTAGAAAAATAGAGTTTATGGCCTGTGTGTCCAATGTTACTGTAACATTATAACATTGGAAATATACAGAGACGCATTTTTCAAATCAGCGTAACATAAGTAATACCAACGTAACTTGTATGTAACAATCATGTAACATCAGTAACAAGTGAAAAAATTGATTTTATAGCCTGTGTGTCCAATGTTTCTGTAACATTGTAACATTGGAAATATAGAGAGACACATTTTTTGACAGATTAATTTTGAGCTGTAAGTTGTGGCTAGTTAGTCGCGATATATACGTTGTTACAAGAGTATCAATCAAGTTGTGTCCAGTGAGTTGTGACCAGTACATTGTGTTAGTTATGAAATATCATGTTCCTTACGTTCAAGAAGATTTGGCATCATATTGACTTGTTGAACGTTTTAAAAACATTCCAACTGACTGTTGTAGCTTTAAATATAATGCAAACACAAACAGTTAGGTACTTCTTAACTGAGACACCATGTTGAATTGTTAACAAAAGTAAATTTGATACCGAACATGTTTGACGCGATCGGCTTCAACAAGTATGATATGTACAACAAGACCCATCAAAACGGCCCCTTTTCCGGACTTGGCCAAAAAGAATTCCGGTTTTCACAGGACTTTTGATACATACTTATGATAAAATGGGATTTCAGGAAATTCCGAATTTTCGGGGAGTCCTGTTTTCGTGAGTTTTACTGTATTCGTATATAAGAAATAGGAGGTACTAGCTTCTGAAAACATCTTGGTAACTTATAACAGGCACTTATATTTAGAATGGCCCTACACACAAATACAGCAATGTAACATTCTCCCACAATATCAAAGAAAATATTACAACCTGTATTTTATTGTGTCACACTTGATTCAAATGTTGTTAAAGGCAACGTAACAAGTCACTGTGAATGTTTTCCTTACAACATAATTAATTCCTAACACGTCTGAAATTTCACACAAAGTCAGCAATATTGTATTAAATTATTTAAAAGTTGAATAGGAGTTTCGTGTTTAAGGATGGTTACCCGATATGACAAAATATACTGTATTGTAGAGTTGTCTACTTTGTAGTAACATATTATAACAAACAGAATAATACATCTACTAGATCTACATTTCATTTTACGGTACAGTACAACACTACTTAAGGTATAGGGATCCTAACATGGGAAAATTCAAAATTGGACCGATATATTTTTGGAAATGTTTACATAATTTTTATAGATTTCCATGATATAAATTGTTTACCGTGAGATTTTTAAAAAAAGAAACAATGACTTTCCTTTGAGTTAGTTTCCCTTTAAATAGGAATTAAAGTTGGGGGCGGGGGATAGCCCATCAATTTCAATGAAAGTTCATGGTAAAAAAATGCAACGGCACAATATTAGTCTAATTTATAAAGAAAAATATATGTCACCACGCAATATCTATAGTAATTAATATTTTCGATTTTTAACAAGGGCAATCATATGGAACAATACTGAATCAATAATCGTCTTAATCGATGTTGTTATCTCCCTTGAAATGACTCGATAAACCACAATCAGATAACAATTGCCCAGTTTAACTCTATATAGATTACATAGGGAAATAATTTAAAATTTGCTATAAAATCTTTATTCGGTAAATGCCAATAAATTACCACATATGACATTGTAGATAAAATCATTATCTTTCAAATGGTGTAATTTAATTTAAAATAACTATCTATCTTGGGCAGTATTTTTGCACTTGTATGAAATAGGTAAAACGGTTCAAAATTTATTCTATGTTCTATGTAAATATTGAAGAAAATGATTTTTTGCCAAATTTCAGACTAAAAATTGACAAACAATTCATAAGTTGCCAATAAATTACCACATATGACATTTTAGAGAAATTCTTTTCCCGTAAAATGATATAAACCAAAATAAAATAAATATACATCTTGTACAGTATTTTTAACGATTTGTAACACCATGTTTTGACAAATATTGCTTTCGTTTGAGCTCGATCTTCGGTAATTTCCGTTTGGCCGATGTTTACCGATGCATGTACAAATTTAGCACAGCGGGTGGTTTACACACATTGGAATGTAGATATATCCTTAAACAGCTTTATGGTAGAAAATCCCTTGTAGACGTAAATTTAAGTTCTTGTGAATTTGAAAAGATGCATGAAACAATATATCAATAAAAATTTTGACTATACCGTATTTATTTGCATGTATATATATATATGCCCTTGATACGATCTAATATTTCTTTCCATTGTACATGTACTGAATTGTTATTTATTAGATAATTGCATTAACTTTTATTTCATGTACTCATAGTTTTGTGTATGTTGTAGTGACGATGAGTTGTTATACTTAAGTCTAAAATACAATTTCAGTTCTATAATTCTATTGCAATAAAATTAGATATCGTAAATTGATGATTCCAGTAGACAATTATGGCGTTACTGTAAGGAAAGTTTTGAGTATTTTTTTTATAAAGTTAATACAAATTCTACTGCGGTAGTAAATATCTCAAGAGTGAATCATTCTAAACAGAAAGTTTCTTTTTTTTGGTAAAAACTTAAAGCATTCTACTTTTTAAATGATTAAACGAGTGTTTATGACACGTACAGTTCTAATATTTAATTTTAATAAATGTACCAAAATCTTTACTATTCATCATGATTGTTTCTGCGCCTTATTTTAGTACACATGTAAATAGTAATACTATAGTTTATACATAATATCGTTTATCTGTCGATTAACAGTTTTAATGCAATTAGAATTGAACAGGTCTTCTGATTGTTGTTTCGAGAAAAGGTGCGAAATACGCCATTAAAAAGCGATAATTTTTTATTTAGATATTTTTTATATTGAGCATCATGTAAATATTGATAGTCAGTATTTTGATTTTGTTAAGAGCTAGTTTTATACCATTGTTTGTACATTATGTTCCTCATATTTTCACGAGAAGGATTTTGACTTTGAGGAATTTTTTCAAGAAACAATTACAACTACATATATAAGTCCTCGATCTTTGTTCTAGACTATTTAGATGATTGTATAACTATTCTTATTACACACAGCCAGTGTAAATTAATGCTAGCTCTCGGTGTTAATGATTGATGGATCAAAATCCGAATTGTCTTTCTATTTCAAAGTCACACACGACATATAATATATCAATGTTTTACTCATTTTACGGCCTTAGACACAATAACCAACAAATAAATTGTATTAAATTTTACATGCATACAGACTTTCGTTTTCGAATACTTGTAATATTAGTGAAAAAGAAAGTAGGTTCTCGTGCTGTATAACGCTATTAACAACCAAATTAATAAAATAATATAATCATGGATTTTCGGATTTTAAAATAATTCAATAAAAAATAATAATATTTTTTCTATAACTACATTAACATCTTTTACTTGCCAACTACGCTGGCATTTTCTCTGTTGTACATTATACTATCGATGTTCATACACAGATAATTACGTATATTACAAGCTTGTATAATACCACCCGCGGTTTTATTGCCTATCGATTTCCTGGGGCTATATTGGTGATGCGGTAAATTTTGACCAGTATCATGTGTTCTATCAGATGACCTAAAGGGAAACAATCCAATAGTTGGTATCAGCTTAATCAGCTCGATCTCGAAAGGGAGACTACTTACGGAAATTGACCAAAATTGTACCATATGAACTCTTACAATGAATTCAAAATGTTTGGTAAAATAATTTGAAGAATCTTATGTGACTATCAAAGAAGTAACGATATTTCTGTAACATTTGTGTGTAGCATTCAGCAGAAACGTCAGTGTTACATGTATATGGGATCCTATACCTTAATAAATTCTGTAACAATTTGTTACATACAAAACACCGGAGCGTGAAACGTGAGGGTAAATTTATCATAGCCGTCTTTTCTATATCATAACTCCATTTTAATATACTACTATAACACGTAGAGTTGGTTAGAAAAATAGAAATATTGTACTACGATGTATTTTTAAAATGATGTTAAATTAGATATCTACTTTGTATGGTAAAGTAGCTACACAAGCGATATTAAACGTCTCGTTTCTTTGTTATATCGTCTTGCAGTAAAGTATTAAATTATTTTGTGGTCGCTGTAGCTCATCCATTTCAAAAAGACGATCGGTTTTATATAAGTATGATATTACGTTTGTGTATGTAATACAGGTTGCTGGCTTGTGAAATCAACTTCACGGCTGACAACAGACGTTGAACTCGAACTGGCTGAAAATAATGCTGCGTTTATTGGGAGAAAATGTTCTATAATTCTATTGTGCGATTATCTTAGTTCATTGTGATTTTTTCAGATAGTGTTTATATATCTAACGAAGCTCTGTGTGATTAAATTGATAAAGAAATATGAGCTTATAGTTTGAACACGAGTCAAATAATGAAAAAGGGGATCTAAAACTCCGGGGTAGCGATGTTGAAGTTTCTGGCATGGATTAATGAAAGGAGTTATGCGAATATGGAAGTGAAAGTAAGGCATTAAAGAAGATGTGTAACATAAGAAAACCGTTTAACTGCACAAATTATACGACGGTTTAATTAGAATTGTCGAATGATATTAATGTATTTAGTAGATATAATTAATTATAAATGTTAGACAATTATCTTAACGTGATGAGAAGAACTAACACATGACAGTGCAGTTAATTCAGGCAAAACGAAAGTAAGATAATGTTAAAAACATGATGACAAATTAATTAAATGCGTTCTTTGAAGTTTCATAAAACCTCTTGAGTTTGTGTGAATTTATTTTTTAATTTATGTGAAGTTCATTTACTGTTTAAAATAGTTCAAAAGATTCAACAGCAAATTAACAAAGTTTCATCCGACTCATAAGCTCCCTTATGGGCCCCACAGATTGGTACGGGGACTGAGGACATGTATATTTGAAAGCCATAACGCATATGGCAGTGTACTCGTATCAAAAATGGGTAATAAAGTGAATTATCACATTCAATTAGCATTGTAAATACAAAGGGATTTTATGAATATAATTAAATAATTAATCAACTTTCATTATTGACCTTGAAGGTCGGTTAGAATGATAAGCATGCAATTGGATTAAAAGTTCTGTGTTCAAATATTGAATCGTTGAATTGAACTGTAATAATATGTGCTAGGTCAATATTGCCTTTATTGTGTACCATGTGGTTTGTTTTTTATATATCTGCAATAGATAATCGTTTTGAGGTAATTAAATTGAATTAATTCTGAAAAAGCTAATATCGTTGTATTCAACGTATGACAATTGATTAGTTTTGAAGATATTTAGCTGTGTTCGGTATTACTGTTTTATGGGATTTCCTGGAATCGTCTGTATATTTAATCGAAATTGTCATTTCATCAAGACTATATATAAAACGAACAGAAAACCACCAAACTTGAACTCATGACGTCTGAAGATGTGGACGGCATTCCATTAGGATCCAAAGTTGTCGAAGCCACGGTTTTAATAATAATCCTCTCGATCAGTGTTGTAGGAAACACATCGCTATGGGTGGTGGTTCTGAGGACACGTGTACTGCGTAATGTCACCAATATGTTTATCCTGGGCTTATCAGCAGCCGGTAAGTTATTACATAGTCATTTTTTTTCGCTGTGGTTAAACATTGCGCCAACGGTTAGTGTGATTCGGCGACTATTCAAGTTGTAAGGGTGGAGGAAGATCCCCATTGATACGTCTGAGTAGAACCGTTATGGACCTTCCGTGAGCTCGAATACATGATAAATTGGTCATGGTTGGGACTCGAACTCTTAGAGGTGATGTACTAGTGATTACTAGACAGAGACCTTGACCGCTTGAGCAATAACCTCTTTTTATCAATCGCGAATGATACACGTTTGTCATTCTGAGAATGGTTCTTGGAAACGAGTGTATATAGCCGAAAAAGTAGCGCCCGAAACCCACATAGTCAAAATATGACCCTACACTTACGTACGAAGCGTATTTCTCAGTTACGGGAATGCCCGAGTAGTTACGATTGATGTACGAGGCGTATTTCTCAGTTACGGGAATGCCCGATTAGTTACGATTGATGTACGAGGCGTATTTCTCAGTTACGGGAATGCCCGAGTAGTTACGATTGATGTACGAGGCGTATTTCTCAGTTACGGTAATGCCCGAGTAGTTACGATTGATGTACGAGGCGTATTTCTCAGTCACGGGAATGCCCGAGTAGTTACGATTGATGTACGAGGCGTATTTCTCAGTCACGGGAATGCCCGAGTAGTTACGATTGATGTACGAGGCGTATTTCTCAGTCACGGAAATGCCCGAGTAGTTACGATTGATGTACGAGGCGTATTTCTCAGTCACGGGAATGCCCGAGTAGTTACGATTGATGTACGAGGCGTATTTCTCAGTCACGGAAATGCCCGAGTAGTTACGATTGATGTACGAGGCGTATTTCTCAGTCACGGAAATGCCCGAGTAGTTACGATTGATGTACGAGGCGTATTTCTCAGTCACGGAAATGCCCGAGTAGTTACGATTGATGTACGAGGCGTATTTCTCAGTCACGGAAATGCCCGAGTAGTTACGATTGATGTACGAGGCGTATTTCTCAGTCACGGAAATGCCCGAGTAGTTACGATTGATGTACGAGGCGTATTTCTCAGTCACGGGAATGCCCGAGTAGTTACGATTGATGTACGAGGCGTATTTCTCAGTCACGGAAATGCCCGAGTAGTTACGATTGATGTACGAGGCGTATTTCTCAGTCACGGGAATGCCCGAGTAGTTACGATTGATGTACGAGGCGTATTTCTCAGTCACGGGAATGCCGGAGTAGTTACGATTGATGTACGAGGCGTATTTCTCAGTCACGGGAATGCCCGAGTAGTTACGATTGATGTACGAGGCGTATTCCTCAGTCACGGTAATGCCCGAGTAGTTACGATTGATGTACGAGGCGTATTTCTCAGTCACGGAAATGCCCGAGTAGTTACGATTGATGTACGAGGCGTATTTCTCAGTTACAGGAATGCCCGAGTAGTTACGATTGATGTACGAGGCGTATTTCTCAGTCACGGGAATGCCTGAGTAGTTACGATTGATGTACGAGGCGTATTTCTCAGTCACGGGAATGCCGGAGTAGTTACGATTGATGTACGAGGCGTATTTCTCAGTCACGGGAATGCCCGAGTAGTTACGATTGATGTACGAGGCGTATTCCTCAGTCACGGTAATGCCCGAGTAGTTACGATTGATGTACGAGGCGTATTTCTCAGTTACAGGAATGCCCGAGTAGTTACGATTGATGTACGAGGCGTATTTCTCAGTCACGGTAATGCCCGAGTAGTTACGATTGATGTACGAGGCGTATTTCTCAGTCACGGAAATGCCCGAGTAGTTACGATTGATGTACGAGGCGTATTTCTCAGTTACAGGAATGCCCGAGTAGTTACGATTGATGTACGAGGCGTATTTCTCAGTCACGGGAATGCCGGAGTAGTTACGATTGATGTACGAGGTGTATTTCTCAGTCACGGGAATGCCCGAGTAGTTACGATTGATGTACGAGGCGTATTCCTCAGTCACGGCAATGCCCGAGTAGTTACGATTGCTCTTGTGCAAGAATAACGTATTTTAACAGACACTTAGTGAGTGTGATGCTTTTCAGTGCATGGGCGGCTACCAGGTCGTATCTTGATAAACGATGGTAGATTTTCGAAAAATCTTTATATTAAACTACATTACGACGGTCCGGATTCGAATCTCCACATGTCACGGCATGTCTTACCGTTCTATGAAAACAATCCCCCATATGCAGCAAAATTGCCATTTCCTTCTGGAAGCATAAGTTAGTATTGGTTAGAGACTGGGCCGACGTATACAATGTAAAACTGAAATATCGTCGAAAAAAACCTTATAACCTACTGAAAACACAGTCTAACAAACTTTAATATATACCTTTACATTCAGTTACAGTAATCAGTAAATATAGCTTGAACACCCATATTTTTATCTTTGCATGAACACCCCCCGAAGTCATGTCTTTGTTAAATTGATTTTGATTACCGAGTGTAACATCTCCATCAATGTAAACGTTCACAAAATGATTATCTACACGATGTTATCAAACATTCTCTCAACCTTGATATTCTGCACAAACTTAATGAATGCGCAATATTTGATGGGGACAAAGTTAATCATTATATTTTCCCCAAAACACGTCTTTCTAAATATACTTTAATCAATTTTTATGGATATAGAGAAATATGGCTATATTTAAGTAATGGTCCAGGTCCCCAGTGATTCTATAAAACCACAGACAGCAGTATGTGTGATGATAAAGTCATCTACTACAGGTATTTGTGACTGAAGTAATATTTCATTAACAATATAAAGTCAACCCTGTGTTAGTGACCACCTCCGAATAAAGGCCACCAAGTGAATAAAGGCCACTAAGTGAATAAAGGCCACCAAGTGAATAAAGGTCATTCTTTTAAAAACCATCATTGATTAATTAAAACAAAATGACATCCGAATTAAAACCACCCGTAAGTAAAGGCCATACTTAGTCTTTCGAAGTATGGCCTTTTTTTCACAGGTTCGGCAGTAACAACGTATAATTTATATAAAATGTAATCGTCATTTGTTAAGAAGTGTCAAGGGCACTGTCTAACCTCGCTATTGAAACCAAAACGAAGTTGTCATAATGTTAAAGTGGTCAAAAATGGGGGTTTGCTGTTATTAAGAATTACGATTGTGGCAAATAAGAAATCCATTTCCATCCAGGGATGTCAATCGTTATCTACCACATACATCTCTGTCCATGTCTCAGCTTTTTTACAAGATTCTTGTACAACAGGAAATACAGCCACAAATGGTACAAATTTTACAACTATGTAAAGAAATGTCTTTCGCGCAAAACATTGGAGAAAAGATTTTATCATTTATAGCGCACTATTTCTTGATGTTGAGTGTTTGTTTATTTTTTGTATTTAGGTTAAGGAGTTTAATCGCCCAAATGGATAAAAACGCTGAAGTTTAAAGTAATAGTGAAAAATTATGACAACAACTGGCTATTACATGAATAACAAAAGTATGAGATGAAAACTAAAGGAGACTCGGTGGCATGTTTTTGAACTATTTTCACGTACGTAAAGAAAAACGAACGACAACTCTGGTTAGAGCCTTTGGTGCATTTATACGGGACGGGAACCTGTTTAGATTGGTGAGAAATGTGACAGAAATGAATATATCTCAAAGGTTCATCATACTTCAAGTATTAGCACAATGCATTTGTAAATTATGTAAAGTTTATAAGACTGTAATCCTGTTTCATGTCACATATTGTACCACATGGTGCTCTTAATATACATTTTGTATTTACTGACACTACATCTTGCATTGAATTATTCATTTCCTAAAAACTCACATCACATGAGGTAGATTCACAGTTCGTCTCATGTAATCATTACTGGTTTAGTATTTTGAATAATTTCAATGGTTATAAGTGTGGTGTCTTACACAATGTGACTGTGAACACAGGTCAAGAATTGATACATCCGCCATGAATTTAACTGTTCATTTCTCATCATTTCTTCTATCCAATCCTTTTCAGCGCATGAGGGAAAACTTAAGTGGCTATATCAACCGTTTCTGAGAATGTGTCAATCGTAACTACTCGGGCATTTCCGTAACTGAAAAATACGCAGTTTTCTTTAGACAAACGCCGAGGAGTTCCGAATGAGCATTTTAACATTTGTGATCATCCGAACTTATCGTATACTAAATGCAAATTTAAGTGTACAGTGCACTTTCTCCAAAGCAACATCCTTTGTTGATGAGAGGTCGTTGCTATAGAGATGTTAAATAAATAGTTAAATCGTGCAGTGGGAAACATACTGTTGTAGAATGGAGGTTGTTGCTTTAGAGAGGGCCTTTCTGGAGAGATTGTACTGTACATTTGAAATTTTTCGTCTTAAAGCTTCTTTTATCTATTTCTGACTCGATTTACAGAATAGAACTGTGTTCCGTGTAAACAGACACTGAGAAATTTATTTGACACACTTGCATAAGAATTTGAGTCGATGGATAAATACGAATTTATGGCCTGGATTTCATAAACATAAATATCATATAAGATTTTCGTCCATAATTTTGTATAGTGTATGCTGAAGTTGTGGATTTTTTGTCATTTAATTAAATGTGTTTTACCTTTTTTAGAACAAATTTGAGCAATTTCAGTGTCATAGAACATTCGCAACATACATTCATACATACAGTCCTACAAATTCTTTGAACGTTTGCTGTATAAATACCACAGAACTCTGAAATTCTCGCAATTAACTTAATATAACCCACGTCTCTTGAGAGGATTGTTTACGTGATGACAAGAAATCGAATATAAGTTCTCCCTTGTTTAGACCATTCTGGTTTTTTTTCTATTTTGATAAGCGTCAACCTCATTTTGCAAAACCGTACTATCTATAAAAAACTCATTTGAAAAAATAAATTTCTTGACTTTAATAATAGAAACATCATAATTATTAAATATATTAAAAATAACAACAGTCAACTGACTACCGGTAGTTTAAACTAACAAAGAAATCGAACACTTCTGATTCCTGCAAGTCACTGTATCTTACACTAGAATACATGGATTCAAATGTTAGTATCGTCTTGATGAAAATATGGATTTCTCCTTTTTTGTCTGTACAAAAAAAAATTATGGGTTATTTTGGTTGACGGAGCTCAAAACAGAGGCGCACGCGGACGCTTAATAAATTGACAAAACAAATTGGACTTAATTGTCCTAGTTTAATTATCTGATATTATCTGATTATAGAGTTATATATATAGATATAGTCTATAATATTGATACAATTGTACTCTATCATAAATCGTTATTAATGAGTTATAGCCATAACACAAATGGTCACTTAGTTTTATCTAAGCAAAATTATTATTCAATTTTCCTGTCGCAAAACTTGCATGTCTGTTTAGGAATATGAACACAAGGTATGGACACCTCTGTACAAATGGTCACAAATAAAAATATATTATGAACTAGGACAGTTTTTGAATACGTATACATGACAGTTTTATTAATGTATCATAATATACATATCAAAACTGCTTGCTCTTCGTTATTTTACAAAAAAAATTGTTTTAGGCCAACCATGAAAATGTTAAATTTTGGTAACGTGATCTGCGCTTGAAACAGCGAGATGTTAGCATCTTACTACATGTATCTTATACGCTTGTACTGTACGGGAAACGAAAGGCTTGCGTATTACAAAGAACTTTTATAGTCAAAATCGCTAGTAAATAGTCAAACTTGTGAACAAGTGCCGCCGTTGGGAAAGACAAAATGTGGCCTTTACTGACAGATGTCGGAGGGCATTTTGATGTAAATAAACAACGACGGATTAAAAAAAATATTCACAGGATGACCTTTATTCGGAGGTGACCACTAACACATGTTGACTGCACTCTGTACCTAGGGCAGGGGTTTATTCGGAGGTGACCACTAACACATGTTGACTGCACTCTGTACCTAGGGCAGGGGTTTATTCGGAGGTGACCACTAACACATGTTGACTGCACTCTGTACCTAGGGCAGGGGTTTATTCGGAGGTGACCACTAACACATGTTGACTGCACTCTGTACCTAGGGCAGGGGTTTATTCGGAGGTGACCACTAACACATGTTGACTGCACTCTGTACCTAGGGCAGGGGTTTTATTCGTGTTTACGTAACCGCAAACCATTGTTTTGACTGGCCTTATAAATAGAATATGATTATTATACAAAATTTAACCAGTTATGATTCGACACTTTTTTTGTGCAGGTTTGTCCGGTCAATGCCTATAAATTTGTATTGAATGAATTATGCACCTGAAAGAATATTTCAAAATAGCCTGAGGATCCCTCCAGTGTATACGCATATACTCGTACAGATAATTTTATATAATTTATGAATAACCACACAATATATACCTTTATAAAACTCAAATTCCCTTTCTATTTTACGTAGAAATAAATTGGACCAGGCTTTCAAAACAAACCATGTTTTAAATGTTCGGTTTATGGACATTGTGGTTCTTGTTAGACGGTTTGTAGCATTTTGAACATTTATTTGTTTTGTTCTAAGAACATATTAAGCCATGTAGGAATTTCAACATATTTGTTCGCTTTCAACATTCCACAACCTAATAAAAAACTATTTTTAAGTCCTCTGATGTACGGGACTAGGGTTGATCACTTGTTTTGTAGGAATAGTGAGGCCTGAGGAATTATCGCAGAACTTTAATTTCGTGGATTGAATTTAAGATGATTGTTAGATTACGAATCCATTTTGTATACATGTACCCGAAAATATTCCCTTTCGAAATTAAAAAATCCGCGAATTTGCGTACCCAAGAAAGTACCGTTTTAGGCTAATCCACAAATTTTGATACCAAAGAATTTAATTGCAACTACAGTATTCTTTGAACTGTTGAACTGCGTACTCTGAATTAATGTCATTATCTAAAGATGGTATTTCAATAAAACAAATTTTGCATGTACTTTTACAGTAATAATCTTCTTATATGTATTTGCGAGCTAATTGAATATAAGTTCCACATCAAAAGATCATACTCGAAAAAAACGGATTTATGCTTGAAAAAAATTGATTGATCAAAAGATTTATAACTGAATGTAAAAGGTGGCATTTCTGAAAAATAATTAGTTTGTTGTGATACTATACAGAATAGTTTAATTACTGTATTATAATCATTTAAAGGTAGTAATGTATAATTAACAGAATGTATCATATTAGTATTATTTACTTAGCTATGAACATTTTTCCTAATTCAAGGATATATGTTGTCGTATAAATAAGTATAATTACCGGATTTAATCACAACTACATTAAAGGTTAAAACAGAAGTCATATAATGGCCTGTGAAATCATTGACATTATTTTCTTCGGCTACGCCACTAACGTCCGACAATTAATTAACTCACAGTTTATCGACCTTGTGTAGCACAAATTGAGCAATTACTGTCCACATTAGACACAATGTGAGAGTGCTAAAATCAACCAATTCAGCATACCCAAGTTGAAGCCTATTGATTATGACTTGACCCAAAAAAAGACAGTTAAAATGTTAGCAAAATTGGTCTTTTTTCATTTGTTCCTCTAAACATTGCTTTAGTGTACGATTCGCCCCAAAATACGTTCGTACTTCGTATCGGTGCAAAAAATAGCATTAAACACGTCTAATTTGTGTTTGGCCTTATGATGCCATGTCTGTATCTCATAAATTCATTATTTTCATATCAAATGGTTTAGTAAGTTCAATAATCTCATTTCCATTTATTATTGAATACATGAAATATTTAAATGGTTGTGTGTATACATACAGTACATCCTCTCCAAAGCAACACCCTTTGTGAGTATCAGGATTATGTTGTTGTTGAGAGGTTATTGCTCTAGATAGGTTAAATTAATAGTTGAATCGAACAGTGGAAAAAAACCATTCTGTTGCCAATTGGAGGTTGAGAAAAAAATCATGATGTTGTTGAAGGGAGGTTGTTGCTAAAGAGAGGGCCGCTCTGAAGAGGTTGTACTGTACTTAGATCAACGACAGTGCACCAGTCCTGGATACTGAACCTCCATTTTGTGTCGTAATTTGTCTTGTCAACATACAATAGAAATAGAATTACAGTACAACCTCTGTAGAACAACAACCCACGGGAGCTGTAAATATTGGCCGTTGTTTAGAGGTTGTTGCTCTACAGAGGTTAACATTAGAGTAAATATCAACTTAGGGAAATTTTGAAGGTGTTGTTATAGAGAGGTTGTTGCTCTACAGAGGGCCGTTCTGGAGAGGTTGTACTGTATACCAAAAAGTTCAACAAAAATTATCTACGATGAAATTTAATGGAGACATCATTAAATGATATTTTCCTGACTTAAATGTAACCTAAGTATTAAGATAAATTAGTCATCGTACCAATTAGTAGCTATTAAGCCCGTGTTTTGTACTGCATTGACCCTTTCACATCAGTTTGTTTATGTACTTAGACACGAAAAACCAAATCGTTTTTGTGGTGGGATCAATTGTCAACTCTTTACGAACGTATTGTAGTAAGATTTCATCAATCATGGGAAAATTGTAAATACATCTGTCCACGATTATCATTGTACCATGATGCAAAACATTTATATTATATTCAATGTCTTAATTATTGTAAGATGGTGTATTTTTTTCTTTTTGTCGTTTTACTAAAAATGAATTTGTGTGGGACTTCGGCGCACCCTGAGTCTGGAGTAATTTATTTTATCGCGACGTATTGACAATGGAATTTTATTGTCGATACAAAAAGTTGACAATACTTTTAACTGAGGAAGATTGTGTGTAGATATATTTTTTTATTTAAAACATTTAGGTCGTAATTTTATCCAAACTATGCCATCATCATGTGTATAATAGTATTTTTTCTGTCAGCATGACCGCCCAGTATATGCGAGTAAGTCCTGTTTGTAAACCCATGCAGTTTAATTTACTTTCTTTGATAACCCGTTTGTGTTAATAGGTGTGTCTGGTCGAATCTGTTTGATAAAACAACAATGTATTTAGTTCTATTAGTTAACTAGACAACGATGTGTACACTAATCTGAGATTGTTCTCTGTATGTGGTACGTTTTGTTAATAGAATTATAATATACCTCGCTATAGGACTGACTGTCTGGTACATTATTACGCTGTTGTACAATAAACAGACGAGAAAATTGATGGCAAATCAAAATGCTACAAGCTATGCCTGTATCTAGCTATATCCGCTTAAATGTAATCTTTTACAAATGAATGCATTTAATTTGTCATTGATTATATCCAATATTGTAATTTGCGACAGCTTTTAGCACGCACAGATTTATAACATACCGTATCATGCAACAGTCACATGATCAGATTATCAAAAATCGAAATCAATCATAATATTGCTGTTCATAAAGGTATGTGGTAAAGAACGTTCAATTGATTGATATATTGATCGATTGATTGATCGCATGCACGATTGATTGGACTGACTGACTGACTCATCGACTGACTGACTGACTCACGGACTGACTGACTGACTGACTGACTCACGGACTGACTGACTGACTCACGGACTGACTGACTGACTGACTCACGGACTGACTGACTGACTCACGGACTGACTGACTGACTGACTCACGGACTGACTCACGGACTGACTGACTGACTCACGGACTGACTGACTCACGGACTGACTGACTGACTGACTCACGGACTGACTGACTGACTCACGGACTGACTGACTGACTGACTCACGGACTGACTGACTGACTCACGGACTGACTGACTGACTGACTGACTGACTCACGGACTGACTCACGGACTGACTCACGGACTGACTCACTGACTCACGGACTGACTGACTGACTCACGGACTGACTCACGGACTGACTGACTGACTGACTCACGGACTGACTGACTGACTCACGGACTGACTGACTGACTCACGGACTGACTGACTAGTAGTAATAGGCGGTACCCTGGGACCCGGGTCATATAGAATATAGAGGGGGTGGGTCCCCAAAGTAAACAAAATTGTGACAAATTAGGACAAATTGGAAATCCATGTTGTACCCCAAAATAGTATGAATTGAATTTTAGGAATGTTCTGGGACCATTGTTTTGTGTGTGTGTATAGACTTAGACAATGAGAGAATTTTCTTTCGAAAAGACATGGTGGCCCTGAAAAGGGCCGTTGGTGGTCCTGAAAAGGACCGTTGGTCGTTTTTTAAACCGTGTTTGCTGACTGATCTGGTTGGGTACATAGTTCACATTTGCAGTCTGGTGGGGGATAGCAGAGCCTACATGTTAGATCCCCACAGGACCATTCCTGTTCTGGTGGTTGTTCCGTGTACTCAACTTGAGCGGTAGAGCGCCAATGCTCTTCTTCTTGTTCCCGTTGTCTATTCACCGTTCGTTCCCGAGCATCTCGTTGCCTTTCTCTGACTTGATCTCGAAATTGAGACAGTTCTTCTCTATGATGAAATCGATTGGTTTCAATGGTATTCAAAGTCTCACCAATGAATTGAAGATCACGTTCCCTTTTTCTAACAATGCTAGCCGCTAAGCGACTGATTGAACGCCATACCCTGCTCTGTTTTTCAGTCAGTTGTTTTGCTGTTTTGAGTTCATTGAATAAAGCCTCCATCTTGAGCGTTTGAGTTCTCAGAATGAAATGAGGCATTGTAAGTATTGTATGGCCCACTCTCGTGGTTGGATGACGTCATATTGCTTGGATGACGTCACCCTATGGTTGGATGGCGTCACGCGCCGATGCATGTGCGGAGCTTGATTTTTATGAACTTAGAAAAAGACAACAGACACCTAGTTTCAGTTTTCTAAACTTTTATTTTTGTAACAAGAAACAAGAAACATTTTATGAAACAGTAACATTGTTTAATGATCACCATAAAGAGTTGTATTTCTATGTATGATACTATGATACAAACGTCTGTGACCTTCTGGTCTAGAGTTACGTTGAGCAAAACACTTTTGTCCACATTTATTCACATATTGAGCATGCATGTAATAAGTACCATAATATTGTTGAAACCAATGCGTCACATAAGTGTCATTTTTTCCATACATGTCCGGTTTGAATCGGGTTAACAGTATCTGGTTCAAGTCACATTCACGTGAGATAAAATCCAAAGCGAATAGACAATACACACCACACACCGGTAACATATCGCCTTGTATTCTCATGGCATTCCACAGATAAGTTTTGTTGGCATGTTTTTTCACAAAGGATAGAATCTCTTCGAAAGGTGGTAATCCGTAGGAATCAAAGTACACTGCTTTATTGTCTTTTAAATAAAGAGCCACCCAGTGTTCTCCAGGTTGATTCCCGTTATGGGTATTCACAATATAGGCTTTCACGTCATGCGGTTTCTCTGAAGGTAATTGATCTTTGGCACAAACACGAGCATGTAGTGGTTTTAATAACGGTGAATGATCTAATAGGTATTGTAGTTCATTCGTCTCCATAATGCCAATTTCTGTTGACACGTTCAGCCCAAACACTGATCCATTGATCTATGAACTGATTCTGAGTGAGTTCTTCTTTAAATTGAATCCATAATCGACACGCGTCTCCTTTTTCACTATCGGTCAAGGTCACTAATTCAGGATACCACTTTTCCATGACCTTGAACACGTCCAAACGTTGAATCGCTTTTTGAATGTAAAGTTCTGTCCACTCTTCCGTATTCGTGTATAAGCAGAGTACATGTTGTACTTGACTAGGATGATTCACTCGACAACCATAACAGTCTTTATGCACTTGATTATAAATTAAAGATTGGAGTGCTTCTGTGACGTGATGATTCAAACACTCTTGTAAAAAGTCCGTCCTTGAACTTGTACAACAAGGATACGCCAATAACTTCATTTCGTAATCTTGTCCTTTTTCCAGGTGTTCAATATCCATGTCTTCCATCTTAATAATCTAGAAGCACTTCTCTGAATTGATTGATTTCAATTTGATTGTCGTATTCCGCAAATACAATCACGTTGATGGCTTGTGCAAGTGCTGTTCCAAAGTGAAATTCCAATCTCAGATTGCCCGTTTTTATAGGATGGAGTTGACCTTCCTCGCAACCTTGATCTGCTGTCAAGTCCAACCCCCAGAGTGTGTATCCGTTCCGATAATCAGTCATGCTCAATCCAAATGAACGATTGAGACCAAGAGCTCCTGTCGCTTGATAAAGTGACATGTAGGATCTTAGAACTTCTCCCGTTTCAAAATTGGGTTGAAACGCTTTGTTATGAATACTTTTTCCGTCAATGCTGACTTCTAGATGATTCAGTGTAAAATGACGGAAATCAAAGGGGTTGGTAGCCATGTCTCCATTCATGTCTCCATTTCTTACCATACCGATGATAAGACGTTTTGGCAATTGACCTTGAAATAAATGATCTTCAATCTTGGATCGTTGACCGTTAGGAATCGTAAATGTTTTTACTTCAGTTCGTCGGATGGGGATTTTCATGTTATGTTGAGCAATCTGTTGATTGAGTTGATTGGCTACCACTGGCAGTAAATCTACTGTTCTTACATTAAATCCTGCTTCTAGAAACTTGATTTTAGCCGGTGCGGCACCCATGAGACAGAATTGAGGTGACGCTTTGTTTAGTCTTAAGCGTATTTCCATACCATTGGGTAAATATTTATCTTGCATCATCAGATCCAAATGAAGTCGTCCACATAGTTCCACCACACGACTTTGATGGACACGAGCACGTCTCTCAATATAGCCCAGGTTACCCCCGTCATGTGCGTGGGTGTTCATATGACCAGGGGTGTCTTCACCCCATAACTCTAGCGCCTGAAGTTGAGTGTCTTTACAGCTTGAGGTGAAGGAGAGTAAATTTTCTATGTATGCCCGATAGGCATACGTGTCCGCATTGCTGGTGATCAGTTTATTATTCAGGTACACATCAATGCTTGAGAACATACTGTGAAAGAAATTGTTGACGGTAGCAATTTCACTGTCGGCCGCTAGGTCTGTACCATCTGCCTGTATAATTTTTAGTTTTAGGTACAGGTAAGATTGATTCAGATCTGTCCATTTTTCTGTCTGTGCAGGAATCACAAATTCAATCGGAGCATTATTGTCCAGAGCAGAAATGGGATAATGCTCAGTCCATTGACCTTCTTGCATGGCTGTCATGGTAGGTGGCACAACAGACACATCCAACTCTGTCTTACTACATTCACAGGAACCGTGTTGCATCATGATTAATCGAAAATATCAAGAGGTCTGGCCTGCTTAACTCGGCGATGATGAAGTTTCAAATGAGGTCTTTTCTTGACTGGTTTGCTCTTTATACGTCTTTTAGGGCTGGCCACGGCATGTAGCAAGGATTCACCCACATCTTTTAATACAGAGGCTCCACGTTTTCGTATTACTTGTTTAGCGTTTGATCCTGTCAAGATATCTTTGATAGCGGCTTTTCCTTGCTGGAGTCCTTCTTTTTTCAAGGTGCGAACTCCAGATTTCACAAATGGATTCAGTAAAGGTATAATTCTTTTCATGGCTTTCTTAAACATGGATCCAAGTCCGTATCCATATTGTCGAGGTTGACCTTGGTAAGTAGGTATCATTGTCTTTGACGTAGGTGTAGTTTCACCATAGACTTCCCATGAATAAACTGAATAGACTGGCCAGTGTCACCCCTTATATGGATAGTGATGGTGTCAAAGTCGGCTTTAGCCAGTGGTACATAGTGTAAATTCAAGAACTCGAAATGAATATGGGGGTTAGTTCCTGCTTTCGTTCTCGGATCAAATGGAGCTACACGTAAGATGGGGGCTTCTATGTTTCCCAAATAGGTATAAGCCGCGAGGTCAGAATAAACAAACAAATGATTATGACCCATGTTAATATCTACGCCATGAGGAAACGGATCTGGAGTGTCTTTTAAAAAGATGGTAGGAGAACTATCAGGAGCTCCACCCAGTTTAATAAACATGTGAGGATGAAACTGAATGCCTAGTTGATCCGAACTGTCCAGTTTTGCGCGTTTACTTTGTCCTGAAAAAACCATGGTAAATCGAAGGCCTTTCTGTCTAAATATTTTACCCAGATTATCTTTTACGGTAAAGTCAATCGTCTCGATCAAATGTTGGGGTGTGACATAAGTTCCTACAGGAATACAAAGTCGTACACCTTTTTCTTCTTTATTGGGGAGAGTACAATAGGAAATTAAGGATTCAAAGGCCTTACCCAGGACAGGATCGTGTGTGACAATGCAGAAATGTCGCTCTTCTTCAGTGACATTAATGACCTGACTAGGAACAATCATTTCCACTAAGGCAATTTCCCAGTCTTGTTTATTGAGATGGATGGGTTTTGTCAGTTTGGTACGAAAACAACATTGCGTATTGTCTGGGAATAAATCCATAGAGCTATCACTCATGAGTGTTATGTAAAACGAACTCATGTTGATTTAGGTTTATTGAATTTCAAGGAGGGATTCGGTAGAATATAACCTAGAGAACTACTTAAAAGCAGAAGCCACAATTCCCGATCGGGTCGTTGAAAACACAAATTAAATAGCGATACGGTAATAATAATAAATACCACTACAATTTGTGCAAAAAAAGTGACCTTATTTTTGGGTTCACACAATTTGGTTTGCTCTGAGGCAGTCACTACCACACTGGCCGTATCGGTTTGAGACATGATGTATTTATTAACAAACTTCAAACGAGATGGGATTCGGGAATCCAACTGTCAAATTTCGAAGGATAACCTTTCCAATGTACTTTAATTTCTCGTCTTCCGTCTACCTTACTCTGGCGATGTGCGAGCACTGATTCAATTTCATAGATAGCATCATCTTTTATAACCTGTACTTCAGAGAAATAAAACGAACCCAAAATGGGTTCTCCGTCTAAATCAGTCAATTTCACAGTAGCAGGAGAGGTCTTTTTGACTTGGATCACTTTAAACAGTTCAGTGGTCCAGTTGGGTAGATAACCTTTATCAAATGTACGTTTTGTTTTATTGATACGAACAATATCTCCCACATGAAGGGTCGTCGACGCTTTTTTTCTTGATTTTCCATACAAGGTCAAGGCCACTTGAGATTCGTTATTCTCATTTACGGATACGGGTGCCATTTGTATACTACGATGAACACGATGATTATAGGCATGCACGAGATCAGACAATACCTGAATATACCTTCGTGTTTTATGATGCGTAAAGTATTTCCACATGCGTGATTTTAAGGTCCGTTGAAAACGTTCCACTATACTAGCCTTAGTTTCTGGGTTTTCAGTCGTAAAATAATGAATCCCTACTTTGTCTAAAAACTGTTGAAACCTTTGATTCTTGAATTCTGTTCCTTTATCGGTTTGCAACGCTTTAGGTTGTCTCGTTTTAAGAATAGAGCGAAACGCTTCCACCAATGTGAGCCCCGTTTTATCCTTGAGGGGAACGACCCAAGCATATTTTGAAAACACGTCAATGACACACAACAAATATCGATAAGGGGTGTTGTACTGAGCCAAGGATTGCATGTCTGCCAAATCAGCTTGCCATTGATGATCAATACCACCCACAATCGTTTTCCGTCTCGAGAATACCCTACGGATAGGTTTGTGCAGGGTATAGGTCTTTTGCCCCTTCAACCAGGATCGCACTTGACTTGGCGTAATGGATTTCAGTTGAGTTCGAGCTGCTGTAGTAAGACGTTCTACCCCACCAAAACCAGCCGGATGGTGGGGATCATAATAAATCTGATGTAACAGACTGTCTACCTTTTTGTTCATGTTGTCTAGTAGGCTTCCCACTTAGGTTCTGCTTTCATCTGTTTGACAGGTTTACTTATAGGTTCTGCTTTCATCCGTGGAGGTGAACGAGACTCAACAAAACTATCAAATTCATCATCTTCCTCCCAATCGTCTGCTTTTTGCATCCATGACCATCTCCGTTTATTTCCTATCACTTCTTGTGGTACATTGACATCTCTTAGTCCACTAGAAAACTGTTCCCATCCTCTAGGCTCCGACCCTTTTCTATGACGTATGACATCATTGACCAAATCAATAATGTTGGATCCTTGTATTGGTTTTCCATGGTATTCCAACATCCCTTGATCATTCCATGACATGTGGGGATGATTTTGTAGAAAGTGTAATAAAAGCTGAGTTTTTCGACGCATGGTAGTAGGAACACTTTCGTGAATCCGATCCGTCAATGTAGCAGGAGCCCCTTGTGCACCTTGAGCAGCTGGAACAACCGGTGCAGCCGGTGCAACTGGTGCAGCCAGAGTAGCCGGTTCACGTGCTTTTTGATGAGACAGTTGAAACTTTTGCAAGACTTGCCCATAGTGTTGTGCTTTTTCTGATTCAGACAACGATTCATTTTGTAATACGTCTCCCATTTGTTTCTGTAAATCGGATGTTTGACTGACTTGCGGGGGAGGAGGTAAACGTGGTCGTTGTTCTGTTTTCCATCGATTCATCTCTTCTAGCATTTTGAACGGGACGATAGCCATTTTCTTCATAGCTTTTTCACCAGTGTGGCAACACCTCCACTGAGTGCTCCTGCAGCAACAGCTTTAGCAATGATTGGAGCAAGAGCTAGTAATGGAAATAATCCTCCTTTTTGATTCAACACACGTTTCTTTTTTTGAATGGATACTCTTTTATCTGCTAAAGTGCGGAGATGTTGACGCTTGGACTTCAACCTTTGCTTTTGAGAGGGGGATAAGGCAACATTGCCTTTTAAAACATTCTGACAGCATTCTGACACACATTGAATCATTTCTTTAGATGCTCCATGTATCATCTTTCTTCTTAACCCATCTGGGGCTTGAGTTAAACCCAAAACCAGATGTCCGTATTTATGCAGGAGTGGTCGCTTTGGTGCCATTATGTCAAATAATACCTGTTTTTACTTCTTCACAGCTTTTATACTAAAGCATCAAAGGCTTGTCTTGAAGCTGGATTCATAGGACCCTGTCTCATCAGGTGAATACGATGTCTCAAAAGGGGTTTCAAGACAGCCTGTCTTGATAAGGTAGACAAGGATAGGGGTGAAAAACGGCACAATGGAGTGTCTGGTGAACTTCTTGAACTGGGAGATGATCTACTAGATGATCTGCTGGATGAACTCCTAGATGAATTTCTTGAAGAACTCAAACTACTTGACCCACTGGTTGAATAACTACTTGGCGAACTGAAGCTGCTTGGTCCACTTCTAGATAAACTGCTTGGCCCACTGCTTGAATAACTGCTTGGCCCACTGCTTGAATAACTACTTGGTCCACTGCTTGAATAACTACTTGGTCCACTTCTTGATAAACTTCTTGAACTTCTAGATGAACTGTTTGATCCACTTCTTGATAAACTTCTAGATGAACTGCTTGGTCCACTTCTTGATAAACTTCTAGATGAACTGCTTGGTCCACTTCTTGATAAACTTCTAGATGAACTGCTTGGTCCACTTCTTGATAAACTTCTAGATGAACTTTTAGGTGTGCTAAAACTGTTTGATCCACTTCTAGAAGAATTTCTTAAGCTTCTAGATGAGCTAAAGTTCAAACTACTCACAGGACTGATAGGAGACCATTGTAACTTACTGATTGGAGTTACAGCCATAGAGGGTGTTGAAGTGGTTTGCTTTCGACGACGGAGAGTAATAAAACGTTCATTGATCTTGGCAGGCGATTTTCTAGCTTTTTTAGCTGGAGCTTTTCTAGGTTTTCTAGCAGGCGATTTTCTTTTAGCTGGAGATTTTCTAGGTTTTTTAGCAGGCGCTTTTCTTTTAGCTGGAGATTTTACAAATTTACGAATCGTCTTTTGACCATTCCATCGGAGTAAACTTCGTATCATGACTCCACCAAGAAATCCACCTCCTCCTGGTTTCAATATGAGTTGACGTTTAGTATCCATGTCCACTTGATCATCTCCCAGCTGCTCTAATTCATGCTGATGTTTTTGCATAAAGTTTTGTGTTTGTTTAGGTAGCACAATTTTCTTTTTTAAAATCACCTTTGCTGCTAAGGTGAACCACTTGAGCATTTCTTTTAATCCAGACCGTAGCATTTGCTCCCGTACAGTAGGGTCTCGTTCCTGACCCAAATGTTCTAACGATTGAGCTATGGCTGTGGCTGACATGATGACTGAATGATCTTATATGAGTAAACGATGTTTATATATACACAACTGGCCCACGTTTTTCTCCAGTGATCCAGTGATGAAAAATATCAGTTCTTAACCGATAACTGTCTGGTGTTTGAGGGTGAAAGTCAATCACTAAATACCCATGAGGTGTAGAGATAGCATCTTGATAAGCGGGTAACAAGTGTGGCAATTGAATTTGATTCGCCAACACTTTGATTTGTCCTTTATCTCTTGTGTTTTGAAATAAGATCATGTAATGTGCATTTAAACTCAGGGTACGACTGGCTTTCGATTGTTGAAACATGTTTTGTGTAATGTAGATCACACTAGCATTACGATGGTGACCTTTTCGTGTAAACCATAATTTGATTTTCTCTTCATCTTTATCACCAAGCATGTCATCAAATATAATTAAATGAGGAATGGATGTATCCTCTACTATCTCTTCATCCTCGTCAGGTATCCCCTGTATGAACCGAATACTAGGTTCTTGTTCTTGTAACTGTGCATAGGCTACTTGCCATTCTTTGTAACACCATACAATACGCTCTGGTACTACTTGAAACAAATCTGATTTGTATTCCAACACTTTTTTTACAAATTGTGTTTTACCAGAGCCACTAGGGCCTGCGATAAACATATTGCAAGGATGCTTAAAAAGTAAACTGGACTCCATGACGTGAAAATCACAACTAACACTATTGGAAGAAAAACATTTTATTTATTTGTGTAACAAGTTTATGTATGAGTACAAGAATAATCACAACAAGAACAACACATGTCATGTAAGGGTAACAACAGTTTGTCAGAAAATTCAAACACACATTCTGAATGTCCAAATTGACTCAGAAATGTTAACACAGAGTCATTGTTCACCACCTGTTTGAACCAATCCGTTTCACTCAAGTCCATGGGTACTGATTGGTACGAATTCATCACATGAAGTCCATGTTTCATTTCTTCAAACATGTCTGGTGTACTCAACTGTTGTCGAATCCATTCCAGAGAATGATGACCTTCAGGTATCTTCATACGATAAGCAAATACCAATGCTTTTCTCAACAGGGTATGGTTCATAATATCAAACTGTTCCATTCTCGAATCGTGTGAATCACTCTATCGTTACATACATAAGTATTCCAATCGTCTCGATGGATAGCTTTCAAGTCTAAGTGTGCACTGATCATAGCATCACGAATCATCTGTCTAAATAGTTCAAACGTGTGAGGGTTCAGAATCCACGCGCGAATGTCCTTGACCTTGACAAGGTCATCTTGTACAATACTGTATAACGTATCCGTATACAGCTCAAAGTCCAAAATGTAATATAAACTTATAAATCGTCTAGATGGTTTAACCATAATTGAATATTTCCTGAACAAATCACTATTCTAGGTCGATTCGCATGAACGGCTTCAATCTCGTCTTTGACTTCTCTTAAGCGATGCCTTAATTTATAGAACACGGCACGATACTGTAGAATATGAATAACATGAGTGAACGGTACCTGTCTCTTAAATACCATGATACCACGTATTTTAAACTGTGAATACTGACGCCATCCGGGGTGAGATCTCCCATTGTCCTCTTCAGCCATACTGAACCATATCACATTGGGGGTAGAACGAAAATTGTTAGCTAAGGCAGATACATCGCTCAAATTAGCATCGTGGATTAAAAAATCCCATGTCGTAGATAACATACGATCTAAGCTTTGTTGTACCACATTCAGTTTTCGTAGAATCGGTAATTTTTGGTTGAATGACAAGTCCTGGCGATCACCTACATCCTTCAACAGTCTCTCTATCCGTCGATGATTTGTATGTTGTAAGCTATGTATAGCATTATGAGTAGCCCATGTGTGCACTAACTCCATCTTCCATGTTTTAGCGTTAGCCCATATGACATAACGATAAATTTTAAGTCTCAGCTCTATCGGTAGTAAGGGTATCCAGTCCATGTCTTTATGAATAATGACTTTTAGATGACTTGTTCTAGTTATTACCTAAAAGGTCAAGGTCAGTCATGTAGATAACCATAAGGCACAGTCATATGATTCTCGACCACAATACGTTTGGTATACACCGAACGAAATGTTTTGACTTGTTTCTCACTGGTCACGGTTCTGTCCTTATGACGTTTAATCCGAGAAGCATATTCAACTACGGTCGAATAATGATGTCTGTCTTTCACACAATCCACCATCGTATTGAAATTCACTTGTTGAGTGGCATTGTAGTCTAACGTAATGCCTTTCACTTTGCATTTTTGATGGAGTTCACCGTTTTCAATGTATTCATAGCCATAGTTCTTTGGACCTAAAGAGACATATCTCACAATACGACCCTTTGGTACCTCATCTGTCCATTTTCCCAATCGACTGGAGATAATAGGAACATTATAGCCATCAGGGTCATGAATGTACATACAACTGTCTGTGTCAAAATACAATACTCTCTTTCCTAGAGGTTCAAGCACTTTGTACAGTTCTAATCGAGCATAAGCCGTCACAAATGAAGCCACCACAGGATTGGCTGATGAATGAGGGTCTGCTTTGTCCGATTCATCAGTGTAATTCATTAACACGAATTCATCATGATCAAAACACTCTGCATATTTCACAGACTTTTTAGGATCGTTCAGTATTCCGTAGAACTGGTCCAATCGATGAACATACTCTGTTTTAGGCAAGAGGTTGGTTTGAGCATTTTTACCCAAGAGACAATTCAGCATGGTTTTGGCAAAAGCTCGTTTTCCTGGATTTTTCTCCACCTGTTGCAAACGAATTCCTTCAGCTTCAAAATAATCTTGTTTAAATTTATCTTGAGCCTCTTCCGTATCCACCCCTGGAGGATATCCACTAGCCTCTTGTTTCATTTTCAAGTATTTGTCAATGTATTGCCGATAGACGTCCGTACTCCATTCATCCCAGTGCTATACATGATACACTTTTGATACTTGATAGCCTAAAGCAATAGCTTTAGCCAATTCAACATGAGTCCATGTGCCATACAAGAATCGTTCATACGGGGAATGTGTACAATAATCCATCTCCTTCTCAGCACAGGTACGGCATAGCGTAAACACCATTTTACTATTACAGTGTATGGGTAAGACAGGCATCCATAAATCTTGCGGGGGTAGAACACGGCATTTAATCAGTCCTTTGTATTTCTCAATATGCTGTTGATCAATTTGTTCTTGACTCATGATCACTGGATGACCTATCGGATAAGCCCTGTACTTGTTCACATACGGATAGAGAGAACAAATATCCACATATTTGATTTCTTGATCGTTGTCTACTTCATGATACAGTCGGACGGCATTCGTACGACCTCCGAACAAAGCTTCCCTGGGTTGTATCGGTTCTTCACCATGATAGAATCGTTCCACTCTTGTCTTATAGGTAGGATCCTTTTGACAACGCTGATCAAATTCACATTCCCACATGACCACAACAGGGTACCCCTGTTCTTTCAAAGACTCCAGTCGTTTATACGTATCGTGATAGGCCTGTTGCATGCTTCTCAAAGTATACGGATTGATGGTACTTCGGTTAGGAAAACAGGTGGGGCACCCATGGTACCAACATCCCATGAATTCATACACGGTGTTGGTCTCTTGACAATAGCCATCCACGTAATAAGGTCCAATTTTGACTTCGCCTTTGTTATTCAAGGCATGTCGAATATGTATCTCTTCGGTGACAGCCATCATTTGTAGCCAACGTATGCCTTTCATGGAATACCGGGTTTTATTGGGATACCCGGCATCCGAAATCACGGCTAAACTATGAGGTGGCATGGAATTTTTGCGCCAGGCTTTGTTACACACTTGAGCTAATGTGGTAGCTTCAGTAAATGGATCTATTTGATCACTTTCCAATAATTGTTGACGAAATTCTCCACACCCACGTCTTAAAATGTCCACATCCGATTGACAGTATTTCTCCATTTCCTTTTGAAAATCAAATACGTCACCTTTTCTTTCATTGTACCAGGTTAAAAACTCTTCACGTCGCTCTGGTTTCATACTATCCGGTTTGTAAAAGTGTAGCGGCAAATAAGGTCCCACATAATCTTGATATGCCAAGGTGTTTGCATAGAATGGAAACCATCCTTTGGCTAACTCGGTCAGTCCAAATGTATTGGGAAAATAGGAGAGAGGCATACTCAGGAAACTGAGGGAGTCAATCATGCGTATTCCATGCACTCTCAATTGAATGATTTTACTACCATTCATAATCAACTGGGGTTTCGCCGTCCCCTGAGTAACCACATATCTAAGAATAAACTGAGCGTCATAGCCTTGAGCATTGTGGGCTATCACTGTCGATCCTCGATGGGTAGGGAGGAATAGCCAAGTACAGAATTGTTGTAACGTATTTTCACCACGGAATGTCATTTGTCTGGCTTCATTCACCTCTTCACAATACTCACATGGAGTTTTCACTGACTTACACATACAGTCACCACAAGCACGTTGAGCCACACAAAAATTAGGGATATGTTCTCCAGAATCAAAACGACATTCAAAATCAAAAAAGATGAATGGTACTTCTGGTTGTTTTCTATTGGGTGGTTCATACGTTGGAATGTAACAGTCATGATCTGGTCCTACTATGGCTTTACAACACCTGCATTTCTTTGTCCCTGGGCAAACGTGACTCCGTTTCGTTTCAATCACCTTTTGTCCACATTTCTTACAATTCCATACGGATTCACAAATGGTTTTACGTTGTTTTCCCGTTTTTGTTTTATGATTGTCAAAACATGCCTGACTCTGGAATAGGCGACGGCAATCCGGACATCTTATAGATTGTCCTGCTGGGCACAGGGTGTGAGCATAACATTGACAAATATGGCTACACTGGTGTCCTTCACGGTGATCATAACCGACATCACACCATTCACAATAATAACTCCGCCCGAGAAATCCGGTAATGGATACAATACAGTCATAATGATTATCATGGTGAAAGATATGAATCACACGACTTTTTTCAGTCATAGCAGGTGGTTTGAATAACAATTCACTTCCATAATGTTGTGGATGGATTTTAATCACATAGCCTGGATAGAGATAGTCCTGTAGTTTTTGGTATTCTTCTATACCACACGACTGATCCGATGAAATACCCACTTGGTTCAACAATGCTTCAGCTTCGTATTTTTGAAGATTTTTCTTAGAGTGACGTATAAGACCCCATCGTTTTTTCCATTCCGGGGTTTGATTTTCATGTACTTTGCACCGTCCTACCACAATCGATCTAGCTAAACACATAGAGTCTTTACTATTGTCAATACACACAACACTTGTCTTTGACTTCCGCATACTGGATAAGTTTGGTGCTTTAAACGTTTTCTTTCCGGATCCCTGTGGCATAGCAATATGCGTAATTTCCATCTGTGCCGCCCCATCATGAATTTTAAATTGACGGTTACTCTGTGCCACACGTTCAATTTCATCCAATAATGTATCTCCACTAATACGAGATGCCCTATTAAACGGAACATGTATCCCAAAGTCCAAATCAGGATGTAAAATAGATACTCGAACTCGATCATTCGACTTCACTTCACATCTCTTGTAGAGCTGATCCATCATATCATTAAACAACCTGTTTGTAAATTCAAACGATTGATTATAAGGCTGAAATGTCACATCATATACTCTAGATTGAGTCTTAAATTTCCTTGACTTTCTTTCCATGCGTGACTGTATGTCATAATAGTCGCGCACAGGTTCAAACTTGCTTCGTTTGGTTGGGGGTTCATCCTCACCACTAGTACTGTCGGTATCTGACATGATTATGATCTTAAAACTTCTCCGCCGTTTTTTATACTTCGGGTTCAAGGTCACAACGCGTGACACTCTATAAAAGACGTACGCTCCGTCCGTTTTTTATCATTTCAACATGAGCGATCCTAAAATGAACCAAGCTGAAGAGAACCGAGATCAAACTTTGATGTATTCATTAAAGAAGAAAATTAAAGAGCTTAACAACTTAGCGGATCAGCTCTGTGGACAGAAAAATGTAACATGGGATCATATCAAGTGTTATCGTTGTGGAAAGAAAGGACATTATTCTACAAGCTGTACGGAACCCTTCAACAATGAATGCTTTTATTGTCATGAACAAGGACATTTCATCGCAGACTGTCCTAAGAAACAAGGTGAACAGGTCGATCTACAGGACGCAGAACAGAGTAAGAAAAAACGTAAATACAAAAAGAATCCAACAAAAACTGTGAGTGACTTTGTGTAATCCAGACAATGTGTTGGACAATGTGTTGGACAATTGTGTATAAATTGGAGACTAAGTGAGTTGTATTGTGTTTTACCATGTTGTACTTTATAAATGTTTTCAAAAATAAAATGATAGACAATGTAATATGCTTTTGTCTTTGCTTGAGATATAAAACGAATCTAACACATATGGTGGCCCTAATAAGGGCCGTTGGGTAATTCATTGCATTTCTGCAAGAAATAGGTATCGCCAATAGTTGGCTCTCAAATCCTCATCATAATACATGGCAAGGTCAGGGTATAAATTACCCATCTTGATATCCATCTTGACAATACTAACATCTTGGAATTCAGACAAGTCTGGGTACAAATTACCCATCTTGACCATCCAAACATCTTCTTGTAACTCATCAGGTTCATCAGAAGTACTTTTCAAGCAGTTGCCCATGTTGAATCATGAAACATAAATGAGCTATGGAACATGAAAAAAACACTGACCTAGAACAGACCAATGAAATGCCATTAAAATACACCAATGAAATACCGTTAAAATGGACCAATGAAATACCGTTAAAAATGGACCAATCAGAGTCCTTGTATCATATGAGAGTCAGTGACCTTGCCTTGATCTAATTTCATTCTGTATCAAGATGTCACAGAGAACAGTCAACATTATTAAGAGAAAGTATACAACCTTAGGGTTGTATATTGAACAACTAGAAATGCAACTAGAAGAGCTGCGGTTGGAGGTGAAGACCCTAAGAGAGGGGAAGAAGTTCGCAGAGGAGGTTGAGGTCTGCTCTGGGGAAGAGGACTGGGGGGATACCCCTCAAGAATCAACCCCAGAGAACTGGGAAGATGAGCTCACGGAGGTTCCGTCGAACCTCTACCAACCTACACCGGACCCCAAGGATGTCCAGAAATGGGACAAGTGGTGTCCCGCTTGTATGGGGAGATGCGGTCAACGCCATTAATCCCATACAAGCACCAACGGTCCTTTTCAGGACCACCAACGGCCCTTTTCAGGGCCCCCCATACAATTCAGAAAGAATCACTCTCATATTGTCAATATTTACAGTCCTATCTGATAACACCAAATACAAATAGACGGTGTGAGGTAAGTTTTCTATAAACATTTCCTACAAATATAAGTGATAGTATGATGTGTACAATCATTTTCAACAAATGTATGCAAAGTGCTGTGATGTACAAAGTATTTCCCACAAATATAAGTGATAGTATATATTAAGTGTACAGTATTCAAATTGCTGTGATAGTATTAAGTGTACAGTGTTCAAATTGCTGTGATAGTATATATTAAGTGTACAGTATTCAAATTGCTGTGATAGTATATATTAAGTGTACAGTATTCAAATTGCTGTGATAGTATTAAGTGTACAGTGTTCAAATTGCTGTGATAGTATAATGTGTGATGTACAATCATTTTCAACAAATGTATACAGTGTTCAAATTGCTGTGATAGTATAATGTGTACAAAGCATATCTACAATATAACCTTGACCTTGACGTGTCAAACACTTTTTCAAAAAAAACTTGAAGTGTCACACTTATTTTAAAAAAAACTTGAAGTGTCACACGTATTCAAAAAAACTTCTCACAATTGACCTTGACCTAATAGAACACTGGCGCGTGCAGGCAAAAAGTATAAATACCCCCGGCGCAGACACTATTTTTTCATTATCTAGCATGGAGTCCTTCAACATGCCATACGATATATTGAGAGAAGCACTAGAATCATCTGAGTTAATAGACCCGAATGCGGGTATGCATTACAACCAGCCGAAGTACAACCAGCCAAAGTACGGTCAACTACAGTATAGGCAGCCACAGTACAGCCAATACAGTCAACCACTGTACAGCCAATACAGTCAACAGTCCATGGTAGATGTACAGCCTATGGTAGATGTACAGCCGATACAACCCATGGTAGATGTACAATCCACTATGACGAATACACAACCCATGGTAGATGTACAACCCACTATGACGAATACACAGCCTATGGTAGATGTACAACCCACTATGACGAATACACAACCCATGGTAGATGTACAACCCACTATGACGAATACACAGCCCCCTATGGCGAAAACACAGTCTAATACAATTACAAAGTCTACAACGGGATTGTCTGTTCTACAAGGTATCAAGGAAGAAATGGTACAGATGAATCAAGTCATGCAAGAGATGGTCAGACTTATGAAGAATCAAGAAGTACGGTTTAAGCCACAAGAAATGATTGTACCTGTACAGTTTATGTATGATTCAAAGAAACGAAAACATGAGCATGAGAAAAAGAAACCGGAGCATGACAAAAAGAAACCGGAGATGACAGAAACGAAGAAACGAAAACATGATCTTGAGAAACAACCTCGGGGCAAGTATGGTAAAGAAATAAAGAAATGAAGATCCGACTAACAGCCACAACCAACGGTCCTTTTCAGGACCACCAACGGCCCTTTTCAGGGCCACCATGTCTTTTCGAAAGAAAATTCTCTCATTGTCTCAGTCTATACACACACAAAACAATGGTCCCAGAAGTTTCCGAAAATTCAATTCATACTATTTTGGGGTACAACATGGATTTCCAATTTGTCCCAATTTGTCACAATTTTGTTTACTTTGGAGACCCACCCCCTCTATATTCTATATGACCCGGGTCCCAGGGTACCGCCTATTACTACTCTGACTCACTGACTCACTGACTCACGGACTGACTCACTGACTCACGGACTGACTCACGGACTCACGGACTGACTCACTGACTCACGGACTGACTGACTGACTCACGGACGGACGGTTTTTTCCTTCTGTGTTCAAAGTATTATTGCTTCTTTTTCCGAAAGAAAGACGAAATACTAGAAGTTTTATGATCATTAATATTACGAAGTCATGTTTGTTTGTTTAGTGTTGTTTATGGCGGATCGACAACAAATGCTTAAAATATATAAGTAAAACATAGATATAAGCCATGTTCTAAGATAATATATAATTTACTTGAATACAGTACAACCTCTCAATAGCAACACCCTTTGGAAGTAGCAAAAGTATGTTGTTGTTAAGAGGTTGTTAAATACTAGTTGAATCGTACAGTGGGAAAAAGCATGTTGATACTAAATTGAGGTTGTTGTTCAAGAGAGGGCCGCTCTGCAGAGGTTGTACTGTAGGTTTAAAATCGAATTGCGATAACACAAGAAATGTATAATTGTATAAATTAAACGATATCATGACTTCTAGAATTAATTGAATATCACAAGACTTATTACAAGTATGAATATCTGGGAAAGTTAAAATACATTTTTTACTCAAACAAACTCAAGCATTTTAAAGTTTTAAAGTGAAGCGCTGTGAGAGTCGATGGTATTAAAGCATTATATTTTCATTTCTCAACGTTTATTCGACGATACGAATGAATAACTTGATGCGAACATCCTGGCACATTTTCCATTTAAACATTTTCCATCGATATGCAAATCGTATTATCTATTTATTGAATAATAAGCTAAATATATGTATTAATGCAACCAGTATTACGACCGTGCCTGACAAAATCAGATGACATCCCACGCTGTGTGGTTATACATTGTTATTTACCATCATATCATTTACATTATTTATACTGTCGAACATGTGTTAAGGGTCACCACCAAATAAAGACCACCCTGAGAATAAAGGTTATTTTTTAAAAACCTTCATTGATTATTCTTTACAAAATGACCTCCGAATAAAGGCCACTTGCCAAAAATACCACGTTTTGTTTTTCCAAAGGGTGGTGTTTGTTCACAGGTTTGATTGTATCTTTAAGGATAATCATCATAAAAGGCCCTTTTTCTCGTCCAATTCGTTCATTATTCACATTTTATGATAATTTATTCTATGCAGTTTTTATGATCTATTTTTGTACGAATATGTCGATTTTGTAAAATGTTTCTAATATAGAAATATCTAAGATTAATAGCTCCGTATATAGAGAAGACAGAAGTACATGTACAACTAAATATAAATAAATCTTTCGTCATGTAGATAATATTGTCTTGCTGAATATTTACATACAATAAAAATTAGATAATATTCATCCCATCACTAAGTCTTGTCAAATATTGAAAGAAAGATCTAGTAGATGTCTAAGAGGGGCCACCATGGTGGAGCGGTTAAAGAAACCAAACATTTCTTATTCTCTATCTGACAAAACAGGACTATTTTCTAGCATCTTACGGAGCAACTTGAAAATTGTCAATGTTGATACATTTTGCATAATGTTAACATTATGTAATAATTCAGATATGTGCCATTTTGTTCTCATTTTGTCTATATGTATGCACTGATAATTTATTAAACATTAGGAAAATTTACAGTACATCTAAACCAGTGAAGTTTTACCGCAACAAAATAACAAAATTACGATTGAAATTTCAGTGTTCATTTTTGTTTGTATTTCGCCATTCACATTGATTTGTTTCGGTATGTTTCACTTTGATCTGTATACAAATAAATATTGCAGCCACATTTTTCATTTAAAAATATGTCTATAGGAATGTTATAAATTACAGGTAATTAATACTTATTACTGTTCTTTCAATTGTTCGATTGGTTCAAGAGATTCATCGGCCGTCATTCGCAAAAAAGGTTGATTTGTGGTTGCGCTACCAAAACTATGAACAATGGGTCGATTGTTGTTGCTCTTGTTGTTGTTGTTGTTGTTGTTGTCGTCTTCGTCGACGTTGTTGTTGTTGTCGTTGTTGTTGTTATTGTTAATCTGATATAACTGTACTAAAAGGCTGGAATAAAGAACGAAAGAAATCGCTTTAAAAAGATACGGGAGTCGAAGGGATTCTTGAAGGTATGTCGCAAAACTGCAAGTCAACATATTTTTAATGATTGCCTTACGTAAGTTGTTTTGTCACACGAGATTAATATGACTCAATGAACATTAACCGCATATAATAAAATATAAACCATGAGAAAATGTAACTTTAACTTGTTTCTATTTATTTCCCTTTCACGCGGCTTTAGTGTTGAATATCAAATAGAGATTGAAGTTTTTTTTGTGTGTCATTACGCATAATAAGTATAGATTCGAGTAAAAATTATATGGGTATCCTTCGTGAATAAGAAAGGTAAAAGGAGCAGAAGCGACTGTAGCTCTCATATCACGAAGAACACCCAAACATGCTTTCTAACCGTCTTGTTGTTCCGCCTCTGAGCATGCGCAGTGCGTACTAAGTCGTTCTCCGAAACTAGAAGATAGAACGCCAATTTTATTCTAGTATGGTATCGAGATAACAGAGCTAAACATTTCAAAAGTCATTGTCACTAACTGGATCAGATAGTGGGGTGAGCACTTTCTTTTTTTCTTCTGCCACGAAACGTGCTACACGAATTCTGAAAACGTTGTGGAAGGGTTAGTGCTGGTAGGAAACTAAAAACTACTATTAAGGATTTAGCTTGACCGTGATATCGTTTGAACGATTTAGATCTTAATGAGATACGCATATAGACACAATCGTATCTGCTCGGGCATTTCCGTAACTGATTAATACACCTCGTACATGAGTGTAGGGTTACAAATTTGGGTTATGCGGTTTCAGGGCACTACTTTTCACAACAAGGTGCTCTTTAAAAAATAATTCTTAGAATTACAGACTTTCAAACGTGTTTATGTTCGCGATTGATAAAATGGGCATCAAATTACCATTGAAAGAGAAACAGAATGTTTCTATCGTCGCATTCCCGTGAACAACAACAACAAAATGGCGGCCTGTCTATTATGTCCGAGATACCTTTCTTTAGACAAAGCCGATGATGAGTTTCGATTGCTGTAGACACAGCACCAGTAATTGCAACTACAAGACATATTCGATTCTAGGCTTTCTAAGTACTGTGGTGTCTAGAAAATCACAAGAAAAAAGCGAGGCATGTATCGGTGCTTAACACCGAGTGCGATAAAGAATCTTGAACAGCTGACTACTAGTATTTGAAAAGAAAAGGGTTTTTTCCGGACTAGTAGTATTTCCTCTCCCTCTCTCTCTGGGGCGGCTCTGAAATGGCCATAGCTGTCGAGAAGGTTGTCGAATGTATGAATACAATAAATAAATAGACTGTTCGTATGTCGAGAAGGTTGTCGAATGTATGAATACAATAAATAAATAGACTGTTCGTATGTCGATGTAACAAGCTCAGTATGATCTATGATTTTCTTTGATCATCAAGCTCGGCAAATTTACAAGACTTTTAGTCATACTTGACACGATTCAGTTCAGTTACTTTAGTCAAATTTTAGTGTATGCTATTTATGTTTTATTATCATCTACTATATAATTATATATGTTACACGTTTAATGTTTTATGAACCATGTATATTGTTATAAGTCAAGATCTAGTTACATTTAAGGCCTGCGTTTGTTTAACTTCAATAACTGAAGTCGGCCAAAAATTACTTAAGTCGGCGCACAAAATCTCACCATATCTTAGAAAAAAAGAAACCATATTTTTGTCTTAAGACACATAACACGTAAAGAAATTCAGTTTTCATTGCACTAGTACAGCTGTTGGGAAAATACCTGAATACAATAAAAAAATCAAGCATATATTTTCACCCGTAATGGGAAGTAGGTGTTGATCCGAAAATACCAAGCTGAAGAAATACAATGCACTTAAATTAATCTTAATAAGGCTTGTAAAATATCGCCTTCCAAACACTTGAACAAATAAAACAGCATGGCACGTGTTGCCATTAAACAATGTTATATGAGCTGTCTCAACGACGAATGTAAATTTTATAAAACATAAAATGGAGGATGTAAAAGTATCAACTTGTTTTCAGACCGTTTTATAGAAAAAACGAGTAAACACTTAATGATTTTTTTTCATGACGTCTGCGTGGATATACGATATATATCATTTTGCTCAATGTCATCTCAATTTGAAATTATATAAATCACCATAACAACTGATTGCTTATGGCATTCGGTGTCATTTGCGCTTCGGAAAAGTAAAACAATTAATACGATTTGACGGAATGCTGTTGATAGTTCAAATGATTTCGTCAAAGTAATAAACAAGATTGAAGAATAAGAGACTAAAGGTTTAGATATTTTCATTTATTTCTTGACTTTAATCTTGTTTCTATTATTTTCAGATCTAATGGTAGCGACAATAAACATGCCTCTAACGGTGTACACCATTATCGCCGGAAACTGGCTTCTGTCTGACAACGCATGCGTAGCGGTTGGCTTTATCAACATGCTTACCCTAGTAACCAGCGTTCTTTCGCTTTGCAACATTTCTATAAATAGATTCTTCATGGTTTGTCGACCGGCAAAATTTAAAAATATCTACACAACAAGAAATGCCATTTTAATGATAACGGGTAAGTTTTTATGCTTTTATTCAATTTTTATTTCATCAATGGCTAGTTTTAAGGTTCTCTCTGGATTTCTCTGATAAACCAGGGATGCTATATTACATATAGCATCCCTGGATAAACCAATGTAAGATCTGACCTACATATTTACCATGTCAAATATCTGGTCTATTGAATTATTTGTCAGTGTCAATGCATGATAGAAGAATCTACGTATTGTGAACTAAGTATGTTTTACTGATGGTAATGACTAATGAACACTTGACAGTCTTTGAATCCCACAATTAGTATACTATAAAACCCCTCAAACCCCGGACACCTTCCGGACTTGGCTAAAAGTCCGGCTTTCGGAGAATTCCGGTTTTCACATTACTTTTCACATATTTCATAAAAATAGGACTTAAGAAAGTTGTCCGATTTTCAGTGGATTTCGGTTTTCAAGGAGACCGGTTTTCAGAGGTTTTATTGTATAATGAATGTTCAGAATATTCGCATGTACGTCTGACAAGTGTGACACTTTAAGTTTCCTAAGCTTTTGTATTTGTATATCGTGTTTACTCATGAACTAATTGTTGATAGACTTAGCCTACCTTTTACATACTTAAGAATCATCTTTTGTTGGTTCCAGGTTCTAATTCTCAGTACAGTGCATAGTCTTATTGTGCCCGTTTCCCCTAGAGCACAACTAGTCAAGTTTTAGACTCATGTGTTTGATTTCGCTCACAAAAAGGCATCATACTCTCACCTTGCACATGCATGGATGTATGTTGAATAGTGTTACCAAGCCATCTGTTTTGTAAGTGACGTGTCCAGTATTGCTAGCATACTATTTTATTGACTGTTTCAGGAACTGTGACTGCTGCTGTATTGTTGTCATGCCCACCATTATTTGGATGGTCAAAGTACGTGTATACCCATACTCATTCCTTTTGTTTCGCTGATTGGGTTAATCACATGTCATACGCCTTCTTCATGATTGGCTGCTGTTTCGGTATACCATTCAGTGTGATGACATTCTGTAATATCTATATCATAAAATGTGTACGAGAAAGCAGACGAAAAGTAAAATCAACTTACCGGTCAACAAACATTTCGTCAGCAGCGGGCAGTGTTCTCGACGATTCGAGATTTGAAGAACCGAGTGTACTGGATACGAATAAAATGAAAAACAATATAACTGCGAATACAGATTTAGATGATTCGCATGAAACACAATTAAGTGCACCACGTGACAAAGAGGATACAGAAAATACTGAAAAAGAAAATAACAATATGCATCAGTCAGACACGACTGAGTTTATAAATTCAGGGGAGACAATTCAAAATACAAGATCAATTAATGACTCTGAAACTCCGAAGACAATCATGATAGAAGGTACTACGTTAAATTGCTCAAATACAGACACATTATCGGACGATTCTTCAAATGAATCGAACGCAGCCCTAATCGCCGAAAACCGGAAGCGGAACCAGATATTTTTAGATCGATCTTCACAAAGGAGTAGATCATGCGTCGATTCCCCAGATGTAGAAAATGCTAAAACAGGAACGAAAGGGACAGTAAAAGAACCATCTCTGTTACACCCAAGTTGGAGATCCAGTTTGAGGAGGGCTCAAGAATCATCTATTTCGATGGAATCAAAATCTGTGGTGTCGGTTAGTATTGTGAACAGAAGTGAATCAGACATAAAAGCCGTGCAGCCAGCAACCAAGATGCGCCCCAATCGGTTACGGCGTCGGGAGGAAATTCGGTTATCCGTGTCTTTGATAGTCGTGGTGCTTTTGTTTGTTATATGTTGGCTACCATACTGTGTAAGCATGTTAATTTCAATATTCTACGAAGGCGATGTTCCACGTCAGTTTCATATGTTTACCTTGTTAATTGGGTATGCCAACAGTTGTTGTAATCCTATTGTTTATGGTGTAATGAATCAAAGATTTAAAGTGGGGTTTAAAAGGTTATTTTGCTTCTGGAAAACTCATAGATTATCAATAAATAGCAGTACTTAGGAATAAAATGTTTTCATATCATGCCCCCATATATGTCAAAAGCTTTAGTACATACCGTGCATTGTTTATGATACATATATAATCAAACTTGTGTTACAAATGACACCACCGAATAAAGGCCACCCAGTGAATAATGGCCGTCCAGTGAATAATGGCCGTCCAGTGAATAAAGGCCACCCAGTGAATAATGGCCGTCCAGTGAATAAAGGCTACCCAGTGAATAATGGCCGTCCAGTGAATAAAGGCCACCCAGTGGATAATGGCCGTCCAGTGAATAAAGGCCATCCAGTGAATAAAGGCCACCCAGTGAATAAAGGCCACCCAGTGTATAATGGCCGTTCTGTGAATAAAGGCCGTTCTGTTAAAAAAAACATTATTGGTAAATTGGTACAAAAAGACCCCCACAAAAAAGGCCACCTGTCAATAAAGGCCACATTTGGTATTTCCCAAGGATGGCCTTTGTTCACAAGTTTGACTGTATGTTCATACCAAAACATATCAGTAACAATAGAATCAAGTCATCATCATTTTCATTCGAAGAATTTCGTTTTCTTATAAAACACGTGATCTCATGAATGTGGTGAATGTTGACATCACCACACAATACGTGTGGTTAATCATGTTGTTTTTCAATACGTATACATGAGATTATGTTTTTAATCAAAGTTAGTAATATCATACAAAGCGCGACACAGCTTGTATATACTCTGTATTTCATAGATATATATTTTATATACCATAATAAAATATGTACACGTTAACATAATTTTGTTATCACCTTTTATGTACCCAGCAGCCTTGCGTCGTATTTTCCATGGATTCACCTAACGGACGGGCTCATTCAACACGCGCCAATTCAACATTATTATCTCAAATCAAACAATTATTAAAGATCTAATTACTGAGGGGCCTCTGTGACTAAGTAGTAATGATCTATGACTGATAATCATTGACCCAACAAAGCTGTGAGTTCGAATCTCACGCGGGACCAAGAACGCTTAGGGACGTTCCGCGCGCGCCGTGGTTTTTTGCATGTGGTCTTCTCTCCACCGTTAGAACTAGGAAGTCGCAAGATAAAACTGGCTGTCATATTAGACCCTAGTGACATAAACAATCTTCATCCAGCACCCGTAATTGCATTAAACATTTAGGTCGACGAGGTAGAGGTTGTTGAACATATTCAATAAGAGCTCCGTGGAATGGCTACTTTTTCTGACAATATAACCTAGCTATCTACTAGTATGGGTTGAAACAATTCAGACAAGCATACAGTAACTTCATTCTGCATTATTTTAGTTATTATAACACACAAACTAGACCTTACCTACTCTTATTTCGGTAATAAATTTAGACAAACTTGCAAACAAAGGCCATCCTTGGGAAAGATATGGTAAGGCTTTTATGACAGTCGACTCTTATTCGGGGGGTATTTTGTTCAAATTATCAATAACGGGTTTTAAAAGAATGACCTTTATTCACAGGGTGACCTATATTCCGTGGTGGTCGCTAACAAAGGTATGACTGTATTGAAAACAGCATTGGTTTCGTACTTTCGTAAAATACTTACAATTTAAGTTTACAGCGTGCAGTACTATGAACGTTGATTGACACGATATCAAAGAGTATAAATTGTTGATATGGACAATTTGTTATTGACTATGATACTGAAATGTAACGCTTGTTGATAAAAACACTCAGAAACTTCATTGATGATGAATTTCATTCCCGCTTAATGGTGCAATAATCGCGATGGAACACGACAGACACCTGCCTACTAAAAGCCACAATTCATTCCTTACCATGTTTTGTCACTTGGCACGAACGAAGTGTCAAAACCCAAAGAAATGTGAAAGAAAACCATTATGACTGTGTTATAATAAGTTCACACATTTCAGTCTCGTAAATATAACTATTGACGGACATTCTAAAATAAGTCAAACATTTACACATGGCGTCTCATTCCTGCTATGTGTCAGATGTTTTTGTCAAAAAGACAGGATATTCAATACTTATATGTAACATGTTGTTTTCCTGAGGCAAACCCATCAACATATCCTTGATAACTGTATTTAACCAATATTTTATGTCCTTGACCGATCGACGGACGTTGTTTTTAGGTTATTCACTTATCAAATATAGCTAATAAGTTATGTTTGTTTGTTATAACAAACCAAGGAGACTACGTTGTCAATGTTTTACCTTTAAGTTGCAACACTTACACTTATATGGATCATATTCTATTTTCTAGGGTAGATACCGTTAAGCATGAAACGATACGATACTATACCGATACTAATGAAGCGATACGATACTATACCGATACTAATGAAACGATACGATACTATACCGATACTAATGAAACGATACGGTATCTTACCGATACCGATACTGATACCACAGTCCATCATTTACCATTACCTGGTACCGGTATCCAACCCTAATAATTTCCATTCGAAATGTATGGGGATTTTTTTGTTCTAGATCATAATTCTACCCTGTTTTCGGGTTTGTGTTAAGTGGGTAGTTTGGAAGATGGAAAATGAGACATGAGTGTGTGTGTCTTCCTTTTATAGGAATTCCTTTCTTACTAATATCGTTTTCGGTGCAGACGTACCAACAATACGGGGGTATATCGGTGGTCTTGTGATAACGCACTGGACCGTTAATAGAAAGGTTGTTGGTTCGAATCTTGGCTCCGCTTTCCGATATTTCAGAGACGCCTTTTAACTGTCTCCACTTTGCCATTCCAACCATCGAGCCAACTACTGTGTATAGAAAATCACAGGAAAAAGACGAGGCGTGTATCAGTGTTTTACACAGGGCACGATAAAGAACCATGGAAATTTTCGGATATAGATGCCCTGTTCTCATGTATACGTCATCTCTCCTCTCTTTATGTGTCGGCTCTGAAATGACTATAGTTGTCGAATGGGCCGTTAAACAACATAACAGGTAAATAAACCAATTGTTGTAACCGTCGTATTTGTACAAAGGAAGTGATAAAACACACTGACCTCACCAAGGGAGACCCGATGGTTCGGCTAAACAACTGCCATATGTGGATTTCAGGCCTTCTTCAGGAGGGGTCTCACCATCATTCTAGCCCAGTTGCGGAACCGGTTCCAATCTCGTTTTTATCTAATTCGTCCTTAGGCAAAAATACCACACAACCATGATGTTTGTGTACCAGTCGTACTGTACCATCCTAACTTGTACTTATTCAACTTGTCGTGCCATGAAAACCCGTTTTAAAAACAGTATAAAACTACTTAAAATCCACCGTCCATCTATTACTTATTATATTGCATTGTAAACTGGTTGTAAAATAAGACCTTCCTAGTTTATAAAGTAAGAAATACATTTTTATCAACAAATTCATTTTTGATAAATCATAAAATCGACAAGTTCAAACGTTAGTTTCTTGTTTGAATGAATTTAGACTACATGATACGGATGGTGATCACAACAACAACATTGAAACAGTTTGACAAACAATTTTATCGATCCAGTCTACTTAATCACTGAAGTTTTTTTATTTATATAATGTATTTCGTATCTAAACGTATATAAAATGAATGAACGCATGTAAATGAACGACTTGCTTCGATTGTTTTGAATTACGTGACAACATCCATTGAAGGAAGAGATTTGTACTGTGTACTTTATTCATTGTTATGATATCAAAATTAATCATTTTGATAATCTGTTTCTGTCATCTTTCCTGTCAAATCAATAACGCAGTAAAATACAGCAGACATTTGATGATGATGATGATGATGATGATGATGATGATGATGATGATGATGATGATGATGATGATGATGATGATGATGATGATGATGATGATGATGATGATGATGATGATGATGATGATGATGATGATGATGATGATGATGATGATGATGATGATGATGATGATGATGATGATGATGATGATGATGATGACGACGACGACGACGACGACGACGACGACGATTACGATAACAATGATGATAACAATGATGTTAATAGCAATGATGATGTTGATAATAATGATAACAATGATTATGATGATAACAATGATGATGTTGATAACAATGATGATAACAATTATGATTGTGGTGGTGATGCTGATAGTGATGATGATGATGTAATCATGATGATTGCAGAAACGATAGTTGTCATTATACTCGTAATGCCGAAACGATTATTATGATGATGATGATGGTCTGATAAAGTAATAATATAACATCGATGATATTGTAGTAAGTAACGATAATTATTTTAATATTGCACTAACGATAATCACGATAATAATTATTATAGTGACGATAATTATGATAATATCGTAGTAAGTATAATTATGATAATATTGTAGTAAGTATAATTATGATAATATCGTAGTAAGTATAATTATGATAATATCGTAGTAAGTATAATTATGATAATATTGTAGTAAGTATAATTATAATAATAATGTAGTAAGTATAATTATGATAATATCGTAGTAAGTATAATTATGATAATATCGTAGTAAGTATAATTATGATAATATCGTAGTAAGGATAATTATGATAATATCGTAGTAAGTATAATTATGATAACATCGTAGTAAGTATAATTATGATAATAATGTAGTAAGTATAATTATGATAATATCGAAGTAAGTATAATTATGATAATATCGTAGTAAGTATAATTATGATAATATCGAAGTACGGATAATTATGATAACATCGTAGAAAGGATAATTTTGATAATACAATGTATTGTAGTAACGATGACTATGTATACTGATGTGAGGATTATAATGCTGATTATGGTCTAATTTATATATAAGATGATGTTTACAGAGTGTGATGATTTATTCAATAATTCTCACGGTATTACAAGTAAAGTAATTAAGATCAATTTTAAAGAGGTTCATTAACATCTAGTCAATATTAAGTGGATATCATAAGTGAACTGACTAAGTAACGACATCATCTCACTGTCATTAATATCACAGTTGATTGGCGACTTGATTGGTCGTTTACAACACGTATATATCTAGTGGTGGATTGGTGTTAAACTGTCATACCGAGGAAGAAATAAAGTAGCATTTGATGTCCATGACGACAATGTATTGTCAAAGACCACAAAGGGTGTTTCGGATACAGGAAGTACCGCTTGATGTTACCAAGGACACTTTCAGGATTTCATTTGACGCTGATTGTTCGATGGTCGAGTAGAAACCGATAAACGGAAGTTTTACAAGCAAGTTTAATGGTTGTTTCTAATGAATGTTTGGTTGCCCGGATGTTCAATAAAACTTAATTGTATGTAATCATGGCGATTACCATATGTTAAGTAACCATTTACAATTAATACTTTCAACAGCTTGACGTAGTTTGAAATGACACGATACCACTAAACTGGGCTTTCTATGTACATACTTAGCATAATTTAACCGACCCACGAAATCCACGAAATTAAATCCCCGACGAAAATTTATGATTCCACAGTATACTGAGTAACTAGAATGATGACACGATTATCATATACTAAGGACGCAGAACTACTTTCTTCAATCAGAAAGTGAAAAAAGAATATGCTTTAATTCAAAGCATACGTGATATGTTATGTTACGTAGTATGGCTAGTTAAACGTATACAGCACTGCGTTCAGCTAAGGAAAACGTTTGCCGCAAACGGATTGAAAAAGAACGTCTTACTGAATGCTTTGTTACGTTTCAAGATGGCGTCCGGCCAGTTGTAAAACGGGGATTCGCGGAATCGGATCCCAGGATCCGGATGTACACAAAGCTGTAATATTCAGCTTTAATTTGGTACCTGGTTACTAAAGAATGGATCCGTAACACCTTTAGTTCCCCTATATATTCTATTTTGGATCCTGATCTGGATCCGTGGATCCGCGTTTTACACCCCGCCCATACCGTTTTGCGTTTGCAAACGTTTGCAGACGGTTTCCGCAAACAGACCGTTCAGCAAAACAACGTTAGTGACCGTTTGCAAATGTTTTGTAACGTTTTCGTTAACTGAACGCTCTGCAGGACAATGGTGTGGCATTTTTTTATTTTTCCACTGTGGTGTATTAACGTCGCACCAACAACCAGTGACATTTGTCAACTTGTTCAGCTTTTACAGATGAGGATGATATACCTGCTTCTCTTGGTTGATGATTATGTATCATTTAGGGACCACAATGGAAACAGGGGTTTACCCTATTTGTGTTATCATTGGTATTGGTGTGCATGTCATGTTGATTATGCGCACTAAAATGCTGCGTTTTCTATATCCGTCATGTAATTGTTAAACTAGTTCCCTTTCCATGTTGCTATGCCAGTCTATGTAAGTTCAGTTTCCATGAGTACTTTCAGTACTTTGATTCTAGTTGTATCTTTATTCTGTAAGTTGTGTAAACAATTCGTCTTCAGTCTCGGTCTGTACATCAAATTCAGGGACAATACTAGTAGTATAAGATCATGTTGTCAAGTTTTTATATACCTACACAGAACGTGTCACTTTCATTTAGTTATATAATATATATCGCGACTGATTCAGTTGTTCTGAGTCACTTCTGAGTTCGCACTAATTATATCAGACACAAATAATTAATAGCACCAATTTTTCATCATTATTTTGTCTTATCACTATAAGTTACGACCAATTATCAACAACAACTTGTTTCCATGATGTTATTGCATGGATAATTAAACCCGTCGACTTGTAGCAATCAAGTGATTTTGTTATCAATAAACATTAAGATTGGTGAAAAATATTATCAATTTTGTCAGTGGGTGTTTATCAAATTCAACAAAGAACTATTGTTTGCTATGAAGTTGTTGCGGAAGATGACTTGTAAATTTAGATAGTGAACAAAATTTCGTTCGTCTTCTTCTAAAGACGTTTTCAACCAATGAACGAGAAATTGTCGTTTAACATTATACAAATTTTATGTATCATGAAGTAGTTGACTTTTCTACTTTTAATGAGATTCTTAATCCAATTTAGATCCAATGCATTTGCGCCCGAAACTAACGCTTACTAGAATGATTTACATTTGTATTTTATCACAAATGAAGTGACAGCAGTAGGTACAATCAAACCTGTGTTAGCGACCACCTCCGAATAACGGCCACCCTTAGCACAAAGGCCATTCTTTTAAACACCCTCATTGATAAATAGTTCTGTTTTATTTGATGAAGAATCTGTCCTAAAGTTTAGGGTGCTAGTTTTTTTTATACCTTTCTAGTTTAATCAAATACATGTATAGTAAGGAGAAGTTGTGTGGGGGTAAAGTGTCGGCGTTCGAATCCCATCATTGGCGGAATAAGACCGGTACTTTCACAATCCCTTCTTCCGACGCGAGTACTGGTCAGAATGCAGGAAGCGGTCACCGAGTGTAAGTAAACTAGGTTGTAAGAACTTGTTCTACAATCGATGTAAAATAAACCAGTTTAAACTAATCATAATTATACAGAAATACTTCAAACCTGCTCGATTATCCGAAATCGTCGAGACTGAAATATTATTTCGGATAATCCATGGTTTCGGAGGTTATCTTGCATTGAAATATATAGGGGGAAATCAGAACTGAAAATTAATTTCGGATAATACCAGGTGTTCGGATAATCCGAGTTCGGATAATTGAGGTTTTACTGCAATATGCTGTTCTTCTGTTTTGTTAATTTGCAGGTTTTACTAGATTACATTTGAATCACAGTTTTCACCAACCATCATATTCAACAGCATCACGTCTCTACAGGTTTTACTAGATTACATTTGTCATTCATGTAGACTACTGGCCATTGGATAAATTAGAATCAAACATAATTTTCATATTTCCTGAAGATATAATCACAACAAATGAAGAAAAATACATGATAAATAATTACAAACAAAGGTAAACAATCATATTCACATACACATATAACTGGCTAGTCATCAATTTATTTCATATGTTTGGAACACACTGAATGACTTAAAACACATTGAGGCGCATAGGTCTTGGATGCGTTTAACATTGCATTATTTTCTAACAGAATGCTGCAACGGTTTAACATTCCAGCTAATTATACTTATAAGTTCGGGTAACAGTGTCATCAGTGTTTACGTCAAAGTCGAATAAATCGACACATATTAGCATTCAGAGACTTTCAGATCCGGTTTCAAAGATCGGTCGCCATTTTCTTCTTCTAAATCGGATTCACTTCGGATTTTACGGTTACCGTCAATGCTCAAAGCTTTGAGGAGAGTTCGATTGAAACCTTTCGGATCTGACACCATTCTATGGAACAAGTTCCTGCGTTCACACGCCCTCTTCAGCGAAATCATTTGTTGATCGAATATGAGATCCCGGTCGAACATTTCTCGATCAAATACTTCGTCTTCGCTTTCTGTTTCGGAAAGTTCACATATATCGTTACGGCCGTGAACTTTCGATTTCTCAAGTTCAGATTTCGAAGACATCAGATTTTCGGCGGCGTCACTGATTATGTTCCAGGCGTATTTAATATCATCTTCAGAAGCGTTTTCTGCGCATATCGCAAACCTGATGACGTAATTCTCATTGACAAGAGCGGGAACCATATGAAGTCGTCTAGATTCATTTATGTTCTTCAGTAAACGAACAGTCAACGCATTAGGCCCCTGTGAAAAATAAGTCAACACCAAATACTTAAGACACGTAAATGAAAGTACAGTTGAACTGCGAAAGTCTGAAATGACACGTGGACGTCCGCAAATAGGCTTAAATAACTATACCTACGTTGTCTAAAACTCAACTAAACAAGCAGACATTAAGCAATGATAGATTGATAATTTATGTACCGGATGCTATCAGAAAGTCGTCCCTACCTTTAATCGGAAGCACACTAAACCCATAGCCACTTTACCGACCACTTCAAATAAGGAGTCTCGTCGTAAATAGTCCTCCATTAGTTTAGCCAGTCGTATATGCTGTCAATAAAACAATAGGACGAATGTTTACAGAATACAGAACAACAATAAAACAATAGGACGAATGTTTACAGAATACAGAACAACAACAATAAAACAATAGGACGAATGTTTACAGGATACAGAACAACAATAAAACAATAGGACGAATGTTTACAGAATACAGAACAACAATAAAACAAAAGGACGAATATTTACAGAATACAGAACAACAATAAAACAATAGGACGCATGTTTACAGAATACAGAACAACAATAAAACAATAGGACGAATGTTAACAGAATACAGAACAACAATAAAACAATAGGACGAATGTTTACAGAATACAGAACAACAATAAAACAATAGGACGCATGTTTACAGAATACAGAACAACAATAAAACAATAGGACGAATGTTTACAGAATACAGAACAACAATAAAACAATAGGACGAATGTTTACAGACTACAGAACAACAATAAAACAATAGGACGAATGTTTACAGAATACAGAACAACAATAAAACAATAGGACGAATGTTTACAGAATACAGAACAACAATAAAACAATAGGACGAATGTTTACAGACTACAGAACAACAATAAAACAATAGGACGAATGGTTACAGAATACAGAACAACAATAAAACAATATGACGAATGTTTACAGACTACAGAACAACAATAAAACAATAGGACGAATGTTTACAGAATACAGAACAACAATAAAACAATAGGACGAATGTTTACAGAATACAGAACAACAATAAAACAATAGGACGAATGTTTACAGACTACAGAACAACAATAAAACAATAGGACGAATGTTTACAGACTACAGAACAACAATAAAACAATAGGACGAATGTTTACAGAATACAGAACAACAATAAAACAATAGGACGAATGTTTACAGAATACAGAACAACAATAAAACAATAGGACGAATGTTTACAGAATACAGAACAACAATAAAACAATAGGACGAATGATTACAGAATACAGAACAACAATAAAACAATAGGACGAATGTTTACAGAATACAGAACAACAATAAAACAATAGGACGAATGATTACAGAATACAGAACAACAATAAAACAATAGGACGAATGTTTACAGAATACAGAACAACAATAAAACAATAGGACGAATGTTTACAGAATACAGAACAACAATAAAAGATGTACAGTGCAACTCTTTGGAAGTAGCAAAATTATGTTGTTGTTTAGAGGTTGTTGCTTTAGAGAGGTTAAATGAATAGTTAAATTGTACAGTGGGAAAAATAATGCTGTTGTTGAAGGGAGGTTGTTGCTCAAGAGGGTACCACTCTGGAAAGGTTGCACCGGATATACCGGACTGTCATACTTACTCACGCATGCGCACAGGCACACGAGTATGTGATTATTACTACGGTTTCACGTACAATTTGTTGTACATTAGTCCAAATTATGCATGGAAATAAATCTCTGTACAATTCGACATTATACAATATAAACGATATTGTAAAAAAATATTCCAACAAAAAGATCCTTTATAATCTCATTTTTTTTTATTTAAAAAAATCAACATAATTGTGTCCTGGTCTGTCATCAACATACACGTTTATCAATTAATGTTTTTAGATTAATAAAATAGTATTGTTACATAAAAAATCAAAGTAGCAAATTAAAATGAAAGTGATATATCAACAAGGGTGGTGTTGGTACGCATGTCGCCTAGAGATGGGAATTTAATACAAACCCGTCTAATGTAAGCCTGTAATCCCTCGACCCCATAAACTCTCAACACAAACCATAATTTCAATGCACGAAATCTCCGACTGAGGGGAATCCCCCAATGCTTTAAATAGAAAATTACACAATGTATAAGTTTTTATGAATTATACACTTTTTATGGCTAATAGTTGTGACATTACAGATTTTATAAAATCGTGGTATAAGTTTTTGTTTTATTACATTACATAGTGTACATTACCAGCAACAAAATATATGGTTATCTATGTATCTACAATTAATTGTATTTTTTTACAAAGAGGTTCAAATTCAGAGACTTTACTTCGATGGTATGCAGTTTTACAATGAAGTCAATGAATAGACTTTTGTGTCAATGGCATGGAAAAGAATTCTTAACCGGACACAATCTCTCAAAAAATGTCAATTAGATGGTGATACACTGGTTCCCGTTGACTTGTCTATACAACCAACCCACATGGAACGGGAACCAGTTTGCGAAGGTGACTGCATCCATACAATAAGGGAGATAATTCATGTAAGTTTTAGACAGTAAAGCTATGATTGCTTCCCTTCATTAAAAAGTCTACTTCGTGATTAAACTGGTTCCCGTTCCATGATGCAGTGCACCAAAGGTGTACACATAAGTCAACGGGAACCAGTTTACTTCGTGATAAACAATACATACCCGGAAGTCGAGTTCCTTGTCTGAAAAGAGAATACTCAGAATTGAGTTTTTTATTCTGAATAAAGGTCACACAGTAAATAAAGGTCATTCTGTTGAAAACCATCATTGAATATTAAGAACGAAAAAACCTGCAGATAAGGGTCACCTGTCAATAAAGGCCACGTTTGACTTTTCCCAACGATGGCCTTTGTTCACAGGTTTGAATGTACAGTAAAAACCCTGACGTGTTGTCTTGTCGCTATTATTACTATACTAATTTGCAATACATAGAAACATAGAGTTACATATATTGCCTAAATGCATAATAATAATAATGATAAAGACTATTTATAGAGGCAACGCAGTCAGGCAATGCCCAATCTTCCACGTACGAGTATATTCGTTTATGGACTTACCGTCATGTTCATGTTGCAGATAGACAGGGTCCACTGTGAGTGCACTGGTCAATGCTTTTCTGTCTCTAACCCTTAACAAAGTAAATAATTATAACACATGTACAGTAACCTCCCTGCAACAGCCACTAATGGTAAGGACAAAAATTGACTGTTGTAAGGAGGCAGCTGTTGTTGAGAGAGGGAAAACAGAGGAGTAAAACGACAATTTGGGTTGCAAGTATACTGGCTGTAACACGGAGGTGACTGTTGTTCGAAGGTGACTGTTCATGGAGATTACACTGTAGTTCGATATTATACCTGGATCCAATATACTGGACCCAGATATTGCGTAGATCATGAAATAGTTCAATTATTTAAATCAATTTTCAGCTATATTTCAATTATATATATGATTATTATACATTTATACAACAGAATATAGAAAACGTTTTCACAAGACTTAGTATAACCCAATTATTATTGATTATATTACTTTTACCATATACATGTAATTAATTTATTAAGGCTTGTTATATAAAACAATTAACCAGAAGGCCATCTTTAAAAAACGTTGGTTTTTGGTCCAAAACTTTTAACAGGGGATTCGTTATCAAGTATAATTAATAATGCTTGTAAAGAAAACTAGAAACTGGTAAAAAGATCGCTAAATTTTGGACTTGGGAGATTTCGGAATCAGTCGATCGAGTAACCTGCATGCAAACCATCAAGTTTTTAAGGGTGTCCTTATAGAAAAAAAACAATGTAACACATAATACTTACCACATCAGAGAACAATCAAAATTCACCAGCATCCATTTATTTGGGTTAAAATTGATCGAAGAAGCATTCTAAAAAGTAAAAACAGTATATTCTATAATAATAAAAATATTACCTTTAATAGCATATTTATATGGATAAGGTCAACATATTGTTAAGTACTAAAAACCCAAAATGTCAGGTAAGATATTTTACACAGATGCGTAAGTGCTACCATGTACATCTCAGATCAAAGACGAGCTAATATGAAAGATCGTACTAATGAATGTTAACTTACTGTTTAACTGTTTAAGAAACTGAACTTTAATATTAGTGCATCACTACATTATGATACGATATTGACATTATTCTCACTGATGGATATATAAAACGGTGAAATATTAAATATACGATGTTCATTCTTAAACTTTTGAATTCAACCAGTCAAATCCAGACAAAACATTATTTTGAATAAGCAAGTTTGTTCTTCGAAACTTTACATACTGATGAAAAAAGTCAGTATACACGCATTTCAATTTCAGACAGTACATACGTATAACAAAAAAAAACGAGGAAATATTTCGATCATGTGTGCTTACTTCAATTCCTTTCAATAGATACTGGAATTCCGGACATATCAGGGCGTTACCAGCGTAGGCGGCGTCAACATGAAGCCACACCTTTTCTTTAGCACATACCTCCCCTACTTCTTGTAGATTGTCAAAGGAACAACACCCAGTGGTACCAAGCGTGGCACATACCTGATTTAGAATCGTAACATTACATGCTCTGAGTAGATACATCTTCCAGAAGAATGATGAATTAAAGTCAAATCTGTGTACACACGCCAACCATGGGAAAGACAAAATGTGGCCTTTATTCGGAGGACATTAAATTGATAGTCAATGATGGCTTTAAGTTTGCACAAGTTGGCCTTTATTCGGAGGTGACCCTAAACACGGGTTTGACTTCATATAAACACTGGTCGCGAACACGACACATTTAATATGTCATTCAACTTAAGCGAAGTATCATTTAACAAGGAAAACAATCTTTAGCAATAGCCAAGCGATGCAACCAACATAATTATATTAGCTGTTACCATAAATATTTTATTTCTCCTTACGGGTTTATTACTATCCATATCAAGGTTACGTTTATCGCCGTACATTTAAAAAATATTAAAAATGTGAATTAAATATTTGATTAGTCGGTCAGACTGAACTAACACATTATGTAACGGAATACTTCTGAATTCTTTACCCATTGCGCTCTATGTTCGGCACCTCACACTATACGATATCAGTTAGAGTTTTCGCCCTGTCAAATAGTTATTCATAGTTCGTGAGCTAATCATGAACTATTCATGAAACATGCAAGAACAGTTCAAGACAAAACATGTTTTCATGAATTCTATTCGAAGGGCATTACTCCTTGATTGGTAACCAAGCGAAAACTATCCAGAAAGAGCAATAACCCGACATATTTAGGGTGCGAAATAATGGTTCAGTGTCTTACGTATGATATATTTCCCCGTTACGAAATTGTTAATAATACAAGTGGACATGTATAAGAATGGCAGAACTTACATAAAATGGTATTAAACCCATACGTCTATCTTCCTACAATAAACAAATAATAAAAAAAGTGAGCGAATACTTTTATAAACTGAATTGAATGTACATTACACTGGTTGTCTATACAAATATTGTTACCAGAAACGATAGAATAGAGTAATATAATTAGCGTAAAATAAACAACATATCTTCTAAATCAAGAAGTTGACATGTACTCAGTTCAAAGATCCTACACAGTCTGCCGTTCTTTGCCGTTTGTCGACATGGAGATATATGATGCCCGTAGAGATTGATATCGGCGGTGTGGTCCTTTTTGAGGGTCGAAAATTGATGCATTTGATCAGTAAAAATCTCATATATTTTTCTTATTATTAACCGAGAACGATTGCTATTCAAAGCTAATGCTGATTGTTCATAAATTTATGTTGATAGTTATAAATACATTGATTATTGAATTTATATTTCTTAAGAAGTACTAGTAACCCATCAAACAAATTAGAATATATTTTTTCATGGTAGTATTTTATGTTTACTGTATAAATTATTAAACAATTTAACTGATATTGAAGTTAAGATTTATTTTTTGCTAAAAAATATGTTTACTGTTTGTCATTGATTTATCATAAAGTTGAAATGAAGATACAAAGCAGGTACAATATTATCAAATAAGTTTTCTAGAAGCTTACTACAGGAGAAGCTGGCTACAGTACTGTTAAACACGAGCAAACATTGGATAAAACTGAATGTGAAGCTCAAGAACATGGATTACTAAAGATGACGAAGTAAAACCAGTCTCGGATGAAAAATGATATGGTAAGGCAGTGTCACACTCTTCATATGTTTTAGTGCTGGAAGCTAATTGATACATTATAGATTTATTACGTATTATGTTTTAGTATAATACCAGTTCTAACATCTGACATGTTTATTGTGTAACATGAGGTACATTACTAATAATACAATGTTGTGTTTTGTTGTGCACTATTGTTTTTTTTCTGATTGGGTTAATTTATTAATATTGACAACTCATAAAGTATAAGGTAGTTTGTGTTTAAACTGTGATTTTTCATTAAATATTGATGTATATAAAGGTTAAATATTGATGTATATAAAGGTTAAATATTGATGTATATAAAGGTTAAATATTACGTTGTTTTGTAATTATTTGGTTGTTTGTTTTATTACATTCACAAATGACATATTTCTAACATTACAGATCAAGAAGCTTGTAGAATTGATTTTGTTATAAAGTTATTGTAATGAAATGAAGAGATGAATACAATTATTCAACTGTCTATAAATACTAATGTTGCAATAGGATCATTCAAAAGAATCCGAGCCGAAGGAATCATGATTCGTTGCAGCCCTACTCAAAACGGCATTTAGTGTACTGTTACCTCAATAGCTCTCTCCAAAGTGTACCCGCGAAGTGAGTAATTGTCATCTACATCAAGTTGACGCATTTTGACCAAACCAATCATACCTGCTTTCTCTACGCATGAGTGAGCCTGATGTAAGACAATTAAAGGTTACAATACACTAAATTAATTTAGATCTCTGAGGCCACAAACACTAGTTTAATACACATTTCAACAATACTAAGAAAAACATTTACAAGTATGACACCTTCGAAACAACATTTAGTATCGTCCAATACACTCATAATAAATTATCATATCAAATAGAAACATTATAGCAGTTACTTTTGAAAATTATGATTTATTAAGAAAAAATGCGTTATGTATTCTAATATAAAAAGGGTACCATACCAATTTTGAGGAGTATGCAACCAGTTTAGACAACACATAACCGTCATCTATATAAGGATAGGCTTTGGCCTTCTCTATCGCCGCGTGTCTAGATGCCAGTAACGTTACAAGGACACACTCACTGGCGGAACCCTGTCAAAGAATAAAATTTGTAAGGTAATGTGTCTTATATATCATTTGCTGATTCAAACAAGAAGTGTTTTTGAAACACAATGCCCCCTCCTTGACCTTTGGCCTACTGACCTTAAAATGCACAAGTCGTGTAGAGGTTGTCATGAGGAGCCAACATACGAAGTTTGATGATTGTAGGTGGAAGCGTTTTGATTTTATTGGCAATGTTAATGTTGGTGTAAACAAACAGACAGACAAACAGACAGGCCAAAACAATATGCCCCCGATCTACTAGTAGCTAAGCAGACTCATCAAAATACATTCCATATACTCAACTTAGCTCAGCATTTAAACTGGCTCACATTTACTATTGTTCCCTATCCTGACATATCACGACTCCTATTCAAATCGAACTGTTAATTCAAACAGACCAACAAAAGGTACTTTGTACTGTCTAAATATGTTATTTAGAAACCGAATATAATACAATATGTACTGAGTTGTTCGTATTTACTGCTGAAACAAATACGCTTTTATACGCATTTGTTTGTATTTTATTTGCAGAAACAAATATGCTTTTATACGCATTTGTTTGTATTTTATTTGCAGAAACAAATACGCTTTTATACGCATATGTTTGTATTTTATTTGCAGAAACAAATACGCTTTTATACGCATTTGTTTGTATTTTATTTGCAGAAACAAATACGCTTTTATACGCAAATGTTTGTATTTTATTTGCAGAAACAAATACGCTTTTATACGCATTTGGTTGTATTTTATTTGCAGAAACAAATACGCTTTTATACGCATATGTTTGTATTTTATTTGCAGAAACAAATACGCTTTTATACGCATATGTTTGTATTTTATTTGCAGAAACAAATACGCTTTTATACGCAAATGTTTGTATTTTATTTGCAGAAACAAATACGCTTTTATACGCATTTGTTTGTATTTTATTTGCAGAAACAAATACGCTTTTATATGCATTTGTTCACAAGTATTTTATCTGCAGAAACAATACGCATTTACTTACTTGTATCACACCTCCGCCTTTTCCTCCTTCGTGGAGAAATGCTAATGGTAAGTTAATCAGTTTACCTACAAAAAAGAGAAAAATTCTCTCTCTAAGCCAGAACAGAACAGAACAGACTATTTATTATGACGTGTACAAAGTACACAGTCTACATAAAAAACATTAATAGTTGACACAAAGTAACCAGACAACGTGTTGCTATGATAAATAAACATTTGAGATGTTGTAATAATGAGTAACTTGGCTGCTGGACACATGCTTTGAATACAAAGCAAAATTTGCAAACTGGCTTCATAGGAAATAAGCTTTCACGGGCTATCCTCGTTTTTTACACACATGTTACATCTCATAGATCTTTTTCTTTTTTCCCATTTTTAATATATTTTCACCACACAGTGGCCAACAGAAGACCCAAATTGTGTCTGTGGTATATACACTACAAGGCAACATATCTTACATCTATGTCCTATTGCCATTTCCTTGTATTGGGGTAAGCTTAGTTTTCTGTTTGAAAGCCATGGGTAAAATATAGTGATTATGAGTTACGTAATTCAGTGCTAACTCGGATAGGAATCTGATTTATCATTTTATTGGTACCCCAATGTCAACATGTTATAAAATCTGTATTGATCAAATTCATACAACATCATAAACTCACCTAACCAGTCAAGAACTACTATTTCAAGTTCCGTACACGCAGGGCTGGCAGCCTGAAGGCACACATACAAATAAAGATTGTATAATGGGAAATAAAATCGCTACTGCAAGAAATGGACCACAACAAGCTCATCACGTGTTTCAATCAAAGAGGGACTGATGACAATACGAAATGTATCTAATCACCAATAGGTGCATCTGATCATATGTATAGTTTATTTTATTATAGTAATAGGCATGTATAATGTTTTACTGAAAAGGGGCACTACAACTGACCCTTAAGATTTTCAGACAAAAAACGCTAAACTTAAAACAAAGTAAATCTAGCTATAAGATAATTTTCATTTGTAAACAAAATAAATACTGGCAGAAAATTATACGAATTTCATACTTCTTGATTTTATTTTGAACTTCATAAGTCAATATACGCACCCATGAAAATCCGACACAGCCTATTGCGTCTGACAACATATCTCCTAATATAGAAGGATAAGAATTTCCGGCGGGAAAATACGCGTGGAATTGTGGGTGCTGCCAGTGTGTTACCTAGAAAAATAATGACGCGTTGTATATTTTACATGTTAAGTAAATATAATATCAAGCATTTTGCTGGTTAAAGTTGACGTTCATTAGTAATACTTCAACTTTCTAGGACAGTCAAAATTCAGTTAATATGATAAACGCTGCAGTCGTAAAACAATAGTCGAATCAGTACATGTAGATATATATCGACGAAAATTCCATTTGAAAAAAATATTGTTGAGAAAATACGAAAATGACTGACTGATATCAATATCGTACGGAACACCTCGGTCGATTTCGTACCTCCATCCTACAAGGCGTCTACGCTTTATATTTGTATTGCGACTGGCGAAATACTGCTAAGGAAATAACTAAGTTCAAAAGTGTCCATAGTTTTAATCGCAGAATTGTCATTTGCTCTCTACAATTCGCAGTATACAACAAATAGCATGTTTCAAAGAAAGAAAAAAGTCTTGACTGGCGTTTCTTCCACGAAGGCCGCCATATTTGTCAATTTTACATCCGGGAAATTTCGAGTAGTTCCAATATCCGCTTACCAGGCACAGCCGAGTGTAAACGTAGTTAGCCGAGATGTGCCGAATGAAAGCGTTATCCGTGTATCAGAATGAAAAAAGAATTACCCCTGGCATAACTATTTTCTCAACATCTTCCATGATGTCATGGAAGTCTTCTCCCTTTGTCGGGGCTCTCTTCGGCAACAAATTTCTCATGTAGCCCGGTTCTATATCGGAGCTGACACGACGTTGTGGCAACGTTTTCATGTACCGAGCGATATACTTAACCATATCCGTGCCATTTTTCTCAAACTCATCCGCGTTCATATTTCTGAAATACGTCAACTAAAATATTTACTTAGCCGATCATCGCGAAAACTGATGAAACTTGATTTTTTTTTGGGGGGTATTTTCAAAAGAGATATCATCAAATCATATGTTCACTTGTTAGTAAGAGCATTTTTATGTCATGGTAATTTATCTATTTACATGAGTTTAACTCCGTTTTTCAATAGTTTTTCAGTTGTATACTTCTCCGTATGTGGAGGAAAATGGATATCATTTTGTCAAATTTTCATGAAAGGGTATGACTTGCCGCAACCACTGGGAATCGATCCCGGGTCGCCGGGCATGTAATTGCAATAATAATTATGGTTGTACATAAATCCTACTTTAGTGCATTCCCTCGCATCGGATGATATGTTTAGGAAAATTTTACTTTTTTTATTTTCCTCCATATTCAGGGAAGTTGCCAGTTCTTTATTGAAGGGAAAACCAGTGTTGGTTAGAATACATTGAATGATATCTGGTCTGGTTAACCGGCTGCCGTATTTAAAAAAATCTGATCCTGCCTTTCGCACTTTCAAGGAAGAATTCGTCCAAAAGTATTTTCATAATTTTGATTTTGTTTAACATTACTTAAGAAGTTTTAGGCTCGACGCCGAAACAAATGGGCTATCAGGTAACCGTTTAGCTATTTTGTTATAAATACATTTTTTTTAAAGATAAAATAGGCTGTATTGAAATTGAAATCTTTGAAAATCTTAAATCGAGGGAAGCTTTTAATTGCATGTATACTATTATTAACGATATAATGATATTTGCCAATCAAGTTACAGACACGATTAAATTTACTTCATCAAAAATATGGTTATTAAAATCACAACATGGAAACATCGTTCGCTAAGTCATACAAATAACGATACATTTGAATTAATGATAAAAATGATATATAGTAAATTCATTAATTAAGTAAATTAAGTATAATTATAATGTTAAATATGTAGATTCAAATGTAGTAAATTTATATGACTTCAAATAAAAAAATAAGAAATAAATTTACCTCAGTGGAAGTCCACACTATTCACACAATGTCGTTAATTACACGGACTCATTGTCCGACGAAAGAAAAATTAATATATATAATACAGTCCTATGATGTCACTTCCGGTTTACGAAATGACAGAATTTATAGTTGTCTGATTACAATACTCCTATCGCCTGCGTTTCCAGATTCATTATGAAATAAATTAAACCTAATTAGATCCATGTCCAGTACGCGAATCTTATATTTCTAACAATAGATTACTGTTGGACATTTTTATTTCAGTTATATCACCTTAATACGCTCGATTTTGTTTTAAAAGACGATGTTATACTATATATTGTGATCTAGTTTGGAGTAAAATTGCATCTTTCTTTAAAAAAAAATACTTTATAGTCCGGACTATTTTTAGTGCGGACTTAGCATATTGACTGTTTACAAATCGAAATATTAAGGCGCACAACTTATTATTGATATCTTTATCATTCGGCTTACATACACCCACATGAAGTTAGGTCTGGACGTCAATTTATTTGTCTTAGTTCTGCACTTGAAATTATACGACAAGACCTCGAGTGCCTTGTTCTTGACAGCATCGTAAATGAAGCACACCGAAAACCACGGTAAAGTTAATCCCGCAGAAACAGATGAGTTTGATTGGAGGATGTGTCGTGTCTGCTGGTGATATATTGAATGGTAAACCCATAGACGACCATTTGATTTGAATATTTTATCTTCCAGGCGATTATTTCCACCCAAATATATCTCAAAGTAAGTTTCATTAAGTTGACAGGCGCGTCCGAGTTCAAACAAGGAAGCAAGTACAATATCTATTTATAGAATTCTCAAGTTCCATAATTTAAACGATATTCCTGAGAGAAGTGAAATTTCCTCAATTTTACAAGAACGTCGGAAATAAAAGATAATCCACCAAAAATTGCAATGTTTGTATGCAGACTTATATATGAAATATATGGTGGCTGATTTATGCCATCTCGTATGCCACAACAAAGCGAAAATGCGAAAAACCGAAAATACGACATGGCATAAATCAGCCACCATAGAAATGAAATGTCAAGCTGTTAGCACAAAACCGCCTTGATTCATGAAATGAACGTCTGGATCACATGTTTTTTTTTCTTTTCTTGTTAAATTAGATTATACTATGGTAGCATAAGCGGGACATGGGAAATATTTTATTAATTTACATGGGCAGATAGTAGCTATCGTATACACACGGGATAAACAAAAATATTTTATATGTCCCCTTTATGCCACCGTAATATACCAAATGCATTATGCGTTTAATAGTTCTAAATTGTATGCAGCGAACGAAATAAATGTATTGTTTTATTATCTATCATCAATAATAGTATTATCTAGTTCTGATCTTGTTTAAAATATCAAGCCTAAATACTTACTGCATTTATTTTTTTCTATTTTTCAAGATGAATACGCCATTATATTATTGATATTAAACAATGCAACATCACGTATGACTTAAAGATTTACTTATAACGCCCTTTGTTAATTTTCTTTTCATCGCATGCATGAAATTCTACAAATATTGTACGTATGGTAAATTCACTGAGTAGTAATGGTATGCTAGAAGTAATATAGAACAGAGAATGTAAAACAACATTTAAATTATACAGATCACATGGTCAACGATATTTTGAAACCTACTCCTTTTAAAAGCAAACACTACTCTGTATGTTAAAACACTTTTACTCGTACTTGTTGATGCTTAAAATGGTTCTCGTTGACTCCATCTGTATATTTAACATTTGACGCACTGCAGCATAGAATAGGAACCAGTTTTGTTTATGTTGTGTGCCTACAGAACTATATCATTATGTTTAGTTCTAATCATACATTGAAATCTGCGGTATTAACAGTCGGTCGGTTTCGTTGCCCATCCGTCCGTCAATCCGTCCGCTAGAATCAATATAAAGAACATTTAGATCTTAGTGGCTGTAAACTAGACTCTTGTATTAGACATCGTTAACTTAATGGTAATACTTCGTTATAATGGACTGAAGAGACTATCATCATTAGTTACATACACATGTATTTGGTGACATTAAGTGCGTCACAAAGTAACAGTTACTGTTTCTCCCATGGTGGAAACTTATTTATTTTACATCGATTGTAGAACAGGTTCTTACAACTTATATTAACTATCGTTGATTGTTTTCTGGATTCAGACCAGTACTCACGCAGCATGAAGGGATCGTTAAGGTTCCAGTCAAATTCCGCCACTGACGAGATTCTAACCCACAACCTCCGGGTTAGGAGTCCGACGCTTTACCCTTACACCACTGTTTCTTCCCATTTATCACTTTGACAGTGTCATAGAAGAAATTGTACATGAACTAAAGCCATTCGGACTTAAGGAAATATGCTCAGAAAGAACAATCAGCATTCGTTGATGTGCAGTCCGTCTTATCATGTATAGTTAAATATGTGTAATCACGTTTTGTATTGATGAACATACAGTACAACCTCTCCAGAGCAGCCCTCTCTTGAGCAACAACCTCCCTTTAACAACAGCATGATTTTTTTCAAACTGCACGAAATTACTACTACTAGTAATTCAACCTCTCTTGAGCAACAACCTCTCAACAACAACATAATTTTGCTACTCCCAAAATGTGTTGCTTAAATTGGAGAGATTGCACTGTAGTTAAATTTCATAGATATTTCGCATAGCTGAAAGGTATTTTAAAAACTAGTAGATATAACTTATTGGTACATGATACATTAGAAATACTTGCACGTAATATGCATGCAGATACGCCCAATATGTTAGCCGGAAAGATACAACACGCTTAATCGACTGTTAATTTAAATATATGTTTTGTATCCCATCTGAACTTAATATACCCTGCTAAAACATATTCTAATGTTTTACATTATGACATAGAGCACAAAACAATACATTTAGTCATATATTATACAATTATAAGTGGAACGCTGTTCTTATTTTTGTACTGAGGTCCTTCTTATGGGACGCCTTTTTTACTGTAGCAGTATTGTATATATGCAGTAAAACCTCTGTAGAGCAAGGTGTTGTTATAGAGAGGTTGTTGCTCTACAGAGGGCCGCTCTGGAGAGGTTGTACTGTAGTATTTATGTTAATAAATTGACTGTGAACCACTAGTAACCAACCCGATTAGCTCAGTTGGTAGAGCATCTGACTTGCAAGCAGGAGGTCGCGGGTTCGAGCCTCGGAGACCGTTCATTAGGTACTTTGTTTTACCTCCTTCTATCATATTTGATGCCCTGTGTATGAGACAATCCTTGGAATCCGGTTGAAATGATGCACTATAGGTTGGGTTAGTCTATAGAGACATTGGTTGCCGTAATGAATCACTTTGACAAAAGGAAGAAAGACTGTAGCAGTACATAGTATTGGTATAAATAAATTGGATATGCTATTATCCAGCCAGATTAGCTCAGTTGATAAAGCGTCTGACTTGCAAGCAGGAGGTCGCGGATTCGATCCCCGCATCGGGCACATTATTTCCTTCCTCCTATTACTTTGGTACCGTGAATGTGTGTCTAACCTTGACATCCTACCGTAGAGTGAAGCAAATGTTGCTTTAGTCTGTAGTTGTCGTTGTTAATTACAGTACACCCTTTCCACAGTGGCCCTCCCTTGAGCAACTACCTCCCGTCAACAACAGCATATTTTTCCCGCTGAATGATTTAACTATAGATTTAACCTCGCTAAAGCAACAACCTCTCAACAACAACATAATTGTGCTACTCCCAAAGGTTGTTTCTTTGGAGAGGTTACAAGTGTTGCACTTTGGGGAAAAACAGGGAAAGAACAAAGTGGAATGTAGTAGTATCGTATATAGTATTCGTGTAAATAAATTGGCTGTGAATTAATCTCTCCAGTTTGCTCAGTTGGTAGAGCATCAGACATGCAAGAAGGAGGTGGTGGGTTACAGCCTTCTGGCACTGGGTTCTTTGCTTTTCATCCTCAGAAATGAATTCAATACAATTTTTGTTTAACGAAAGAACAACAATGCATTTGCACGCATTCAACTTCACAAGTCATTTTAGTTTGTTTTCTAACTTTTTGTATTGATTATAGAAGAGGAAAAAACACTTCATCATCATCCGAGTTTCAGAGATTTCCGGTTTTCAGGAAGTCATAATAATACTGTTTAAAATGGAATTGTACATTTCAAAGTTCAGCTTATCTTTATTTCAAGCAGTGCACATACACACACTTGAGCAATGCTTTTTAGACAGTGTGCATGTACGCGTGTAACCTAGCAGCATTCCCTTAGGACGTTAATGGACAATGTAACAGATCAGTATTTAGATAAGGCAGTCAATAACACTCGTACTACAATATTCTAGTATATTCAGTGAAATAACCTTTAGGCATTATAGGTTAATGAAATTATACTTTGGAGATATGATGATAAAATTGATTCAAATTGTGTTCAATATATTCTACAATAACAACCAATGGCGTCTAAAAGTGAAAAAAAAAACACGTGATGAAAGATTTATTATAAAGTAGTTTAAATCCCTAAGCGCCAATCGTAACTACTCGGGCATTTCCGTAACTGAGAAATACGCCTCGCACATAAGTGTAGGATTACAAATGTTGGTTATTTGGTTTCCGGTCACTACTTTTTCAAAACTAGGTAGTCGTTTTCTCAGAATTTCAGACTTTCAAACGTGTTTATCGTTCGCGATAGATAAAATTGTCATCTAATTCCCATTAAAAGAGAAACAGATTTTTCCATCGTTGGATTCCCAGGGCCAGCCCAAAGGGGTTTGTCACGAAAAAAAATTCAAATTTTTTTTCCATGTAACCCATATATATATATAGAAGGGAAACAACTTCGACAATTAGAATTGTCCAACGCGTGTTATAAACTTCCATGTTATTGCAATGCAGTACAAAATATTTAATTCATATATAGTGCAACGTATGGGCAACTCAACACGCTAACAGAAAATGATTACTTTTACTACCTTTAAAGATATTTTAAACTCGCAATTGAAGATTTTTCAATCGAAAAATGGTCAAATTTTACAAAACGACACACTGTCGTAAAATCGCAGCGTGTTCAAATCTATAGCGAAACTGATAAATTACAGGTAAAACTTCATGGAATGAGTCATTATTCATAACCAAATATTATGTTTATATCATATATGGTATAATTTACTAACTGCTAATGATTTCACATCTCGGGATGCACTTTTAATGAAGAATTTACGTTTTTGTTCACTTTGTCGTTTTCTTTATTTTGCTTCCTTGATAGGTCACATGACAATCGCCTTACTCGTGATGAAAGCTTAATTCTGATACGATGAGCGATACTGTGTGGTATTTTTTAGGTATGGTTCCCGATAGCGTAGTGAAAAGGATAGAGTGCACAGGTTACAAGTAAATTGTAAACAAATACCACAGAGTATCGCTCATGCAATCAGATTTAAGCTTTCATCACGAGTTAGGCGATTGTCATGTGACCCGTCATGGAAATAAACTTCGAGAAGCCAGCTAATTGAACAAAAAAAATACGCAAATTCTTCGCTAAAAGAGCTTTCCGAGATGCGAAATCATTGGCAGTTAGTATATTATAGTGTTTTATTATGAATTAAGGCCCATTCTAAGAAGTTGTGTCAGTAATTTAACATTTCCACTCTGTACATGTATACCGGTATACACGCTGCGATTTTACGACAGTGTGTCATTTTGTAAAATTTGACCATTTTTCGAGTGAAAAATCTTCAATAGCGAGTTTAGAATATCTTTAAAGGCAGTAAAAGTGTACATTTTCTGTTAGCGTGTTGAGTTGCCCATACGTTGCACTATATATGAGTTAAATATTTTGTACTGCATTGCAATAACATGGAAGTTTATAACACGCGTTGGAAAATTCGAATGGTCGAAGTTGTTTCCCTTCTATATAGATACGGGTTACATGGAAAAAAAAATTTTGAATTTTTTTTCGTGACAAACCCCTTTGGGCCAGCCATGGTGGAAAGTAGCCCGTGAACAAAAACAACAAAATGGCGGCCTAACTATGATGTCCGAGACACTTTCTTTAGACAAACGCCGAGGAATTGCCTCAGCGCATGAAGACATAGAATTGTACCAGAAAGTAAGTTTTCTTCGTCAGGCTCGTAAATTTTTAGGTCACAAATAAACATGTCTGCACATTTATGTGCTGCGGTTTCACACTTGGATTAAAACATCTAAATATTCGATAACGATAGAAATTTTGTGAATCTTTCGACGCTTGCATAACATAGACAAACTTTATGCAAATAAATGACACGTTAAATCCTCTAATACAAACAATGCACATACTTAATTTTGCTCGAGTGAATTCTTTGAAACATTTAATAAAATAATATTAACATAAGTTATAAATATAGTCACAGTTAGTTATTTTCACCATATAACACACAGTTTGTTGTTTAAGCTAAAAATACACTTCGTTCCAGACTAATCGCACGTTAATGACGCCGGGTTGAAAAAAACTCACATCGGCCTGTCTTTAAAGCTTCATAACTTCGGAACAATTATAGAACTTATTAGAAATTACACCAAATTAATCCCCTTTATTTTTTACTTCTTTTCATCACTTATATAACATGAAACAGTATGCACATTTCTTGCGAATCACACTAAAATCATCGTCAAACGTCATTGTTTCGCCGTCCCGCGTAACATTTTACAGTCGCCATCCAACCAACACAATTGTATCTTGAGTTCGGATCCCACGCGATACCAAAATAAATTTCGCATGTTAGGAAACTGTCCAGCAGGCTTATGGAAGGTTGAAGGTTTAACCACGATGCTCGGTGCCTTCCATCACCGTGGAAGCCGGAAAAGTCGAAAAATGACCTACGTTGTTAGTGCAACCTTTAACGTCCGGTGAAAAGAACCTGAAACCTAATTTTACACGACTGATGGTTCATCTGAGCTTGAATTTGATTTGAATATTGCAAGTCGTCTGCATGGACACAAATTACAGAAGGCTTTCCTAAATTCAGCACTTACTGAGCAATATAATAGAAATATAACTGGATAACTAATGTAAACAATCGCATTAGCCGCTCTACTTAGATTTGACAAGGTTCTTTCTGTGATAATTTGATGATCATGGATCTCTGTAAGTGTCCATAACATCAGAATGACTCCGATTGGGAGTTCAACAATTATGACAATGATGACGGCAACGATAACAATCATCGTCATTCGTCGGCTATCTTTATAAGAATTTTTAGAGTTTTTATCCAGCCTTTTCAGACAATGTTTTGACAGAACGCGTCTTACGTGTTCCGCACGTCGCAATGCCTTGATCATCAAAGTATCCAGGACTATCATTGCTGAGCATGGCAGAAATTTCACGAATAGAATCACAAACCAATAATAGCAGAATTCATAATATTTGAAATTCTTAAAGAATGGTGAATAGACGGCTCTGCACGTCTCGATTCCTTTAGTTTCCTGACAAACTTTATCAATGTCGATATGTTGATATGGAGCTGATTCATTTAAACTTTCGGTTGCATTGACAATCCAGAATTCTCTATTTGACGTATTGTAATCTTTGTACTCCGAAGAAACAGATATAATTTTAACAGGTACGTATTCTGTATCTATAAATCTACAAATATTTCCTAACGTTGCGCAGACGTATACCAGTACTATTACCATGACGCTAGTCCTTGGAAGGCACAGACGTCTTATCAGGAATGGATGCCGTATTGCGAGATAACGGTCAAATGCGAGAATTATCGTCAACCATACCGATGCATTATGGGTAATAGTTGGTAAGTACTTTGTGAGGTATGCCCAAACTCGACAGTTTTCGGATCGTACATATTCCGGATAAACGCCGTCCGTGTAGGAAAACAGAACGGCGACAGCTGGAATCATGACTGTTAGCGTATCCGACACAGAAATACCAACCAGAATCACGTTCAATGCCGACAACATTTTCTTTCTCACAAAGATGAAAATGACGAGAATGTTCGTCACCAAGGTAACGATTGCTATAGGAACAATGGACATCTTTCCCTTGTCTAACTCCATATCCTCGTTCCATGACCATGGGTTCATCACATAGGAGTCAAATTCTTCATTTAGTATTTCTAAAAATAACAGAAATATTGTATCACAGTGTTGTTCTTTTTTATTCTATTCCTAAGAAAGGTGTTTTATTTCCTGACATTATAAGCAGGTCAACCAAGCAGTACATTGATCACACTAAAATATATTTCATTTCAAAATACACCAGTAACTGTATGTTGGTACGGTTAGGAGATTTTGTTATTAAATAATAAAGTAAGTCGCATGTGTGTTCTGTTTTTTGACGGCAGTATGTTGAGTACGAATTTCATTTTTGTAGGCTCCAACAAACAGGAATATGTGTGTCCTATTTTATGAAATGGTCGAACAATGTCAATAGTCTGTCTCTTCTATAGATAAACTAAGAGTGTTATCATGAAAAAGACACGGTGTATAATGCATTCGATGAAGAAATAGAATTTTGCAAAGAATCACAAATCGATAACATTGTTTAACAACTTCTGGTGTTTAATTCACGACTGAAGTTAAACGAAAGAGTGTTCAACTCACAAAGACCTTCTAGGTAATGTTAATTTGTAAGAATTATAACGCAGTATAAAATCGGTCAACGCATGCGAGTAGACTTATTTTTTAATTGCCTGTTTACTTGGTGCAAAGACATGTAAAACATAATTGTAAAGCGTCATGTTTTAAACTGTAAAACAATATGTTCATAGCTCATGTATAATAAAGGGAAACTAATATACTAGAATATATATATTTGTTTACATCATTCTCATTCGTCAAATGTGTAAGAATCGTTGTGACCAAAATATCTGCTCTACGAGTATAAGGCCGGGTAAAACATGATCAAAGAACTTACATTCGCTTCAGGCATTGCTAATACATTTGTATATTTAATTCATACCGATGTTCGATGTCAATAAAACCCGGTTTTTGTTCTCGGTACATCTAAAACCAGGCCCCAAGGTTATAAAACTTGAGATCGGTATACAAGCTCAAATCTCATATCTTGACTTTTAATGTTTCTATGTAATATATGATCAGATAATAATGATATTACAGATAAATAACAGCATAATTGTTCTGAATATGTATTGAGATTTGAGCTCAGAGACCATTCAGAAGTTTTATAACCTCGGGGCCAGAAATATTCTACAAAATCTTCTAAAGATACATAATTGAAATTACCATTGAATATGGGTTTGATTTTATGAGACAAGAGCGTTGAATTTTAAAGTTGTAACCCGCAGTACCGTCTTGGGTTTTTTATTAACGATACAAAGGAGAAGTTAGATGTTTTCTTACGCGTATTACCTATAGATAACAAAGGGATTCCCAGAGAAAAGACTAAATGTCCGACAATTACTTGAATGAGTATACTGTGGTTCTTTCCTGACCAGATATCATTTGACAGCGCTTATTACACAGTCAAACCTGTGTTATTTAGCGGCCACCTTAGATTAAAGTCCATACTGTGAATAAATGTCGTTTAAAAACGTCATTGATCATCCAGGAACAAGACCACCTGTCAATAAACAGGTTTGACTGTATATATTCTTGAAGCAGATGTGCTGACTCAAATTATGACAACAATTCAATATGATGGATGGTGTGGCTAAAATGAACTTAAATTGACCGTTGCACGTCATCAACAAAGATATATCTCATTTATCGTCAACATCAGAAACATGTCCACGGGTGCTTAATCAGTACATAGAACCATGGACAATAATGTGTCACCTTTCGCATTTTACTTTATATGCAAATGCACAAATTGTATTTTAAGATTTTATGCGTATATGATGTAGTGTTCTGTTGTAAATTACGATTTGGCGCATGAAGTCATAGATAGAAAAGTATATTAAAGCCCCATAAGCTTTTTGCTATAGAAAAATATATGCAAAAAACAAACAATTGCTGATATTATCCCAAGATAATTATTACCGACGAAACAAATCCTATTTCTTCTTAAAACACTCATTTCACTGTGATTTTTGCTTTTGTAAACTTGAAATATGTAGAGCGCGGGACGTCCTATATACGACGTGTGCATAACTTGATGCTGGAAACACAGCTGTTCTATAAATAGTATTTATTTCAATGATATTGAAAAAAATACAATATTGGTTTTGGAAACATTTTTTCTTGCTATTAAGTATGCACGTGAGGAAAACACATCGAATTCCTCTGTTATAGGACTAACAGAAACTATTACGACCGATAAATTTATATGCTAATGGGGCTTTAAACTTTTGAAAATAAGACAACATGTCCACCATTTCACATTATTACGAAAACACAACTAAATGACCATTTCCTGTGATATGCATGTTATATGAAATCAAAGTTCATTTCTTTACAAATACATGCGTTCATCGTAGTTATAGTGTGTTAAACTAAAATGAAAGATATACTATAGTATCGTAATTATATCAAAATGATATCGGGATTAGTTATATTTATTATTTAGGCCTACATAATAGCACACAATATTGTGATAAAGGGCGACATACTATACGAGTGTAGGACATTTGCCGGACATTCCACTCCCCTGAAAAAAATGTTCATGTGGACTTTGCCCCCCCCCCCCCCGCCAGTGCTTATTTCTAAGTGGACATTTGTCCCGAAGGCTCATTTTTCAAGTATTTTTTAAAGCCAATGTAATATATGATGGGCGTGTTTGGGGATGTCCATTTGAAAAATAAGCACACAGGGGCATAGCATATGTCCAGTAAGAAATAAGCACTTGGGGGGAGCAAACGCTCACTTGAAAAATAAGCATTTAGGGAAAACGCCTGCCATTTCTACGGGGGACAAATGTCCACATGACCGTTTTTTTTTCAGGGCGGGGGCAAATGTCCGGGTACCGGGCCATATATATACATTCATTCGAAGTGGACTAGTGTCGATTACATAAAATAAACACACTCTTAATACATTCCAAGAAGTGTTTGAAAAAAACAAGAAAGTAAGTCTTACCTGTGTATGAATCATTGTCAAATATACAGCTAACATTTGTTGGGTATTGTTGTGCTTGGTGTGTGAACACCAACGGCAAAGCCCGAGGTAATCCGTCTCCAGCGTCCGCCATCTTGTCAAATTCTTAAAAATATTAAAATGGGGAAAGAAATGTTAAATATATGAAAAATATTGTTCAGAATCCTTTGATCTGAAAGTTGCCACCTACATCTGTGAATATTTTTACAATTTTAGTATAATATTTAGTTCATTCTATAAAGACTCACGACTGCGGTACATGTATACGTAATATTATGCGTTTCTAAAGCGGCTGTTGCTAATTTATTAAATTCTACCCTAAAAAATAATTCATAACCAAACTGTTCGTTTGTTTCAACAGATTTTAACAATTTTAACCTCAATGATATTTTCTATTTAAAAAATAGTATCTGCAAAAATTTATAAACTTATAGCTGTGGAAAAAAACATCGCATTTGAATTGGCGATCATTAAGAACAAATTTATAAAATTTCAAATACTTACATTGCTATTCAGACAGTCCGCCAAATAATTTTTATCCGTTCCATGTAATTGTGTTGTCTTCTCTGTTACCATTTTAGAGGAATTGTTTCAGAAAATCCATTTCACAATTTGTTAATTATGCATTTTAGATATCAGAAGAGTGACAGATTTTAACAAAACAAACTAGAAGCGGCAAGCAAACATACGGACATGTATTATGTTTATATATACGTGTTCTAGCTAGATATGAGTCGTATATTACTGTCGTAAATAATTATTCAGACTATCAATTAATGACAGTGTCCATTACTGACGTAGTCACATAGAACGGATACAAACCCTGAGGCGGTTAGTGTACACACGCGCTGTTCAGCATCTGTGATATGGTATCACGTGACTATTACTACCAGGAACCCAGTTCCACACATCGTCTGTTAACTATCCGTATAGATTGACGTGATAACACTTTGATAGATACATAAATGTTTGGATACATTCCATTCTAGTTCCTGATTGTATATGTTGTCACTCATTATAGGTGTGGGTGGTGGGTGGGGTAGGCATCATTATTCACGATTCCAGGCATTCGGAACTAGTCCGGCTTCGAGGTGTGGTGAAGGGAAATATTAAAGGAGTTCCGAAAGATCTATGCAAAAAAATCAGTTTGTAATACTCGAACTGTAATTACATCTATTAACTGTTGTATATTGGACCGGGAACCAGTTTAACCGATTTTCTACATCGAAAATGGTAGAGAGTTCGGACCTTTGGTATGCAAGACTGGGGGAAATTTACACCTGCATGTCATGTTTACTTTGGTTATTTGATAATAATGCGAGTAAGTAAAGATGGGCATCAAAATATTTACATTCTGTTGTACATTTGAAGAGGGTTGGTTAATTGGCTTATTATCAAATTGTATTTGACATCAATTACTATAATTACTAAGTTACTTTGTGTAATTATTTCGCTGGGGTTATATAACGTCGCACCAATATCCACGATTATTTGGCGACTTTATGGTTTTTATGACGAAGGAAGCCCTCTGATATACACATGGGTAGTACCACCGACATTCTGGACTGCTTCCTAACATGAGAAATTTGGAAACTGTTGGGTTTTTTTCTAGACGAATTATACCTACGAGTATTTGTTTATTATAGCTGTTTGCTAGTAGTTACTGTATTGTCTATTACTAGTTTGGCTAATCCTGGCCATTTGATTGGCTAATGGTGATTTCGGTCATTTTTGATTGGTCAATCATTGGACCGGCTATTCGTCGCGTTACCTGTCATGTTTGACTGAATTTGTTCGTCTGCTCTGTTGTTGAAACGCAAATAAGTAATGTAGGCATCGTTCTATGATGTTAACGTGGCATAGTATCGGGAACATCATTAGATGCAAGTTTAATGTGATTGTATCATATCAGACTATGGTGGATTTGGTAGTATTTAGGGTGTACTTTATTCCATTGATGTATGGTATGGTAATACCATGTACATATGAACTATACATGAATGTATTCATTTGTCAAATACTCATGATTGTCAAAATATGTGTATTATCTATAACTTGTAAATATGTTATACTCTCCATAATGGAGGAATGAATAAAAGCAACTTCATACAAAAAACTTAAACCAATGCTTCTTGTAATTCGTCTAACTATAACGTTTTGTTATAGTTGTTCTTGTTTAAAAATACACTGACTTTTAGCATTTGATGTTTAGCAAATATTTTACTTATAAGTTGATATGTCGAGGGCTAAACACAACAGTGCCGTAACTCATATTAAAATAAGAACAAGTTACGATGGTATTTCGTTGAGCCCTCGATGTGTCAGTGTGTACGCGTAAGTGACGAAGACATGAAAGAGGTACCGATTGTTTAAGAATTTTATCGACATCCTATATTTTATACAAAGAACAGTTGTGGCCACTCCCTCGATTGTGAGTTCGGTGTCATGTCAGGATCCTGTTCAGCTTGCTAATGGAAGATCAGTAGTTCTACCTTGGTATACAGCCGGGATCTTCCTCCAACGTGACAGCTGTAAACGTCGCCACATGACACAGACGTTAAACATGTTCACTCCCGTGTCGCATGTTAATTATGTATACATGATATTGATGATGAGCCATGACTCAAGTAATGTAATAAAATATCTGTTCTGTTAAACTCCAATAGAAAATAATACTATTTACCATATGAAAGCTTGTAGTTTTTTGTTTCTGTAAATAGTCATATTCAATGCTTACAAATAACCGACTGTATGTCAATAAAATATACAACAGTAGTCATAAAATGATATATTTACTATTATTTTCAAATACATGTACAATAAATAATTCAGGAACAGATGTATAATAGTCAGAAACACATAGAGTTCATGCTTTAAAAAGTCCGAGTGAAACACATGAACATCATATCCAATCAGAAGTACTCGGCGTTTACCCAAAGAAAATGCCATATTCTCAAAGACGGGAATGTCCGGGAATGCCCGAGTAGGTACGATCGCATTATACTCTGGAGAGACACTGAAACAAGAAATTAAAGGCAAATAAAACCAAAACAAAACTTGCTATAATGTGCTGGGTATGAAAATAGTAAAGTTCTAGTAATAGCTCGCTTGTGTCTTTTTCTAATGTATTTATTTGGTCAATTTTTAAAAAAGCACGATTGTTTTCCTTTTGTGATTAATGAGTCATTATCAATCATTATCGATATACAATTTCAATACAATAAATGTAATGATGTCGATTTATCACTGCTAATTGGTTGTACATCGCAACCTCTCCAAAACAACACCCTTTGGAAGTAGAGACTGATGTTCAAGGGAGGGCCACTCTGGAGAGGTTGTATTGTAACTGGTAGAATTAAATAAAACTTAACACTACTGCGCATGTCCTGAACAGGATCCCATTCAATGCCCTATCAATAAACTTCACAATTGCAAATACGTCAGTTTATAATTCATGAGTCGTAAGTGAAACCATATTTTTTCAAAATGGTTAAAATGCTGCATGTACATTAATAGTTCATTTCAAAAGGTCAATAGTGGTTGTTAGGCTATTTTAATTTTTAATTCGAATTGGAAATATACTTGTTATTGGTCGTATAATCATGGCAGTTACGACCTTTTGGAATTTAAGATATGATGCGTTTAAAGTTCTAGTTACCGTTTTTCAGCATCGTTGTAAAATCACTGACAACACAACAGTTAAAGCCATTGACAACGTTACTGAAATAGACATAATGAATAATGTAGATTTTTTCACATGACCATTTGCTTTTTTGTCTACACTAACAATTTTTCCTTCATTTAAACCAACACTCAGTGTTGTACGGCATTCCCTTACCTGTAGATTTTTCCGTTAAATTTGCTTATTTGAATTTCGCGCCATTCCTATTTTTAGCAAGGCACCGAAGGGAAATCACTCTATCGAAATCAGTCGCAAACCAATCAAAATCGCCGACGCATAACCATAACCAATGAAATGACTGATTACGTGTACATATGCATAATAGTTTAAAGTATCGACAATACGTCACCGGAGTGAAGTACGACTTTGTACACAGAAATATGAGTTGTCCGCCGTGAAAAAACCCGTATGTCCGATATCACACCGGGTTACTCTAAAGGTTGTTTGTAGAACGTCATTGCCATAAGATGGAGATCCAATGAGCGCGGCACTATACCACTATGTATGGTGATTTCTGAGAGTGCATGTGTCTCAAAGTTTGTTACGAGCATAGACTTACCATTTGTTAAGTTACGAAACTAATTTGGGACGAATCGAGCCTCCAAAGTACGAAATTAAAGTAAAAAAAGAAAAGAAAATGTTTGCGACCCGCCTATGCTCCTAGTTTGGTCAAGTGAACGTAAATACGATTGTTATGACAGTATCAGGCATTAGAGAAGTTTTGTGAATAGAAGTCAACCAAACTATGATGTAAATAGAATGAAAACATGTTTTTTATACCTAAACAGAAAAGTAAAGTTATCTATATGTTGATTAAATTTGTCGCCTAATTAAATATCAAACAACAAACAAAAACATGCTGAGTATGAAATGCAAAGTGCATGAAATTTGGCATCCACATTCAGTTGACAACCCCCGCCCACACAGATCCTAGCAGACTGAGTATTGATTTATCTATTTGATGTTTAACGACCCATTCGACAGCTATGGTCATTTCAGAACCACCTAAGAGAGAGGGGAGATAAGATACAGAACCACCTAAGAGAGAGGGGAGATAAGATACAGAACCACCTAAGAGAGAGGGGAGATAAGATACAGAACCACCTAAGAGAGAGGGGAGATAAGATACAGAACCACCTAAGAGACGGGAGATAAGATACAGAACCACCACAGAGAGAGGGGAGATAAGATACAGAACCACCTAAGAGAGAGTGGAGATAAGATACAGAACCACCTAAGAGAGAGGGGAGATAAGATACAGAACCACCTAAGAGAGAGGGGAGATAAGATACAGAACCACCTAAGAGAGAGGGGAGATAAGATACAGACACACCACAGAGAGAGGGGAGATAAGATACAGAACCACCACAGAGAGAGGGGAGATAAGATACAGAACCACCTAAGAGAGAGGGGAGATAAGATACAGAACCACCTAAGAGAGAGGGGAGATAAGATACAGAACCACCTAAGAGAGAGGGGAGATAAGATACAGAACCACCTAAGAGAGAGGGGAGATAAGATACAGAACCACCACAGAGAGAGGGGAGATAAGATAGAGAGAGGGGAGATAAGATACAGAAGAAACAGGCATTTATATCCCTACTTGTTTCAAATAGTTTTTCCTGGTTCATTATCGTGTCCTGTGTAAAGCACCGATACACGGCTTACCCGCTTTCTGTGATTTTCTTAACACAGTACCGGGGACACTGAAAAAGCGTCCCTGAAATATTGAAAGGTTGGGCCGAGATTTGAACCAACGACCTTCCGTTAAGTAGTCAAACGCGTTACCACTAGACCAACGATCACCCATTCTTAATATCTAGATCACAACAACAGTGGTTTCCATGTGCTTACACGAGTACATTCCATTTGAAAATATAAACAAACAGGTCCTATTGTATCAGATGATTATCTCAATGACCGAATATCATCCAATACATTCGATTGTCCAATCAAGATACGTGTGTGTATACATTCTGATTGGTGGTAAAATGGATATAGCCAACGAACCAATGAACACAAAATGTAGTTTATCCATTTAGTTTTGGTATTTTGTTCAGGGCCGTTGGAATCGGGCGGTGGGGGGCTTAGAACACTCCCAATAAAGTCGACCCCCACTCCATATCTGTTACTGCTTGATACGAACTAGATTTAGATCATATTCTAATTATGAAAAATGCCTAATGTTAGCGAGGTACTATTCACGTACTGAATTCTCCATTGATTTCTATACCCGGACCATGTACTGAACACAAAATCGAAATTTTGTGAAGGTGATCTTTTTCACCATCAAGACATCAATTTAACGGATCTAGTGCAACATGATTAAGTGAACGTTTACTTCTTATCATCAGTCATTCGTTATTTCCGTTGTTTACTGTAATAAGTACATTGTACTCATTTTACTTTTATTAAGAATGACTCAAATTAACGCTTTTAACTGAATTGATCCTCCTTAAGCGAATGGTCGTACTGTGAATAGCATTACGCAATAGAAGGGATAAGTACAAGAAGGGCCTATCTACGTGTAGACAATGAAGGAGATAGGTTCATTTTTACATTGAATATAAACGTTATCTTAAAGATTACTTACGTAGAACAGATTGTCTTCGTGACGGTTGACCATTTCCTGTAATAGAAAATAATCATTTAAGTATAAGTAGACACTTAGGTACATGTATTTGTACTAGGGCTGGGAACGAATATGGTTTATGATATTCGAATATTCGTTTTTTATATTCGAATATATTCGAATATTCGTTTTCATAGCTAGTTTGTTCTTAACCGATGAAGGTGTCTGTTCCTTATACATCGTGTCCGAAATATGTTGCGTCCGAATACTATGCATGTTTCAGAAGAGAGCTTAACTATGAACTTATTTTTTTATTGAAAACTAATTACAGCGGTATTGTTTATCTTTTTTATTGATTCTAGATGTTATGAATATTTCTGTCGACATTACACTTGATAGAAAAAACGTACACGTGTTTGTGTTCCGTTGGTTGTTTATATGTACAAGTAGGGAGGTAACTATAACGAGTTGCGAGTAACGTGTTTATATTTGTCAACAGAAAGTATGAGTCAAAACATTTCTTTTTAAAACATCTACATTTGCAAGAATTAATGGTTTCCAAGTTGAGTTTTTAACTTCCATTGAGTTAAAACGAGCAAAACATGTCGTTATATAAATATGTCAATTTGATGATAACGCGTACGTTTTGGGCACAATGTTACAACTTGCACGGGTTATTTACTGAAACAAAAGGGCTCCAAAATTGGGCTAAAGAATATCGGCGTTCTTAATATTTTTGATACCGACTTTTAAAACAACTCGCCGCCTTTGATTAAACCGAAATGATACTTAAATGAAAAAATAATTGGCAGCGTGTAAATTGCGTACGGACTGACGTTTGAAGTCCTTAACTCGTAACATAATTTGTCATTAACATGCAGTGATTCATATTTTTAATTGATATGCTGTAAGCACATCATTTAACGCAAAAGACCAGTGCAGTAAGTGTTTTATCCTTGTCTACCACGTGTTTGGACTAATTACTGACTATCAGTTGATCGGATTAACAAATGATCGCTCCAGGCTATTGATTATCTTGACGTGTTTATGGGGGTATTGACAATGGTTCGAACAACAAACAGTTGGTTTGTGACATTTTGTGCGTACTTACCAATTTTGGACCGACTTTTATGGGATTTATTCACCTTTTATGGACCGTTTTTTAAACATTTTTTGCTACTCAAACTGGCTCGAGACGTTGAAATTTCATATTATTTTTTTCGAATATTCGAATTCGTTTTTCATGTTCGAATATTCGTCGAAGTTCCGAATATTCGAATATTCGAATAAAATTCCCAGCCCTAATTTGTACAATACGTAGATAAATAAACACAAATGCTTTGTATAATTAGAAACGTATAAATACAATATAACAACATTCAGATAAACCTGTGTTTGCGGCCACCACCGAATAAAGGCATTTCTGAGATTATTCCTCTGATTATTTAGAAAGAAATGCCCTCTGAATAAAGGCTACCTGTCAATAAAGGTCATGTTTTGTCTTTTCCAATGATGTTCTTTGTTCACGCGTTTGACTGCTTATAGATCTTTTTCAAGTATTTTCTTTTTAAGTTTGAGTTGCACATACAAAGCGGGGCGAATGTCGCTGTTTAGGTGATTCATATCTTTTTATGTTCTTTTTGTCACCTCATTCCTTTTATTTTGTAAACCTTAAATACATACCCATACCGTATTCGCATATGTATACTGTATACCAATCTGATACGGCACAATTGGTCTTTTCCCATACGCCATCCAGTTCTAGTTTCATTTTAGCACATTCACAGTCAGGGCACTCAGAATTCTTTTCCCAGTTACTGTATGTCAATGGTTCTCCTGAAAATATTGTCACAATAGCTATAAAATCAAAGTATTGAAAGTACTTATTTAAGCTTAACGTACATAGACTTGCATTACAACGTGGAACGGGCGGATGTAGAAAACGTAGTGCCTAGGTCGACATAAAGATTCGTGCGCGCCGAGCGAGTGACAGCTAAAGATTTTTCCAAACATATCGTAAATTCTGATAGTAAACATATCAACTTGGGCCGTGTGTTATTTCAGTGACAAAACACACCAAGTTTTGACAGTTACCTAATGTCTACTTTGTTATAGTGTGTAATATATTTTACCACAGCATACTGTTATAATGTATACGATTGTGTGCAGAGTAATGATCATATTCATATTCTGGAAACAGTAATTCAAAAAATCGACAATCGATTGAATGGATGTATAATAAACTATTGTTTGCTAACAAGAATTGTTTTAGACATTAACACATGTACATGGAGTATTTAAAGAAATTAAAACCATTTCAATGCATGGATCAACTTCATGTTTCACAATACCTGTCACCCATTTCCATCCACTTTGTTTGTTATTTCTCAAGCCTAACAATACGGTATGACTAGATGATATTTCCTTTAACTTCCTGACAATGGCTTTCTGTGTCATGTTGTCTTTAATCGTCATCAGGTTACCTCCCCTGTTCTTACAATCTGTAGATCCGACGTCAAAACTTACCTACAACGATCAATGTAAGAGAAGCTGAACAGATACGTTCAGTAATACGATAATTGTTAAAATCGTATTTTTGTCAGAAATATGTAATTCTTTGCATTGTTTTGAAATGGAGCCTCTTCAGTCGAGTACCAGTAGTTATGAACTCAGACCAGTATATTACTACCTCCCCACCGATAGGTCCAGACAAATCACACACGTGATGAAGCTGTAATTGTGTGAATTATAAATTGAGTTGTGTTGTTTGAAATGCGGATTTGTTTGTGCTGTGTGAAATGTGAGTTTGTCATGGTTGAATATATTAGTTTTGATACAGTACATCCTCTCCAGAGCGACCCTCTCTTGAGCAACAACCTCCCTTCAACAACAATATGATTTTTCCCACTGTGCGACTTTTTCTATTAAGTTAATCTCTCTAGAGCAACAACCTCTCAACAACAACCTAAATTTGCTACTCCCAAAGGGTTTGCTTTGGATGTCCAGTGTACGATTAGAATTAAAAACGTCTTAGTATTTATTTTGCCTTGAATTAATGTAATGATATAAAACCATCCTGCGGTACGCCTGTGTCTACAAATACATGCACAATTACAGTTTCTTTTCTTGTAGATATAAAACACTCTGACTTTCACTTACTTGTTGGTTGGATGTTTCTGTATACTGATAACACTGGGAACCAATGTCAAATTGCCAGGACTCAGTGTCACTTTTACTTTGTTCTGGACAATTGGCCGAAACTGAAATGAAATCAAAGAACATTCATTCCATAGCATAGAATTAAATAATGTCCATCTGTTCATTGTCCTAAAGTTGCCATATTATATTCAAGAAAGTTGAGAAGGTCGTTTTAAGAACGTTGAATGTTTTACTCATAACCTTCTTTTATCTGTTGCCTAATCATCAGTTATGGTCATTTCAAGGCCGCATTAGAGAGAAGGGAGAGAAGATACCGGAGAACAGGGTATTTATATCCCAACTCTTTTTTCGAATAGATCTTCCTGGTTCTTTATCGTGCCCGATGTTAAGCATCGATATACACGCCTCATCCGTTTCCGTAACCATACCAACTATGTCGAGCCTAGTACTGTGTATAGAATATGATTTTCTTAACACACAACTGAGGCTCAGTAGTTGGGATGGGGACACTGAAAAGCATCCCTAAAATATTGGAAGGCGGGGCCGTGATTCAAACCTTGTAGTTCAGCGTCAAAACCTGCATGTTGGATCTTATAATGGTGTGATTCGTTAGATATCTATGACGGTCGTCAGATTTGTAAGACACGGTGAACGATAGTCAAATTTGAAAGGTAAAATAAAATTAGTTACAAGTTAAATGTTTGTACGGCGCAAAATCGCATCCGGCAATTCAATACTAGAATGTGGCCTATTTAGCATTTTTTATCAGGATGTGCGAAGTTTCAGATCAAACGAATTTGTTATTTTGACTTAACTGATCCCGAAACTAAAGTGATCATCTACTCCATCAAAAATACAAGCCGTTGATGTTTCATGAATCTGGTCATATGGTTCTACAGTTCACGAGGTACTCTATATGTAGTCTTTGTTTCCACCCTAAAATTAAAATCAGGGGAAACTATCACCTCGATGTATCAGACGTTGAAATATCTGCTGGAATGCATATAAAATATTTAAATAAAGTCTCCAAAAATAATATACTCCGTTGTCTGAGGGTACGTTGTCGTAAAAACCTGGTATAACGGTCCCAAACATAGATTTTTAACTGCAAAGTGACCATCTATATCGAACCATAAAGTGACCGTCTATGTCGAACCAATTAAGTCATCATTTCTCACCTGATCGGACATTTTTTGTATTGAGCTCCGAAATCGATATTTTTAATTAACGACAATTGCGTAAACAAGTCATTGTCCACGCTCGCGATTATAAAATTAGTCTGTGTGAATATGTTTATAATGTTTTGTTTATTTGCGACATGTTGCTAAAATAAATACATCGAAACGTATAAATACCGTGTTCCGTATCTTATAACACGATTAAATGATTATTACAACACACCGATAATAAACACAGCGAATTTCTCTAATAATTTATACATCGAAGTTCATTTAGATCGAACAATTTTTCCTAATCCCTTTGATATAAAGAGTTTCGGCTGCATTTATTGACAGATGGGCAGATATCGAGCTCGCTCCATTCTTAGACTATAAATAGCGACTGCGTCATCAAGCTAACACTAGTTGGTGTGAGTAACACGTGACCTCGCTCTATTTCTGTTTTGTTTATATCACGTGATGACCATTGCGGATATTTCGGAATATTTCGGGCACTGTCACTAATCTGCTTCGCGCAAGAAGTTGCGATTTTGCATTGCCACTTAAAAATAAGCATTCCAAAGATAAATTGAAACAGTAATTCCTTGTCTAGTTACAAGATCACCAATTAATTAATGTAAATACATTGTACATTATTATGATAACAATTACATATTATATTGTCTTATTTTACACCACATTCTATCTAAATATTTCTCTTATTCGTGAAAAATATTTGGTAACCATTTGGCGTCATATTTAATTAATTAAATTACTACAAATGTACATGTATGATATTATATTAAACAAATAATAGACTTACCTACTCCGAGCAATAACGGAATAATCACAGAAATACGATTCATCATCATGATAATCTCTAGTGTAACCTATAATCTCTAGTGTAACCTATAATCTCTAGTGTAACCTATAATCTCTGTACTATAAAAAATATAATAAAAATGTATTTAAGTTTTCACTGGCTTAATACTATATCAAGGCTGACGGCACTAGGGATGCGCACTAAACGAGCGATTGTTTCGAACTCGACAGATGTGAGTTCTTATAACATTAACGTGGCACGTATTTAGACGAGATAGACTAGATGAGATGATTAAGGGTCATGATAAACAATTAGTGATGATTACATTAACAACCAATGTATAACCTCGATGCCTCATTGACAGAATATACTTATTTGGACATATACTTATCATCACTTTGTGAATCTTTACGGCATATAAGTAGGTACTTGCTCTAACTTAATTTTGCCGACTTTGAAGTACTATTAGTACATTGTGATTATAAATTGTTACAAATGAGTAAAACACTCTCTTTATGTGAGAAATTAGACAGTTGCTTACATAGGATGGGAGTCTAGTACTGGTTCTTCCCAGGAACGATGTTTAGGTGAATTGCCTGTCTCATATGACTCTGACTGTTGAAAAGGAGCAAAAACTCAAACAAACAAACAAACAAAAAAGCTCCTATGATTTAATATAATACAGTTTGACCTGAGTTTAGTGATGCAGCACATGTTCGTGAGTTCCGTACACAAGTTTTAGCGTATCGATCACATTGTGTGTATCATTAGGGAAATGTTGTGTAAGCACAACCATTTCAATGTATTATTTGTTGTTATTGTTAATAATACCACATGTACTCGTGAGTCATTCACATCATACATTCAATGACAAATCCACAAATTAATTCACATTTAATTCCATGGTTGACATTTAATTCCATGGTTGATATGTAATTCCATGATAAACACTGTATTACATGGTTGACAGGTAATTTCATGGGTGACACTTTATTTCATTGTTGATAGGTAATTTCTTGATTGACATGTCATTCCATAGATTCATGACCTCAGTGTTAACATGTGGAGTGTATCAAAATGTAACACTAATAATATAAACAAAGAAAGTTAACGTTATAATTTTGTATTTTATTATGAGAATACATATATTTTCTGTTTAATATTGCATATATTGTATATACATGTAGTTAATGAGTTAATGAAAGTTCAATACAAAATTTTAATAAACATGAATGGATAGATCTTTTTGTTTTCAAGATAATAGTCCTACGGCCGAATATCAACATAACTTTATAATAACTTGACATACAATGTACATGTAAATGTAATATTATACATACATGTTTATACGGAACACATGGCACAAAAATTACTTTCGATTTGACATAAAACCAGTGTCAATTTACTGTGTATAACGCATTTAAAATTTGACAATACATGTATATATCATGTCTTACGTACATGAATGAATACTGAATGAATGCAGTGCGAATTCCAAATTCTCATTCCAGGAAAACCGATTTATTAGTTACGTTAGAATAACATGTCAGAATAGGTTACAGACAAATAAAGTGTACTATGATGAGAATGGAAAAAAATCTCAATCTTAAATTTGACCCTTCAGATTGGAATCCACGCAATAAAATTGTGTTTAATTATTTTCTGGGTAGTCTATCAATAACCTAATACAATGTTACTTGACTTACAAACTATAATAAAATTAACATGTAATTATCATAAAATAAATTGAATAACTTCGTATGAAAAGAAAATACGAAAGATGTGTAGGCGTTACTATTCTATAAG